>JAUIMM010001530.1:0-600000 GCA_031769625.1 Taudactylus pleione | reverse complement strand
ATAGATAGACACATGCAGGCTGTATAACAGTCACCCATATAGATACAGGTATAGGTAGACACATGCAGGCTGTATAACAGTCACCCATATAGATACAGGTAAAGATAGACACATGCAGGCTGTATAACAGTCACGCATATAGATACGGGTAGAGAGAGACACATGCAGGCTGTATAACAGTCACATTTATAGATACAGGTAGAGATAGACATACGCAGGCTGTATAACAGTCACACATATATAGAAGCAGGTATAGATAGACACACGCAGGCTGTATAACAGTCACACATAGAGATACAGGTAGAGATAGACTCATGCAGGCTGTATAACAGTCACACATATAGATACAGGTAGAGATAGACTCATGCAGGCTGTATAACAGTCACACATATAGATACAGGTAGAGATAGACACATGCAGGCTGTATAACAGTCACACATATAGATACAGGTATAGATAGACACATGCAGGCTGTATAACGGTCACACATATAGATACAGGTATAGGTAGACACATGCAGGCTGTATAACGGTCACACATATAGATACAGCTATAGATAGACACATGCAGGCTGTATAACGGTCACACATAAAGACAGACACATACAGACTGTACAACTTTCACACATATAGATACAGGTATAGATAGACACATGCAGGCTGTATAACGGTCACACATACAGATACAGGTATAGATAGACACATGCAGGCTGTATAACAGTCACACATATAGATACAGGTATAGATAGACACATGCAGGCTGTATAACAGTCACACATATAGATTCAGGTAGAGACAGACACATGCAGGCTGTATAACAGTCACACATGTAGATACAGGTAGAGACAGACACATGCAGGCTGTATAACTGTCACACATATAGATATAGGTAGAGACAGACACATGCAGGCTGTATAACAGTCACACATATAGATACAGGTAGAGACAGACACATGCAGGCTGTATAACAGTCACACATATAGATACAGGTAGAGATAGACACATGCAGGCTGTATAACAGTCACACATATAGATACAGGTATAGATAGACACATGCAGGCTGTATAACAGTCACACATATAGATACAGGTATAGACACATGCAGGCTGTATAACAGTCACACATATAGATACAGGTAGAGATAGACACATGCAGGCTGTATAACAGTCACACATATAGATACAGGTAGAGATAGACACATGCAGGCTGTATAACAGTCACACATATAGATGCAGGTATAGATAGACACATGCAGGCTGTATAACAGTCACCCATATAGATACAGGTATAGATAGACAAGTGCAGGCTGTATAACAGTCACACATATAGATACAGGTAAAGATAGACACATGCAGGCTGTATAACAGTCACACATATAGATACAGGTAGAGATAGACACATGCAGGCTGTATAACAGTCACACATATAGATACAGGTAGAGATAGACTCATGCAGGCTATATAACAGTCACACATATAGATACAGGTAGAGATAGACATACGCAGGCTGTATAACAGTCACACATATATAGATGCAGGTATAGATAGACACACGCAGGCTGTATAACAGTCACACATATAGATACAGGTAGAGATAGACTCTTGCAGGCTGTATAACGGTCACACATATAGATACAAGTAAAGATAGACTCATGCAGGCTGTATAACAGTCACACATATAGATACAGGTAGAGATAGACTCATGCAGGCTGTATAACAGTCACACATATAGATACAGGTAGAGATAGACACATGCAGGCTGTATAACAGTCACACATACAGATAAAGGTATAGATAGACACATGCAGGCTGTATAACAGTCACACATATAGATACAGGTATAGATAGACACATGCAGGCGGTATAACAGTCACACATATAGATAGACACATGCAGGCTGTATAACAGTCACACATACAGATAAAGGTATAGATAGACACATGCAGGCTGTATAACAGTCACACATATAGATACAGGTATAGATAGACACATGCAGGCGGTATAACAGTCACACATATAGATAGACACATGCAGGCTGTATAACAGTCACACATATAGATATACACAAGCAGGCTGTATAACAGTCACACATATAGATAGACACATGCAGGCTGTATCACTGTCACACATATAGATACAGGTATAGATAGACACATGCAGGCTGTATAACAGTCACACATATAGACAGACACATGCAGGCTGTATAACAGTCACACATATAGATACAGGTATAGATAGACACATGCAGGCTATATAACAGTCACACATATAGATACAAGTATAGATAGACACATGCAGGCTGTATAACAGTCACCCATATAGATACAGGTATAGGTAGACACATGCAGGCTGTATAACAGTCACCCATATAGATACAGGTAAAGATAGACACATGCAGGCTGTATAACAGTCACGCATATAGATACGGGTAGAGAGAGACACATGCAGGCTGTATAACAGTCACATTTATAGATACAGGTAGAGATAGACATACGCAGGCTGTATAACAGTCACACATATATAGAAGCAGGTATAGATAGACACACGCAGGCTGTATAACAGTCACACATATAGATACAGGTAGAGATAGACACATGCAGGCTGTATAACAGTCACACATATAGATACAGGTATAGATAGACACATGCAGGCTGTATAACGGTCACACATATAGATACAGGTATAGGTAGACACATGCAGGCTGTATAACGGTCACACATATAGATACAGCTATAGATAGACACATGCAGGCTGTATAACGGTCACACATAAAGACAGACACATACAGACTGTACAACTTTCACACATATAGATACAGGTATAGATAGACACATGCAGGCTGTATAACGGTCACACATACAGATACAGGTATAGATAGACACATGCAGGCTGTATAACAGTCACACATATAGATACAGGTATAGATAGACACATGCAGGCTGTATAACAGTCACACATATAGATTCAGGTAGAGACAGACACATGCAGGCTGTATAACAGTCACACATGTAGATACAGGTAGAGACAGACACATGCAGGCTGTATAACTGTCACACATATAGATATAGGTAGAGACAGACACATGCAGGCTGTATAACAGTCACACATATAGATACAGGTAGAGACAGACACATGCAGGCTGTATAACAGTCACACATATAGATACAGGTAGAGATAGACACATGCAGGCTGTATAACAGTCACACATATAGATACAGGTATAGATAGACACATGCAGGCTGTATAACAGTCACACATATAGATACAGGTATAGACACATGCAGGCTGTATAACAGTCACACATATAGATACAGGTAGAGATAGACACATGCAGGCTGTATAACAGTCACACATATAGATACAGGTAGAGATAGACACATGCAGGCTGTATAACAGTCACACATATAGATGCAGGTATAGATAGACACATGCAGGCTGTATAACAGTCACCCATATAGATACAGGTATAGATAGACAAGTGCAGGCTGTATAACAGTCACACATATAGATACAGGTAAAGATAGACACATGCAGGCTGTATAACAGTCACACATATAGATACAGGTAGAGATAGACACATGCAGGCTGTATAACAGTCACACATATAGATACAGGTAGAGATAGACTCATGCAGGCTATATAACAGTCACACATATAGATACAGGTAGAGATAGACATACGCAGGCTGTATAACAGTCACACATATATAGATGCAGGTATAGATAGACACACGCAGGCTGTATAACAGTCACACATATAGATACAGGTAGAGATAGACTCTTGCAGGCTGTATAACGGTCACACATATAGATACAAGTAAAGATAGACTCATGCAGGCTGTATAACAGTCACACATATAGATACAGGTAGAGATAGACTCATGCAGGCTGTATAACAGTCACACATATAGATACAGGTAGAGATAGACACATGCAGGCTGTATAACAGTCACACATACAGATAAAGGTATAGATAGACACATGCAGGCTGTATAACAGTCACACATATAGATACAGGTATAGATAGACACATGCAGGCGGTATAACAGTCACACATATAGATAGACACATGCAGGCTGTATAACAGTCACACATACAGATAAAGGTATAGATAGACACATGCAGGCTGTATAACAGTCACACATATAGATACAGGTATAGATAGACACATGCAGGCGGTATAACAGTCACACATATAGATAGACACATGCAGGCTGTATAACAGTCACACATATAGATATACACAAGCAGGCTGTATAACAGTCACACATATAGATAGACACATGCAGGCTGTATCACTGTCACACATATAGATACAGGTATAGATAGACACATGCAGGCTGTATAACAGTCACACATATAGACAGACACATGCAGGCTGTATAACAGTCACACATATAGATACAGGTATAGATAGACACATGCAGGCTATATAACAGTCACACATATAGATACAAGTATAGATAGACACATGCAGGCTGTATAACAGTCACCCATATAGATACAGGTATAGGTAGACACATGCAGGCTGTATAACAGTCACCCATATAGATACAGGTAAAGATAGACACATGCAGGCTGTATAACAGTCACGCATATAGATACGGGTAGAGAGAGACACATGCAGGCTGTATAACAGTCACATTTATAGATACAGGTAGAGATAGACATACGCAGGCTGTATAACAGTCACACATATATAGAAGCAGGTATAGATAGACACACGCAGGCTGTATAACAGTCACACATAGAGATACAGGTAGAGATAGACTCATGCAGGCTGTATAACAGTCACACATATAGATACAGGTAGAGATAGACTCATGCAGGCTGTATAACAGTCACACATATAGATACAGGTAGAGATAGACACATGCAGGCTGTATAACAGTCACACATATAGATACAGGTATAGATAGACACATGCAGGCTGTATAACGGTCACACATATAGATACAGGTATAGGTAGACACATGCAGGCTGTATAACGGTCACACATATAGATACAGCTATAGATAGACACATGCAGGCTGTATAACGGTCACACATAAAGACAGACACATACAGACTGTACAACTTTCACACATATAGATACAGGTATAGATAGACACATGCAGGCTGTATAACGGTCACACATACAGATACAGGTATAGATAGACACATGCAGGCTGTATAACAGTCACACATATAGATACAGGTATAGATAGACACATGCAGGCTGTATAACAGTCACACATATAGATTCAGGTAGAGACAGACACATGCAGGCTGTATAACAGTCACACATGTAGATACAGGTAGAGACAGACACATGCAGGCTGTATAACTGTCACACATATAGATATAGGTAGAGACAGACACATGCAGGCTGTATAACAGTCACACATATAGATACAGGTAGAGACAGACACATGCAGGCTGTATAACAGTCACACATATAGATACAGGTAGAGATAGACACATGCAGGCTGTATAACAGTCACACATATAGATACAGGTATAGATAGACACATGCAGGCTGTATAACAGTCACACATATAGATACAGGTATAGACACATGCAGGCTGTATAACAGTCACACATATAGATACAGGTAGAGATAGACACATGCAGGCTGTATAACAGTCACACATATAGATACAGGTAGAGATAGACACATGCAGGCTGTATAACAGTCACACATATAGATGCAGGTATAGATAGACACATGCAGGCTGTATAACAGTCACCCATATAGATACAGGTATAGATAGACAAGTGCAGGCTGTATAACAGTCACACATATAGATACAGGTAAAGATAGACACATGCAGGCTGTATAACAGTCACACATATAGATACAGGTAGAGATAGACACATGCAGGCTGTATAACAGTCACACATATAGATACAGGTAGAGATAGACTCATGCAGGCTATATAACAGTCACACATATAGATACAGGTAGAGATAGACATACGCAGGCTGTATAACAGTCACACATATATAGATGCAGGTATAGATAGACACACGCAGGCTGTATAACAGTCACACATATAGATACAGGTAGAGATAGACTCTTGCAGGCTGTATAACGGTCACACATATAGATACAAGTAAAGATAGACTCATGCAGGCTGTATAACAGTCACACATATAGATACAGGTAGAGATAGACTCATGCAGGCTGTATAACAGTCACACATATAGATACAGGTAGAGATAGACACATGCAGGCTGTATAACAGTCACACATATAGATACAGGTAGAGACAGACACATGCAGGCTGTATAACTGTCACACATATCGATACAGGTACGGATAGACACAGGCTGGCGGTATAACAGTCACACATATAGATACAGGTAGAGATAGACACAGGTAGGCTGTATAACAGTCACACATATAGATACAGGTACAGATAGACACAGGCAGGCTGTATAACAGTCACACATATAAATACAGGTAGAGATAGACACAAGCAGGCTGTATAACAGTCACACATATAGATACAGGAATAGATAGACACATGCAGGCTGTATAACAGTCACACATATAGATACAGGTAGAGATAGACACATGCAGGCTGTATAACAGTCACACATATAGATACAGGTAGAGATAGACACATGCAGGCTGTATAACAGTCACACATATAGATACAGGTAGAGATAGACACATGCAGGCTGTATAACAGTCACACATGTAGATACAGGTAGAGACAGACACATGCAGGCTGTATAACAGTCACACATATAGATACAGGTAGAGACAGACACATGCAGGCTGTATAACGGTCACACATATAGATACAGGTAGAGACAGACACATGCAGGCTGTATAACGGTCAAACATAGAGATACAGGTAGAGACAGACACATGCAGGCTGTATAACGGTCACACATATAGATACAGGTAGAGATAGACACATGCAGGCTGTATAACGGTCACACATATAGATACAGGTATAGATAGACACATGCAGGCTGTATAACGGTCACACATATAGATACAGGTATAGATAGACTCATGCAGGCTGTATCACGGTGACACATATAGATACAGGTATAGATAGACTCATGCAGGCTGTATAACAGTCACACATATAGATACAGGTAGAGATAGACTCATGCAGGCTGTATAACAGTCACACATATAGATACAGGTATAGATAGACACATGCAGGCTGTATAACAGTCACAGATATAGATACAGGTATAGATAGACACATGCAGGCTGTATAACAGTCACACATATAGATACAGGTATAGATAGACACATGCAGGCTGTATAACAGTCACACATATAGATACAGGTAGAGATAGACACATGCAGGCTGTATAACAGTCACACATATAGATACAGGTATAGATAGACACATACAGGCTGTATAACAGTCACACATATAGATACAGGTATAGATAGACACATGCAGGCTGTATAACAGTCACACATATAGATATAGGTAGAGACAGACACGTGCAGGCTGTATAACAGTCACACATATAGATACAGGTAGAGACAGACACATGCAGGCTGTATAACAGTCACACATATAGATACAGGTAGAGATAGACACATGCAGGCTGTATAACAGTCACACATATAGATACAGGTATAGACACATGCAGGCTGTATAACAGTCACACATATAGATACAGGTATAGATAGACTCATGCAGGCTGTATAACGGTCACACATATAGATACAGGTATAGATAGACACATGCAGGCTGTATAACAGTCACACATATAGATACAGGTAGAGATAGACACATGCAGGCTGTATAACAGTCACACATATAGATACAGGTATAGATAGACACATGCAGGATGTATAACAGTCACAGATATAGATACAGGTACAGATAGACACATGCAGGCTGTATAACAGTCACACATATAGATACAGGTATAGATAGACACATGCAGGCGGTATAACAGTCACACATATAGATAGACACATGCAGGCTGTATAACAGTCACACATATAGACAGACACATGCAGGCTGTATAACGGTCACACATATAGATACAGGTATAGATAGACACATGCAGGCTGTATAACAGTCACACATATAGATACAGGTATAGATAGACACATGCAGGCTGTATAACAGTCACACATATAGATACAGCTATAGATAGACACATGCAGGCTGTATAACAGTCACACATATAGATACAGGTATAGATAGACACATGCAGGCTGTATAACAGTCACACATATAGACAGACACATACAGACTGTACAACTTTCACACATATAGATACATGTATAGGTAGACACATGCAGGCTGTATAGTGGTCACACATATAGATACAGGTATAGATAGACACATGCAGGCTGTATAACGGTCACACATATAGATACAGGTAGAGATAGACACATGCAGGCTGTATAACGGTCACACATATAGATACAGGTATAGATAGACACATGCAGGCTGTATAACGGTCACACATATAGACAGACACATACAGACTGTACAACTTTCACACATATAGATACAGGTATAGGTAGACACATGCAGGCTGTATAACGGTCACACATATAGATACAGGTAGAGATAGACACATGCAGGCTGTATAACGGTCACACATATAGATACAGGTAGAGATAGACACATGCAGGCTGTATAACGGTCACACATATAGATACAGGTAGAGATAGACACATGCAGGCTGTATAACGGTCACACATATAGATACAGGTATAGATAGACACATGCAGGCTGTATAACGGTCACACATATAGATACAGGTATAGATAGACACATGCAGGCTGTATAACGGTCACACATATAGATACAGGTAGAGATAGACACATGCAGGCTGTATAACAGTCACACATATAGATACAGGTTTAGATAGACACATGCAGGCTGTATAACAGTCACACATATAGATACAGGTATAGATAGACACATGCAGGCTGTATAACGGTCACACATATAGACAGACACATACAGACTGTACAACTTTCACACGTATAGATACAGGTATAGGTAGACACATGCAGGCTGTATAACGGTCACACATATAGATACAGGTATAGATAGACACATGCAGGCTGTATAACAGTCACACATATAGACAGACACATGCAGGCTGTATAGCGGTCACACATATAGATACAGGTAGAGATAGACACATGCAGGCTGTATAGCGGTCACACATATAGATACAGGTAGAGATAGACACATGCAGGCTGTATAACAGTCACACATATAGACAGACACATGCAGGCTGTATAGCGGTCACACATATAGATACAGGTATAGATAGACACATGCAGGCTGTATAACAATCACACATATAGACAGACACATACAGACTGTACAACTTTCACACGTATAGATACAGGTATAGGTAGACACATGCAGGCTGTATAACGGTCACACATATAGATACAGGTATAGATAGACACATGCAGGCTGTATAACAGTCACACATATAGATACAGGTATAGATAGACACATGCAGGCTGTATAACAATCACACATATAGACAGACACATACAGACTGTACAACTTTCACACGTATAGATACAGGTATAGGTAGACACATGCAGGCTGTATAACGGTCACACATATAGATACAGGTATAGATAGACACATGCAGGCTGTATAACAGTCACACATATAGACAGACACATGCAGGCTGTATAGCGGTCACACATATAGATACAGGTATAGGTAGACACATGCAGGCTGTATAACGGTCACACATATAGATACAGGTATAGATAGACACATGCAGGCTGTATAACAGTCACACATATAGACAGACACATGCAGGCTGTATAACGGTCACACATATAGATACAGGTAGAGATAGACACATGCAGGCTGTATAACAGTCACACATATAGATATAGGTATAGATAGACACATTCAGGCTGTATAACGGTCACACATATAGATACAGGTATAGATAGACACATGCAGGCTGTATAACGGTCACACATATAGATACAGGTATAGATAGACACATGCAGGCTGTATAACAGTCACACATATAGATACAGGTATAGATAGACACATGCAGGCTGTATAACAGTCACACATATAGATACAGGTATAGATAGACACATGCAGGCTGTATAACAGTCACACATATAGATACAGGTATAGATAGACACATGCAGGCTGTATAACAGTCACACATATAGATACAGGTATAGATAGACACATGCAGGCTGTATAACAGTCACACATATAGATACAGGTATAGATAGACACATGCAGGCTGTATAACAGTCACACATATAGATACAGGTATAGATAGACACATGCAGGCTGTATAACAGTCACACATATAGATACAGGTATAGATAGACACATGCAGGCTGTATAACAGTCACACATATAGATACAGGTATAGATAGACACATGCAGGCTGTATAACAGTCACACATATAGATACAGGTATAGATAGACACATGCAGGCTGTATAACAGTCACACATATAGATACAGGTATAGATAGACACATGCAGGCTGTATAACAGTCACACATATAGATACAGGTATAGATAGACACATGCAGGCTGTATAACAGTCACACATATAGATACAGGTATAGATAGACACATGCAGGCTGTATAACAGTCACACATATAGATACAGGTATAGATAGTGTTGAATCGTGCAATGAACCTTTAGTACATTCCTGCCTATAAACCTCTAAGATTCACCTGCCTAGAACCTCTAAGACAAAACCTGCCTACACCTCCTAAAACCATAATGTGTCGCTAATTAGCGCTGTGTTTTAAATATACCATTAATAAGACTCTAAGACAGTGGAATAGCGGTACAACGCGCTAAAGATTATTATTCATGTAAAAGTACAGATGTTACCACGCTATGATCTAACAATGAGCGCAAACTAAATTGCACAAACATTTAGGTCATAAGGTACAGTCAATACATACGCGTGCGCTCTGGGACCAGATACCGGCATCAGTAATGAAATCTTCGTCGAAACAGCATAACAGGACCACCGCAGACTGGCATCTCGTTTCAGAGCACTCACATATATACCCGTACTGGGATAAGCAATACAATAGAATACGTTGGTAGGTTCTCATTGGTTCCTCTTCTTGCTTCTTCCGTTACGGTACAATTCATAGGTCAGTGCAAAGACTCAAACCAGCCTCTAACAGCCTGATTGTGTCCACTTTCCCGCTGCATAATAAATCTAGTCTAAACTATGGCATACAACATTTCAAGAAGTTCTTCTCTCTATCATTCATATTTCATAGCCGCATGTTCTGATCTCCTCACCGATGCCACCGGAACGCTGTGGGAAAAGAGTAGATCAGTACGGCACCAATCACGGTCTATTTGCCATTTACTAAACCATAGTTACAGAAAACATTCATTTCTTCATATGCTGACATTGCGATTAAACCAAATAATAATCATTCCTTTCGTGCTGCGGGACCATTGCTTTTAAATGTGTATGCGGGGAGAAATGACATTAAATTGTGTTGTGCGTTTGAGGGTCTGTGGGGCACTTAGCGACCAGCACTAAGTTGGAAAGACTTCTGTGTATGTGTGTGAGCATGCCAGTATGGGTTTGGGAAAGATCACTAAAAAGCTGGCTGTGCGTCTAAATAGCTATTTTGCGTTGTCCTATGTTTAACATGAAGTGCAGGGAAAACACCACTAATTTGCTACTTTTTGCTACATCGCGTATGTGTTAATGTGAATGCAGGGGAAAACACCACTACTTTGCTACTGCTCAAATATGTTTGTGGTGATTTTAATGTGTTGCAAAGTTATTTTATGTCTGCTAAACACCGTCGGTAGGTGTTTGGGGAAGATTGTGAAAAAGCTGTTCGTGCTACTTTTTAGCAACTTTGCGTTGTGAATAGCAAAATTGCTACTTTTAGCAATTTTGCACTGTGGATTGTGTACTATGTATTTTTGACAAAATGGCATTTGTGTAAGCCTTCTTTTCTAAAATGGAGTCTTGCTGCCATTCACAAGATGGTGTCTTGAGGCCAGTCGCAAAATGGCGTCGTCGCGATTAAATTTTAAACTGAACTTGTCTCAGCCAATTATTCAGCTTCGACAGTCCACCCTTTGATGGGCAAACAACATGCTATCACAATCTGCTATTAGGATTTAATTTAGGCTTACATTTATATATTATTTAGTGTTATTATGGGATGGCACAAGGTGGTTCTTAATCCATCAATAATGTGTCTCTGGGTGGGGACATAAAACTACTATTATACGCACACCGCGGATCTTGGGAGATCATGTGACAGATGTGAGAATGCACCAGTCTTATAACAGCAGTCTTGAAGGGGAATTTGAGACTTTACATTTTCTGGGTGTTCTATAAATAACATTTCAATAATATCCTCTATGCATGTCTAAATATTACACATTTAAATGATGGTACTTCCTAGCTCAGGGTTGTAATGCAGTTCTGTATCTACCTCGGTATACATATCATCATTTCTGACCACCATCATAGTTTCATTCCTTCGTTTCACTCTGTTTTCACATTTTCCACACTTCAACACAATAGGAACACACCGGACGCATATGCCAATTGCTATGATGACAATCAGTATAAGGATCAAGAATTTGCCTATGCTGGCGATCACTTCCTGGACCCATTCCCCTAGACCTGAGAACCATTTCACTGGGTTCAGCCATGACACCCATCCTTCTATCTTTTCCCCTACTTCAGCCACTGAAGCATTATGGTTCTTGCGAAATTCCCACTTTAGCTGCAGAATTTCATCCATCTTCGGGTCTATCACCACCTTAGGGTCGCTGGTATCATTGGTGACATAGGTGCAACATTTTACTCCAAATTGAGTGGCCAATTTTATGCAATACCCTCCAGTAACAGCTGTTAAATAATTCAACACTAGCCTGTGTTGCACCAGTTCTTTCTTGTACGCTTGCAATTCTCTCCCTGTGTACCTGAATGTGTCATCATACATCTCGGTGATATTATCTATTAATTTAGCAAGTTCTTGGATATATCTAAAATTTAATGTACCCCTCGCAATTCTGGTGGGATCCAGGGCAACTAAAACTTGGAAGCCAGTTGTCTCACTGATTAACTGAGCGGCTTTATGCATATCACCAGGTATCATATTTCTCTTGCCTCTGTGTTCATATTGTGTGTGAAGATATGGTGACGGTGTGTTTTTATGTATACTCAGCATTTCAACATGTGTGAGGGTCATAACTTCTGGGACTACTCTTCCCAGGTAACACAAACCATCGGAACTCGGGGAGAGCCATTTATACGCTTTTCTTCCACATATAAAATATACATTATCAGGGAGAACATAAGGAATGGTATGCATCATTATCATTAAACACATTTCTCTTGCAAACAATCCTATCTCAGGCTCTTCCATCTGGTATATGCAAGTTTCTGGTTGTATTATTTTAGCACAATAACCATCTGGTACTTTACCAATCATTTCTTTGGTGGAACTCAATGTATACCGGTACCTAAAATATTTCCCACTTGATTTAATTGAGCGTAGCAGATCATAGTTTATGGACTCATTATCAGCTCTTTGTGAGAAGGTCATCGTCTGATTATTCCCCGTCACTTCCCAACCTCCGGGTTTATTGGGGTTGGTTATGTTTAAACATAAAAGTGATCTATCTTCTTGGAATTGATAGAGTTTGAAATGAGGTGGTTTGGATGAGAGGAATTTTCCATCCAATGTTTTCCCTTTTTGCAATTCTAAAATTTCCGTGATATTCAGCGGAAATGGCACCAACCCTACATTATGCTGTCCCTGTGGCACATGTGAACACACCCAGCAATCGGTTTGATTTAACACATTGCCTACCATGCTGTGATAATCCTCTAAAGGATACCCTCCCCAGTACGGATTATATTTTGGTTGGCACCGTTGGATACAGTTCTCATCAACTAGGGACCCACAAAGCTCACAAATACAGTAATCCTCAGATGATAACCCTCCACACCTTCCCCGAGTATCCGGAATGATACCTCTTTTAACAATAACAGTACTAAGATTGGAAAGACACTCCCCTGATTGGCATTGCACTCCTCCTGTCTCCACTCCATCGGCACTGCCATCAGCTCCCGTTTCCTCAATCGGTCCCCCATCACAGACACTGGATATCCCTGAACTGACCAGAATGGTGAACACTCTAATAGAGAATATGAAAATGAACACAGCAGGCCTGTCCATTTTAACAACAAGTCCTGCAAAATTTCTCTCGGTTCAAGTATCTCACTACGAGCTTTTCAATCCTCCTGGAACAAGCTCGCGAGTGACAGGTCCACACTATCAGCCTTGTTTCCGACTTGTATATCCACCGGTTGCTTGACCTTTTTGCAGTGAGTCGAATGGACCCAGGTATCTCTCTCGGCCACCTTCAAAGATGTAGTACTCGTCAGCAGCACCTGGTATGGACCTTCCCACCGGTCAGTCAAACAACCTGAATGCAAGAAATTTCTGATCATTACATATTCTCCTGGTTCAACATCATGACAGTTAGTTTCAGGCATATCATTAGACAACAGTTTCAGTTTCTGCTGCTGTTGCTTTAACTGCCTACTCATTGATATAAGATACTTTACAGTTACCTCGTTGTTACCCTTTAGATCTTTCTGTGGACTTATAATCAAATGAGGTTGTCTACCAAACAATATTTCAAATGGGGACAGATTCAGAGGAGGTCTAGGAGTGGCTATGTAGGACCAAGGGTAATGCTTCTGGCCATCCTAGTCCAGTCTCTGCCATGATTTTACTTAGCTTATTTTTAATAGTCCCATTCATCCTCTCTACCTTGGCACTGGCTTGCGGTCGGTAGGGGGTGTGAAGTCGGCTATTAATACCCATCAGCTTACACATATTTTGGAAAACATCACCTGTGAAATGGGTACCCCTATCACTCTCGATGATTCTAGGGATACCATACCTGCATACAAATTCCTGAACTATTTTCTTGGCAGTAAATGCAGCAGTATTAGTGGCCGCTGGGTAGGCCTCAACCCAGTTAGAAAATACATCTGTGCACACTAATACATACTTAAGGTTCCTGCAGGTGGTAATTGGATGAAATCAATTTGTATCACCTGGAAATGTCCATCAGTTGGTGGAATGTGGGACGGTTCGGTAGGGATCGCTTTCCCTATGTTCTTTCTCAAGCAGGTCAGACAGGACATTGCTATCTTCTCTGCTTGTGAAGAAAAACCTGGTGCGCACCAGTATGCCCTCACCAACTTGCACATACCCTGTTTACCCAGGTGAGTCAGACCATGTGCTGCCTCAGCCATGCTGGGGTAATATGCCTTGGGGGCTACTGGTTTACCATGTCCGTCCCTCCAGAGCCCAGAGGACTCTTGCCCACACCCCTTGGACTTCCAAATGGATTTTTCCTGAATTGAACACAAATTTTGCATCTCAATTAATTTTAGCATGTCAACGGTTTGGAATGACATAATTGTTTCAGTTGGAGAAAACATTTTTAATCCTGCTGCCCATTTTGCAGCTTCATCGGCTCTGTTGTTGCCCAGTGACACCGGGTCATCCTCACATGTGTGGGCTTTACATTTAATTACTGCCACTGCCTTGGGCAGTTGGATTGCTTCTAAGAGATGTTTTATGTGTCGGGAGTGTGCAACTGGTGTGCCTGCTGCTGTCATAAAATTTCTCAGACGCCATAGAGCCCCAAAATCATGCACTACCCCGAACGCGTACCTCGAATCAGTGTAAATGTTAGCAGATTTGCCTGCTGCCAGTTCACATGCTCTAGTCAGTGCTACTAACTCTGCCACCTGGGCCGAGTGAGGAGGACCAAGAGGTTTAGCTTCCATGATGTCTGTGTCATTTACAACAGCATAACCTGTACATAACTCACCTGTGTCTGTTTGTCTATGACAACTCCAATCCATATAAAAAGTTACATCCACATTCTCTAAAGGTGTGTCATGTATGTCAGGTCTAGCAGTAAAGGTCTGATTCAGATATGTCATACAATCGTGCGTATCATTATGTCTGCCGAACTCACCTCCCGCCAGCAACTCTTCTCCTTCCACCCTTTGTACATCATGTTGTACATATGGTAGGTATGTTGCTGGATTCAGCGTACTGCAATGTTTAAAAGTAACATTTGCAGGAGCGATTAGGGCTAGTTCCCATTTGGTGAACCTAGCTGAGGAGACGTGTCTGGTTTGAGCTGAGTTCAACAGAGCAGATACAGCATAGGGAGTGTAGACAATCATATCATGGCCCAATACTACGTCCTCACTTTTACTCACCAATAGAGCGGTAGCTGCTACACTTCTCAAACAAGTGGGGAGTGATCTTGCTACCGTGTCCAATTGGGCACTGTAATATGCTACAGGCCTACTGGCATCACCATGTTTTTGTGTAAGGACACCTGCAGCACAACCATCGGCTTCCGTACAATACAAATCAAAAGGTTTTTCATAATCAGGTATTCCCAATGCAGGAGCTCTTGTCAGACTATCCTTAAGATTAAGGAAAGCCTGTTCTGATTCCTCTGTGTGCATGACACGATCGGGCTTTGAGGAAGAGACTAATTCCTGTAAAGGTAAGGCCAAAATAGAAAAACCTGGGATCCACATTCGGCAATATCCACACATTCCTAAGAAGGTACGAATTTGCTGTTGATTCTGCGGCAGTGTCATGTTTTGTATGGCTTGTATTCTATCTGTTGTAAGGTGTCGTAACCCCTGGGTTAGGCAGTGTCCCAAATATTTTACTCTGGATTGGCACGGCTGTAGTTTGTCCTTAGCCACCTTGTGTCCTGTTTGTGAGAGATGAAGTAATAAAAGTTTAGTATCATTCAAGCATGACATAAACGAGTCAGAACATAGCAATAAATCGTCCACATATTGAATTAGAACAGATCCATTGGCAGGTTGAAAAGATTGTAAACAGACGTGCAATGCCTGGGAGAAGATACTGGGGCTGTCTATGAAACCTTGGGGTAATCGTGTCCATGTGTATTGTAAACATCTGTATGTAAATGCAAATAGATACTGACAGTCAGGATGGAGAGGCACAGAGAAGAAAGCAGAACAGAGGTCAATGACAGTGAAATGGGTTGCATTTGGTGGGATCTGCATCAAAATAACAGCTGGATTTGGCACTACGGGGAATTGGCTCTCTACTACCTTATTAACACCTCTAAGGTCTTGTACCAGCCTATAGCCCCTCCCACCACTCTTCTTCACTGGAAAGATGGGACTGTTGGCTACACTAGCTGTACGGACTAAAATTCCTTGTAGTAACAATCGCTGAATTATTGGAAACACCCCTAATTCTACCTCCTGTTTTAGTGGTACTGGGGAATTTTTGGAGCTTGCCTACCGTTTTTTAAGTTTACCATTACAAGGCTTACATTTGCCATTATTCCAGTGTCCTGTCCATCCTTAGTCCAAAGGGAATCTGGAATTAAGGACAACATTTCGTCTACTTGTGATGGGGTTTCATTTACAACTGTAGAGTGATACATTATCCTTTGAGGAGTGTCTAACATATCCCGCACCTCGTATACCATTCTCTCTGGGATATCTAAATATACCCCATCAGGGATGCAATATATAACACATCCCATCTTACATAACAAGTCTCTGCCCAGTAGGTTAGTAGGAGCCGCAGCAGCCAGAAGGAACGAATGTCTGGTATGCAACGGCCCAATAGTAACCTCTGTGGACTTTGTTAAAGGATAATGTTCCACTTTACCTGTTACACCCATTGTTGGTACTGTCTCATTGGTCACCTGTAAATTAACGGGAGATTTCATCACTGACCTGGTCGCCCCTGTGTCTACAAGAAAAGGATATTCAGTACCAGCTACATCAACCATCATGACCGGTTCTTCCCTAGTACTTCCCGTTAACCTGACTATCTGTAGACTACAGGTATGACCTGAACCCTAGCGTTGGCTACCGTTCTCCAATAAAGCATTTACGGCTACAATTGGAGCTGGTGCCTGTTGAACATTTGCTGGCCTTTGTGCATATCCCTTATGGGGATATCTAGGTCTTCCCTGATGTGAGATCCCTACTCCTTTTACTGTACAGTTTCTACTTAAGTGTCCTGTTTGTTTACAGTTAAAGCATGTTCGTGTTTCGGGTGAAGACATGTGGTGTTGTGAGGTTTGCGCAGAGGGTAAAGGTGGTGGATCTGGGTAAGGATAGGGAGGGTAAGGGTATTGTGAGGGATAAGAAGTTGGTGGATAGCCTGGGACCTGTGGTTGCATCGGGTTAGTGGGATAGAGTTGCGTTTGTTGTTGAGTGGGGTTAGTGAGAGTGGGTGTGTGTGCAAGTGCAAGCGTGTCTGTTGGCTGTGATGTTACCCTCATTCCCTCCAGAGCTTGTATACTGACAGCCATCAGTTTCTCGCTCTGGGCTTCTCTCTTTTTGGAGATGTTCTTATCATGTTCAATGGCGGTTTCTATGAGGGTATCTATTGTAAGTCCCCGCCAGCCAGGCTGTGAGGTCTGTACCCGAGTTTTCAAACTCTCTTTCAGACCGTCCACAAGTACTGTGACTATCATTCCCCGGTGGTGAGTGCTATCTTTAATATCTTCTATCCCAGTGTACTGGGTGATAGCCTGCAGAGCCCGATCGCAGTAATCTTCTGCAGTCTCACTCTCTTTGTTTAATTGTGAAAATTTTGTTCCAGTTAACTACTACTGGAAAATATATACCCAATTGAGTTACTATGCGGCAAATGTTACCTTGGTTTACTTGATCTGTTAAGGGGACGTCACCATCCAATACACAATCCATGATAAATTTTGTCACGTCGGTATTGCGTGGCAGACAGGCCCTTAACACCACACGCCAATCTTTATTAGTGGGCTCATGTGAACTACCCAAATTTCTCAAAAATCTTTGACATTTGGCTAATTCCTTTTTGGGATTGGGGAAATCATTTATGATGGAATTTAGTTCTGCTCTTGTCCAAGGACAATGCATTACTACTTCCCTCGTGGGAACTATACCGTTTGCGTCTGCATTTCCATTTGGAACAGTTATTGTCCGAATGGGATGCAGACCGGTAGCGCTGCTACCTTTGACCTGGTTACCTGGCTGGGG
This sequence comes from Taudactylus pleione, assembly GCA_031769625.1. Lineage (NCBI taxonomy): Eukaryota > Metazoa > Chordata > Amphibia > Anura > Myobatrachidae > Taudactylus > Taudactylus pleione. Next base: position 580,924 of record JAUIMM010001530.1, on the reverse strand, counting down.
GTTTAATCTGTTGCTGCTACATATGGTATTAACAACTTCCTCTATGGGTGCAGAGTGTGTTAACACTTCCCTTGCAGTTACCGATGGAGATGGCGGCACCACCCGTGATTGTGGTGATGCAGCATCTATCATTTGCACAGCATGGGAAATGGCAGACATTACAATAGGCTCATCATCCACATCATAAACATTTTCTTTAAGGTTGCTTAAGAGAGGGTACAATTTGTTTGTTACATTTTTATGGGGGGTTTTTTCATTGACTGCACCTACACCCCCATCCGCATAGGGTGGTGGTGGTGCGCGTGAACCATCTGTACTACCTTCTGCGACGCTACCTTGCAGTGCATGCGCGCTATCAAGCGATGCGTCTGTGGCGCTATTTAGCGTCACCGGCGCATTGCCCGAGACTGTGCCCGCGACGCCTGCTTGTGTCGCGGGTACCTCCTTCAGCCACATTTCCCCCTCGTGCTGCCACAGTTTTAAACATTCAAAATATTTAATATTTTTCTCTCGGGATCGCATCAAACTGATGTGATCCCGGACATTATCTAACACATTTTTATCAAAACTACCAATTCTGGGAAATGGTCTGACACTCTTCCTCATCATATTAAACCATAAATCACAATACCTTATTGCATAAGTACCATATTTGGTATGCATGATACGACGGGCCGATCCGATCGGCGCCTCCATTAGCAGCACATCATTGCCTAACATTTCTACTGTTTGCATGGCTCCCATTCTGGGACAACTCCTACGCTTTCCAATAAAAATTTAAACCGGTGAAAGACAATCAAGATACTTTCACTTACCTGCGGACGATTTAAGTCGGCGGCGCCCACACACCTGGATAAGATTTAGTAAGGCAACTTCCACACCTGGATAAGATTTGAAAAAGGCAACTTCCACACCCGGATAAGATTTAGTAAGGCAACTTTCAAGCCTATGAGAGTTTATATGTCGGCCACACTCACGCACCTCTATTCAACAAAAGACAACATGTACACCTGCTACTGTGTATAGAACGGTAAAGCTGCTTACCGAGCGACTAGGCTAACCCTTGCACCTAGCCCTTAAGGATCATACGATACCCTTAACTTTGTTCAACAAATATTCACTGTTACACACTTTTTTCCTGCGCAGAAAAATACACAATTAACCCAGATATTGGTAATAGAAAAAAAATGAAGTACGTGTACACAATTGTGCGACTAGTCGCATACACAGTGATGCGACCAGACCCACGTGTCATTACCTTAATGCTATTATGCTACTCCCTCTAAACTTTTATCAACGAGAGAAAATAACTTTTCTCTCCTTGTCCCTGGATTCTGATCAGCGCTTCCTCTACACAATAACCGGCAGTACGCTCTCAGCAACACTGTGGTAATGAAAGACTAATGAGTCTCTCAAAAGGTGCCTCCACCCTTTTGCTGAGAGGGAACTGACCGAGTGTTACCATGTATCAGATAACGTGATAAACCTACGAGCCCCCAACTGTTGAATCGTCTACTGAACCTTTAGTACATTCCTGCCTATAAACCTCTAAGATTCACCTGCCTAGAACCTCTAAGACAAAACCTGCCTATACCTCCTAAAACCATAAGGTGTCGCTAATTAGCGCTGTGTTTTAAATATACCATTAATAAGACTTTAAGATAGTGGAATAGCGGTCCAACGCGCTAAAGATTATTATTCAGGTAAAAGTACAGATGTTACCACGCTATGATCTAACAATGAGCGCAAACTAAATTGTACAAACATTTAGGTCATAAGGTACAGTCAATACATACGCGTGCGCTCTGGGACCAGATACCGGCATCAGTAATGAAACCTTCATCGAAACAGCATAACAGGACCACCGCAGACTGGCATCTTGTTTCAGAGCACTCACATATATACCCGTACTGGGATAAGCAATACAACAGAATACGTTGGTAGGTTCTCATTGGTTCCTCTTCTTGCTTCTTCCGTTACGGTACAATTCATAGGTCAGTGCAAAGACTCAAACCAGCCTCTAACAGCCTGATTGTGTCCACTTTCCCGCTGCATAATAAATCTAGTCTAAACTATGGCATACATTTCAAGAAGTTCTTCTCTCTATCATTCATATTTCATAGCCGCATGTTCTGATCTCCTCACCGATGCCACCGGAACGCTGTGGGAAAAGAGTAGATCAGTACGGCACCAATCACGGTCCATTTGCCATTTACTAAACCATAGTTACAGAAAACATTCATTTCTTCATATGCTGACATTGCGATTAAACCAAATAATAATCATTCCTTTCGTCCTGCGGGACCATTGCTTTTAAATGTGTATGCGGGGAGAAATGACATTAAATTGTGTTGTGCGTTTGAGGGTCTGTGGGGCACTTAGCGACCAGCACTAAGTTGGAAAGGCTTCTGTGTATGTGTGTGAGCATGCCAGTATGGGTTTGGAAAAGATCACTAAAAAGCTGGCTGTGCATCTAAATAGCTATTTTGCGTTGTCCTATGTTTAACATGAAGTGCAGGGAAAACACCACTAATTTGCTACTTTTTGCTACATCGCGTATGTGTTAATGTGAATGCAGGGGAAAGCACCACTACTTTGCTACTGCTCAAATATGTTTGTGGTGATTTTAATGTGTTGCAAAGTTATTTTATGTCTGCTAAACACCGTCGGTAGGTGTTTGGGGAAGATTGTGAAAAAGCTGTTCGTGCTACTTTTTACCAACTTTGCGTTGTGAGTAGCAAAATTGCTACTTTTAGAAATTTTGCACTGTAGATTGTGTACTATGTATTTTTGACAAAATGGCATTTGTGTAAGCCTTCTTTTCTAAAATGGAGTCTTGCTGCCATTCACAAGATGGTGTCTTGAGGCCAGTTGCAAAATGGCGTTGTCGCGATTAAATTTTAAACTGAACTTGTCTTAGCCAATTATTCAGCTTCGACAATAGACACATGCAGGCTGTATAACAGTCACACATATAGATACAGGTACAGATAGACACATGCAGGCTGTATAACAGTCACACATATAGATACGGGTAGAGATAGACACATGCAGGCTGTATAACAGTCACACATATAGATACAGGTAAAGATAGACACATGCAGGCTGTATAACAGTCACACATATTGATACAGGTATAGATAGACACATGCAGGCTGTGTAACAGTCACACATATAGATAGACACATGCAGGCTGTATAACAGTCACACATATAGATACAGGTATAGATAGACACATGCAGGCTGTGTAACAGTCACACATATAGATAGACACATGCAGGCTGTATAACAGTCACACATATAGATAGACACATGCAGGCTGCATAACAGTCACACATATAGATAGACACATGCAGGCTGTATAACAGTCACACGTATAGAAAGACACATGCAGGCTGTATAACAGTCACACATATAGATACAGGTACAGATAGACACATGCAGGCTGTATAACAGTCACACATATAGATACGGGTAGAGATAGACACATGCAGGCTGTATAACAGTCACACATATAGATACAGGTAAAGATAGACACATGCAGGCTGTATAACAGTCACACATATTGATACAGGTATAGATAGACACATGCAGGCTGTGTAACAGTCACACATATAGATAGACACATGCAGGCTGTATAACAGTCACACATATAGATACAGGTATAGATAGACACATGCAGGCTGTGTAACAGTCACACATATAGATAGACACATGCAGGCTGTATAACAGTCACACATATAGATAGACACATGCAGGCTGCATAACAGTCACACATATAGATAGACACATGCAGGCTGTATAACAGTCACACGTATAGAAAGACACATGCAGGCTGTATCACAGTCACACATATAGATACAGATATAGATAGACACATGCAGGCTGTATCACAGTCACACATATAGATACAGGTAGAGATAGACACATGCAGGCTGTATAACAGTCACACATATAGATACAGGTAGAGATAGACACATGCAGGCTGTATAACAGTCAAACATATAGATACAGGTAGAGATAGACACATGCAGGCTGTATAACAGTCACACATATAGATACAGGTAGAGATAGACACATGCAGGCTGTATAACAGTCACACATATAGCTACAGGTAGAGACAGACACATGCAGGCTGTATAACAGTCACACATATAGATAGAGGTAGAGATAGACACATGCAGGCTGTATAACAGTCACACATATAGATACAGGTATAGACACATGCAGGCTGTATAACAGTCACACATATAGATACAGGTATAGATAGACACATGCAGGCTGTATAAAGGTCACACATATAGATACAGGTATAGATAGACATTTGTAGGCTTTATAACAGTCACACATATAGATACAGGTAGAGACAGACACATGCAGGCTGTATAACAGTCACACATATAGATACAGGTATAGATAGACACATGCAGGCTGTATAACAGTCACACATATAGATACAGGTATAGATAGAAACATGCAGGCTGTATAATAGTCACACATATAGATACAGGTATAGACACATGCAGGCTGTATAATGGAGCATACACACGGTCAGATTTGTCAGACGTGTCAGATTTGTCAGATGAACGACTGAACAATTGAACGATTTGAACGATTTGAACGATTGAACGATTTTTGACTGCATTAAAATGAATGGAATCGTCCAAGTCTGACTGCAAACACATCAGATGTCAGAAATCGTTATCTGACCATCGGGAACGCGCATCGTTGATCGTCCATCGTTCAGGCATGTCAGATATGAACGATTTTCCTTCAGATATGAACGACTGAACGATTTTTAAATCGTTATCGTTCATATCTGAAGGAAAAATCTGATCGTGTGTATGCACCATAACAGTCACACATATAGATAGAGGTATAGATAGACACATGCAGGCTGTATAACAGTCACACATATAGATACAGGTAGAGACAGACACATGCAGGTGGTATAACATTCACACACATAGATACAGGTAAACAGACACATGCAGGCTGTATAACGGTCACACATATAGACAAAGGTATAGATAGACACATACAGGCTGTACAACGGTCACACATATAGACACAGGTATAGATAGACACATGCAAGCTGTATAACAGTCACACATATAGATACAGGTACAGATAGACACATGCAGGCTGTATAACAATCACACATATAGATACAGGTATAAATAGACACATGCAGGCTGTATAACAGTCACACATATAGATACAGGTATAGATAGACAGATGTAGGCTGTATAACAGTCACACATATAGATACAGGTATAGATAGACACAAGCAGGCTGTATAACAGTCACACATATAGATACAGGTATAGATAGACACATGCAGGCTGTATAACAGTCACACATATAGATACAGGTATAGACACATGCAGGCTGTATAACAGTCACACATATAGATACAGGTATAGATAGACACATGCAGGCTGTATAACAGTCACACATTTAGATACAGGTATAGATAGACATATGTAGGCTTTATAACAGTCACACATATAGATACAGGTAGAGACAGACACATGCAAGTTGTATAACAGTCACACATATAGATACAGGTATAGATATATGCAGGCTGTATAACAGTCACACATATAGATACAGGTATAGATAGACACATGCAGGCTGTATAACAGTCACACATATAGATACAGGTATAGATAGACACATGCAGGCTGTATCATAGTCACACATATAGATACAGGAATAGATAGACACATGCAGGCTGTATAACAGTCACACATATAGATACAGGTAGAGATAGACACATGCAGGCTGTATCACAGTCACACATATGGATACAGGTACAGATAGACAAATGCGGGCTGTATCACAGTCACACATATAGATACAGGTATAGATAGACACATGCAGGCGGTATAACAGTCACACATAGAGATACAGGTATAGATAGACACATGCAGGCGGTATAACAGTCACACATATAGATACAGGTATAGATAGACACATGCAGGCTATATAACAGTCACACATATAGATACAGGTATAGACACATGCAGGCTGTATAACAGTCACACATATAGATACAGGTATAGATAGACACATGCAGGCTGTATAACAGTCACACATATAGATACAGGTATAGATAGACACATGCAGGCTGTATAACGGTCACACATATAGATACAGGTATAGAGAGACACATGCAGGCTTTATAACAGTCACACATATAGATACAGGTAGAGACAGACACATGCAAGCTGTATAACAGTCACACATATAGATACAGGTATAGATATATGCAGGCTGTGCAACAGTCACACATATAGATACAGGTATAGACACATGCAGGCTGTATAACAGTCACACATATAGATACAGGTATAGATAGACACATGCAGGCTGTATAATAGTCACACATATAGATACAGGTATAGACACATGCAGGCTGTATAACAGTCACACATATAGATAGAGGTATAGATAGACACATGTAGGCTGTATAACAGTCACACATATAGATACAGGTAGAGATAGACACATGCAGGCTGTATAACAGTCACACATATAGATACAGGTAGAGACAGACACATGCAGGTGGTATAACATTCACACATATAGATACAGGTAGACAGACACATGCAGGCTGTATAACGGTCACACATATAGACAAAGGTATAGATAGACACATACAGGCTGTATAACAGTCACACATATAGATACAGGTACAGATAGACACATGCAGGCTGTATAACAATCACACATATAGATACGGGTAGAGATAGACACATGCAGGCTGTATAACAGTCACACATATAGATACAGGTAGAGATAGACACATGCAGGCTGTATAACAGTCACACATATAGATACAGGTATAGATAGACACATGCAGGCTGTATAACGGTCACACATATAGACACAGGTATAGATAGACACATGCAAGCTGTATAACAGTCACACATATAGATACAGGTACAGATAGACACATGCAGGCTGTATAACAATCACACATATAGATACGGGTAGAGATAGACACATGCAGGCTGTATAACAGTCACACATATAGATACAGGTATAGATAGATACATGCAGGCTGTATAACAGTCACACATATAGATACAGGTATAGATAGACACATGCAGGCTGTATAACAGTCACACATATAGATACAGGTATAGATAGACACATGCAGGCTGTATAACAGTCACACATATAGATACAGGTATAGATAGACACATGCAGGCTGTATAACAGTCACACATATAGATACAGGTATAGATAGACACATGCAGGCTGTATAACAGTCACACATATAGATACAGGTATAGATAGACACATGCAGGCTGTATAACGGTCACACATATAGATACAGGTATAGATAGACACATGCAGGCGGTATAACAGTCACACATATAGATACAGGTATAGATAGACACATGCAGGCGGTATAACAGTCACACATATAGATACAGGTATAGATAGACACATGCAAGCTGTATAACGGTCACACATATAGATACAGATATAGACACATGCAGGCTGTATAACAGTCACACATATAGATACAGGTATAGATAGACACAAGCAGGCTGTATAAAAGTCACACATATAGATACAGGTATAGATGGACATATGTAGGCTTTATAACAGTCACACATATAGATACAGGTAGAGACAGACACATGCAAGCTGTATAACAGTCACACATATAGATACAGGTATAGATATATGCAGGCTGTATAATAGTCACACATATAGATACAGGAATAGATAGACACATGCAGGCTGTTTAACAGTCACACATATAGATACAGGTATAGATAGACACATGCAGGCTGTATCACAGTCACACATATAGAAACAGGTAGAGATAGACACATGCAGGCTGTATCACAGTCACACATATAGATACAGGTAGAGACAGACACATGCAGGCTGTATCACAGTCAAACATATAGATACAGGTAGAGACAGACACATGCAGGCTGTATCACAGTCACACATATAGATACAGGTAGAGATAGACACATGCAGGCTGTATCACAGTCACACATATAGATACAGGTAGAGACAGACACATGCAGGCTGTATCACAGTCACACATATAGATACAGGTAGAGACAGACACATGCAGGCTGTATCACAGTCACACATATAGATACAGGTAGAGACAGACACATGCAGGCTGTATCACAGTCAAACATATAGATACAGGTAGAGAAAGACACATGCAGGCTGTATCACAGTCAAACATATAGATACAGGTAGAGATAGACACATGCAGGCTGTATAACAGTCACACATATAGATACAGGAAGAGAAAGACACATGCAGGCTGTATAACAGTCACACATATAAATACAGGTAGAGATAGACACATGCAGGCTGTATAACAGTCACACATATACATACAGGTAGAGATAGACACAAGCAGGCTGTATAACAGTCACACATATAGATACAGGTAGAGATAGACACATGCAGGCTGTATAACAGTCACACATATAGATACAGGTAGAGACAGACACATGCAGGCTGTATAAGTCACACATATAGATACAGGTAGAGACAGACACATGCAGGCTGTATAACAGTCACACTTATAGATACAGGTAGAGACAGACACATGCAGGCTGTATAACAGTCACACATATAGATACAGGAATAGATAGACACATGCAGGCTGTATAACAGTCACACATAGAGGCACAGGTATAGATAGACACATGCAGGCTGTATAACAGTCACACATATAGATAAAGGTATACATAGACCCATGCAGGCTATATAACAGTCACACAAATAGATACAGGTATAGATAGACACATGCAGGCTGTATAACAGTCACACATATAGATATAGGTAGAGACAGACACATGCAGGCTGTATAACAATCATATATATAGATACAGGTAGAGACAGACACATGCAGGCTGTATAACAGTCACACATATAGATACAGGTAGAGATAGACACATGCAGTCTTAATAACAGTCACACATATAGATACAGGTATAGACACAAGCAGGCTGTATAACAGTCACACATATAGATACAGGTATAGACACATGCATGGTGTATAAAAGTCACACATATAGATACAGGTATAGATAGACATATGTAGGCTGTATAACAGTCACACATATAGATACAGGTACAGATAGACACATGCAGGCTGTATAACAGTCACACATATAGATACAGGTACAGATAGACACATGCAGGCTGTATAACAGTCACAAATATAGATACAGGTAGAGATAGACACATGCAGGCTGTATAACAGTCACACATATAAATACAGGTAGAGATAGACACATGCAGGCTGTATAACAGTCACACATATAGATACAGGTAGAGACAGACACATGCAGGCTGTATAATAGTCACACATATAAATACAGGTAGAGACAGACACATGCAGGCTGTATAACAGTCACACATATAGATACAGGTAGAGACAGACACATGCAGGCTGTATAACAGTCACACATATAGATACAGGTAGAGATAGACACATGCAGGCTGTATAACAGTCACACATATAGATACAGGTAGAGATAGACACATGCAGGCTGTATAACAGTCAAACATATAGATACAGGTAGAGATAGACACATGCAGGCTTTATAACGGTCACACATATAGATACAGGTAGAGATAGACACAGGCAGGTTGTATAACGGTCACACATATAGATACAGGTATAGACAGACACATGCAGGCTGTATCACAGTCACACATATAGAAACAGGTAGAGATAGACACATGCAGGCTGTATCACAGTCACACATATAGATACAGGTAGAGATAGACACATGCAGGCTGTATCACAGTCAAACATATAGATACAGGTAGAGACAGACACATGCAGGCTGTATCACAGTCACACATATAGATACAGGTAGAGATAGACACATGCAGGCTGTATCACAGTCACACATATAGATACAGGTAGAGACAGACACATGCAGGCTGTATCACAGTCACACATATAGATACAGGTAGAGATAGACACATGCAGGCTGTATCACAGTCAAACATATAGATACAGGTATAGACACATGCAGGCTGTATAACAGTCACACATATAGATACAGGTATAGACACATGCAGGGTGTATAAAAGTCACACATATAGATACAGGTATAGATAGACATATGTAGGCTGTATAACAGTCACACATATAGATACAGGTACAGATAGACACATGCAGGCTGTATAACAGTCACACATATAAATACAGGTAGAGATAGACACATGCAGGCTGTATAACAGTCACACATATAGATATAGGTAGAGACAGACACATGCAGGCTGTATAACAGTCACACATATAAATACAGGTAGAGACAGACACATGCAGGCTGTATAACAGTCACACATATAGATACAGGTAGAGACAGACACATGCAGGCTGTATAACAGTCACACATATAGATACAGGAAGAGATAGACACATGCAGGCTGTATATCAGTCACACATATAGATACAGGTAGATACAGACACAAGCAGGCTGTATAACAGTCACACATATAGATACAGGTACAGATAGACACATGCAGGCTGTATAACAGTCACACATATAGATACAGGTAGAGATAGACACATGCAGGCTGTATAATAGTCACACATATAGATAAAGATATAGACACATGCAGGCTGTATAATAGTCACACATATAAATACAGGTAGAGACAGACACATGCAGGCTGTATAACAGTCACACATATAGATACAGGTAGAGACAGACACATGCAGGCTGTATAACAGTCACACATATAGATACAGGTAGAGATAGACACATGCAGGCTATATAACAGTCACACATATAGATACAGGTAGATATAGACACATGCAGGCTGTATAACAGTCAAACATATAGATACAGGTAGAGATAGACACATGCAGGCTTTATAACAGTCACACATATAGATTCAGGTAGTAATAGACACATGCAGGTTGTATAACAGTCACACATATAGATACAGGTATAGATAGACACATGCAGGCTGTATAACAGTCTCACATATAGATACATGTATAGATAGACACATGCAGGCTGTATAACAGTCACACATATAGATACAGGTATAGACACATGCAGGCTGTATAACAGTCACACATATAGATACAGGTATAGATAGACACATGCAGGCTGTATAAAAGTCACACATATAGATACAGGTATAGATAGACATATGTAGGCTTTATAACAGTCACACATATAGATACAGGTAGAGACAGACACATGCAAGCTGTATAACAGTCACACATATAGATACAGGTATAGATAGACACATGCAGGCTGTATAATAGTCACACATATAGATACAGGAATAGATAGACACATGCAGGCTGTTTAACAGTCACACATATAGATACAGGTATAGATAGACACATGCAGGCTGTATCACAGTCACACATATAGATACAGGTAGAGATAGACACATGCAGGCTGTATCACAGTCACATATATACATACAGGTAGAGACTGACACATGCAGGCTGTATCACAGTCACACATATAGATACAGGTAGAGACAGACACATGCAGGCTGTATCACAGTCACACATATAGATCCAGGTAGAGATAGACACATGCAGGCTGTATCACAGTCACACATATAGATACAGGTAGAGATAGACACATGCAGGCTGTATCACAGTCACACATATAGATACAGGTAGAGATAGACACATGCAGGCTGTATAACAGTCACACATATAGATACAGGTAGAGATAGACACATGCAGGCTGTATAACAGTCACACATATAGATACAGGTAGAGAAAAACACATGCAGGCTGTATCACAGTCAAACATATAGATACAGGTAGAGATAGACACATGCAGGCTGTATCACAGTCACACATATAGATACAGGTAGAGATAGACACATGCAGGCTGTATAACAGTCACACATATAGATACAGGAAGAGAAAGACACATGCAGGCTGTATAACAGTCACAAATATAAATACAGGTAGAGATAGACACATGCAGGCTGTATAACAGTCACACATATACATACAGGTAGAGATAGACACAAGCAGGCTGTATAACAGTCACACATATAGATACAGGTAGAGATAGACACATGCAGGCTGTATAACAGTCACACATATAGATACAGGTAGAGACAGACACATGCAGGCTGTATAAGTCACACATATAGATACAGGTAGAGACAGACACATGCAGGCTGTATAACAGTCACACTTATAGATACAGGTAGAGACAGACACATGCAGGCTGTATAACAGTCACACATATAGATACAGGAATAGATAGACACATGCAGGCTGTATAACAGTCACACATAGAGGCACAGGTATAGATAGACACATGCAGGCTGTATAACAGTCACACATATAGATACAGGTATAGATAGACACATGCAGGCTCTACAACAGTCACACATATAGATAAAGGTATACATAGACCCATGCAGGCTATATAACAGTCACACAAATAGATACAGGTATAGATAGACACATGCAGGCTGTATAACAGTCACACATATAGATATAGGTAGAGACAGACACATGCAGGCTGTATAACAATCATATATATAGATACAGGTAGAGACAGACACATGCAGGCTGTATAACAGTCACACATATAGATACAGGTAGAGATAGACACATGCAGTCTTAATAACAGTCACACATATAGATACAGGTATAGACACAAGCAGGCTGTATAACAGTCACACATATAGATACAGGTATAGACACATGCATGGTGTATAAAAGTCACACATATAGATACAGGTATAGATAGACATATGTAGGCTGTATAACAGTCACACATATAGATACAGGTACAGATAGACACATGCAGGCTGTATAACAGTCACACATATAGATACAGGTACAGATAGACACATGCAGGCTGTATAACAGTCACAAATATAGATACAGGTAGAGATAGACACATGCAGGCTGTATAACAGTCACACATATAAATACAGGTAGAGATAGACACATGCAGGCTGTATAACAGTCACACATATAGATACAGGTAGAGACAGACACATGCAGGCTGTATAATAGTCACACATATAAATACAGGTAGAGACAGACACATGCAGGCTGTATAACAGTCACACATATAGATACAGATAGAGACAGACACATGCAGGCTGTATAACAGTCACACATATAGATACAGGTAGAGATAGACACATGCAGGCTGTATAACAGTCACACATATAGATACAGGTAGAGATAGACACATGCAGGCTGTATAACAGTCAAACATATAGATACAGGTAGAGATAGACACATGCAGGCTTTATAACGGTCACACATATAGATACAGGTAGAGATAGACACAGGCAGGTTGTATAACGGTCACACATATAGATACAGGTATAGACAGACACATGCAGGCTGTATCACAGTCACACATATAGATACAGGTAGAGATAGACACATGCAGGCTGTATCACAGTCACACATATAGATACAGGTAGAGATAGACACATGCAGGCTGTATCACAGTCAAACATATAGATACAGGTAGAGACAGACACATGCAGGCTGTATCACAGTCACACATATAGATACAGGTAGAGATAGACACATGCAGGCTGTATCACAGTCACACATATAGATACAGGTAGAGACAGACACATGCAGGCTGTATCACAGTCACACATCTAGATACAGGTAGAGATAGACACATGCAGGCTGTATCACAGTCAAACATATAGATACAGGTATAGACACATGCAGGCTGTATAACAGTCACACATATAGATACAGGTATAGACACATGCAGGGTGTATAAAAGTCACACATATAGATACAGGTATAGATAGACATATGTAATCTGTATAACAGTCACACATATAGATACAGGTACAGATAGACACATGCAGGCTGTATAACAGTCACACATATAAATACAGGTAGAGATAGACACATGCAGGCTGTATAACAGTCACACATATAGATATAGGTAGAGACAGACACATGCAGGCTGTATAACAGTCACACATATAAATACAGGTAGAGACAGACACATGCAGGCTGTATAACAGTCACACATATAGATACAGGTAGAGACAGACACATGCAGGCTGTATAACAGTCACACATATAGATACAGGAAGAGATAGACACATGCAGGCTGTATAACAGTCACACATATAGATACAGGTAGATACAGACACAAGCAGGCTGTATAACAGTCACACATATAGATACAGGTACAGATAGACACATGCAGGCTGTATAACAGTCACACATATAGATACAGGTAGAGATAGACACATGCAGGCTGTATAATAGTCACACATATAGATAAAGATATAGACACATGCAGGCTGTATAATAGTCACACATATAAATACAGGTAGAGACAGACACATGCAGGCTGTATAACAGTCACACATATAGATACAGGTAGAGACAGACACATGCAGGCTGTATAACAGTCACACATATAGATACAGGTAGAGATAGACACATGCAGGCTATATAACAGTCACACATATAGATACAGGTAGATATAGACACATGCAGGCTGTATAACAGTCAAACATATAGATACAGGTAGAGATAGACACATGCAGGCTTTATAACAGTCACACATATAGATTCAGGTAGTGATAGACACATGCAGGTTGTATAACAGTCACACATATAGATACAGGTATAGATAGACACATGCAGGCTGTATAACAGTCTCACATATAAATACAGGTAGAGATAGACACATGCAGGCAGTATAACAGTCACACATATAGATACAGGTATAGATAGACACATGCAGGCTGTATAACGGTCACACATATAGATACATGTATAGATAGACACATGCAGGCTGTATAACAGTCACACATATAGATACAGGTATAGACACATGCAGGCTGTATAACAGTCACACATATAGATACAGGTATAGATAGACACATGCAGGCTGTATAAAAGTCACACATATAGATACAGGTATAGATAGACATATGTAGGCTTTATAACAGTCACACATATAGATACAGGTAGAGACAGACACATGCAAGCTGTATAACAGTCACACATATAGATACAGGTATAGATAGACACATGCAGGCTGTATAATAGTCACACATATAGATACAGGAATAGATAGACACATGCAGGCTGTTTAACAGTCACACATATAGATACAGGTATAGATAGACACATGCAGGCTGTATCACAGTCACACATATAGATACAGGTAGAGATAGACACATGCAGGCTGTATCACAGTCACACATATACATACAGGTAGAGACTGACACATGCAGGCTGTATCACAGTCACACATATAGATACAGGTAGAGACAGACACATGCAGGCTGTATCACAGTCAAACATATAGATCCAGGTAGAGATAGACACATGCAGGCTGTATCACAGTCACACATATAGATCCAGGTAGAGATAGACACATGCAGGCTGTATCACAGTCACACATATAGATACAGGTAGAGATAGACACATGCAGGCTGTATCACAGTCACACATATAGATACAGGTAGAGATAGACACATGCAGGCTGTATAACAGTCACACATATAGATACAGGTAGAGATAGACACATGCAGGCTGTATAACAGTCACACATATAGATACAGGTAGAGACAGACACATGCAGGCTGTATAACAGTCACACATATAGATACAGGTAGAGACAGACACATGCAGGCTGTATAACAGTCACACTTATAGATACAGGTAGAGATAGACACATGCAGGCTGTATAACAGTCACACATATAGATACAGGAATAGATAGACACATGCAGGCTGTATAACAGTCACACATAGAGGCACAGGTATAGATAGACACATGCAGGCTGTATAACAGTCACACATATAGATACAGGTATAGATAGACACATGCAGGCTCTACAACAGTCACACATATAGATAAAGGTATACATAGACCCATGCAGGCTATATAACAGTCACACAAATAGATACAGGTATAGATAGACACATGCAAGCTGTATAACAGTCACACATATAGATATAGGTAGAGACAGACACATGCAGGCTGTATAACAATCACATATATAGATACAGGTAGAGACAGACACATGCAGGCTGTATAACAGTCACACATATAGATACAGATAGAGATAGACACATGCAGGCTGTATAACAGTCACACATATAGATACAGGTATAGACACATGCAGGCTGTATAACAGTCACACATATAGATACAGGTATAGACACATGCAGGGTGTATAAAAGTCACACATATAGATACAGGTATAGATAGACATATGTAGGCTGTATAACAGTCACACATATAGATACAGGTACAGATAGACACATGCAGGCTGTATAACAGTCACACATATAGATACAGGTACAGATAGACACATGCAGGCTGTATAACAGTCACACATATAGATACAGGTAGAGATAGACAAATGCAGGCTGTATAATAGTCACACATATAAATACAGGTAGAGACAGACACATGCAGGCTGTATAACAGTCACACATATAGATACAGGTAGAGACAGACACATGCAGGCTGTATAACAGTCACACATATAGATACAGGTAGAGACAGACACATGCAGGCTGTACAACAGTTACACATATAGATACAGGTAGAGATAGACACATGCAGGCTGTATAACAGTCAAACATATAGATACAGGTAGAGATAGACACTTGCAGGCTTTATAACAGTCACACATATAGATACAGGTAGAGATAGACACATGCAGGTTGTATAACAGTCACACATATAGATACAGGTATAGATAGACACATGCAGGCTGTATAACAGTCTCACATATAAATACAGGTAGAGATAGACACATGCAGGCTGTATAACAGTCACACATATAGATAAAGATATAGACACATGCAGGCTGTATAATAGTCACACATATAAATACAGGTAGAGACAGACACATGCAGGCTGTATAACAGTCACACATATAGATACAGGTAGAGACAGACACATGCAGGCTGTATAACAGTCACACATATAGATATAGGTAGAGACAGACACATGCAGGCTGTATAACAGTCACACATATAGATATTGGTATAGATAGACACATGCAGGCTGTATAACAGTCACACATATAGATACAGGTATAGACACATGCAGGGTGTATAAAAGTCACACATATAGATACAGGTATAGATAGACATCTGTAGGCTGTATAACAGTCACACATATAGATACAGGTACAGATAGACACATGCAGGCTGTATAACAGTCACACATACAGATACAGGTACAGATAGACACATGCAGGCTGTATAACAGTCACACATATAGATACAGGTAGAGATAGACACCTGCAGGCTGTATAATAGTCACACATATAAATACAGGTAGAGACAGACACATGCAGGCTGTATAACAGTCACACATATAGATACAGGTAGAGACAGACACATGCAGGCTGTATAACAGTCACACATATAGATACAGGTAGAGATAGACACATGCAGGCTGTATAACAGTCACACATATAGATACAGGTAGAGATAGACACATGCAGGCTGTATAACAGTCAAACATATAGATACAGGTAGAGATAGACACATGCAGGCTGTATAATAGTCACACATATAAATACAGGTAGAGACAGATACATGCAGGCTGTATAACAGTCACACATATAGATACAGGTAGAGACAGACACATGCAGGCTGTATAACAGTCACACATATAGATACAGGTAGAGATAGACACATGCAGGCTGTATAACAGTCACACATATAGATACAGGTACAGATAGACACATGCAGGCTGTATAACAGTCACACATATAAATACAGGTAGAGATAGACACATGCAGGCTGTATAACAGTCACACATATAGATATAGACACATGCAGGCTGTATAATAGTCACACATATAAATACAGGTAGAGACAGACACATGCAGGCTGTATAACAGTCACACATATAGATACAGGTAGAGACAGACACATGCAGGCTGTATAACAGTCACACATATAGATACAGGTAGAGATAGACACATGCAGGCTGTATAACAGTCAGACATATAGATACAGGTAGAGACAGACACAAGCAGGCTGTATAACAGTCACACATATAGATACAGGTACAGATAGACACATGCAGGCTGTATAACAGTCACAGATATAGATACAGGTAGAGATAGACACATGCAGGCTGTATAATAGTCACACATATAGATAAAGATATAGACACATGCAGGCTGTATAATAGTCACACATATAAATACAGGTAGAGACAGACACATGCAGGCTGTATAACAGTCACACATATAGATACAGGTAGAGACAGACACATGCAGGCTGTATAACAGTCACACATATAGATACAGGTAGAGATAGACACATGCAGGCTATATAACAGTCACACATATAGATACAGGTAGAGATAGACACATGCAGGCTATATAACAGTCAAACATATAGATACAGGTAGAGATAGACACATGCAGGCTTTATAACAGTCACACATATAGATTCAGGTAGAGATAGACACATGCAGGTTGTATAACAGTCACACATATAGATATAGGTATAGATAGACACATGCAGGCTGTATAACAGTCTCAAATATAAATACAGGTAGAGATAGACACATGCAGGCGGTATAACAGTCACACATATAGATACAGGTATAGATAGACACATGCAGGCTGTATAACGGTCACACATATAGATACATGTATAGATAGACACATGCAGGCTGTATAACAGTCACACATATAGATACAGGTATAGACACATGCAGGCTGTATAACAGTCACACATATAGATACAGGTATAGATAGACACATGCAGGCTGTATAAAAGTCACACATATAGATACAGGTATAGATAGACATATGTAGGCTTTATAACAGTCACACATATAGATACAGGTAGAGACAGACACATGCAAGCTGTATAACAGTCACACATATAGATACAGGTATAGATATATGCAGGCTGTATAACAGTCACACATATAGATACAGGTATAGATAGACACATGCAGGCTGTATAATAGTCACACATATAGATACAGGAATAGATAGACACATGCAGGCTGTTTAACAGTCACACATATAGATACAGGTATAGATAGACACATGCTGGCTGTATAACAGTCACACATACAGATACAGCTATAGATAGATACATGCAGGCTGTATAACAGTCACACATATAGATACAGATATGGACAGACACATGCAGGCTGTATAACAGTCACACATATAGATAGTGATACAGGTATAGATAGACACATGCAGGCTGTATAACAGTCACACATATAGATACAGGTATAGATAGATACATGCAGGCTGTATAACAGTCACACATATAGATACAGGTATGGACAGACACATGCAGGCTGTATAACAGTCACACATACACATACAGATACAGGTATAGATAGACACATGCAGGCTGTATAACAGTCACACATATAAATACAGGTAGAGATAGACACATGCAGGCTATATAACAGTCACACATATAGATACAGATATAGACAGACACATGCAGGCGGTATAACAGACACACACATAGATACAGGTAGAGATAGACACATGCAGGCTGTATAACAGTCACACATATAGACAGACACATGCAGGCTGTATAACAGTCACACATATAGATAGACACTTGCAGGCTGTATAACGGTCACACATATAGATACAGGTATAGACGCATGCAGGCTGTATAACAGTCACACATATAAATACAGGTAGAGACAGACACATGCAGGCTGTATAACAGTCACAGATATAGATACAGGTACAGATAGACACATGCAGGCTTTATAACAGTCACACATATAGATACAGGTAGAGATAGACACATGCAGTCTGTATAACAGTCACACATATAGATACAGGTAGAGATAGACACATGCAGGCTGTATAACAGTCACACATATAGATACAGGTATAGATAGACACATGCAGGCTGTATAACAGTCACACATATAAATAATACAGGTAGAGACAGACACATGCAGGCTGTATAACAGTCACACATATAGATACAGGCACAGATAGACACATGCAGGCTGTATAACTGTCACACATATAGATACAGGTAGAGATAGACACATGCAGGCTGTATAACAGTCACACATATAGATACAGATATAAACACATGCAGGCTGTATAACAGTCACACATATAGATACAGATATAAACACATGCAGGCTGTATAACAGTCACACATATAGATACAGGAATAGACACATGCAGGCTGTATAACAGTCACACATATAGATACAGGTATAGATAGACACATGCAGGCTGTATAACAGTCACACATATAGATAGACACATGCAGGCTGTATAACAGTCACACATATAGATACAGGTATAGGTAGACACATGCAGGCTGTATAACAGTCACACATATAGATACAGGTATAAATAGACACATGCGGGCTGTATTACAGTCACACATATAGAAACAGGTATAGATAGACACATGCAGGCGGTATAACAGTCACACATATAGATTCAGGTATAGATAAACACATGCAGGCGGTATAACAGTCACACATATAGATACAGGTAGAGACAGACACATGCAGGCTGTATAACAGTCACACATATAGATACAGGAAGAGACACATGCAGGCTTTATAACAGTCACACATATAGATACAGGTATAGATAGACACATGCAGGCTGTATAACAGTCACACATAAAGATACAGGTATAGATAGACACATGCAGGCTGTATAACAGTCACACATATAAATACAGGTAGAGATAGACACATGCAGGCTGTATAACAGTCACACATATAGATACAGGTATAGACACATGCAGGCTGTATAATAGTCACACATATAAAAACAGGTAGAGACAGACACATGCAGGCTGTATAACAGTCACACATATAGATACAGGTATAGATAGACACATGCAGGCTGTATAACAGTCACACATATAGATACAGGAATAGACACATGCAGGCTGTATACAGTCACACATATAGATACAGGTATAGATAGACACATGCAGGCTGTATAACAGTCACACATATAGATAGACACATGCAGGCTGTATAACAGTCACACATATAGATACTAGGGGTGAGCGGGTTCGGATTTCTGAAATCCGAACCCCCCCGAGCCCCCCCGATCCAAGTCCGATCCGAGTCAGGCTCGACTTTTGCCGCCTGACTCGGATCTGAAATCGAGGCAAAACGTCATCATCCCGCCTTCCGAGTCTCGCGGGTTTTGGATCCTATATAAGGTACCCGCGTCGGCGCCATTTTCTCACTCGGCTGTGGACAGTGAAGAGGGAGGGTGGGAGTTAGGGCTGTGTAGTGTAGTGTAGTGTAGTGCTGCTGTTGTCCACTACTTCAAAGTCCATAGGGGCTGGCTGTGTTGTGCTGTGCTGCTGTTGTTAATAGGGGCTGTGTCCACTACTTCAAAGTCCATAGGGGCTGGCTGGACTGTGTTGTGCAGTCAGTTCTCCATAGGGGCTGTGTCCACTCCAAAGTCCTGTGCAGTGTCCCAGTCCTAAAGGAGTGCTGTAGTGTTGTCCAGGGGGTGCTCTGTCCATCAGGGGTGCTCCCCCCAAGTGCTAAAAAAATAATATATTTTCTGTGTTTGTGAATTGTGTGCGCAGTAGCCGCACGTGCATCAACAAAGTAGTGCCAAGCGTGCGCCTGTGTCATAAGTAAAGGGCCGGCTGGCTTGACCGTTAAAGGGTGCTGTAACCCCCGAAAGTACACTCCAGTCCAAACCAAAAAAAAATTATTTTCTGTGTTTGTGAATTGTGTGCGCAGTAGCCGCACGTGCATCAACAAAGTAGTGCCAAGCGTGCGCCTGTGTCATAAGTAAAGGGCCGGCTGGCTTGACCGTTAAAGGGTGCTGTAACCCCCAAAGTACACTCCAGTCCAAACCAAAAAAAAAATTATTTTCTGTGTTTGTGAATTGTGTGCGCAGTAGCCGCACGTGCATCAACAAAGTAGTGCCAAGCGTGCGCCTGTGTCATAAGTAAAGGGCCGGCTGGCTTGACCGTTAAAGGGTGCTGTAACCCCCGAAAGTACACTCCAGTCCAAAACAAAAAAAAATTATTTTCTGTGTTTGTGAATTGTGTGCGCAGTAGCCGCACGTGCATCAACAAAGTAGTGCCAAGCGTGCGCCTGTGTCATAAGTAAAGGGCCGGCTGGCTTGACCGTTAAAGGGTGCTGTAACCCCCGAAAGTACACTCCAGTCCAAACCAAAAAAAAATTATTTTCTGTGTTTGTGAATTGTGTGCGCAGTAGCCGCACGTGCATCAACAAAGTAGTGCCAAGAGTGCGCCTGTGTCATAAGTAAAGGGCCGGCTGGCTTGACCGTTAAAGGGTGCTGTAACCCCCGAAAGTACACTCCAGTCCAAACCAAAAAAAATTATTTTCTGTGTTTGTGAATTGTGTGCGCAGTAGCCGCACGTGCATCAACAAAGTAGTGCCAAGCGTGCGCCTGTGTCATAAGTAAAGGGCCAGCTGGCTTGACCGTTAAAGGGTGCTGTAACCCCTAAAGTACACTCCAGTCCAAACCAAAAAAAAAATTATTTTCTGTGTTTGTGAATTGTGTGCGCAGTAGCCGCACGTGCATCAACAAAGTAGTGCCAAGCGTGCGCCTGTGTCATAAGTAAAGGGCCGGCTGGCTTGACCGTTAAAGGGTGCTGTAACCCCCGAAAGTACACTCCAGTCCAAACCAAAAAAAAATTATTTTCTGTGTTTGTGAATTGTGTGCGCAGTAGCCGCACGTGCATCAACAAAGTAGTGCCAAGCGTGCGCCTGTGTCATAAGTAAAGGGCCGGCTGGCTTGACCGTTAAAGGGTGCTGTAACCCCCGAAAGTACACTCCAGTCCAAACCAAAAAAAAATTATTTTCTGTGTTTGTGAATTGTGTGCGCAGTAGCCGCACGTGCATCAACAAAGTAGTGCCAAGAGTGCGCCTGTGTCATAAGTAAAGGGCCGGCTGGCTTGACCGTTAAAGGGTGCTGTAACCCCCGAAAGTACACTCCAGTCCAAACCAAAAAAAATTATTTTCTGTGTTTGTGAATTGTGTGCGCAGTAGCCGCACGTGCATCAACAAAGTAGTGCCAAGCGTGCGCCTGTGTCATAAGTAAAGGGCCAGCTGGCTTGACCGTTAAAGGGTGCTGTAACCCCTAAAGTACACTCCAGTCCAAACCAAAAAAAAAATTATTTTCTGTGTTTGTGAATTGTGTGCGCAGTAGCCGCACGTGCATCAACAAAGTAGTGCCAAGCGTGCGCCTGTGTCATAAGTAAAGGGCCGGCTGGCTTGACCGTTAAAGGGTGCTGTAACCCCCGAAAGTACACTCCAGTCCAAACCAAAAAAAAATTATTTTCTGTGTTTGTGAATTGTGTGCGCAGTAGCCGCACGTGCATCAACAAAGTAGTGCCAAGCGTGCGCCTGTGTCATAAGTAAAGGGCCGGCTGGCTTGACCGTTAAAGGGTGCTGTAACCCCCGAAAGTACACTCCAGTCCAAACCAAAAAAAAATTATTTTCTGTGTTTGTGAATTGTGTGCGCAGTAGCCGCACGTGCATCAACAAAGTAGTGCCAAGCGTGCGCCTGTGTCATAGGTAAAGGGCCGGCTGGCTTGACCGTTAAGGGTGCTGTAACCCCCAAAAGTACACTCCAGTCCAAACCAAAAAAAAATTATTTTCTGTGTTTGTGAATTGTGTGCGCAGTAGCCGCACGTGCATCAACAAAGTAGTGCCAAGAGTGCGCCTGTGTCATAAGTAAAGGGCCGGCTGGCTTGACCGTTAAAGGGTGCTGTAACCCACAAAGTACACTCCAGTCCAAACCAAAAAAAAAATTATTTTCTGTGTTTAGCCGCACGTATATATCAAATCGATATAACATAAATGGAGGACCAAACTTTCTCTGATAAAAATAAAATAGAGAAAGATCAAGAACCACTTCCTCCTAGTGCTGAAGCTGCTGCCACTAGTCATGACATAGACGATAACATGCCATCAACGTCGTCTGCCAAGGCCGATGCCCAATGTCATAGTAGAGGGCACATACAATCCCAAATGGCAAAGTTCAGGAAAATGACCTTGAAAAAGACATTTAAATCAGCTGAAGAGAAACGTAAACTTGCCAATATGCCATTTACGACACGGAGTGGCAAGGAACGGCTAAGGTCGATCCCTAGTATGTTCATGACTAGTGGTTCAGCTTCACATGACGATGGAAGCCCTCCTCCCACTAAAAAAATCAAAAGAGTTAAGCTGGCAAAAGCACAGCGAAGAACTGTGCTTTCTAAGAAGATATCACAAATCCCCAAGGAGAGTCCAAGTGTGGTGGTGGTTGCGATGCCTGACCTTCCCAGCACTGGACGGGAAGAGGTGGCTCTTTCCACCATTTGCACGCCCCCTGCAAGTGCTGAAAGGAGCACCCACAGTCCACTTGCTGATATGCAAATTGAAGATGTCACTGTTGAAGTACAACAGGATGAGGATACTGGTGTAGCTGGCGCTGAGGAGGAAGTTGGCGAGGAGGATTCTGATGGTGATGTGGTTTGTTTAAATCAGGCTCCGGGGGAGTCAGTTGTTGTCCGTGGGATGAAAAAGCCCATCACGGTCATGCCTGGGCAGAAGACCAAATATTCCACCTCTTTGGTCTGGCAATATTTCTATCCAAATCCGGACAACTGTCTTGCCATATGTACCATATGTAAAGGTGAAATAAGTAGGGGTAGGGACGTCAACCACCTAGGAACATCCTCCCTTATACGGCACCTGCAGCGCGTTCATAAAAAGTTACTGTCAAGTTCAGAAACTTTGGCTAAGACCGTAAGCAGTCCAGGGACACCTAAATCCCGTTGTCCTGTTGTATCCAAGCGCCTGCAAACCACACCGTCAACTCCCTCCTCGTCAATTTCCTCCTTAGTCAGGATCGGAAGTAGTCCTGCAGGCCATGTCACTGGCATGACTGACTCTCCTATCCGGGATTCCTCTGGAGGATCCTGCATTGCTACGCCTACTGCTGCCGCTGCTGCTGTTGCTGCTGCTGGGAGTCGTTCATCATCCCAGAGAGGAAGTAGGAACACCACTACTTTTACTAAACAATTGACCCTCCAACAGTCCTTAGCGAGGAGGATGAAGTACGACAGCAGTCATCCTGAAGCAAAACGTATAACTGAGGCCTTGACTGCTATGTTGGTGTTAGACGTGCGTCCGGTATCCGCCATTAGTGCAGTGGGATTTAGACAATTGATGGAGGTAGTGTGTCCCCGGTTCCAAATCCCGTCTAGATTCCACTTCACTAGGCAGGCGATACCGAGACTGTACAGAAACGTCAGAAAAAGTGTCCTCAGTGTCCTGAAAAATGCCGTTGTACACAATGTCCACTTAACCACGGACATGTGGACAAGTGGAACAGGGCAGACTAAGGACTATATGACTGTGACAGCCCACTGGGTAGATGTATCACCTTACGCAGCAACAGCAGCAGCGTCACCAGTAGCAGCATCTCAGAAACGCCAGCTCGTTACAAGGCAGGCTACGCTGTGTATCACCGGTTTCAGTAAGAGGCACACCGCCGACAACCTCTTAGAGAAACTGAGGGAAATCATCGCCCAGTGGCTTACCCCACTTAGACTCTCCTGGGGATTTGTGATATCTGACAACGCCACCAATATTGTGCGGGCATTACATCTGGGCAAATTCCAGCACGTCCCATGTTTTGCTCACACAATAAACTTGGTGGTGCAGAATTTTCTGAAAAGCGACAGGGGCGTGCAGGAGACGCTTTGGGTGGCCCGAAAAATTTCTGGCCACTTTCGCCATTCAGCGACTGCGTGCCGAAGACTGGAGCGCCAGCAAACACTCTTGAACCTGCCCCGCCATCACCTGAAGCAAGAGGTTGTGACGCGGTGGAACTCAACCCTCTATATGCTTCAGAGGATGGAGGAGCAGCAAAAGGCCATACAAGCCTATACATCCACCTATGACATAGGCAAAGGAGGGGGTATGCACCTGACTCAAGCGCAGTGGAGAATGATTTCCGTGTTGTGCAAGGTTCTCCAGCCCTTCGAACTTGCCACACGTGAAGTCAGTTCAGACACAGCCAGCTTGAGTCAGGTCATTCCCCTCATCAGGCTTTTGCAGAAGCAGCTGGAGAAAGTGAAGGAGGAGCTAAGACGGAGCGATTCCGCTCGGCATGTGGGACTTGTGGATGAAGCCCTTCATTCACTTTGCCAGGATTCCAGGGTGGTCAATCTGTTGAAATCAGACCACTACATTTTGGCCACCGTGCTTGATCCTAGGTTTAAAGCCTATGTGGTGTCTCTCTTTCCGGCTGACACAAGCCTGCAGAGGTGCAAAGACCTGCTGGTGAACACACTGTCAGCTGAAGCGGAACGTGACACGTCAACGGCTCCTTCTTCATTTTCTCCCGCAACTGGGGCTGCCAGGAAAAAACTTAGGTATCCTAAGCAACCCGCTGGCGGTGATGCAGGGCAGGCAGGACCAAGTTTGGACATCTGGTCCGGACTGAAGGACCTGGCAACAATTTCTGACATGTCTACTGTCACTGCATATGATACTGTCACCATTGACAGAATGGTGGAGGATTACATCGGTGACAGCATCCAAGTAGGCATGTCAGACAGTCCATACCTGTACTGGCAGGAAAAAGAGGCAATTTGGAGGCCCCTGTACAAGCTGGCTCTATTTTACCTGAGTTGCCCCCCCTCCAGTGTGTACTCCGAAAGAGTGTTTAGTGCAGCCGGGAACCTTGTCAGCGAAAGGCGTAGGAGGTTGCTTCCACAGAATGTGGAGAAGATGATGTTCATCAAAATGAATTATCAGCTCTTCCAGGGAGACCAGCCTCCAGAAGGTACAGAGGGACCTGTGGTGGTGGATTCAAGTGGGGACGAGTTAATACTTTGTGAGGATGAGGATGTACACACTGAAGAGGGTGAGGAATCGGTGGATGAGGAGGATGAGGATGACATCTTGCCTCCGTAGAGCCAGTTTGTGCAGGGACACATTAATTGCCAGCTTGTTTTGTGGGGGCCCAAACGAACCAATCATTTCAGCCACAGTTGTGTGGCAGACCCTGGCGCTGAAATGATTGATTTGTTAAAGTGTGCATGTCCTGTTTATACAACATAAGGGTGGGTGGGAGGGCCCAAGGACAATTCCATCTTGCACTTCTTTTTTTTCTTTGCATTATGTACAGTTTGGGGCCTAGTTTTTCTAACTGCCATCCTGTCTGCCACTGCAGTGTCACTCCTAGATGGGTCATGTGTTTGTGCCGCCCAATCGTGTCGCTTAGCATAGTCATCCAGCTACCTCGGTGCAACCTTTTGGACATGAAAACACTATTGTGAGGTGTGAGGTGTTCAGAATAGACTGGAAATGAGTGGAAATTAAGGTTATTGAGGTTAATAATAGCATAGGAGCAGAGAAACCAACAAATTATGTGATTTTAGCTGTTTTTATGCTTTTTAAAAAAAAAATACAGATCCAAAACACAAAACCCAGAACCCAAAACACGGAAGGGTGGTTTTGGCAAAACCAATCCAGATCCAAAACACGAAGAAAGATCCAGATCCAAAACCAAAACACAAAACACGAAAAGTGGACACATGCGGGCTGTATAACAGTCACACATATAGATACAGGTATAGATAGACACATGCAGGCGGTATAACAGTCACACATATAGATACAGGTATAAATAGACACATGCAGGCGGTATAACAGTCACACATATAGATACAGGTATAGATAGACACATGCAGGTGTATAACAGTCACACATATAGATACAGGTATAAATAGACACATGGAGGCGGTATAACAGTCACACATATAGATACAGGTATAAATAGACACATGCAGGCGGTATAACAGTCACACATATAGATACAGGTATAGATAGACACAAGCAGGCTGTATAACAGTCACACATATAGATACAGGTATAAATAGACACATGGAGGCGGTATAACAGTCACACATATAGATACAGGTATAAATAGACACATGCAGGCGGTATAACAGTCACACATATAGATACAGGTATAGATAGACACAAGCAGGCTGTATAACAGTCACACATATAGATACAGGTATAGATAGACACATGCAGGCTGTATAACAGTCACACATATAGATAGACACATGCAGGCTGTATAACAGTCACACATATAGATAGACACATGCAGGCTGTATAACAGTCACACATATAGATACAGGTATAGATAGACACATGCAGGCTATATAACAGTCACACAAATAGATAGACACATGCAGGCTGTATAACAGTCACACATATAGATACAGGTATAGGTAGACACATGCAGGTTGTATAACAGTCACACATATAGATAAAGGTATAAATAGACAAATGCTTGCTGTATAACAGTCACACATATAGATACAGGTATAGATAGACACAAGCGGGCTGTATAACAGTCACACATATAGATACAGGTATAGATAGACAAATGCTTGCTGTATAACAGTCACACATATACATACAGGTATAGATAGACACATGCAGGCTGTATAACAGTCACACATATAGATACAGGTATAGATAGACAAATGCAGGCTGTATAACAGTCACACATATAAATACAGGTAGAGATAGACACATGCAGGCTATATAACAGTCACACATATAGATACAGGTATAGATAGATACATGCTGGCTGTATAACAGTCACACATATAGATACAGCTATAGATAGATACATGCAGGCTGTATAACAGTCACACATATAGATACAGATATGGACAGACACATGCAGGCTGTATAACAGTCACACATATAGATACAGTTATAGATAGACACATGCAGGCTGTATAACAGTCACACATACACATACAGATACAGGTATAGATAGACACATGCAGGCTGTATAACAGTCACACATATAAATACAGGTAGAGATAGACACATGCAGGCTATATAACAGTCACACATATAGATACAGATATAGACACATGCAGGCTGGATAACAGTCACACATATAAATACAGGTAGAGATAGACACATGCAGGCTATATAACAGTCACACATATAGATACAGATATAGACACATGCAGGCTGGATAACAGTCACCCATATAGATACAGGTAAAGATAGACACATGCAGGCTGTATAACAGTCACACATATAGATACAGGTAGAGACAGACACATGAAGGCTGTATAACAGTCACACATATAGAAACAGGTAGAGATAGACACATGCAGGCTGTATAACAGTCACACATATAGATATAGGTAGAGACAGACACATGCAGGCTGTATAACAGTCACACATATAGATACAGGTATAGATAGACACATGCAGGCTGTATAACAGTCAAACATATAAATACAGGTAGAGACAGACACATGCAGGCGGTATAACAGACACACACATAGATACAGGTAGAGATAGACACATGCAGGCGGTATAACAGTCACACATATAGATACAGGTACAGATAGACACATGCAGGCTGTATAACAGTCACACATATAGATAGTCACACATATAGATAGACACATGCAGGCTGTATAACAGTTACACATATAGATAGACACATGCAGGCTGTATAACAGTCACACATATAGATACAGGTACAGATAGACACATGCAGGCTGTATAACAGTCACACATATAGATACAGGTACAGATAGACACATGCAGGCTGTATAACAGTCACACATATAGATACAGGTATAGATTGACACATGCAGGCTGTATAAAAGTCACACATATAGATACAGGTATAGACACATGCAGGCTGTATAACAGTCACACATATAGATACAGGTATAGACACATGCAGGCTGTATAAAAGTCACACATATAGATACAGGTATAGATAGACACATGCAGGCTGTATAACAGTCACACATATAGATTAGGGGTGTGCACCGGCCACTTTTCGTGTTTTGTGTTTTGGTTTTGGATCTAGATCTTTCTTCGTGTTTTGGATCTGGATTGGTTTTGCCAAAACCACCCTTCCGTGTTTTGGGTTCTGGGTTTTGTGTTTTGGATCTGTATTTTTTGAAAAAAAGCATAAAAACAGCTAAAATCACAGAATTTGTAGGTTTTTCTGCTCCTATGCTATTATTAACCTCAATAACCTTAATTTCCACTCATTTCCAGTCTATTCTGAACACCTCACACCTCACAATAGTGTTTTTATGTCCAAAAGGTTGCACCGAGGTAGCTGGATGACTATGCTAAGCGACACGAGTGGGCGGCACAAACACGTGACCCATCTAGGAGTGACACTGCAGTGGCAGGCAGGATGGCAGTTAGAAAAACTAGGCCCCAAACTGTACATAATGCAAAGAAAAAAAGAGGTGCAAGATGGAATTGTCCTTGGGCCCTCCCACCCACCCTTATGTTGTATAAACAGGACATGCACACTTTAACAAATCAATCATTTCAGCGCCAGGGTCTGCCACACAACTGTGGCTGAAATGATTGGTTCGTTTGGGCCCCCACAAAACAAGCTGGCAATTAATGTGTCCCTGCACAAACTGGCTCTACGGAGGCAAGATGTCATCCTCATCCTCCTCATCCACCGATTCCTCACCCTCTTCAGTGTGTACATCCTCATCCTCACAAAGTATTAACTCGTCCCCACTTGAATCCACCACCACAGGTCCCTCTGTACCTTCTGGAGGCTGGTCTCCCTGGAAGAGCTGATAATTCATTTTGATGAACATCATCTTCTCCACATTCTGTGGAAGCAACCTCCTACGCCTTTCGCTGACAAGGTTCCCGGCTGCACTAAACACTCTTTCGGAGTACACACTGGAGGGGGGGCAACTCAGGTAAAATAGAGCCAGTTTGTACAGGGGCCTCCAAATTGCCTCTTTTTCCTGCCAGTACAGGTATGGACTGTCTGACATGCCTACTTGGATGCTGTCACCGATGTAATCCTCCACCATTCTGTCAATGGTGACAGTATCATATGCAGTGACAGTAGACATGTCAGAAATTGTTGCCAGGTCCTTCAGTCCGGACCAGATGTCCAAACTTGGTCCTGCCTGCCCTGCATCACCGCCAGCGGGTTGCTTAGGATACCTAAGTTTTTTCCTGGCAGCCCCAGTTGCGGGAGAAAATGAAGAAGGAGCCGTTGACGTGTCACGTTCCGCTTCAGCTGACAGTGTGTTCACCAGCAGGTCTTTGCACCTCTGCAGGCTTGTGTCGGCCGGAAAGAGAGACACCACATAGGCTTTAAACCTAGGATCGAGCACGGTGGCCAAAATGTAGTGGTCTGATTTCAACAGATTGACCACCCTGGAATCCTGGCAAAGCGAATGAAGGGCTTCATCCACAAGTCCCACATGCCGAGCGGAATCGCTCCGTCTTAGCTCCTCCTTCACTTTCTCCAGCTGCTTCTGCAAAAGCCTGATGAGGGGAATGACCTGACTCAAGCTGGCAGTGTCTGAACTGACTTCACGTGTGGCAAGTTCGAAGGGCTGAAGAACCTTGCACAACACGGAAATCATTCTCCACTGCGCTTGAGTCAGGTACATACCCCCTCCTTTGCCTATGTCATAGGTGGATGTATAGGCTTGTATGGCCTTTTGCTGCTCCTCCATCCTCTGAAGCATATAGAGGGTTGAGTTCCACCGCGTCACAACCTCTTGCTTCAGGTGATGGTGGGGCAGGTTCAAGAGTGTTTGCTGGCGCTCCAGTCTTCGGCACACAGTCGCTGAATGGCGAAAGTGGCCAGAAATTTTTCGGGCCACCCAAAGCGTCTCCTGCACGCCCCTGTCGCTTTTCAGAAAATTCTGCACCACCAAGTTTATTGTGTGAGCAAAACATGGGACGTGCTGGAATTTGCCCAGATGTAATGCCCGCACAATATTGGTGGCGTTGTCAGATATCACAAATCCCCAGGAGAGTCTAAGTGGGGTAAGCCACTGGGCGATGATTTCCCTCAGTTTCTCTAAGAGGTTGTCGGCGGTGTGCCTCTTACTGAAACCGGTGATACACAGCGTAGCCTGCCTTGTAACGAGCTGGCGTTTCTGAGATGCTGCTACTGGTGACGCTGCTGCTGTTGCTGCGTAAGGTGATACATCTACCCAGTGGGCTGTCACAGTCATATAGTCCTTAGTCTGCCCTGTTCCACTTGTCCACATGTCCGTGGTTAAGTGGACATTGTGTACAACGGCATTTTTCAGGACACTGAGGACACTTTTTCTGACGTTTCTGTACAGTCTCGGTATCGCCTGCCTAGTGAAGTGGAATCTAGACGGGATTTGGAACCGGGGACACACTACCTCCATCAATTGTCTAAATCCCACTGCACTAATGGCGGATACCGGACGCACGTCTAACACCAACATAGCAGTCAAGGCCTCAGTTATACGTTTTGCTTCAGGATGACTGCTGTCGTACTTCATCCTCCTCGCTAAGGACTGTTGGAGGGTCAATTGTTTAGTAAAAGTAGTGGTGTTCCTACTTCCTCTCTGGGATGATGAACGACTCCCAGCAGCAGCAGCAACAGCAGCAGCGGCAGCAGTAGGCGTAGCAATGCAGGATCCTCCGGAGGAATCCCGGATAGGAGAGTCAGTCATGCCAGTGATATGGCCTGCAGGACTACTTCCGATCCTGACTAAGGAGGAAATTGACGAGGAGGGAGTTGACGGTGTGGTTTGCAGGCGCTTGGATACAACAGGACAACGGGATTTAGGTGTCCCTGGACTGCTTACGGTCTGAGCCAAAGTTTCTGAACTTGACAGTAACTTTTTATGAACGCGCTGCAGGTGCCGTATAAGGGAGGATGTTCCTAGGTGGTTGACGTCCCTACCCCTACTTATTTCACCTTTACATATGGTACATATGGCAAGACAGTTGTTGTCCGGATTTGGATAGAAATATTGCCAGACCAAAGAGGTGGAATGTTTGGTCTTCTGCCCAGGCATGACCGTGATGGGCTTTTTCATCCCACGGACAACAACTGTCTCCCCCGGAGCCTGATTTAAACAAACCACATCACCATCAGAATCCTCCTCGCCAACTTCCTCCTCAGCGCCAGCTACACCAGTATCCTCATCCTGTTGTACTTCAACAGTGACATCTTCAATTTGCATATCAGCAAGTGGACTGTGGGTGCTCCTTTCAGCACTTGCAGGGGGCGTGCAAATGGTGGAAAGAGCCACCTCTTCCCGTCCAGTGCTGGGAAGGTCAGGCATCGCAACCACCACCACACTTGGACTCTCTTTGGGGATTTGTGATATCTTCTTAGAAAGCACAGTTCTTCGCTGTGCTTTTGCCAGCTTAACTCTTTTGATTTTTTTAGTGGGAGGAGTGCTTCCATCGTCATGTGAAGCTGAACCACTAGTCATGAACATACTAGGGATCGACCTTAGCCGTTCCTTGCCACTCCGTGTCGTAAATGGCATATTGGCAAGTTTACGTTTCTCTTCAGCTGATTTAAATGTCTTTTTCAAGGTCATTTTCCTGAACTTTGCCATTTGGGATTGTATGTGCCCTCTACTATGACATTGGGCATCGGCCTTGGCAGACGACGTTGATGGCATGTTATCGTCTATGTCATGACTAGTGGCAGCAGCTTCAGCACTAGGAGGAAGTGGTTCTTGATCTTTCTCTATTTTATTTTTATCGGAGAAAGTTTGGTCCTCCATTTATGTTATATCGATTTGATATATACGTGCGGCTAAACACAGAAAATAAATTTTTTTTTGGTTCGGACTGGAGTGTACTTTGTGGGTTACAGCACCCTTTAACGGTCAAGCCAGCCGGCCCTTTACTTATGACACAGGCGCACTCTTGGCACTACTTTGTTGATGCACGTGCGGCTACTGCGCACACAATTCACAAACACATAAAATAATTTTTTTTTGGTTTGGACTGGAGTGTACTTTGGGGGTTACAGCACCCTTTAACGGTCAAGCCAGCCGGCCCTTTACTTATGACACAGGCGCACGCTTGGCACTACTTTGTTGATGCACGTGCGGCTACTGCGCACACAATTCACAAACACAGAAAATAATTTTTTTTTGGTTTGGACTGGAGTGTACTTTCGGGGGTTACAGCACCCTTTAACGGTCAAGCCAGCCGGCCCTTTACTTATGACACAGGCGCACGCTTGGCACTACTTTGTTGATGCACGTGCGGCTACTGCGCACACAATTCACAAACACAGAAAATAATTTTTTTTTAGGTTTGGACTGGAGTGTACTTTCGGGGGTTACAGCACCCTTAACGGTCAAGCCAGCCGGCCCTTTACTTATGACACAGGCGCACGCTTGGCACTACTTTGTTGATGCACGTGCGGCTACTGCGCACACAATTCACAAACACAGAAAATAATTTTTTTTTAGGTTTGGACTGGAGTGTACTTTCGGGGGTTACAGCACCCTTAACGGTCAAGCCAGCCGGCCCTTTACTTATGACACAGGCGCACGCTTGGCACTACTTTGTTGATGCACGTGCGGCTACTGCGCACACAATTCACAAACACAGAAAATAATTTTTTTTTTGGTTTGGACTGGAGTGTACTTTCGGGAGTTACAGCACCCTTAACGGTCAAGCCAGCCGGCCCTTTACTTATGACACAGGCGCACGCTTGGCACTACTTTGTTGATGCACGTGCGGCTACTGCGCACACAATTCACAAACACAGAAAATAATTTTTTTTTGGTTTGGACTGGAGTGTACTTTCAGGGGTTACAGCACCCTTTAACGGTCAAGCCAGCCGGCCCTTTACTTATGACACAGGCGCACGCTTGGCACTACTTTGTTGATGCACGTGCGGCTACTGCGCACACAATTCACAAACACAGAAAATAATTTTTTTTTGGTTTGGACTGGAGTGTACTTTCGGGGGTTACAGCACCCTTTAACGGTCAAGCCAGCCGGCCCTTTACTTATGACACAGGCGCACTCTTGGCACTACTTTGTTGATGCACGTGCGGCTACTGCGCACACAATTCACAAACACAGAAAATAATTTTTTTTTAGGTTTGGACTGGAGTGTACTTTCGGGGGTTACAGCACCCTTAACGGTCAAGCCAGCCGGCCCTTTACTTATGACACAGGCGCACGCTTGGCACTACTTTGTTGATGCACGTGCGGCTACTGCGCACACAATTCACAACCACAGAAAATAATTTTTTTTTGGTTTGGACTGGAGTGTACTTTCGGGGGTTACAGCACCCTTTAACGGTCAAGCCAGCCGGCCCTTTACTTATGACACAGGCGCACGCTTGGCACTACTTTGTTGATGCACGTGCGGCTACTGCGCACACAATTCACAAACACAGAAAATAATTTTTTTTTAGGTTTGGACTGGAGTGTACTTTCGGGGGTTACAGCACCCTTAACGGTCAAGCCAGCCGGCCCTTTACTTATGACACAGGCGCACGCTTTGCACTACTTTGTTGATGCACGTGCGGCTACTGCGCACACAATTCACAAACACAGAAAATAATTTTTTTTTTGGTTTGGACTGGAGTGTACTTTCGGGGGTTACAGCACCCTTAACGGTCAAGCCAGCCGGCCCTTTACTTATGACACAGGCGCACGCTTGGCACTACTTTGTTGATGCACGTGCGGCTACTGCGCACACAATTCACAAACACAGAAAATAATTTTTTTTTTGGTTTGGACTGGAGTGTACTTTCGGGGGTTACAGCACCCTTAACGGTCAAGCCAGCCGGCCCTTTACTTATGACACAGGCGAACGCTTGACACTACTTTGTTGATGCACGTGCGGCTACTGCGCACACAATTCACAAACACAGAAAATAATTTTTTTTTGGTTTGGACTGGAGTGTACTTTCAGGGGTTACAGCACCCTTTAACGGTCAAGCCAGCCGGCCCTTTACTTATGACACAGGCGCACGCTTGGCACTACTTTGTTGATGCACGTGCGGCTACTGCGCAAACAATTCACAAACACAGAAAATAATTTTTTTTTTGGTTTGGACTGGAGTGTACTTTCGGGGGTTACAGCACCCTTAACGGTCAAGCCAGCCGGCCCTTTACTTATGACACAGGCGCACGCTTGGCACTACTTTGTTGATGCACGTGCGGCTACTGCGCACACAATTCACAAACACAGAAAATAATTTTTTTTTTGGTTTGGACTGGAGTGTACTTTCGGGGGTTACAGCACCCTTAACGGTCAAGCCAGCCGGCCCTTTACTTATGACACAGGCGCACGCTTGGCACTACTTTGTTGATGCACGTGCGGCTACTGCGCACACAATTCACAAACACAGAAAATATATTATTTTTTTAGCACTTGGGGGGAGCACCCCTGATGGACAGAGCACCCCCTGGACAACACTACAGCACCCCTTTAGGACTGGGACACTGCACAGGACTTTGGAACTGACTGCACAACACAGTCCAGCCAGCCCCTATGGACTTTGAAGTAGTGGACACAGCCCCTATTAACAACAGCAGCACAGCACAACACAGCCAGCCCCTATGGACTTTGAAGTAGTGGACAACAGCAGCACTACACTACACTACACTACACAGCACTAACTCCCACCCTCCCTCTTCACTGTCCACAGCCGAGTGAGAAAATGGCGCCGACGCGGGTACCTTATATAGGATCCAAAACCCGCGAGACTCGGAAGGCGGGATGATGACGTTTTGCCTCGATGTCAGATCCGAGTCAGGCGGGAAAAGTCGAGCCTGACTCGGATCGGACTCGGATCGGGGGGGCTCGGGGGGGTTCGGATTTCAGAAATCCGAACCCGCTCACCCCTACTAGGGGTGTGCACCGGCCACTTTTCGTGTTTTGTGTTTTGGTTTTGGATTTGGATCTTTCTTCGTGTTTTGGATCTGGATTGGTTTTGCCAAAACCACCCTTCTGTGTTTTGGGTTCTTGGTTTTGTGTTTTGGATCTGTATTTTTTTGAAAAAAAGCATAAAAACAGCTAAAATCACAGAATTTGTAGGTTTTTCTGCTCCTATGCTAATATTAACCTCAATAACCTTAATTTCCACTCATTTCCAGTCTATTCTGAACACCTCACACCTCACAATAGTGTTTTTATGTCCAAAAGGTTGCACCGAGGTAGCTGGATGACTATGCTAAGCGACACGAGTGGGCGGCACAAACACGTGACCCATCTAGGAGTGACACTGCAGTGGCAGACAGGATGGCAGTTAGAAAAACTAGGCCCCAAACTGTACATAATGCAAAGAAAAAAAAGAGGTGCAAGATGGAATTGTCCTTGGGCCCTCCCACTCACCCTTATGTTGTATAAACAGGACATGCACACTTTAACAAATCAATCATTTCAGCGCCAGGGTCTGCCACACAACTGTGGCTGAAATGATTGGTTCGTTTGGGCCCCCACAAAACAAGCTGGCAATTAATGTGTCCCTGCACAAACTGGCTCTACGGAGGCAAGATGTCATCCTCATCCTCCTCATCCACCGATTCCTCACCCTCTTCAGTGTGTACATCCTCATCCTCACAAAGTATTAACTCGTCCCCACTTGAATCCACCACCACAGGTCCCTCTGTACCTTCTGGAGGCTGGTCTCCCTGGAAGAGCTGATAATTTTTTGATGAACATCATCTTCTCCACATTCTGTGGAAGCAACCTCCTACGCCTTTCGCTGACAAGGTTCCCGGCTGCACTAAACACTCTTTCGGAGTACACACTGGAGGGGGGGCAACTCAGGTAAAATAGAGCCAGTTTGTACAGGGGCCTCCAAATTGCCTCTTTTTCCTGCCAGTACAGGTATAGACTGTCTGACATGCCTACTTGGATGCTGTCACCGATGTAATCCTCCACCATTCTGTCAATGGTGACAGTATCATATGCAGTGACAGTAGACATGTCAGAAATTGTTGCCAGGTCCTTCAGTCCGGACCAGATGTCCAAACTTGGTCCTGCCTGCCCTGCATCACCGCCAGTGGGTTGCTTAGGATACCTAAGTTTTTTCCTGGCAGCCCCAGTTGCGGGAGAAAATGAAGAAGGAGCCGTTGACGTGTCACGTTCCGCTTCAGCTGACAGTGTGTTCACCAGCAGGTCTTTGCACCTCTGCAGGCTTGTGTCGGCCGGAAAGAGAGACACCACATAGGCTTTAAACCTAGGATCGAGCACGGTGGCCAAAATGTAGTGGTCTGATTTCAACAGATTGACCACCCTGGAATCCTGGCAAAGCGAATGAAGGGCTTCATCCACAAGTCCCACATGCCGAGCGGAATCGCTCCATCTTAGCTCCTCCTTCACTTTCTCCAGCTGCTTCTGCAAAAGCCTGATGAGGGGAATGACCTGACTCAAGCTGGCAGTGTCTGAACTGACTTCACGTGTGGCAAGTTCGAAGGGCTGGAGAACCTTGCACAACACGGAAATCATTCTCCACTGCGCTTGAGTCAGGTGCATACCCCCTCCTTTGCCTATGTCATAGGTGGATGTATAGGCTTGTATGGCCTTTTGCTGCTCCTCCATCCTCTGAAGCATATAGAGGGTTGAGTTCCACCGCGTCACAACCTCTTGCTTCAGGTGATGGTGGGGCAGGTTCAAGAGTGTTTGCTGGCGCTCCAGTCTTCGGCACACAGTCGCTGAATGGCGAAAGTGGCCAGAAATTTTTCGGGCCACCCAAAGCGTCTCCTGCACGCCCCTGTCGCTTTTCAGAAAATTCTGCACCACCAAGTTTATTGTGTGAGCAAAACATGGGACGTGCTGGAATTTGCCCAGATGTAATGCCCGCACAATATTGGTGGCGTTGTCAGATATCACAAATCCCCAGGAGAGTCTAAGTGGGGTAAGCCACTGGGCGATGATTTCCCTCAGTTTCTCTAAGAGGTTGTCGGCGGTGTGCCTCTTACTGAAACCGGTGATACACAGCGTAGCCTGCCTTGTAACGAGCTGGCGTTTCTGAGATGCTGCTACTGGTGACGCTGCTGCTGTTGCTGCGTAAGGTGATACATCTACCCAGTGGGCTGTCACAGTCATATAGTCCTTAGTCTGCCCTGTTCCACTTGTCCACATGTCCATGGTTAAGTGGACATTGTGTACAACAGCGTTTTTCAGGACACTGAGGACACTTTTTCTGACGTTTCTGTACAGTCTCGGTATCGCCTGCCTAGTGAAGTGGAATCTAGACGGGATTTGGAACCGGGGACACACTACCTCCATCAATTGTCTAAATCCCACTGCACTAATGGCGGATACCGGACGCACGTCTAACACCAACATAGCAGTCAAGGCCTCAGTTATACATTTTGCTTCAGGATGACTGCTGTCGTACTTCATCCTCCTCGCTAAGGACTGTTGGAGGGTCAATTGTTTAGTAAAAGTAGTGGTGTTCCTACTTCCTCTCTGGCATGATGAACGACTCCCAGCAGCAGCAACAGCAGCAGCGGCAGCAGTAGGCGTAGCAATGCAGGATCCTCCAGAGGAATCCCGGATAGGAGAGTCAGTCATGCCAGTGACATGGCCTGCAGGACTACTTCCGATCCTGACTAAGGAGGAAATTGACGAGGAGGGAGTTGACGGTGTGGTTTGCAGGCGCTTGGACACAACAGGACAACGGGATTTAGGTGTCCCTGGACTGCTTACGGTCTTAGCCAAAGTTTCTGAACTTGACAGTAACTTTTTATGAACGCGCTGCAGGTGCCGTATAAGGGAGGATGTTCCTAGGTGGTTGACATCCCTACCCCTACTTATTTCACCTTTACATATGGTACATATGGCAAGACAGTTGTTGTCCGGATTTGGATAGAAATATTGCCAGACCAAAGAGGTGGAATGTTTGGTCTTCTGCCCAGGCATGACCGTGATGGGCTTTATCATCCCACGGACAACAACTGTCTCCCCCGGAGCCTGATTTAAACAAACCACATCACCATCAGAATCCTCCTCGCCAACTTCCTCCTCAGCGCCAGCTACACCAGTATCCTCATCCTGTTGTACTTCAACAGTGACATCTTCAATTTGCATATCAGCAAGTGGACTGTGGGTGCTCCTTTCAGCACTTGCAGGGGGCGTGCAAATGGTGGAAAGAGCCACCTCTTCCCGTCCAGTGCTGGGAAGGTCAGGCATCGCAACCACCACCACACTTGGACTCTCCTTGGGGATTTGTGATATCTTCTTAGAAAGCACAGTTCTTCGCTGTGCTTGTGCCAGCTTAACTCTTTTGATTTTTTTAGTGGGAGGAGGGCTTCCATCGTCATGTGAAGCTGAACCACTAGTCATGAACATACTAGGGATCGACCTTAGCCATTCCTTGCCACTCCGTGTCGTAAATGGCATATTGGCAAGTTTACGTTTCTCTTCAGCTGATTTAAATGTCTTTTTCAAGGTCATTTTCCTGAACTTTGCCATTTGGGATTGTATGTGCCCTCTACTATGACATTGGGCATCGACCTTGGCAGACGACGTTGATGGCATGTTATCGCTTATGTCATGACTAGTGGCAGCAGCTTCAGCACTAGGAGGAAGTGGTTCTTGATCTTTCTCTATTTTATTTTTATCGGAGAAAGTTTGGTCCTCCATTTATGTTATATCGATTTGATATATACGTGCGGCTAAACACAGAAAATAATTTTTTTTTTGGTTTGGACTGGAGTGTACTTTCGGGGGTTACAGCACCCTTAACGGTCAAGCCAGCCGGCCCTTTACCTATGACACAGGCGCACGCTTGGCACTACTTTGTTGATGCATGTGCAGCTACTGCGCACACAATTCACAAACACAGAAAATAATTTTTTTTTGGTTTGGACTGGAGTGTACTTTCGGGGGTTACAGCACCCTTAACGGTCAAGCCAGCCGGCCCTTTACTTATGACACAGGCGCACGCTTGGCACTACTTTGTTGATGCACGTGCGGCTACTGCGCACACAATTCACAAACACAGAAAATATATAATTTTTTTTTTGGTTTGGACTGGAGTGTACTTTCGGGGGTTACAGCACCCTTTAACGGTCAAGCCAGCCGGCCCTTTACTTATGACACAGGCGCACGCTTGGCACTACTTTGTTGATGCACATGCGGCTACTGCGCACACAATTCACAAACACAGAAAATAATTTTTTTTTTGGTTTGGACTGGAGTGTACTTTCGGGGGTTACAGCACCCTTAACGGTCAAGCCAGCCGGCCCTTTACTTATGACACAGGCGCACGCTTGGCACTACTTTGTTGATGCACGTGCGGCTACTGCGCACACAATTCACAAACACAGAAAATAATTTTTTTTTTGGTTTGGACTGGAGTGTACTTTCGGGGGTTACAGCACCCTTAACGGTCAAGCCAGCCGGCCCTTTACTTATGACACAGGCGCACGCTTGGCACTACTTTGTTGATGTACGTGCGGCTACTGCGCACACAATTCACAAACACAGAAAATATATAATTTTTTTAGCACTTGGGGGGAGCACCCCTGATGAACAGAGCACCCCCTGGACAAC
The DNA here is from genome assembly GCA_031769625.1 of Taudactylus pleione. Lineage (NCBI taxonomy): Eukaryota > Metazoa > Chordata > Amphibia > Anura > Myobatrachidae > Taudactylus > Taudactylus pleione. The sequence continues at coordinate 539,567 of JAUIMM010001530.1, read as the reverse complement.
ACTACAGCACCCCTTTAGGACTGGGACACTGCACAGGACTTTGGAGTGGACACAGCCCCTATGGAGAACTGACTGCACAACACAGTCCAGCCAGCCCCTATGGACTTTGAAGTAGTGGACACAGCCCCTATTAACAACAGCAGCACAGCACAACACAGCCAGCCCCTATGGACTTTGAAGTAGTGGACAACAGCAGTACTACGCTACACTACACAGCCCTAACTCCCACCCTCCCTCTTCACTGTCCACAGCCGAGTGAGAAAATGGCGCCGACGCGGGTACCTTATATAGGATCCAAAACCCGCGAGACTCGGAAGGCGGGATGATGACGTTTTGCCTCGATTTCAGATCCGAGTCAGGCGGGAAAAGTCGAGCCTAACTCGGATCGGACTCGGATCGGGGGGGCTCGGGGGGGTTTGGATTTCAGAAATCCGAACCCGCTCACCCCTAATAGATAGACACAAGCAGGCTGTATAACAGTCACACATATAGATAGACACATGCAGGCTGTATAACAGTCACACATATAGATACACACATGTAGGCTGTATAACAGTAACTCATATAGATAGACACATGCAGGCTGTATAACAGTTACACATATAGATAGACACATGCAGGCTGTATAACAGTCACACATATAGATACAGGTATAGATAGACACATGCAGGCTGTATAACAGTCACATATATAGATACAGGTATAGACACATGCAGGCTGTATAACAGTCACACATATAGATACAGGTATAGATAGACACATGCAGGCTGTATAACAGTCACACATATAGATACAGATATAGATAGACACATGCAGGCTGTATAACAGTCACACATATAGATACAGGTATAGATAGACACATGTAGGCTGTATAACAGTCACACATATATATACAGGTATAGATAGACACATGCAGGCTGTATAACAGTCACACATATAGATAGACACATGCAGGCTGTATAACAGTCACACATATAGATACAGGTACAGATAGACACATGCAGGCTGTATAACAGTCACACATATAGATACAGGTATAGGTAGACGCATGCAGGCTGTATAACAGTCACACATATAGATAGACACATGCAGGCTGTATAACAGTCACACATATAGATACAGGTATAGATAGACACATGCAGGCTGTATAACAGTCACACATATAGATACAGGTACAGATAGACACATGCAGGCTGTATAACAGTCACACATATAGATACAGGTATAGGTAGACACATGCAGGCTGTATAACAGTCACACATATAGATAGACACATGCAGGCTGTATAACAGTCACACATATAGATACAGGTATAGATAGACACATGCAGGCTGTATAACAGTCACACATATAGATACAGGTATAGACAGACACATGCAGGCTGTATAACAGACACACATAGATAGACACATGCAGGCTGTATAACAGTCACACATATAGATAGACACAAGCAGGCTGTATAACAGTCACACATATAGATACAGGTATAGATAGACACATGCAGGCTGTATAACAGTCACACATATAGATACAGGTATAGACACATGCAGGCTGTATAACGGTCACACATACAAATACAGGTAGAGATAGACACATGCAGGCTGTATAAAAGTCACACATATAGATACTGGTAGAGACAGACACATGCAGGCGGTATAACAGTCACACATATAGATACAGGTACAGATAGACACATGCAGGCTGAAAAACAGTTACACATATAGATACAGGTATAGACACATGCAGGCTGTATAACAGTCACACATATAGTTACAGGTAAAGATAGACAAAATGCAGGCTGTATAACAGTCACACATATAGATACAGGTAAAGATAGACACATGCAGGCTGTATAACAGTCACACATATAGATAGACACATGCAGGCTGTATAACAGTCACACATATAGATAGACACATGCAGGCTGAATAACAGTCACACATATAGATACAGGTATAGACACATGCAGGCTGTATAACAGTCACACATATAGTTACAGGTAAAGATAGACAAAATGCAGGCTGTATAACAGTCACACATATAGATACAGGTAAAGATAGACACATGCAGGCTGTATAACAGTCACACATATAGATAGACACATGCAGGCTGTATAACAGTCACACATATAGATAGACACATGCAGGCTGTATAACAGTCACACATATAGATAGACACATGCAGGCTGAATAACAGTTACACATATAGATACAGGTATAGATAGACACATGCAGGCTGTATCACAGTCACACATATAGATACAGGTAAAGATAGACAAAATGCAGGCTGTATAACAGTCACACATATAGATAGACACATGCAGGCTGTATAACAGTCACACATATAGATAGACACATGCAGGCTGTATAACAGTCACACATATAGATAGACACATGCAGGCTGTATAACGGTCACACATATAGATACAGGTATAGACACATGCAGGCTGTATAACAGTCACACATATAAATACAGGTAGAGATAGACAAATGCAGGCTGTATAAAAGTCACACATATAGATACAGGTAGAGACAGACACATGAGGGCTGTATAACAGTCACACATATAGATACAGGTACAGATAGACACATGCAGGCTGAATAACAGTTACACATATAGATACAGGTATAGATAGACACATGCAGGCTGTATCACAGTCACACATATAGATACAGGTAAAGATAGACAAAATGCAGGCTGTATAACAGTCACACATATAGATAGACACATGCAGGCTGTATAACAGTCACACATATAGATAGACACATGCAGGCTGTATAACAGTCACACATATAGATAGACACATGCAGGCTGTATAACAGTCACACATATAGATAGACACATGCAGGCTGTATAACGGTCACACATATAGATACAGGTATAGACGCATGCAGGCTGTATAACAGTCACACATATAAATACAGGTAGAGACAGACACATGCAGGCTGTATAACAGTCACACATATAGATACAGGTACAGATAGACACATGCAGGCTTTATAACAGTCACACATATAGATACAGGTAGAGATAGACACATGCAGGCTGTATAACAGTCACACATATAGATACAGGTAGAGATAGACACATGCAGGCTGTATAACAGTCACACATATAGATACAGGTATAGATAGACACATGCAGGCTGTATAACAGTCACACATATAAATACAGGTAGAGACAGACACATGCAGGCTGTATAACAGTCACACATATAGATACAGGCACAGATAGACACATGCAGGCTGTATAACAGTCACACATATAGATACAGGTAGAGATAGACACATGCAGGCTGTATAACAGTCACACATATAGATACAGATATAAACACATGCAGGCTGTATAACAGTCACACATATAGATACAGATATAAACACATGCAGGCTGTATAACAGTCACACATATAGATACAGGAATAGACACATACAGGCTGTATAACAGTCACACATATAGATACAGGTATAGATAGACACATGCAGGCTGTATAACAGTCACACATATAGATAGACACATGCAGGCTGTATAACAGTCACACATATAGATACAGGTATAGGTAGACACATGCAGGCTGTATAACAGTCACACATATAGATACAGGTATAAATAGACACATGCGGGCTGTATAACAGTCACACATATAGAAACAGGTATAGATAGACACATGCAGGCGGTATAACAGTCACACATATAGATACAGGTATAGATAGACACATGCAGGCGGTATAACAGTCACACATATAGATACAGGTAGAGACAGACACATGCAGGCTGTATAACAGTCACACATATAGATACAGGAAGAGACACATGCAGGCTGTATAACAGTTACACATATAGATACAGGTATAGATAGACACATGCAGGCTGTATAACAGTCACACATAAAGATACAGGTATAGATAGACACATGCAGGCTGTATAACAGTCACACATATAAATACAGGTAGAGATAGACACATGCAGGCTGTATAACAGTCACACATATAGATACAGGTATAGACACATGCAGGCTGTATAATAGTCACACATATAAAAACAGGTAGAGACAGACACATGCAGGCTGTATAACAGTCACACATATAGATACAGGTATAGATAGACACATGCAGGCTGTATAACAGTCACACATATAGATACAGGAATAGACACATGCAGGCTGTATAACAGTCACACATATAGATACAGGTATAGATAGACACATGCAGGCTGTATAACAGTCACACATATAGATAGACACATGCAGGCTGTATAACAGTCACACATATAGATACAGGTATAAATAGACACATGCGGGCTGTATAACAGTCACACATATAGATACAGGTATAGATAGACACATGCAGGCGGTATAACAGTCACACATATAGATACAGGTATAGATAGACACATGCAGCTGTATAACAGTCACACATATAGATACAGGTATAAATAGACACATGCAGGCGGTATAACAGTCACACATATAGATACAGGTATAGATAGACACATGCAGGTGTATAACAGTCACACATATAGATACAGGTATAAATAGACACATGGAGGCGGTATAACAGTCACACATATAGATACAGGTATAAATAGACACATGCAGGCGGTATAACAGTCACACATATAGATACAGGTATAGATAGACACAAGCAGGCTGTATAACAGTCACACATATAGATACAGGTATAAATAGACACATGGAGGCTGTATAACAGTCACACATATAGATACAGGTATAAATAGACACATGCAGGCGGTATAACAGTCACACATATAGATACAGGTATAGATAGACACAAGCAGGCTGTATAACAGTCACACATATAGATACAGGTATAGATAGACACATGCAGGCTGTATAACAGTCACACATATAGATACAGGTATAGATAGACACATGCAGGCTGTATAACAGTCAAACATATAGATAGACACATGCAGGCTGTATAACAGTCACACATATAGATACAGGTATAGATAGACACATGCAGGCTGTATAACAGTCACACATATAGATAGACACATGCAGGCTGTATAACAATCACACATATAGATACAGGTAGAGATAGACACATGCAGGCTGTATAACAGTCACACACATATAGATACAGGTATAGACACATGCAGGCTGTATCACAGTCACACATATAGATACAGGTAAAGATAGACACATGCAGGCTGTATAACAGTCACACATATAGATACAGGTATAGATAGACACATGCAGGCTGTATAACAGTCACACATATAGTTACAGGTATAGATAGACACTTGCAGGCTGTATAACGGTCACACATATAGATACAGGTATAGATAGACACATGCAGGCTGTATAACAGTCACACATATAGATACAGGTATAGACAGACACATGCAGGCTGTATAACAGTCACACATATTGATACAGGTATGGACACATGCAGGCTGTATAACAGTCACACATATAGATAGACACAAGCAGGCTGTATAACAGTCACACATATAGATACATATATAGATAGACACATGCAGGCTGTATAACAGTCACACATATAAATACAGGTAGAGACAGACACTTGCAGGCTGTATAACAGTCACACATATAGATACAGGTACAGATAGACACATGCAGGTTGTATAACAGTCACACATATAGATACAGTTAGAGATAGACACATGCAGGCTGTATAACAGTCACACATATAGATACAGGTAGAGATAGACACATGCAGGCTGTATAACAGTCAAACATATAGATACAGGTAGAGATAGACACATGCAGGCTTTATAACAGTCACATATATAGATACAGGCAGAGATAGACACATGCAGGCTATATAGCAGTCACACATATAGATACAGGTATAGATAGACACATGCAGGCTGTATAACAGTCACACATATAAATACAGGTAGAGATAGACACATGCAGGCTGTATAACAGTCACACATATAGATACAGGTAGAGACAGACACATGCAGGCTGTATAACAGTCACACATATAGAAACAGGTAGAGACAGACACATGCAGGCTGTATAACAGTCACACATATAGATACAGGTAGAGACAGACACATGCAGGCTGTATAACAGTCACACATATAGATACAGGTAGAGACAGACATATGCAGGCTGTATAACAGTCACACATATAGATACAGGTAGAGATAGACACATGCAGGCTGTATAACAGTCACACATATAGATACTGGTATAGACACATGCAGGCTGTATAACAGTCACACATATAGATACAGGTATAGACACATGCAGGCTGTATAACAGTCACACATATAGATACAGGTATAGATAGACACATGCAGGCTGTATAACAGTCACACATATAGATACAGGTACAGATAGACACATGCAGGCTGTATAACAGTCACATATAGATACAGGTATAGATAGAAACATGCAGGCTGTATAACAGTCACACATATAAATACAGGTATAGATAGACACATGCAGACGGTATAACAGTCACACATATAAATACAGGTATAGATAGACACATGCAGGCGGTACAACAGCCACACATATAGATACAGGTATAGATAGACACATGCAGGCTGTATAACAGTCACACATATAGAGACTGGTATAGATAAACACATGCAGGCTGTATAACAGTCACACATATAGATAGTCACACATATAGATAGACACATGCAGGCTGTATAACAGTCACACATATAGATACAGGTATAGATAGACACATGCAGGCTGTATAACATTCACACATATAGATACAGGAATAGATAGACACATGCGGGCTGTATAACAGTCACACATATAAATATATGTATAGATAGACACATGCAGTCGGTATAACAGTCACACATATAGATACAGGTATAGATAGACACAAATGCAGGCTGTATAACAGTCACACATATAGATACAGGTATAGATAGACACATGCAGGCTGTATAACGGTCACACATATAAATACAGGTAGAGATAGACACATGCAGGCTGTATAACAGTCACACATATAGATACAGGTATAGACACATGCAGGCTGTATACCAGTCACACATATAAATACAGGTAGAGACAGACACATGCAGGCTGTATAACAGTCACACATATAGATACAGGTACAGATAGACACATGCAGGCTGTATAACAGTCACACATATAGATACAGGTAGAGATAGACACATGCAGGCTGTATAACAGTCAAACATATAGATACAGGTAGAGATAGACACATGCAGGCTTTCTAACAGTCAAACATAAAGATACAGGTAGAGATAGACACATGCAGGCTTTCTAATAGTCAAACATATAGATACAGGTAGACATAGACACATGCAGGGTGTATAACAGTCACACATATAGATACAGGTATAGATAGACACATGCAGGCTGTATAACAGTCACACATATAAATACAGGTAGAGATAGACACATGCAGGCTGTATAACAGTCACACATATAGATACAGATATAGACACATGCAGGCTGTATACCAGTCACACATATAGATACAGGTAGAGTTAGACAAATGCAGGCTGTATAACAGTCACACATATAGATACTGGTATAGACACATGCAGGCTGTATAACAGTCACACATATAGATAAAGGTATAGGTAGACATATGCAGGCTGTATAACAGTCACACATATAGATACAGGTATAGACAGACACATGCAGGCTGTATAACAGTCACACATATAGATACAGGTATAAATTGACACATGCGGGCTGTATAACAGTCACACATATAGATACAGGTATAGATAGACACAAGCAGGCTGTATAACAGTCACACATATAGATACAGGTATAGATAGACACATGCAGGCTGTATAACAGTCACACCTATAGATACAGGTATAAATAGACACATGCGGGCTGTATAACAGTCACACATATAGATACAGGTATAGACAGACACATGCAGGCTGTATAACAGTCACAAATATAGATGCAGGCTGTATAACAGTCACACATATTGATACAGGTATGGACACATGCAGGCTGTATAACAGTCACACATATAGATAGACACAAGCAGGCTGTATAAAAGTCACACATATAGATACAGGTATAGATAAACACATGCAGGCTGTATAACGGTCACACATATAAATACAGGTAGAGATAGACACATGCAGGCTGTATAACAGTCACACATATAGATACAGGTATAGACACATGCAGGCTCTATAACAGTCACACATATAAATACAGGTAGAGACAGACACATGCAGGCTGTATAACAGTCACACATATAGATACAGGTAGAGATAGACACATGCAGGCTGTATAACAGTCACACATATAGATACAGGTAGAGATAGACACATGCAGGCTGTATAACAGTCACACATATAGATACAGGTAGAGATAGACACATGCAGGCTGTATAACAGTCACACATATAGATACAGGTAGAGACAGACATATACAGGCTGTATAACAGTCACACATATAGATATAGGTAGAGACAGACACATGCAGGCTGTATAACAGTCACACATATAGATACAGGTAGAGACAGACATATGCAGGCTGTATAACAGTCACACATATAGATACAGGTAGAGATAGACACATGCAGGCTGTATAACAGTCACACATATAGATACTGGTATAGACACATGCAGGCTGTATAACAGTCACACATATAGATACAGGTATAGACACATGCAGGCTGTATAACAGTCACACATATAGATACAGGTATAGATAGAAACATGCAGGCTGTATAACAGTCACACATGTAAATACAGGTATAGATAGACACATGCAGGCGGTATAACAGTCACACATATAGATACAGGTATAGATAGACACATGCAGGCTGTATAACAGTCACACATATAGAGACAGGTATAGATAAACACATGCAGGCTGTATAACAGTCACACATATAGATAGTCACACATATAGATAGACACATGCAGGCTGTATAACATTCACACATATAGATATAGGTATAGATAGACACATGCAGGCTGTATAACATTCACACATATAGATACAGGAATAGATAGACACATGCAGGCTGTATAACAGTCACACATATAAATACAGGTATAGATAGACACATGCAGGCTGTATAACATTCACACATATAGATACAGGTATAGACACATGCAGGCTGTATAACAGTCACACATATAGATACAGGTATAGACACATGCAGGCTGTATAATAGTCACACATATAGATACAGGTATAGACACATGCAGGCTGTATAACAGTCACACATATAGATACAGGTATAGATAGACACATGCAGGCTGTATAACAGTCACACATATAGATACAGGTATAGATAGACACATGCAGGCTGTATAACAGTCACACATATAGATACAGGTATAGACACATGCAGGCTGTATAACAGTCACACATATAGATACAGGTATAGACACATGCAGGCAGTATAACAGTCACACATATAGATACAGGTATAGACACATGCAGGCTGTATAACAGTCACACATATAGATACAGGTATAGATAGACACATGCAGGCTGTATAACAGTCACACATATTGATACAGGTATGGACACATGCAGGCTGTATAACAGTCACACATATAGATAGACACAAGCAGGCTGTATAAAAGTCACACATATAGATACAGGTATAGATAAACACATGCAGGCTGTATAACGGTCACACATATAAATACAGGTAGAGATAGACACATGCAGGCTGTATAACAGTCACACATATAGATACAGGTATAGACACATGCAGGCAGTATAACAGTCACACATATAAATACAGGTAGAGACAGACACATGCAGGCTGTATAACAGTCACACATATAAATACAGGTAGAGACAGACACATGCAGGCTGTATAACAGTCACACATATAGATACAGGTAGAGATAGACACATGCAGGCTGTGTAACAGTCACACATATAGATACAGGTAGAGACAGACATATGCAGGCTGTATAACAGTCACACATATAGATACAGGTAGAGATAGACACATGCAGGCTGTGTAACAGTCACACATATAGATACAGGTAGAGACAGACACATGCAGGCTGTATAACAGTCACACATATAGATACTGGTATAGACACATGCAGGCTGTATAACAGTCACACATATAGATACAGGTATAGATAGACTCATGCAGGCTGTATAACAGTCACACATATAGATACAGGTAGAGGTAGACACATGCAGGCTGTATAACAGTCACACATATAGATACAGGTAGAGATAGACACATGCAGGCTGTATAACAGTCACACATATAGATACAGGTAGAGACAGACATATGCAGGCTGTATAACAGTCACACATATAGATATAGGTAGAGACAGACACATGCAGGCTGTATAACAGTCACACATATAGATACAGGTAGAGACAGACATATGCAGGCTGTATAACAGTCACACATATAGATACAGGTAGAGATAGACACATGCAGGCTGTATAACAGTCACACATATAGATACTGGTATAGACACATGCAGGCTGTATAACAGTCACACATATAGATACAGGTATAGATAGACACATGCAGGCTGTATAACAGTCACATATAGATACAGGTATAGATAGAAACATGCAGGCTGTATAACAGTCACACATGTAAATACAGGTATAGATAGACACATGCAGGTGGTATAACAGTCACACATATAAATACAGGTATAGATAGACACATGCAGGCGGTATAACAGTCACACATATAGATACAGGTATATATAGACACATGCAGTCTGTATAACAGTCACACATATAGAGACAGGTATAGATAAACACATGCAGGCTGTATAACAGTCACACATATAGATAGTCACACATATAGATAGACACATGCAGGCTGTATAACAGTGACACATATAGATATAGGTATAGATAGACACATGCAGGCTGTATAACATTCACACATATAGATACAGGAATAGATAGACACATGCAGGCTGTATAACAGTCACACATATAAATACAGGTATAGATAGACACATGCAGGCGGTATAACAGTCACAGATATAGATACAGGTATAGACACATGCAGGCTGTATAACAGTCACACATATAGATACAAGTATAGATAGACACATGCAGGCTGTATAACAGTCACACATATAGATACAGGTATAGACACATGCAGGCTGTATAACAGTCACACATATAGATACAGGTATAGACACATGCAGGCTGTATAACAGTCACACATATAGATACAGGTATAGACACATGCAGGCTGTATAACAGTCACACATATAGATACAAGTATAGATAGACACATGCAGGCTGTATAACAGTCACACATATAGATACAGGTATAGACACATGCAGGCTGTATAACAGTCACACATATAGATACAAGTATAGATAGACACATGCAGGCTGTATAACAGTCACACATATAGATACAGGTATAGATAGACACATGCAGGCTGTATAACAGTCACACATATAGATACAGGTATAGACACATGCAGGCTGTATAACAGTCACACATATAGATACAGGTATAGATAGACACATGCAGGCTGTATAACAGTCACACATATAGATACAGGTATAGATAGACACATGCAGGCTGTATAACAGTCACACATATAGATTGACACATGCGGGCTGCATAACAGTCACACATATAAATACAGGTATAGACAGACACATGCAGGCTGTATAACAGTCACAGATATAGATACAGGTATAGATAGACACAAATGCAGGCTGTATAACAGTCACACATATAGATACAGGTATAGATAGACACATGCAGGCTGTATAACAGTCACACATATAGATACAAGTATAGATAGACACATGCAGGCTGTATAACAGTCACACATATAAATACAGGTATAGATAGACACATGCAGGCTGTATAACAGTCACACATATAGATACAGGTATAGACACATGCAGGCTGTATAACAGTCACACATATAGATACAGGTAGAGATAGACACATGCAGGCTGTATAACAGTCACACATATAAATACAGGTATAGATAGACACATGCAGGCTGTATAACAGTCACACATATAGATACAGGTATAGACACATGCAGGCTGTATAACAGTCACACACATATAGATACTAGGGGTGAGCGGGTTCGGATTTCTGAAATCCGAACCCCCCCGAGCCCCCCCGATCCGAGTCCGATCCGAGTCAGGCTCGACTTTTCCCGCCTGACTCGGATCTGAAATCGAGGCAAAACGTCATCATCCCGCCTTCCGAGTCTCGCGGGTTTTGGATCCTATATAAGGTACCCGCGTCGGCGCCATTTTCTCACTCGGCTGTGGACAGTGAAGAGGGAGGGTGGGAGTTAGGGCTGTGTAGTGTAGTGTAGTGTAGTGCTGCTGTTGTCCACTACTTCAAAGTCCATAGGGGCTGGCTGTGTTGTGCTGTGCTGCTGTTGTTAATAGGGGCTGTGTCCACTACTTCAAAGTCCATAGGGGCTGGCTGGACTGTGTTGTGCAGTCAGTTCTCCATAGTGGCTGTGTCCACTCCAAAGTCCTGTGCAGTGTCCCCAGTCCTAAAGGGGTGCTGTAGTGTTGTCCAGGGGGTGCTCTGTCCATCAGGGGTGCTTCCCCCAAGTGCTAAAAAAATAATATATTTTCTGTGTTTGTGAATTGTGTGCGCAGTAGCCGCACGTGCATCAACAAAGTAGTGCCAAGCGTGCGCCTGTGTTATAAGTAAAGGGCCGGCTGGCTTGACCGTTAAAGGGTGCTGTAACCCCCGAAAGTACACTCCAGTCCAAACCAAAAAAAAATTATTTTCTGTGTTTGTGAATTGTGTGCGCAGTAGCCGCACGTGCATCAACAAAGTAGTGCCAAGCGTGCGCCTGTGTCATAAGTAAAGGGCCGGCTGGCTTGACCGTTAAGGGTGCTGTAACCCCCGAAAGTACACTCCAGTCCAAACCAAAAAAAAAATTATTTTCTGTGTTTGTGAATTGTGTGCGCAGTAGCCGCACGTGCATCAACAAAGTAGTGCCAAGCGTGCGCCTGTGTCATAAGTAAAGGGCCGGCTGGCTTGACCGTTAAGGGTGCTGTAACCCCCGAAAGTACACTCCAGTCCAAACCAAAAAAAAAATTATTTTCTGTGTTTGTGAATTGTGTGCGCAGTAGCCGCACGTGCATCAACAAAGTAGTGCCAAGCGTGCGCCTGTGTCATAAGTAAAGGGCCGGCTGGCTTGACCGTTAAGGGTGCTGTAACCCCCGAAAGTACACTCCAGTCCAAACCAAAAAAAAAATTATTTTCTGTGTTTGTGAATTGTGTGCGCAGTAGCCGCACGTGCATCAACAAAGTAGTGCCAAGCGTGCGCCTGTGTCATAAGTAAAGGGCCGGCTGGCTTGACCGTTAAGGGTGCTGTAACCCCCGAAAGTACACTCCAGTCCAAACCAAAAAAAAAATTATTTTCTGTGTTTGTGAATTGTGTGCGCAGTAGCCGCACGTGCATCAACAAAGTAGTGCCAAGCGTGCGCCTGTGTCATAAGTAAAGGGCCGGCTGGCTTGACCGTTAAGGGTGCTGTAACCCCCGAAAGTACACTCCAGTCCAAACCAAAAAAAAAATTATTTTCTGTGTTTGTGAATTGTGTGCGCAGTAGCCGCACGTGCATCAACAAAGTAGTGCCAAGCGTGCGCCTGTGTCATAAGTAAAGGGCCGGCTGGCTTGACCGTTAAAGGGTGCTGTAACCCCCAAAGTACACTCCAGTCCAAACCAAAAAAAAAATAATTTTCTGTGTTTGTGAATTGTGTGCGCAGTAGCCGCACGTGCATCAACAAAGTAGTGCCAAACGTGCGCCTGTGTCATAAGTAAAGGGCCGACTGGCTTGACCGTTAAGGGTGCTGTAACCCCCGAAAGTACACTCCAGTCCAAACCAAAAAAAAAATTATTTTCTGTGTTTGTGAATTGTGTGCGCAGTAGCCGCACGTGCATCAACAAAGTAGTGCCAAGCGTGCGCCTGTGTCATAAGTAAAGGGCCGGCTGGCTTGACCGTTAAGGGTGCTGTAACCCCCAAAAGTACACTCCAGTCCAAACCAAAAAAAAAATTATTTTCTGTGTTTGTGAATTGTGTGCGCAGTAGCCGCACGTGCATCAACAAAGTAGTGCCAAGCGTGCGCCTGTGTCATAAGTAAAGGGCCGGCTGGCTTGACCATTAAGGGTGCTGTAACCCCCGAAAGTACACTCCAGTCCAAACCAAAAAAAAAATTATTTTCTGTGTTTGTGAATTGTGTGCGCAGTAGCCGCACGTGCATCAACAAAGTAGTGCCAAGCGTGCGCCTGTGTCATAAGTAAAGGGCCGGCTGGCTTGACCGTTAAAGGGTGCTGTAACCCCCAAAAGTACACTCCAGTCCAAACCAAAAAAAAATTATTTTCTGTGTTTGTGAATTGTGTGCGCAGTAGCCGCACATGCATCAACAAAGTAGTGCCAAGCGTGCGCCTGTGTCATAAGTAAAGGGCCGGCTGGCTTGACCGTTAAGGGTACTGTAACCCCCGAAAGTACACTCCAGTCCAAACCTAAAAAAAAATTATTTTCTGTGTTTGTGAATTGTGTGCGCAGTAGCCGCACGTGCATCAACAAAGTAGTGCCAAGCGTGCACCTGTGTCATAAGTAAAGGGCCGGCTGGCTTGACCGTTAAGGGTGCTGTAACCCCCGAAAGTACACTCCAGTCCAAACCAAAAAAAAAATTATTTTCTGTGTTTGTGAATTGTGTGCACTGTGGCTGCACGTGCATCAACAAAGGAGCAGCGCCAAGCGTGCGCCTGTGTCCCATAAGTAAAGAGCCGGCTGGCTCATTTCTTAAAGGGTGGTGTAACCCACAAAGTGCACTACTCTCCAGCAAAAATAAAATAATATTTTCTGTGTTTGTGTGCGCTTTAGCAGCACGTATATATATCAATATAACATAAATGGAGGACCAAACTTTCTCCGATAAAAATAAAATAGGGAAAGATCAAGAACCTCTTCCTCCTAGTGCTGTTGCTGCTGCTGGGAGTTGTTCATCATCCCAGAGAGGAAGTAGGAACATCACTACTTTTACTAAACAATTGACCCTCCAACAGTCCCTAGCGATGAGGATGAAGTACGACAGCAGTCATCCTGAAGCAAAACGTATAACTGAGGCCTTGACTGCTATGTTGGTGTTAGACGTGCATCCGGTATCCGACATTAGTGCAGTGGGATTTAGACAATTGATGGAGGTAGTGTGTCCTCGGTTCCAAATCCCGTCTAGATTCCACCTGCATCCTCAAAGCAGCAGCGACAAGCGTGCGTCTGTCTGTTAAAGGGTGGTGACACCCTCAAAGTGTGCTACACAAACAATTAAAATATTGTTCTTTTTTTTTCTGTCTTTGTGAATTGTGTGGGCTGTAGCCGCACCTGCATCCTTAAAGCAGCAGCGACAAGCGTGCGTCTGTCTGTTAAAGGGTGGTGACACCCTCAAAGTGTGCTACACAAACAATTAAAATATTGTTCTTTTTTCTGTCTTTGTGAATTGTGTGGGCTGTAGCCGCACCTGCATCCTTAAAGCAGCAGCGACAAGCGTGCGTCTGTCTGTTAAAGGGTGGTGTAACTCTCAAAGTGTTCCAAAACATAAAAAACTATTTTTTTCATGTGTTTGTGACTTGTGTGCGATGTAGCCACACTTGCATCCTCAAAGCAGCAGCGACAAGCGTGCGTCTGTCTGTTAAAGGGTGGTGACACCCTCAAAGTGTGCTACACAAACAATTAAAATATTGTTCTTTTTTTTTTGGTCTTTGTGAAATGTGTGGGCTGTAGCCGCACCTGCATCCTTAAAGCAGCAGCGACAAGCGTGCGTCTGTCTGTTAAAGGGTGGTGACACCCTCAAAGTGTGCTCCACAAACAATAAAAATATTCTTCTTCTTTTTTCTGTCTATGTGAATTGTGTGGGCTGTAGCCACACCTGCATCCTTAAAGCAGCAGCGACAAGCGTGCGTCTGTCTGTTAAAGGGTGGTGACACCCTCAAAGTGTTCTACACAAACAATTAAAATATTGTTCTTTTTTTTCGGTCTTTGTGAAATGTGTGGGCTGTAGCCGCACCTGCATCCTTAAAGCAGCAGCGACAAGCATGCGTCTGTCTGTTAAAGGGTGGTGTAACTCTCAAAGTGTTCCAAAAAATAAAAAACTATTTTTTTAATGTGTTTGTGACTTGTGTGCGATGTAGCCACACTTGCATCCTCAAAGCAGCAGCGACAAGCGTGCGTCTGTCTGTTAAAGGGTGGTGACACCCTCAAAGTGTGCTACAGAAACAATTAAAATATTGTTCTTTTTTTTTCTGTCTATGTGAATTGTGTGGGCTGTAGCCGCACCTGCATCCTTAAAGCAGCAGCGACAAGCGTGCGTCTGTCTGTTAAAGGGTGGTGACACCTCAAAGTGTTCTACACAAACAATTAAAATATTGTTCTTTTTTTTTCGGTCTTTGTGAAATGTGTGGGCTGTAGCCGCACCTGCATCCTTAAAGCAGCAGCGACAAGCGTGCATCTGTCTGTTAAAGGGTGGTGACACCCTCAAAGTGTGCTACACAAACAATTAAAATATTGTTCTTTTTTTTTTGGTCTTTGTGAAATGTGTGGGCTGTAGCCGCACCTGCATCCTTAAAGCAGCAGCGACAAGCGTGCGTCTGTCTGTTAAAGGGTGGTGTAACTCTCAAAGTGCTCCAAAAAATAAAAAACTATTTTTTTAATGTGTTTGTGACTTGTGTGCGATGTAGCCGCACCTGCATCCTTAAAGCAGCAGCGACAAGCGTGCGTCTGTCTGTTAAAGGGTGGTGACACCCTCAAAGTGTGCTACACAAACAATTAAAATATTCTTCTTCTTTTTTCTGTCTATGTGAATTGTGTGGGCTGTAGCCGCACGTGCATCAACAAAGTAGTGCCAAGCGTGCGCCTGTGTCATAAGTAAAGGGCCGGCTGGCTTGACCGTTAAGGGTGCTGTAACCCCCGAAAGTACACTCCAGTCCAAACCAAAAAAAAATAATTTTCTGTGTTTGTGAATTGTGTGCACAGTAGCCGCACGTGCATCAACAAAGTAGTGCCAAGCGTGCACCTGTGTCATAAGTAAAGGGCCGGCTGGCTTGACCGTTAAAGGGTGCTGTAACCCCCGAAAGTACACTCCAGTCCAAACCAAAAAAAAAATTATTTTCTGTGTTTGTGAATTGTGTGCGCAGTAGCAGCACGTGCATCAACAAAGTAGTGCCAAGCGTGCGCCTGTGTCATAAGTAAAGGGCCGGCTGGCTTGACCGTTTAAAGGGTGCTGTAACCCCCGAAAGTACACTCCAGTCCAAACCAAAAAAAAAATTATTATCTGTGTTTGTGAATTGTGTGGGCTGTAGCCGCACGTGCATCAACAAAGTAGTGCCAAGCGTGCGCCTGTGTCATAAGTAAAGGGCCGGCTGGCTTGACCGTTAAGGGTGCTGTAACCCCCGAAAGTACACTCCAGTCCAAACCAAAAAAAAATTATTTTCTGTGTTTGTGAATTGTGTGCACAGTAGCCGCACGTGCATCAACAAAGTAGTGCCAAGCGTGCACCTGTGTCATAAGTAAAGGGCCGGCTGGCTTGACCGTTAAAGGGTGCTGTAACCCCCGAAAGTACACTCCAGTCCAAACCAAAAAAAAAATTATTTTCTGTGTTTGTGAATTGTGTGCGCAGTAGCAGCACGTGCATCAACAAAGTAGTGCCAAGCGTGCGCCTGTGTCATAAGTAAAGGGCCGGCTGGCTTGACCGTTTAAAGGGTGCTGTAACCCCCGAAAGTACACTCCAGTCCAAACCAAAAAAAAAATTATTATCTGTGTTTGTGAATTGTGTGCGCAGTAGCCGCACGTGCATCAACAAAGTAGTGCCAAGCATGCGCCTGTGTCATAAGTAAAGGGCCGGCTGGCTTGACCGTTAAGGGTGCTGTAACCCCCGAAAGTACACTCCAGTCCAAACCAAAAAAAAAATTATTTTCTGTGTTTGTGAATTGTGTGCGCAGTAGCCGCACGTGCATCAACAAAGTAGTGCCAAGCGTGCGCCTGTGTCATAAGTAAAGGGCCGGCTGGCTTGACCGTTAAGGGTGCTGTAACCCCCGAAAGTACACTCCAGTCCAAACCAAAAAAAAAATTATTTTCTGTGTTTGTGAATTGTGTGCGCAGTAGCCGCACGTGCATCAACAAAGTAGTGCCAAGCGTGCGCCTGTGTCAAAAGTAAAGGGCCGGCTGGCTTGACCGTTAAAGGGTGCTGTAACCCCCAAAGTACACTCCAGTCCAAACCAAAAAAAAAATTATTTTCTGTGTTTGTGAATTGTGTGCGCAGTAGCCGCACGTGCATCAACAAAGTAGTGCCAAACGTGCGCCTGTGTCATAAGTAAAGGGCCGGCTGGCTTGACCGTTAAGGGTGCTGTAACCCCCGAAAGTACACTCCAGTCCAAACCAAAAAAAAAATTATTTTCTGTGTTTGTGAATTGTGTGCGCAGTAGCCGCACGTGCATCAACAAAGTAGTGCCAAGCGTGCGCCTGTGTCATAAGTAAAGGGCCGGCTGGCTTGACCGTTAAGGGTGCTGTAACCCCCGAAAGTACACTCCAGTCCAAACCAAAAAAAAAATTATTTTCTGTGTTTGTGAATTGTGTGCGCAGTAGCCGCACGTGCATCAACAAAGTAGTGCCAAGCGTGCGCCTGTGTCATAAGTAAAGGGCCGGCTGGCTTGACCGTTAAGGGTGCTGTAACCCCCGAAAGTACACTCCAGTCCAAACCTAAAAAAAAATTATTTTCTGTGTTTGTGAATTGTGTGCGCAGTAGCCGCACGTGCATCAACAAAGTAGTGCCAAGCGTGCGCCTGTGTCATAAGTAAAGGGCCAGCTGGCTTGACCGTTAAAGGGTGCTGTAACCCCCGAAAGTACACTCCAGTCCAAACCAAAAAAAAATAATTTTCTGTGTTTGTGAATTGTGTGCGCAGTAGCCGCACGTGCATCAACAAAGTAGTGCCAAGCGTGCGCCTGTGTCATAAGTAAAGGGCCGGCTGGCTTGACCGTTAAGGGTGCTGTAACCCCCGAAAGTACACTCCAGTCCAAACCTAAAAAAAAATAATTTTCTGTGTTTGTGAATTGTGTGCGCAGTAGCCGCACGTGCATCAACAAAGTAGTGCCAAGCGTGCACCTGTGTCATAAGTAAAGGGCCGGCTGGCTTGACCGTTAAGGGTGCTGTAACCCCCGAAAGTACACTCCAGTCCAAACCAAAAAAAAAATTATTTTCTGTGTTTGTGAATTGTGTGCACTGTGGCTGCACGTGCATCAACAAAGGAGCAGCGCCAAGCGTGCGCCTGTGTCCCATAAGTAAAGAGCCGGCTGGCTCATTTCTTAAAGGGTGGTGTAACCCACAAAGTGCACTACTCTCCAGCAAAAATAAAATAATATTTTCTGTGTTTGTGTGCGCTTTAGCCGCACGTATATATATCAATATAACATAAATGGAGGACCAAACTTTCTCCGATAAAAATAAAATAGGGAAAGATCAAGAACCTCTTCCTCCTAGTGCTGTTGCTGCTGCTGGGAGTTGTTCATCATCCCAGAGAGGAAGTAGGAACATCACTACTTTTACTAAACAATTGACCCTCCAACAGTCCCTAGCGATGAGGATGAAGTACGACAGCAGTCATCCTGAAGCAAAACGTATAACTGAGGCCTTGACTGC
Organism: Taudactylus pleione; assembly: GCA_031769625.1. Lineage (NCBI taxonomy): Eukaryota > Metazoa > Chordata > Amphibia > Anura > Myobatrachidae > Taudactylus > Taudactylus pleione. The sequence continues at coordinate 519,945 of JAUIMM010001530.1, read as the reverse complement.
TATGTTGGTGTTAGACGTGCATCCGGTATCCGACATTAGTGCAGTGGGATTTAGACAATTGATGGAGGTAGTGTGTCCTCGGTTCCAAATCCCGTCTAGATTCCACCTGCATCCTCAAAGCAGCAGCGACAAGCGTGCGTCTGTCTGTTAAAGGGTGGTGACACCCTCAAAGTGTGCTACACAAACAATTAAAATATTGTTCTTTTTTTTTCTGTCTTTGTGAATTGTGTGGGCTGTAGCCGCACCTGCATCCTTAAAGCAGCAGCGACAAGCGTGCGTCTGTCTGTTAAAGGGTGGTGACACCCTCAAAGTGTGCTACACAAACAATTAAAATATTGTTCTTTTTTCTGTCTTTGTGAATTGTGTGGGCTGTAGCCGCACTTGCATCCTTAAAGCAGCAGCGACAAGCGTGCGTCTGTCTGTTAAAGGGTGGTGTAACTCTCAAAGTGTTCCAAAACATAAAAAACTATTTTTTTAATGTGTTTGTGACTTGTGTGCGATGTAGCCACACTTGCATCCTCAAAGCAGCAGCGACAAGCGTGCGTCTGTCTGTTAAAGGGTGGTGACACCCTCAAAGTGTGCTACACAAACAATTAAAATATTGTTCTTTTTTTTTTGGTCTTTGTGAAATGTGTGGGCTGTAGCCGCACCTGCATCCTTAAAGCAGCAGCGACAAGCGTGCGTCTGTCTGTTAAAGGGTGGTGTAACTCTCAAAGTGCTCCAAAAAATAAAAAACTATTTTTTTAATGTGTTTGTGACTTGTGTGCGATGTAGCCGCACCTGCATCCTTAAAGCAGCAGCGACAAGCGTGCGTCTGTCTGTTAAAGGGTGGTGACACCCTCAAAGTGTGCTACACAAACAATAAAAATATTCTTCTTCTTTTTTCTGTCTATGTGAATTGTGTGGGCTGTAGCCGCACCTGCATCCTTAAAGCAGCAGCGACAAGCGTGCGTCTGTCTGTTAAAGGGTGGTGACACCCTCAAAGTGTTCTACACAAACAATTAAAATATTGTTCTTTTTTTTTCGGTCTTTGTGAAATGTGTGGGCTGTAGCCGCACCTGCATCCTTAAAGCAGCAGCGACAAGCATGCGTCTGTCTGTTAAAGGGTGGTGTAACTCTCAAAGTGTTCCAAAAAATAAAAAACTATTTTTTTAATGTGTTTGTGACTTGTGTGCGATGTAGCCACACTTGCATCCTCAAAGCAGCAGCGACAAGCGTGCGTCTGTCTGTTAAAGGGTGGTGACACCCTCAAAGTGTGCTACAGAAACAATTAAAATATTGTTCTTTTTTTTTCTGTCTATGTGAATTGTGTGGGCTGTAGCCGCACCTGCATCCTTAAAGCATCAGCGACAAGCGTGCGTCTGTCTGTTAAAGGGTGGTGACACCTCAAAGTGTTCTACACAAACAATTAAAATATTGTTCTTTTTTTTCGGTCTTTGTGAAATGTGTGGGCTGTAGCCGCACCTGCATCCTTAAAGCAGCAGCGACAAGCGTGCGTCTGTCTGTTAAAGGGTGGTGACACCTCAAAGTGTTCTACACAAACAATTAAAATATTCTTCTTCTTTTTTCTGTCTTTGTGAATTGTGTGGGCTGTAGCCGCACCTGCATCCTTAAAGCAGCAGCGACAAGCGTGCGTCTGTCTGTTAAAGGGTGGTGTAACCCTCAAAGTGTGCTCCACAAACAATAAAAATATTCTTTTTTTTTTCATGTCTTTGTGAATTGTGTGGGCTGTAGCCGCACTTGAATCCTCAAAGCAGCAGCGACAAGCGTGCGTCTGTCTGTTAAAGGATTACATCGGTGACAGCATCCAAGTAGGCATGTCAGACAGTCCGTACCTGTACTGGCAGGAAAAAGAAGCAATTTGGAGGTCCCTGTACAAACTGGCTCTATTTTACCTGAGTTGCCCCCCCTCCAGTGTGTACTCCGAAAGAGTGTTTAGTGCAGCCGGGAACCTTGTCAGCGAAAGGCGTAGGAGGTTGCTTCCACAAAATGTGGAGAAGATGATGTTCATAAAATGAATTATCAACTCTTCCAGGGAGACCAGCCTCCAGAACGTACAGAGGGACCTGTGGTTCCAGCAGGGACGAATTAATACTCTGTGAGGATGAGGATGTACACACTGAAGAGGGTGAGGAATCGGTGGATGAGGAGGATGAGGATGACATCTTGCCTCCGTAGAGCCAGTTTGTGCAGGGACACATTAATTGCCAGCTTGTTTTGTGGGGGCCCAAACGAACCAATCATTTCAGCCACAGTTGTGTGGCAGACCCTGGCGCTGAAATGATTGATTTGTTAAAGTGTGCATGTCCTGTTTATACAACATAAGGGTGGGTGGGAGGTGGGTGGGAGGGCCCAAGGACAATTCCATCTTGCACTTATTTTTTTTCTTTGCATTATGTACAGTTTGGGGCCTAGTTTTTCTAACTGCCATCCTGTCTGCCACTGCAGTATCACGCCTAGATGGGTCACGTGTTTGTGCCGCCCACTCGTGTCGCTTAGCATAGTCATCCAGCTACCTCGGTGCAACCTTTTGGACATGAAAACACTATTGTGAGGTGTCAGGTGTTCAGAATAGACTGGAAATGAGTGGAAATTAAGGTTATTGAGGTTAATAATAGCATAGGAGCAGAGAAACCAACAAATTCTGTGATTTTAGCTGTTTTTATGCTTTTTAAAAAAAAAATACAGATCCAAAACACAAAACCCAGAACCCAAAACACGGAAGGGTGGTTTTGGCAAAACCAATCCAGATCCAAAACACGAAGAAAGATCCAGATCCAAAACCAAAACACAAAACACGAAAAGTGGCCGGTGCACACCCCTAATAGATACAGGTATAGATAGACACATGCAGGCTGTATAACGGTCACACATATAGATACAGGTAGAGATAGACACATGCAGGCTGTATAACGGTCACACATATAGATACAGGTAGAGATAGACACATGCAGGCTGTATAACAGTCACACATATAAATACAGGTATAGACACATGCAGGCTGTATAACAGTCACACATATAGATACAGGAGAAGATAGACACATGCAGGCTGTATAACAGTCACACATATAGATACAGGTAGAGATAGACACATGCAGGCTGTATAACAGTCACACATATAAATACAGGTATAGACACATGCAGGCTGTATAACAGTCACACATATAGATACAGGTAAAGATAGACACATGCAGGCTGTATAACAGTCACACATATAGATACAGGTAGAGATAGACACATGCAGGCTGTATAACAGTCACATATACAGATACTGGTATAGACACATGCAGGCTGTATAACAGTCACACATATAGATACAGGTATAGACACATGCAGGCTGTATAACAGTCACACATATAGATACAGGTATAGACACATGCAGGCTGTATAACAGTCACACATATAGATACAGGTAGAGATAGACACATGCAGGCTGTATAACAGTCACACATATAGATACAGGTATAAATAGACACATGCAGGCTGTATAACAGTCACACATATAGATACAGGTATAGATAGACACATGCAGGCTGTATAACAGTCACACATATAGATACAGGTACAGATAGATACACGCCGGCTGTATAACAGTCACACATATAGATACAAGTACAGATAGACACACGCAGGCTGTATAACAGTGACACATATAGATACAGGTATAGATAGACACATGCAGGCTGTATGACAATCACACATATAGATACAGGTATAGATAGACACATGCAGGCTGTATAACAGTCACACATATAGATACAGGTATAGATGGACACATGCAGGCTGTATAACAGTCACACATAAAGTTACAGGTATAGATAGACACATGCAGGCTGTATAACAGTCACACATATAGATACGGGTACAGATAGACACACACAGGCTGTATAACGGTCACACATATAGATACAGGTATAGACACATGCAGGCTGTATACCGGTCACACATACAGATACAGGTATAGATAGATACATGCAGGCTGTATAACAGTCACACATATAGATACAGGTATGGACAGACACAGGCAGGCTGTATAACTGTCACACATATAGATACAGGTATGGACAGACACAGGCAGGCTGTATAACGGTCACACATATAGATACAGGTATAGATAGACACATGCAGGCTGTATAACAGTCACACATATAGATACAGGTATAGATAGACACATGCAGGCTGTATAACGGTCACACATATAGATACAGTATAGATAGAGACATGCAGGCTGTATAACGGTCACACATACAGATACAAGTATAGACACATGCAGGCTGTATAACAGTCACACATACAGATACAGGTATAGACACATGCAGGCTGTATAACAGTCACACATATAGATACAGGTATAGACACATGCAGGCTGTATAACAGTCACACATATAGATACAGGTATACATAGACACATGCAGGCTGTATAACAGTCACACATATAGATACAGGTATAGATAGACACACGCAGGCTGTATATCGGTCACACATATAGATACAGGTATAGATAGACACATGCAGGCTGTATAACGGTCACACATACAGATACAGGTATAGATAGACACATGCAGGCTGTATAACGGTCACACATACAGATACAGGTATAGATAGACACATGCAGGCTGTATAACAGTCACACATACAGATACAGGTATAGATAGACACATGCAGGCTGTATAACAGTCACACATACAGATACAGGTATAGATAGACACATGCAGGCTGTATAACAGTCACACATACAGATACAGGTATAGATAGACACATGCAGGCTGTATAACAGTCACCCATACAGATACAGGTATAGATAGACACATGCAGGCTGTATAACAGTCACACATACAGATACAGGTATAGATAGACACATGCAGGCTGTATAACAGTCACACTTATAGAAACAGGTATAGATAGACACATGCAGGCTGTATAACAGTCACACATATAGATACAGGTATAGATAGATACATGCAGGCTGTATAACAGTCACACATATAGATACAGGTATGGACAGACACATGCAGGCTGTATAACAGTCACACATATAGATACAGGTATAGATAGACACATGCAGGCTGTATAACAGTCACACATATAGATACAGGTATAGATAGACACATGCAGGCTGTATAACAGTCACACATATAGATACAGGTATAGATAGACACATGCAGGCTGTATAACAGTCACACATATAGATACAGGTATGGACAGACACATGCAGGCTGTATAACAGTCACACATATAGATACAGGTATAGATATATGCAGGCTGTATAACAGTCACACATAGAGATACAGGTAGAGATAGACACATGCAGGCTGTATAACGGTCACACATAAAGATACAGGTAGAGATAGACACATGCAGGCTGTATAACGGTCACACATATAGATACAGGTATAGATAGACACATGCAGGCTGTATAACGGTCACACATATAGATACAGGTATAGACACAAGCAGGCTGTATAACGGTCACACATACAGATACAGGTATAGATAGACACATGCAGGCTGTATAACGGTCACACATACAGATACAGGTATAGATAGACACATGCAGGCTGTATAACGGTCACACATACAGATACAGGTATAGATAGACACATGCAGGCTGTATAACGGTCACACATACAGATACAGGTATAGATAGACACATGCAGGCTGTATAACAGTCACACATACAGATACAGGTATAGATAGATACATGCAGGCTGTATAACAGTCACACATATAGATACAGGTATAGATAGACACATGCAGGCTGTATAACGGTCACACATACAGATACAGGTATAGATAGACACATGCAGGCTGTATAACAGTCACACATATAGATACAGGTATGGACAGACACATGCAGGCTGTATAACAGTCACACATATAGATACAGGTATAGACAGACACATGCAGGCTGTATAACAGTCACACATATAGATACAGGTAGAGATAGATACATGCAGGCTGTATAACAGTCACACATATAGATACAGGTATAGATAGACACATGCAGGCTGTATAACGGTCACACATATAGATACAGGTATGGACAGACACAAGCAGGCTGTATAACGGTCACACATAAAGATACAGGTATAGATAGACACATGCAGGCTATATAACGGTCACACATATAGATACAGGTATAGATAGATACATGCAGGCTGTATAACAGTCACACATATAGATACAAGTACAGATAGACACACGCAGGCTGTATAACAGTCACACATATAGATACAGGTACAGATAGACACACGCAGGCTGTATAACAGTCACACATAAAGATACAGGTATAGATAGACACACGCAGGCTGTGTAACGGTCACACATATAGATACAGGTAGAGATAGACACATGCAGGCTGTATAACGGTCACACATATAGATACAGGTATAGACACATGCAGGCTGTATAACAGTCACACATATAGATACAGGTATGGACAGACACATGCAGGCTATATAACAGTCACACATATTGATACAGGTAGAGATAGACACATGCAGGCTGTATAACAGTCACACATATAGATACAGGTATAGACAGACACATGAAGGCTGAATAACAGTCACACATATAGATACAGGTATAGATAGACACATGCAGGCTGTATAACGGTCACACATATAGATACAGGTAGAGATAGACACATGCAGGCTGTATAACAGTCACACATACAGATACAGGTATAGACACATGCAGGCTGTATAACAGTCACACATATAGATACAGGTATAGATAGATACATGCAGGCTGAATAACGGTCACACATATATAGATACAGGTATAGATAGACACATGCAGGCTGTATAACAGTCACACATATAGATACAGGTAGAGATACACACATGCAGGCTGTATAACAGTCACACATATAGATACAGGTAGAGATAGACACATGCAGGCTGTATAACAGTCACACATATAGATACAGGTATAGATAGACACATGCAGGCTGTATAACAGTCACACATATAGATACAGGTATAGATAGACACATGCAGGCTGTATAACAGTCACACATATAGATACAGGTATGGACAGACACAAGCAGGCTGTATAACGGTCACACATATAGATACAGGTAGAGATAGACACATGCAGGCTGTATAACGGTCACACATATAGATACAGGTATAGACACATGCAGGCTGAATAACGGTCACACATACAGATACAGGTATAGACACATGCAGGCTGTATAACAGTCATACATATAGATACAGGTATAGATAGACACATGCAGGCTGTATAACAGTCACACATATAGATACAGGTATAGATAGACACATGCAGGCTGTATAATGGTCACACATACAGATACTGGTATAGATAGATACATGCAGGCTGTATAACGGTCACACATATAGATACATGTAGAGATAGACACATGCAGGCTGTATAACGGTCACACATATAGATACAGGTATAGACACATGCAGGCTGTATAACAGTCACACATATAGATACAGGTATAGACACATGCAGGCTGTATAACGGTCACACATACAGATACAGGTATAGACACATGCAGGCTGTATAACGGTCACACATATAGATACAGGTAGAGATAGACACATGCAGGCTGTATAACAGTCACACATATAAATACAGGTATAGATAGACACATGCAGGCTGAATAACGGTCACACATATAGATACAGGTATAGATAGATACATACAGGCTGTATAACAGTAACACATATAGATACAGGTATAGATAGACACATGCAGGCTGTATAACAGTCACACATATAGATACAGGTATAGATAGACACATGCAGGCTGTATAACAGTCACACATATAGATACAGGTATAGACAGACACATGCAGGCTGTATAACAGTCACACATATAGATACAGGTATAGATAGATACATACAGGCTGTATAACAGTCACACATATAGATACAGGTATAGATAGACACATGCAGGCTGTATAACAGTCACACATATAGATACAGGTATAGATAGACACATGCAGGCTGTATAACTGTCACACATATAGATACAGGTATGGACAGACACATGCAGGCTGTATAACAGTCACACATATAGATACAGGTATAGACAGACACATGCAGGCTGTATAACAGTCACACATATAGATACAGGTACAGATAGATACATGCAGGCTGTATAACAGTCACACATATAGATACAGGTACAGATAGACACATGCAGGCTGTATAACAGTCACACATATAGATACAGGTATAGATAGACACATGCAGGCTGTATAACAGTCACACATATAGATACAGGTATAGACAGACACATGCAGGCTGTATAACAGTCACACATATAGATACAGGTATAGACAGACACATGAAGGCTGAATAACAGTCACACATATAGATACAGGTATAGATAGACACATGCAGGCTGTATAACAGTCACACATATAGATACAGGTAGAGATAGACACATGCAGGCTGTATAACAGTCACACATATAGATACAGGTATAGACACATGCAGGCTGTATAACAGTCACACATATAGATACAGGTATAGATAGACACATGCAGGCTGTATAACAGTCACACATATAGATACAGGTATAGATAGACACATGCAGGCTGTATAACAGTCACACATATAGATACAGGTAGAGATAGACACATGCAGGCTGTATAACGGTCACACATATAGATACAGGTATAGACTAGGGGTGTGCACCGGCCACTTTTCGTGTTTTGTGTTTTGGTTTTGGATCTGGATCTTTCTTCGTGTTTTGGATCTGGATTGGTTTTGCCAAAACCACCCTTCCGTGTTTTGGGTTCTGGGTTTTGTGTTTTGGATCTGTATTTTTTTGAAAAAAAGCATAAAAACAGCTAAAATCACAGAATTTGTAGGTTTTTCTGCTCCTATGCTATTATTAACCTCAATAACCTTAATTTCCACTCATTTCCAGTCTATTCTGAACACCTCACACCTCACAATAGTGTTTTTATGTCCAAAAGGTTGCACCGAGGTAGCTGGATGACTATGCTAAGCGACACGAGTGGGCGGCACAAACACGTGACCCATCTAGGAGTGACACTGCAGTGGCAGACAGGATGGCAGTTAGAAAAACTAGGCCCCAAACTGTACATAATGCAAAGAAAAAAAGAGGTGCAAGATGGAATTGTCCTTGGGCCCTCCCACCCACCCTTATGTTGTATAAACAGGACATGCACACTTTAACAAATCAATCATTTCAGCGCCAGGGTCTGCCACACAACTGTGGCTGAAATGATTGGTTCGTTTGGGCCCCCACAAAACAAGCTGGCAATTAATGTGTCCCTGCACAAACTGGCTCTACGGAGGCAAGATGTCATCCTCATCCTCCTCATCCACCGATTCCTCACCCTCTTCAGTGTGTACATCCTCATCCTCACAAAGTATTAACTCGTCCCCACTTGAATCCACCACCACAGGTCCCTCTGTACCTTCTGGAGGCTGGTCTCCCTGGAAGAGCTGATAATTCATTTTGATGAACATCATCTTCTCCACATTCTGTGGAAGCAACCTCCTACGCCTTTCGCTGACAAGGTTCCCGGCTGCACTAAACACTCTTTCGGAGTACACACTGGAGGGGGGGCAACTCAGGTAAAATAGAGCCAGTTTGTACAGGGGCCTCCAAATTGCCTCTTTTTCCTGCCAGTACAGGTATGGACTGTCTGACATGCCTACTTGGATGCTGTCACCGATGTAATCCTCCACCATTCTGTCAATGGTGACAGTATCATATGCAGTGACAGTAGACATGTCAGAAATTGTTGCCAGGTCCTTCAGTCCGGACCAGATGTCCAAACTTGGTCCTGCCTGCCCTGCATCACCGCCAGCGGGTTGCTTAGGATACCTAAGTTTTTTCCTGGCAGCCCCAGTTGCGGGAGAAAATGAAGAAGGAGCCGTTGACGTGTCACGTTCCGCTTCAGCTGACAGTGTGTTCACCAGCAGGTCTTTGCACCTCTGCAGGCTTGTGTCGGCCGGAAAGAGAGACACCACATAGGCTTTAAACCTAGGATCGAGCACGGTGGCCAAAATTTAGTGGTCTGATTTCAACAGATTGACCACCCTGGAATCCTGGCAAAGCGAATGAAGGGCTTCATCCACAAGTCCCACATGCCGAGCGGAATCGCTCCGTCTTAGCTCCTCCTTCACTTTCTCCAGCTGCTTCTGCAAAAGCCTGATGAGGGGAATGACCTGACTCAAGCTGGCAGTGTCTGAACTGACTTCACGTGTGGCAAGTTCGAAGGGCTGAAGAACCTTGCACAACACGGAAATCATTCTCCACTGCGCTTGAGTCAGGTGCATACCCCCTCCTTTGCCTATGTCATAGGTGGATGTATAGGCTTGTATGGCCTTTTGCTGCTCCTCCATCCTCTGAAGCATATAGAGGGTTGAGTTCCACCGCGTCACAACCTCTTGCTTCAGGTGATGGCGGGGCAGGTTCAAGAGTGTTTGCTGGCGCTCCAGTCTTCGGCGAAAGTGGCCAGAAATTTTTCGGGCCACCCAAAGTGTCTCCTGCACGCCCCTGTCGCTTTTCAGAAAATTCTGCACCACCAAGTTTATTGTGTGAGCAAAACATGGGACGTGCTGGAATTTGCCCAGATGTAATGCCCGCACAATATTGGTGGCGTTGTCAGATATCACAAATCCCCAGGAGAGTCTAAGTGGGGTAAGCCACTGGGCGATGATTTCCCTCAGTTTCTCTAAGAGGTTGTCGGCGGTGTGCCTCTTACTGAAACCGGTGATACACAGCGTAGCCTGCCTTGTAACGAGCTGGCGTTTCTGAGATGCTGCTACTGGTGACGCTGCTGCTGTTGCTGCGTAAGGTGATACATCTACCCAGTGGGCTGTCACAGTCATATAGTCCTTAGTCTGCCCTGTTCCACTTGTCCACATGTCCGTGGTTAAGTGGACATTGTGTACAACGGCATTTTTCAGGACACTGAGGACACTTTTTCTGACGTTTCTGTACAGTCTCGGTATCGCCTGCCTAGTGAAGTGGAATCTAGACGGGATTTGGAACCGGGGACACACTACCTCCATCAATTGTCTAAATCCCACTGCACTAATGGCGGATACCGGACGCACGTCTAACACCAACATAGCAGTCAAGGCCTCAGTTATACGTTTTGCTTCAGGATGACTGCTGTCGTACTTCATCCTCCTCGCTAAGGACTGTTGGAGGGTCAATTGTTTAGTAAAAGTAGTGGTGTTCCTACTTCCTCTCTGGGATGATGAACGACTCCCAGCAGCAGCAGCAACAGCAGCAGCGGCAGCAGTAGGCGTAGCAATGCAGGATCCTCCGGAGGAATCCCGGATAGGAGAGTCAGTCATGCCAGTGATATGGCCTGCAGGACTACTTCCGATCCTGACTAAGGAGGAAATTGACGAGGAGGGAGTTGACGGTGTGGTTTGCAGGCGCTTGGATACAACAGGACAACAGGATTTAGGTGTCCCTGGACTGCTTACGGTCTGAGCCAAAGTTTCTGAACTTGACAGTAACTTTTTATGAACGCGCTGCAGGTGCCGTATAAGGGAGGATGTTCCTAGGTGGTTGACGTCCCTACCCCTACTTATTTCACCTTTACATATGGTACATATGGCAAGACAGTTGTTGTCCGGATTTGGATAGAAATATTGCCAGACCAAAGAGGTGGAATGTTTGGTCTTCTGCCCAGGCATGACCGTGATGGGCTTTTTCATCCCACGGACAACAACTGTCTCCCCCGGAGCCTGATTTAAACAAACCACATCACCATCAGAATCCTCCTCGCCAACTTCCTCCTCAGCGCCAGCTACACCAGTATCCTCATCCTGTTGTACTTCAACAGTGACATCTTCAATTTGCATATCAGCAAGTGGACTGTGGGTGCTCCTTTCAGCACTTGCAGGGGGCGTGCAAATGGTGGAAAGAGCCACCTCTTCCCGTCCAGTGCTGGGAAGGTCAGGCATCGCAACCACCACCACACTTGGACTCTCCTTGGGGATTTGTGATATCTTCTTAGAAAGCACAGTTCTTCGCTGTGCTTTTGCCAGCTTAACTCTTTTGATTTTTTTAGTGGGAGGAGTGCTTCCATCGTCATGTGAAGCTGAACCACTAGTCATGAACATACTAGGGATCGACCTTAGCCGTTCCTTGCCACTCCGTGTCGTAAATGGCATATTGGCAAGTTTACGTTTCTCTTCAGCTGATTTAAATGTCTTTTTCAAGGTCATTTTCCTGAACTTTGCCATTTGGGATTGTATGTGCCCTCTACTATGACATTGGGCATCGGCCTTGGCAGACGACGTTGATGGCATGTTATCGTCTATGTCATGACTAGTGGCAGCAGCTTCAGCACTAGGAGGAAGTGGTTCTTGATCTTTCTCTATTTTATTTTTATCGGAGAAAGTTTGGTCCTCCATTTATGTTATATCGATTTGATATATACGTGCGGCTAAACACAGAAAATAATTTTTTTTTTGGTTTGGACTGGAGTGTACTTTGTGGGTTACAGCACCCTTTAACGGTCAAGCCAGCCGGCCCTTTACTTATGACACAGGCGCACGCTTGGCACTACTTTGTTGATGCACGTGCGGCTACTGCGCACACAATTCACAAACACAGAAAATAATTTTTTTTTGGTTTGGACTGGAGTGTACTTTCGGGGGTTACAGCACCCTTTAACGGTCAAGCCAGCCGGCCCTTTACTTATGACACAGGCGCACTCTTGGCACTACTTTGTTGATGCACGTGCGGCTACTGCGCACACAATTCACAAACACAGAAAATAATTTTTTTTTAGGTTTGGACTGGAGTGTACTTTCGGGGGTTACAGCACCCTTAACGGTCAAGCCAGCCGGCCCTTTACTTATGACACAGGCGCACGCTTGGCACTACTTTGTTGATGCACGTGCGGCTACTGCGCACACAATTCACAAACACAGAAAATAATTTTTTTTTGGTTTGGACTGGAGTGTACTTTCGGGGGTTACAGCACCCTTTAACGGTCAAGCCAGCCGGCCCTTTACTTATGACACAGGCGCACGCTTGGCACTACTTTGTTGATGCACGTGCGGCTACTGCGCACACAATTCACAAACACAGAAAATTATTTTTTTTTAGGTTTGGACTGGAGTGTACTTTCGGGGGTTACAGCACCCTTAACGGTCAAGCCAGCCGGCCCTTTACTTTTGACACAGGCGCACGCTTGGCACTACTTTGTTGATGCACGTGCGGCTACTGCGCACACAATTCACAAACACAGAAAATAATTTTTTTTTTGGTTTGGACTGGAGTGTACTTTCGGGGGTTACAGCACCCTTAACGGTCAAGCCAGCCGGCCCTTTACTTATGACACAGGCGCACGCTTGGCACTACTTTGTTGATGCACGTGCGGCTACTGCGCACACAATTCACAAACACAGAAAATAATTTTTTTTTTGGTTTGGACTGGAGTGTACTTTCGGGGGTTACAGCTCCCTTAACGGTCAAGCCAGCCGGCCCTTTACTTATGACACAGGCGCACGCTTGGCACTACTTTGTTGATGCACGTGCGGCTACTGCGCACACAATTCACAAACACAGAAAATAATTTTTTTTTTGGTTTGGACTGGAGTGTACTTTCGGGGGTTACAGCACCCTTAACGGTCAAGCCAGCCGGCCCTTTACTTATGACACAGGCGCACGCTTGGCACTACTTTGTTGATGCACGTGTGGCTACTGCGCACACAATTCACAAACACAGAAAATAATTTTTTTTTTGGTTTGGACTGGAGTGTACTTTCGGGGGTTACAGCACCCTTAACGGTCAAGCCAGCCGGCCCTTTACTTATGACACAGGCGCACGCTTGGCACTACTTTGTTGATGCACGTGCGGCTACTGCGCACACAATTCACAAACACAGAAAATAATTTTTTTTTTGGTTTGGACTGGAGTGTACTTTCGGGGGTTACAGCACCCTTAACGGTCAAGCCAGCCGGCCCTTTACTTATGACACAGGCGCACACTTGGCACTACTTTGTTGATGCACGTGCGGCTACTGCGCACACAATTCACAAACACAGAAAATAATTTTTTTTTTGGTTTGGACTGGAGTGTACTTTCGGGGGTTACAGCACCCTTAACGGTCAAGCCAGCCGGCCCTTTACTTATGACACAGGCGCACGCTTGGCACTACTTTGTTGATGCACGTGTGGCTACTGCGCACACAATTCACAAACACAGAAAATAATTTTTTTTTGGTTTGGACTGGAGTGTACTTTCGGGGGTTACAGCACCCTTTAACGGTCAAGCCAGCCGGCCCTTTACTTATGACACAGGCGCACGCTTGGCACTACTTTGTTGATGCACGTGCGGCTACTGCGCACACAATTCACAAACACAGAAAATATATTATTTTTTTAGCACTTGGGGGGAGCACCCCTGATGGACAGAGCACCCCCTGGACAACACTACAGCACCCCTTTAGGACTGGGACACTGCACAGGACTTTGGAGTGGACACAGCCCCTATGGAGAACTGACTGCACAACACAGTCCAGCCAGCCCCTATGGACTTTGAAGTAGTGGACACAGCCCCTATTAACAACAGCAGCACAGCACAACACAGCAAGCCCCTATGGACTTTGAAGTAGTGGACAACAGCAGCACTACACTACACTACACTACACAGCACTAACTCCCACCCTCCCTCTTCACTGTCCACAGCCGAGTGAGAAAATGGCGCCGACGCGGGTACCTTATATAGGATCCAAAACCCGCGAGACTCGGAAAGCGGGATGATGACGTTTTGCCTCGATGTCAGATCCGAGTCAGGCGGGAAAAGTCGAGCCTGACTCGGATCGGACTCGGATCGGGGGGGCTCGGGGGGGTTCGGATTTCAGAAATCCGAACCCGCTCACCCCTAGTATAGACACATGCAGGCTGAATAACGGTCACACATACAGATACAGGTATAGACACATGCAGGCTGTATAACAGTCACACATATAGATACTAGGGGTGTGCACCGGCCACTTTTCGTGTTTTGTGTTTTGGTTTTGGATCTGGATCTTTCTTCGTGTTTTGGATCTGGATTGGTTTTGCCAAAACCACCCTTCCGTGTTTTGGGTTCTGGGTTTTGTGTTTTGGATCTGTATTTTTTTGAAAAAAAGCATAAAAACAGCTAAAATCACAGAATTTGTAGGTTTTTCTGCTCCTATGCTATTATTAACCTCAATAACCTTAATTTCCACTCATTTCCAGTCTATTCTGAACACCTCACACCTCACAATAGTGTTTTTATGTCCAAAAGGTTGCACCGAGGTAGCTGGATGACTATGCTAAGCGACACGAGTGGGCGGCACAAACACGTGACCCATCTAGGAGTGACACTGCAGTGGCAGACAGGATGGCAGTTAGAAAAACTAGGCCCCAAACTGTACATAATGCAAAGAAAAAAAGAGGTGCAAGATGGAATTGTCCTTGGGCCCTCCCACCCACCCTTATGTTGTATAAACAGGACATGCACACTTTAACAAATCAATCATTTCAGCGCCAGGGTCTGCCACACAACTGTGGCTGAAATGATTGGTTCGTTTGGGCCCCCACAAAACAAGCTGGCAATTAATGTGTCCCTGCACAAACTGGCTCTACGGAGGCAAGATGTCATCCTCATCCTCCTCATCCACCGATTCCTCACCCTCTTCAGTGTGTACATCCTCATCCTCACAAAGTATTAACTCGTCCCCACTTGAATCCACCACCACAGGTCCCTCTGTACGTTCTGGAGGCTGGTCTCCCTGGAAGAGCTGATAATTCATTTTGATGAACATCATCTTCTCCACATTCTGTGGAAGCAACCTCCTACGCCTTTCGCTGACAAGGTTCCCGGCTGCACTAAACACTCTTTCGGAGTACACACTGGAGGGGGGGCAACTCAGGTAAAATAGAGCCAGTTTGTACAGGGGCCTCCAAATTGCCTCTTTTTCCTGCCAGTACAGGTATGGACTGTCTGACATGCCTACTTGGATGCTGTCACCGATGTAATCCTCCACCATTCTGTCAATGGTGACAGTATCATATGCAGTGACAGTAGACATGTCAGAAATTGTTGCCAGGTCCTTCAGTCCGGACCAGATGTCCAAACTTGGTCCTGCCTGCCCTGCATCACCGCCAGCGGGTTGCTTAGGATACCTAAGTTTTTTCCTGGCAGCCCCAGTTGCGGGAGAAAATGAAGAAGGAGCCGTTGACGTGTCACGTTCCGCTTCAGCTGACAGTGTGTTCACCAGCAGGTCTTTGCACCTCTGCAGGCTTGTGTCGGCCGGAAAGAGAGACACCACATAGGCTTTAAACCTAGGATCGAGCACGGTGGCCAAAATGTAGTGGTCTGATTTCAACAGATTGACCACCCTGGAATCCTGGCAAAGCGAATGAAGGGCTTCATCCACAAGTCCCACATGCCGAGCGGAATCGCTCCGTCTTAGCTCCTCCTTCACTTTCTCCAGCTGCTTCTGCAAAAGCCTGATGAGGGGAATGACCTGACTCAAGCTGGCAGTGTCTGAACTGACTTCACGTGTGGCAAGTTCGAAGGGCTGAAGAACCTTGCACAACACGGAAATCATTCTCCACTGCGCTTGAGTCAGGTGCATACCCCCTCCTTTGCCTATGTCATAGGTGGATGTATAGGCTTGTATGGCCTTTTGCTGCTCCTCCATCCTCTGAAGCATATAGAGGGTTGAGTTCCACCGCGTCACAACCTCTTGCTTCAGGTGATGGCGGGGCAGGTTCAAGAGTGTTTGCTGGCGCTCCAGTCTTCGGCACGCAGTCGCTGAATGGCGAAAGTGGCCAGAAATTTTTCGGGCCACCCAAAGCGTCTCCTGCACGCCCCTGTCGCTTTTCAGAAAATTCTGCACCACCAAGTTTATTGTGTGAGCAAAACATGGGACGTGCTGGAATTTGCCCAGATGTAATGCCCGCACAATATTGGTGGCGTTGTCAGATATCACAAATCCCCAGGAGAGTCTAAGTGGGGTAAGCCACTGGGCGATGATTTCCCTCAGTTTCTCTAAGAGGTTGTCGGCGGTGTGCCTCTTACTGAAACCGGTGATACACAGCGTAGCCTGCCTTGTAACGAGCTGGCGTTTCTGAGATGCTGCTACTGGTGACGCTGCTGCTGTTGCTGCGTAAGGTGATACATCTACCCAGTGGGCTGTCACAGTCATATAGTCCTTAGTCTGCCCTGTTCCACTTGTCCACATGTCCGTGGTTAAGTGGACATTGTGTACAACGGCATTTTTCAGGACACTGAGGACACTTTTTCTGACGTTTCTGTACAGTCTCGGTATCGCCTGCCTAGTGAAGTGGAATCTAGACGGGATTTGGAACCGGGGACACACTACCTCCATCAATTGTCTAAATCCCACTGCACTAATGGCGGATACCGGACGCACGTCTAACACCAACATAGCAGTCAAGGCCTCAGTTATACGTTTTGCTTCAGGATGACTGCTGTCGTACTTCATCCTCCTCGCTAAGGACTGTTGGAGGGTCAATTGTTTAGTAAAAGTAGTGGTGTTCCTACTTCCTCTCTGGGATGATGAACGACTCCCAGCAGCAGCAGCAACAGCAGCAGCGGCAGCAGTAGGCGTAGCAATGCAGGATCCTCCGGAGGAATCCCGGATAGGAGAGTCAGTCATGCCAGTGATATGGCCTGCAGGACTACTTCCGATCCTGACTAAGGAGGAAATTGACGAGGAGGGAGTTGACGGTGTGGTTTGCAGGCGCTTGGATACAACAGGACAACGGGATTTAGGTGTCCCTGGACTGCTTACGGTCTGAGCCAAAGTTTCTGAACTTGACAGTAACTTTTTATGAACGCGCTGCAGGTGCCGTATAAGGGAGGATGTTCCTAGGTGGTTGACGTCCCTACCCCTACTTATTTCACCTTTACATATGGTACATATGGCAAGACAGTTGTTGTCCGGATTTGGATAGAAATATTGCCAGACCAAAGAGGTGGAATGTTTGGTCTTCTGCCCAGGCATGACCGTGATGGGCTTTTTCATCCCACGGACAACAACTGTCTCCCCCGGAGCCTGATTTAAACAAACCACATCACCATCAGAATCCTCCTCGCCAACTTCCTCCTCAGCGCCAGCTACACCAGTATCCTCATCCTGTTGTACTTCAACAGTGACATCTTCAATTTGCATATCAGCAAGTGGACTGTGGGTGCTCCTTTCAGCACTTGCAGGGGGCGTGCAAATGGTGGAAAGAGCCACCTCTTCCCGTCCAGTGCTGGGAAGGTCAGGCATCGCAACCACCACCACACTTGGACTCTCCTTGGGGATTTGTGATATCTTCTTAGAAAGCACAGTTCTTCGCTGTGCTTTTGCCAGCTTAACTCTTTTGATTTTTTTAGTGGGAGGAGTGCTTCCATCGTCATGTGAAGCTGAACCACTAGTCATGAACATACTAGGGATCGACCTTAGCCGTTCCTTGCCACTCCGTGTCGTAAATGGCATATTGGCAAGTTTACGTTTCTCTTCAGCTGATTTAAATGTCTTTTTCAAGGTCATTTTCCTGAACTTTGCCATTTGGGATTGTATGTGCCCTCTACTATGACATTGGGCATCGGCCTTGGCAGACGACGTTGATGGCATGTTATCGTCTATGTCATGACTAGTGGCAGCAGCTTCAGCACTAGGAGGAAGTGGTTCTTGATCTTTCTCTATTTTATTTTTATCGGAGAAAGTTTGGTCCTCCATTTATGTTATATCGATTTGATATATACGTGCGGCTAAACACAGAAAATAATTTTTTTTTTGGTTTGGACTGGAGTGTACTTTGTGGGTTACAGCACCCTTTAACGGTCAAGCCAGCCGGCCCTTTACTTATGACACAGGCGCACTCTTGGCACTACTTTGTTGATGCACGTGCGGCTACTGCGCACACAATTCACAAACACAGAAAATAATTTTTTTTTGGTTTGGACTGGAGTGTACTTTGGGGGTTACAGCACCCTTTAACGGTCAAGCCAGCCGGCCCTTTACTTATGACACAGGCGCACGCTTGGCACTACTTTGTTGATGCACGTGCGGCTACTGCGCACACAATTCACAAACACAGAAAATAATTTTTTTTTGGTTTGGACTGGAGTGTACTTTCGGGGGTTACAGCACCCTTTAACGGTCAAGCCAGCCGGCCCTTTACTTATGACACAGGCGCACGCTTGGCACTACTTTGTTGATGCACGTGCGGCTACTGCGCACACAATTCACAAACACAGAAAATAATTTTTTTTTGGTTTGGACTGGAGTGTACTTTGGGGGTTACAGCACCCTTTAACGGTCAAGCCAGCCGGCCCTTTACTTATGACACAGGCGCACGCTTGGCACTACTTTGTTGATGCACGTGCGGCTACTGCGCACACAATTCACAAACACAGAAAATAATTTTTTTTTGGTTTGGACTGGAGTGTACTTTCGGGGGTTACAGCACCCTTTAACGGTCAAGCCAGCCGGCCCTTTACTTATGACACAGGCGCACGCTTGGCACTACTTTGTTGATGCACGTGCGGCTACTGCGCACACAATTCACAAACACAGAAAATAATTTTTTTTTAGGTTTGGACTGGAGTGTACTTTCGGGGGTTACAGCACCCTTAACGGTCAAGCCAGCCGGCCCTTTACTTATGACACAGGCGCACGCTTGGCACTACTTTGTTGATGCACGTGCGGCTACTGCGCACACAATTCACAAACACAGAAAATAATTTTTTTTTGGTTTGGACTGGAGTGTACTTTCGGGGGTTACAGCACCCTTTAACGGTCAAGCCAGCTGGCCCTTTACTTATGACACAGGCGCACGCTTGGCACTACTTTGTTGATGCACATGCGGCTACTGCGCACACAATTCACAAACACAGAAAATAATTTTTTTTTTGGTTTGGACTGGAGTGTACTTGGGGGTTACAGCACCCTTTAACGGTCAAGCCAGCCGGCCCTTTACTTATGACACAGGCGCACGCTTGGCACTACTTTGTTGATGCACGTGCGACTACTGCGCACACAATTCACAAACACAGAAAATAATATTTTTTTTGGTTTGGACTGGAGTGTACTTTCGGGGGTTACAGCACCCTTAACGGTCAAGCCAGCCGGCCCTTTACTTATGACACAGGCGCACGCTTGGCACTACTTTGTTGATGCACGTGCGGCTACTGCGCACACAATTCACAAACACAGAAAATAATTTTTTTTTTGGTTTGGACTGGAGTGTACTTTCGGGGGTTACAGCACCCTTAACGGTCAAGCCAGCCGGCCCTTTACTTATGACACAGGCGCACGCTTGGCACTACTTTGTTGATGCACGTGCGACTACTGCGCACACAATTCACAAACACAGAAAATAATATTTTTTTTGGTTTGGACTGGAGTGTACTTTCGGGGGTTACAGCACCCTTAACGGTCAAGCCAGCCGGCCCTTTACTTATGACACAGGCGCACGCTTGGCACTACTTTGTTGATGCACGTGCGGCTACTGCGCACACAATTCACAAACACAGAAAATAATTTTTTTTTTGGTTTGGACTGGAGTGTACTTTCGGGGGTTACAGCACCCTTAACGGTCAAGCCAGCCGGCCCTTTACTTATGACACAGGCGCACGCTTGGCACTACTTTGTTGATGCACGTGCGGCTACTGCGCACACAATTCACAAACACAGAAAATAATTTTTTTTTGGTTTGGACTGGAGTGTACTTTCGGGGGTTACAGCACCCTTAACGGTCAAGCCAGCTGGCCCTTTACTTATGACACAGGCGCACGCTTGGCACTACTTTGTTGATGCACGTGCGGCTACTGCGCACACAATTCACAAACACAGAAAATAATTTTTTTTTGGTTAGGACTGGAGTGTACTTTCGGGGGTTACAGCACCCTTTAACGGTCAAGCCAGCCGGCCCTTTACTTATGACACAGGCGCACGCTTGGCACTACTTTGTTGATGCACGTGCGGCTACTGCGCACACAATTCACAAACACAGAAAATATTTTTTTTTTTGGTTTGGACTGGAGTGTACTTTCGGGGGTTACAGCACCCTTAACGGTCAAGCCAGCCGGCCCTTTACTTATGACACAGGCGCACGCTTGGCACTACTTTGTTGATGCACATGCGGCTACTGCGCACACAATTCACAAACACAGAAAATAATTTTTTTTTTGGTTTGGACTGGAGTGTACTTGGGGGTTACAGCACCCTTTAACGGTCAAGCCAGCCGGCCCTTTACTTATGACACAGGCGCACGCTTGGCACTACTTTGTTGATGCACGTGCGACTACTGCGCACACAATTCACAAACACAGAAAATAATATTTTTTTTGGTTTGGACTGGAGTGTACTTTCGGGGGTTACAGCACCCTTAACGGTCAAGCCAGCCGGCCCTTTACTTATGACACAGGCGCACGCTTGGCACTACTTTGTTGATGCACGTGCGGCTACTGCGCACACAATTCACAAACACAGAAAATAATTTTTTTTTTGGTTTGGACTGGAGTGTACTTTCGGGGGTTACAGCACCCTTAACGGTCAAGCCAGCCGGCCCTTTACTTATGACACAGGCGCACGCTTGGCACTACTTTGTTGATGCACGTGCGACTACTGCGCACACAATTCACAAACACAGAAAATAATATTTTTTTTGGTTTGGACTGGAGTGTACTTTCGGGGGTTACAGCACCCTTAACGGTCAAGCCAGCCGGCCCTTTACTTATGACACAGGCGCACGCTTGGCACTACTTTGTTGATGCACGTGCGGCTACTGCGCACACAATTCACAAACACAGAAAATAATTTTTTTTTTGGTTTGGACTGGAGTGTACTTTCGGGGGTTACAGCACCCTTAACGGTCAAGCCAGCCGGCCCTTTACTTATGACACAGGCGCACGCTTGGCACTACTTTGTTGATGCACGTGCGGCTACTGCGCACACAATTCACAAACACAGAAAATAATTTTTTTTTTGGTTTGGACTGGAGTGTACTTTCGGGGGTTACAGCACCCTTAACGGTCAAGCCAGCCGGCCCTTTACTTATGACACAGGCGCACGCTTGGCACTACTTTGTTGATGCACGTGCGGCTACTGCGCACACAATTCACAAACACAGAAAATATATTATTTTTTTAGCACTTGGGGGGAGCACCCCTGATGGACAGAGCACCCCCTGGACAACACTACAGCACTCCTTTAGGACTGGGACACTGCACAGGACTTTGGAGTGGACACAGCCCCTATGGAGAACTGACTGCACAACACAGTCCAGCCAGCCCCTATGGACTTTGAAGTAGTGGACACAGCCCCTATTAACAACAGCAGCACAGCACAACACAGCCAGCCCCTATGGACTTTGAAGTAGTGGACAACAGCAGCACTACACTACACTACACTACACAGCCCTAACTCCCACCCTCCCTCTTCACTGTCCACAGCCGAGTGAGAAAATGGCGCCGACGTGTGTACCTTATATAGGATCCAAAACCCGCGAGACTCGGAAGGCGGGAAGATGACGTTTTGCCTCGATTTCAGATCCGAGTCAGGCGGGAAAAGTCGAGCCTGACTCGGATCGGACTCGGATCGGGGGGGCTCGGGGGGGTTCGGATTTCAGAAATCCGAACCCGCTCACCCCTAATAGATACAGGTATAGATAGACACATGCAGGCTGTATAATGGTCACACATATAGATACAGGTATAGATAGATACATACAGGCTGTATAACAGTCACACATATAGATACAGGTATAGATAGACACATGAGGCTCTATAACAGTCACACATATAGATACAGGTATAGACAGACACATGCAGGCTGTATAACAGTCACACATATAGATACAGGTATAGACAGACACATGCAGGCTGTATAACAGTCACACATATATATACAGGTAGAGATAGACACATGCAGGCTGTATAACGGTCACACATAAAGATACAGGTATAGATAGACACATGCAGGCTGTATAACAGTCACACATATAGATACAGGTAGAGATAGACACATGCAGGCTGTATAACGGTCACACATATAGATACAGGTATAGACACATGCAGGCTGTATAACAGTCACACATATAGATACAGGTAGAGATAGACACATGCAGGCTGTATAACAGTCACACATATAAATACAGGTATAGATAGACACATGCAGGCTGAATAACGGTCACACATATAGATACAGGTATAGACACATGCAGGCTGTATAACACTCACACATATAGATACAGGTATAGATAGACACATGCAGGCTGTATAACAGTCACACATATAGATACAGGTATAGACAGACACATGCAGGCTGTATAACAGTCACACATATAGATACAGGTATAGATAGATACATACAGGCTGTATAACAGTCACACATATAGATACAGGTATAGATAGACACATGCAGGCTGTATAACAGTCACACATATAGATACAGGTATAGATAGACACATGCAGGCTGTATAACTGTCACACATATAGATACAGGTATGGACAGACACATGCAGGCTGTATAACAGTCACACATATAGATACAGGTATAGACAGACACATGCAGGCTGTATAACAGTCACACATATAGATACAGGTATAGATAGACACATGCAGGCTGTATAACAGTCACACATATAGATACAGGTACAGATAGATACATACAGGCTGTATAACAGTCACACATATAGATACAGGTATAGATAGACACATGCAGGCTGTATAACAGTCACACATATAGATACAGGTATAGACAGACACATGCAGGCTGTATAACAGTCACACATATAGATACAGGTATGGACAGACACATGCAGGCTGTATAACAGTCACACATATAGATACAGGTATAGACAGACACATGAAGGCTGAATAACAGTCACACATACAGATACAGGTATAGATAGACACATGCAGGCTGTATAACAGTCACACATATAGATTAGATACAGGTATAGATAGACACATGCAGGCTGTATAACAGTCACACATATAGATACAGGTAGAGATAGACACATGCAGGCTGTATAACGGTCACACATATAGATACAGGTAGAGATAGACACATGCAGGCTGTATAACGGTCACACATATAGATACAGGTATAGACACATGCAGGCTGTATAACGGTCACACATATAGATACAGGTATAGACACATGCAGGCTGTATAACAGTCACACATATAGATACAGGTATAGATAGACACATGCAGGCTGTATAACAGTCACACATATAGATACAGGTAGAGATAGACACATGCAGGCTGTATAACGGTCACACATATAGATACAGGTAGAGATAGACACATGCAGGCTGTATAACGGTCACACATATAGATACAGGTAGAGATAGACACATGAAGGCTGTATAACGGTCACACATATAGATACAGGTATAGACACATGCAGGCTGAATAACGGTCACACATACAGATACAGGTATAGACACATGCAGGCTGTATAACAGTCACACATATAGATACAGGTATAGATAGACACATGCAGGCTGTATAACAGTCACACATATAGATACAGGTATAGATAGACACATGCAGGCTGTATAACAGTCACACATATAGATACAGGTATGGACAGACACAAGCAGGCTGTATAACGGTCACACATATAGATACAGGTATAGACACATGCAGGCTGAATAACGGTCACACATATAGATACAGGTATAGACACATGCAGGCTGAATAACGGTCACACATATAGATACAGGTATAGATAGACACATGCAGGCTGTATAACAGTCACACATATAGATACAGGTATAGATAGACACATGCAGGCTGTATAATGGTCACACTTACAGATACTGGTATAGATAGATACATGCAGGCTGAATAACGGTCACACATATAGATACAGGTATAGATAGACACATGCAGGCTGTATAATGGTCACACATACAGATACTGGTATAGATAGATACATGCAGGCTGTATAACAGTCACACATATAGATACAGGTATAGATAGACACATGCAGGCTGTATAACAGTCACACATATAGATACAGGTATAGATAGACACATGCAGGCTGTATAACAGTCACACATATAGATACAGGTATAGACAGACACATGCAGGCTGTATAACAGTCACACATATAGATACAGGTATAGACAGACACATGAAGGCTGAATAACAGTCACACATAAAGATACAGGTATAGACACAAGCAGGCTGTATAACAGTCACACATATAGATACAGGTATAGACACATGCAGGCTGTATAACGGTCACACATATAGATACAGGTAGAGATAGACACATGCAGGCTGTATAACAGTCACACATATAAATACAGGTATAGATAGACACATGCAGGCTGAATAACGGTCACACATATAGATACAGGTATAGATAGATACATACAGGCTGTATAACAGTCACACATATAGATACAGGTATAGATAGACACATGCAGGCTGTATAACAGTCACACATATAGATACAGGTATAGATAGACACATGCAGGCTGTATAACAGTCACACATATAGATACAGTTATAGATAGACACATGCAGGCTGTATAACAGTCACACATATAGAAACAGGTATAGATAGATACATACAGGCTGTATAACAGTCACACATATAGATACAGGTATAGATAGACACATGCAGGCTGTATAACAGTCACACATATAGATACAGGTATGGACAGACACATGCAGGCTGTATAACAGTCACACATATAGATACAGGTATAGACAGACACATGAAGGCTGAATAACAGTCACACATATAGATACAGGTATAGACAGACACATGCAGGCTGTATAACAGTCACACATATAGATACAGTTATGGACAGACACAAGCAGGCTGTATAACAGTCACACATATAGATAAAGGTATAGACAGACACATGCAGGCTGTATAACAGTCACACATATAGATACAGGTATAGATAGACACATGCAGGCTGTATAACGGTCACACATAAAGATACAGGTATGGACAGACACAAGCAGGCTGTATAACAGTCACACATATAGATACAGGTATAGACAGACACATGCAGGCTGTATAACAGTCACACATATAGATACAGGTATAGACAGACACATGAAGGCTGTATAACGGTCACACATAAAGATACAGGTATAGATAGACACATGCAGGCTGTATAACGGTCACACATATAGATACAGGTAGAGATAGACACATGCAGGCTGTATAACGGTCACACATATAGATACAGGTATAGACACATGCAGGCTGAATAACGGTCACACATACAGATACAGGTATAGACACATGCAGGCTGTATAACGGTCACACATACAGATACAGGTATAGATAGACACATGCAGGCTGTATAACAGTCACACAAACAAATACAGGTATAGATAGACACATGCAGGCTGTATAACAGTCACACATATAGATACAGGTATAGATAGACACATGCAGGCTGTATAACAGTCACACATATAGATACAGGTATAGATAGACACATGCAGGCTGTATAACAGTCACACATATAGATACAGGTATAGATAGACACATGCAGGCTGTATAACAGTCACACATATAGATACAGGTATAGATAGATACATGCAGGCTGTATAACAGTCACACATACAGATACAGGTATGGACAGACACATGCAGGCTGTATAACAGTCACACATATAGATACAGGTATAGATAGATACATGCAGGCTGTATAACAGTCACAAATATAGATACAGGTATGGACAGACACATGCAGGCTGTATAACAGTCACACATATAGATACAGGTATAGAGAGACACATGCAGGCTGTATAACAGTCACACATATAGATACAGGTATAGATAGACACATGCAGGCTGTATAACAGTCACACATATAGATACAGGTATGGACAGACACATGCAGGCTGTATAACAGTCACAAATATAGATACAGGTGTAGATAGACACATGCAGGCTGTATAACGGTCACACATAAATATACAGGTAGAGATAGACACATGCAGGCTGTATAACGGTCACACATATAGATACAGGTATAGATAGACACATGCAGGCTGTATAACGGTCACACATAAAGATACAGGTAGAGATAGACACATGCAGGCTGTATAACGGTCACACATATAGATACAGGTATAGATAGACACATGCAGGCTGTATAACGGTCACACATATAGATACAGGTATAGACACAAGCAGGCTGTATAACGGTCACACATACAGATACAGGTAGAGATAGACACATGCAGGCTGTATAACGGTCACACATATAGATACAGGTATAGACACAAGCAGGCTGTATAACGGTCACACATACAGATACAGGTATAGATAGACACATGCAGGCTGTATAACGGTCACACATACAGATACAGGTATAGATAGACACATGCGGGCTGTATAACGGTCACACATACAGACACAGGTATAGATAGACACATGCAGGCTGTATAACGGTCACACATATAGATACAGGTATAGATAGACACATGCAGGCTGTATAACGGTCACACATATAGATACAGGTATAGACACAAGCAGGCTGTATAACGGTCACACATACAGATACAGGTAGAGATAGACACATGCAGGCTGTATAACGGTCACACATATAGATACAGGTATAGACACAAGCAGGCTGTATAACGGTCACACATACAGATACAGGTATAGATAGACACATGCAGGCTGTATAACGGTCACACATACAGATACAGGTATAGATAGACACATGCGGGCTGTATAACGGTCACACATACAGACACAGGTATAGATAGACACATGCGGGCTGTATAACGGTCACACATACAGATACAGGTATAGATAGACACATGCAGGCTGTATAACGGTCACACATATAGATACAGGTATAGATAGACACATGCAGGCTGTATAACGGTCACACATATAGATACAGGTATAGACACAAGCAGGCTGTATAACGGTCACACATACAGATACAGGTAGAGATAGACACATGCAGGCTGTATAACGGTCACACATATAGATACAGGTATAGACACAAGCAGGCTGTATAACGGTCACACATACAGATACAGGTATAGATAGACACATGCAGGCTGTATAACGGTCACACATACAGATACAGGTATAGATAGACACATGCGGGCTGTATAACGGTCACACATACAGATACAGGTATAGATACACACATGCGGGCTGTATAACGGTCACACATACAGATACAGGTATAGATAGACACATGCGGGCTGTATAACGGTCACACATACAGATACAGGTATAGATAGACACATGCGGGCTGTATAACGGTCACACATACAGATACAGGTATAGATAGACACATGCGGGCTGTATAACGGTCACACATACAGATACAGGTATAGATAGACACATGCGGGCTGTATAACGGTCACACATACAGATACAGGTATAGATAGTCACATGCAGGCTGTATATAAGTCACACATATAGATACAGGTATAGATAGACACATGCAGGCTGTATAACAGTCACACATACAGATACAGGTATAGATAGATACATGCAGGCTGTATAACAGTCACACATACAGATACAGGTATAGATAGACACATGCAGGCTGTATAACAGTCACACATACAGATACAGGTATAGACAGACACATGCAGGCTGTATAACAGTCACACATATAGATACAGGTATGGACAGACACATGCAGGCTGTATAACAGTCACACATATTGATACAGGTATAGATAGACACATGCAGGCTGTATAACAGTCACACATATAGATACAGGTATAGACAGACACATGAAGGCTGAATAACAGTCACACATATAGATACAGGTATAGATAGACACATGCAGGCTGTATAACGGTCACACATATAGATACAGGTAGAGATAGACACATGCAGGCTGTATAACAGTCACACATATAGATACAGGTATAGATAGACACATGCAGGCTGTATAACGGTCACACATATAGATACAGGTAGAGATAGACACATGCAGGATGTATAACAGTCACACATACAGATACAGGTATAGACACATGCAGGCTGTATAACAGTCACACATATAGATACAGGTATAGATAGATACATGCAGGCTGAATAACGGTCACACATATATAGATACAGGTATAGATAGACACATGCAGGCTGTATAACAGTCACACATATAGATACAGGTAGAGATAGACACATGCAGGCTGTATAACAGTCACACATATAGATACAGGTATAGACACATGCAGGCTGTATAACAGTCACACATATAGATACAGGTATAGATAGACACATGCAGGCTGTATAACAGTCACACATAGAGATACAGGTATGGACAGACACAAGCAGGCTGTATAACGGTCACACATATAGATACAGGTAGAGATAGACACATGCAGGCTGTATAACGGTCACACATATAGATACAGGTATAGACACATGCAGGCTGAATAACGGTCACACATACAGATACAGGTATAGACACATGCAGGCTGTATAACAGTCATACATATAGATACAGGTATAGATAGACACATGCAGGCTGTATAACAGTCACACATATAGATACAGGTATAGATAGACACATGCAGGCTGTATAATGGTCACACATACAGATACTGGTATAGATAGATACATGCAGGCTGAATAACGGTCACACATATAGATACAGGTATAGATAGATACATACAGGCTGTATAACAGTCACACATATAGATACAGGTATAGATAGACACATGCAGGCTGTATAACAGTCACACATATAGATACAGGTATAGACAGACACATGCAGGCTGTATAACAGTCACACATATAGATACAGGTATAGACAGACACATGCAGGCTGTATA
Organism: Taudactylus pleione; assembly: GCA_031769625.1. Taxonomy (NCBI): domain Eukaryota; kingdom Metazoa; phylum Chordata; class Amphibia; order Anura; family Myobatrachidae; genus Taudactylus; species Taudactylus pleione. The sequence continues at coordinate 490,147 of JAUIMM010001530.1, read as the reverse complement.
ACGGTCACACATATAGATACAGGTAGAGATAGACACATGCAGGCTGTATAACGGTCACACATAAAGATACAGGTATAGATAGACACATGCAGGCTGTATAACGGTCACACATATAGATACAGGTAGAGATAGACACATGCAGGCTGTATAACGGTCACACATATAGATACAGGTATAGACACATGCAGACTGTATAACAGTCACACATATAGATACAGGTATAGACACATGCAGGCTGTATAACGGTCACACATACAGATACAGGTATAGACACATGCAGGCTGTATAACGGTCACACATATAGATACAGGTAGAGATAGACACATGCAGGCTGTATAACAGTCACACATATAAATACAGGTATAGATAGACACATGCAGGCTGAATAACGGTCACACATATAGATACAGGTATAGATAGATACATACAGGCTGTATAACAGTAACACATATAGATAAAGGTATAGACAGACACATGCAGGCTGTATAACAGTCACACATATAGATACAGGTATAGACAGACACATGCAGGCTGTATAACAGTCACACATATAGATACAGGTATAGATAGATACATACAGGCTGTATAACAGTCACACATATAGATACAGGTATAGATAGACACATGCAGGCTGTATAACAGTCACACATATAGATACAGGTATAGATAGACACATGCAGGCTGTATAACTGTCACACATATAGATACAGGTATGGACAGACACATGCAGGCTGTATAACAGTCACACATATAGATACAGGTATAGACAGACACATGCAGGCTGTATAACAGTCACACATATAGATACAGGTACAGATAGACACATGCAGGCTGTATAACAGTCACACATATAGATACTTGTACAGATAGACACATGCAGGCTGTATAACAGTCACACATATAGATACAGGTATAGATAGACACATGCAGGCTGTATAACAGTCACACATATAGATACAGGTATAGACAGACACATGCAGGCTGTATAACAGTCACACATATAGATACAGGTATAGACAGACACATGCAGGCTGTATAACAGTCACACATATAGATACAGGTATAGACAGACACATGAAGGCTGAATAACAGTCACACATATAGATACAGGTATAGATAGACACATGCAGGCTGTATAACAGTCACACATATAGATACAGGTAGAGATAGACACATGCAGGCTGTATAACAGTCACACATATAGATAAAGGTATAGACACATGCAGGCTGTATAACAGTCACACATATAGATACAGGTATAGATAGACACATGCAGGCTGTATAACAGTCACACATATAGATACAGGTATAGATAGACACATGCAGGCTGTATAACAGTCACACATATAGATACAGGTATGGACAGACACAAGCAGGCTGTATAACGGTCACACATATAGATACAGGTAGAGATAGACACATGCAGGCTGTATAACAGTCACACATATAGATACAGGTATAGACACATGCAGGCTGAATAACGGTCACACATACAGATACAGGTTTAGACACATGCAGGCTGTATAACAGTCACACATATAGATACAGGTATAGATAGACACATGCAGGCTGTATAACAGTCACACATATAGATACAGGTATAGATAGACACATGCAGGCTGTATAACGGTCACACATACAGATACTGGTATAGATAGATACATGCAGGCTGAATAACGGTCACACATATAGATACAGGTATAGATAGATACATACAGGCTGTATAACAGTCACACATATAGATACAGGTATAGATAGACACATGCAGGCTGTATAACAGTCACACATATAGATACAGGTATAGACAGACACATGCAGGCTGTATAACAGTCACACATATAGATACAGGTATAGACAGACACATGCAGGCTGTATAACAGTCACACATATAGATACAGGTAGAGATAGACACATGCAGGCTGTATAACAGTCACACATATAGATACAGGTATAGACAGACACATGCAGGCTGTATAACGGTCACACATATAGATACAGGTAGAGATAGACACATGCAGGCTGTATAACGGTCACATATAAAGATACAGGTATAGATAGACACATGCAGGCTGTATAACGGTCACACATATAGATACAGGTAGAGATAGACACATGCAGGCTGAATAACGGTCACACATATAGATACAGGTATAGATAGATACATACAGGCTGTATAACAGTAACACATATAGATACAGGTATAGATAGACACATGCAGGCTGTATAACAGTCACACATATAGATACAGGTATAGATAGACACATGCAGGCTGTATAACAGTCACACATATAGATACAGGTATAGACAGACACATGCAGGCTGTATAACAGTCACACATATAGATACAGGTATAGATAGATACATACAGGCTGTATAACAGTCACACATATAGATACAGGTATAGATAGACACATGCAGGCTGTATAACAGTCACACATATAGATACAGGTATAGATAGACACATGCAGGTTGTATAACTGTCACACATATAGATACAGGTATGGACAGACACATGCAGGCTGTATAACAGTCACACATATAGATACAGGTATAGACAGACACATGCAGGCTGTATAACAGTCACACATATAGATACAGGTACAGATAGATACATACAGGCTGTATAACAGTCACACATATAGATACAGTTATAGATAGACACATGCAGGCTGTATAACAGTCACACATATAGATACAGGTATAGATAGACACATGCAGGCTGTATAACAGTCACACATATAGATACAGGTATAGACAGACACATGCAGGCTGTATAACAGTCACACATATAGATACAGGTATAGATAGACACATGCAGGCTGTATAACAGTCACACATATAGATACAGGTATAGACAGACACATGCAGGCTGTATAACAATCACACATATAGATACAGGTATGGACAGACACATGCAGGCTGAATAACGGTCACACATACAGATACAGGTATAGATAGACACATGCGGGCTGTATAACGGTCACACATACAGATACAGGTATAGATAGACACATGCGGGCTGTATAACGGTCACACATACAGATACAGGTATAGATAGACACATGCGGGCTGTATAACGGTCACACATACAGATACAGGTATAGATAGACACATGCGGGCTGTATAACGGTCACACATACAGATACAGGTATAGATAGTCACATGCGGGCTGTATAACAGTCACACATATAGATACAGGTATAGATAGACACATGCAGGCTGTATAACAGTCACACATACAGATACAGGTATAGATAGATACATGCAGGCTGTATAACAGTCACACATACAGATACAGGTATAGATAGACACATGCAGGCTGTATAACAGTCACACATACAGATACAGGTATAGACAGACACATGCAGGCTGTATAACAGTCACACATATAGATACAGGTATGGACAGACACATGCAGGCTGTATAACAGTCACACATATTGATACAGGTAGAGATAGACACATGCAGGCTGTATAACAGTCACACATATAGATACAGGTATAGACAGACACATGAAGGCTGAATAACAGTCACACATATAGATACAGGTATAGATAGACACATGCAGGCTGTATAACGGTCACACATATAGATACAGGTAGAGATAGACACATGCAGGCTGTATAACAGTCACACATATAGATACAGGTATAGATAGACACATGCAGGCTGTATAACGGTCAAACATATAGATACAGGTAGAGATAGACACATGCAGGATGTATAACAGTCACACATACAGATACAGGTATAGACACATGCAGGCTGTATAACAGTCACACATATAGATACAGGTATAGATAGATACATGCAGGCTGAATAACGGTCACACATATATAGATACAGGTATAGATAGACACATGCAGGCTGTATAACAGTCACACATAGATACAGGTAGAGATAGACACATGCAGGCTGTATAACAGTCACACATATAGATACAGGTATAGACACATGCAGGCTGTATAACAGTCACACATATAGATACAGGTATAGATAGACACATGCAGGCTGTATAACAGTCACACATATAGATACAGGTATGGACAGACACAAGCAGGCTGTATAACGGTCACACATATAGATACAGGTAGAGATAGACACATGCAGGCTGTATAACGGTCACACATATAGATACAGGTATAGACACATGCAGGCTGAATAACGGTCACACATACAGATACAGGTATAGACACATGCAGGCTGTATAACAGTCATACATATAGATACAGGTATAGATAGACACATGCAGGCTGTATAACAGTCACACATATAGATACAGGTATAGATAGACACATGCAGGCTGTATAATGGTCACACATACAGATACTGGTATAGATAGATACATGCAGGCTGAATAACGGTCACACATATAGATACAGGTATAGATAGATACATACAGGCTGTATAACAGTCACACATATAGATACAGGTATAGATAGACACATGCAGGCTGTATAACAGTCACACATATAGATACAGGTATAGACAGACACATGCAGGCTGTATAACAGTCACACATATAGATACAGGTATAGACAGACACATGCAGGCTGTATAACGGTCACACATATAGATACAGGTAGAGATAGACACATGCAGGCTGTATAACGGTCACACATAAAGATACAGGTATAGATAGACACATGCAGGCTGTATAACGGTCACACATATAGATACAGGTAGAGATAGACACATGCAGGCTGTATAACGGTCACACATATAGATACAGGTATAGACACATGCAGACTGTATAACAGTCACACATATAGATACAGGTATAGACACATGCAGGCTGTATAACGGTCACACATACAGATACAGGTATAGACACATGCAGGCTGTATAACGGTCACACATATAGATACAGGTAGAGATAGACACATGCAGGCTGTATAACAGTCACACATATAAATACAGGTATAGATAGACACATGCAGGCTGAATAACGGTCACACATATAGATACAGGTATAGATAGATACATACAGGCTGTATAACAGTAACACATATAGATAAAGGTATAGACAGACACATGCAGGCTGTATAACAGTCACACATATAGATACAGGTATAGACAGACACATGCAGGCTGTATAACAGTCACACATATAGATACAGGTATAGATAGATACATACAGGCTGTATAACAGTCACACATATAGATACAGGTATAGATAGACACATGCAGGCTGTATAACAGTCACACATATAGATACAGGTATAGATAGACACATGCAGGCTGTATAACTGTCACACATATAGATACAGGTATGGACAGACACATGCAGGCTGTATAACAGTCACACATATAGATACAGGTATAGACAGACACATGCAGGCTGTATAACAGTCACACATATAGATACAGGTACAGATAGACACATGCAGGCTGTATAACAGTCACACATATAGATACAGGTATAGATAGACACATGCAGGCTGTATAACAGTCACACATATAGATACAGGTACAGATAGACACAGGCAGGCTGTATAACAGTCACACATATAGATACAGGTACAGATAGACACATGCAGGCTGTATAACAGTCACACATATAGATACAGGTATAGATAGACACATGCAGGCTGTATAACAGTCACACATATAGATACAGGTATAGACAGACACATGCAGGCTGTATAACAGTCACACATATAGATACAGGTATAGACAGACACATGCAGGCTGTTTAACAGTCACACATATAGATACAGGTATAGACAGACACATGAAGGCTGAATAACAGTCACACATATAGATACAGGTATAGATAGACACATGCAGGCTGTATAACAGTCACACATATAGATACAGGTAGAGATAGACACATGCAGGCTGTATAACAGTCACACATATAGATACAGGTATAGACACATGCAGGCTGTATAACAGTCACACATATAGATACAGGTATAGATAGACACATGCAGGCTGTATAACAGTCACACATATAGATACAGGTATAGATAGACACATGCAGGCTGTATAACAGTCACACATATAGATACAGGTATGGACAGACACAAGCAGGCTGTATAACGGTCACACATATAGATACAGGTAGAGATAGACACATGCAGGCTGTATAACGGTCACACATATAGATACAGGTATAGACACATGCAGGCTGAATAACGGTCACACATACAGATACAGGTATAGACACATGCAGGCTGTATAACAGTCACACATATAGATACAGGTATAGATAGACACATGCAGGCTGTATAACAGTCACACATATAGATACAGGTATAGATAGACACATGCAGGCTGTATAACGGTCACACATACAGATACTGGTATAGATAGATACATGCAGGCTGAATAACGGTCACACATATAGATACAGGTATAGATAGATACATACAGGCTGTATAACAGTCACACATATAGATACAGGTATAGATAGACACATGCAGGCTGTATAACAGTCACACATATAGATACAGGTATAGACAGACACATGCAGGCTGTATAACAGTCACACATATAGATACAGGTATAGACAGACACATGCAGGCTGTATAACAGTCACACATATAGATACAGGTAGAGATAGACACATGCAGGCTGTATAACAGTCACACATATAGATACAGGTATAGACAGACACATGCAGGCTGTATAACGGTCACACATATAGATACAGGTAGAGATAGACACTTGCAGGCTGTATAACGGTCACATATAAAGATACAGGTATAGATAGACACATGCAGGCTGTATAACGGTCACACATATAGATACAGGTAGAGATAGACACATGCAGGCTGTATAACGGTCACACATATAGATACAGGTATAGACACATGCAGGCTGTATAACAGTCACACATACAGATACAGGTATAGACACATGCAGGCTGTATAACGGTCACACATATAGATACAGGTATAGACACATGCAGGCTGTATAACAGTCACACATATAGATACAGGTATAGACACATGCAGGCTGTATAACGGTCACACATACAGATACAGGTATAGACACATGCAGGCTGTATAACGGTCACACATATAGATACAGGTAGAGATAGACACATGCAGGCTGAATAACGGTCACACATATAGATACAGGTATAGATAGATACATACAGGCTGTATAACAGTAACACATATAGATACAGGTATAGATAGACACATGCAGGCTGTATAACAGTCACACATATAGATACAGGTATAGATAGACACATGCAGGCTGTATAACAGTCACACATATAGATACAGGTATAGACAGACACATGCAGGCTGTATAACAGTCACACATATAGATACAGGTATAGATAGAAACATACAGGCTGTATAACAGTCACACATATAGATACAGGTATAGATAGACACATGCAGGCTGTATAACAGTCACACATATAGATACAGGTATAGATAGACACATGCAGGTTGTATAACTGTCACACATATAGATACAGGTATGGACAGACACATGCAGGCTGTATAACAGTCACACATATAGATACAGGTATAGACAGACACATGCAGGCTGTATAACAGTCACACATATAGATACAGGTACAGATAGATACATACAGGCTGTATAACAGTCACACATATAGATACAGGTATAGATAGACACATGCAGGCTGTATAACAGTCACACATATAGATACAGGTATAGATAGACACATGCAGGCTGTATAACAGTCACACATATAGATACAGGTATAGACAGACACATGCAGGCTGTATAACAGTCACACATATAGATACAGGTATAGATAGACACATGCAGGCTGTATAACAGTCACACATATAGATACAGGTATAGACAGACACATGCAGGCTGTATAACAATCACACATATAGATACAGGTATGGACAGACACATGCAGGCTGAATAACAGTCACACATATAGATACAGGTATAGATAGACACATGAAGGCTGTATAACGGTCACACATATAGATACAGGTAGAGATAGACACATGCAGGCTGTATAACGGTCACACATATAGATACAGGTAGAGATAGACACATGAAGGCTGTATAACGGTCACACATATAGATACAGGTATAGACACATGCAGGCTGTATAACAGTCACACATATAGATACAGGTATAGATAGATACATGCAGGCTGAATAACGGTCACACATATAGATACAGGTATAGATAGATACATACAGGCTGTATAACAGTCACACATATAGATACAGGTATAGATAGACACATGCAGGCTGTATAACAGTCACACATATAGATACAGGTATGGACAGACACAAGCAGGCTGTATAACGGTCACACATATAGATACAGGTATAGACACATGCAGGCTGAATAACGGTCACACATATAGATACAGGTATAGACACATGCAGGCTGAATAACGGTCACACATATAGATACAGGTATAGATAGACACATGCAGGCTGTATAACAGTCACACATATAGATACAGGTATAGATAGACACATGCAGGCTGTATAATGGTCACACATACAGATACTGGTATAGATAGATACATGCAGGCTGTATAACAGTCACACATATAGATACAGGTATAGATAGACACATGCAGGCTGTATAATGGTCACACATACAGATACTGGTATAGATAGACACATGCAGGCTGTATAATGGTCACACATACAGATACTGGTATAGATAGATACATGCAGGCTGTATAACAGTCACACATATAGATACAGGTATAGATAGACACATGCAGGCTGTATAACAGTCACACATATAGATACAGGTATAGACAGACACATGCAGGCTGTATAACAGTCACACATATAGATACAGGTATAGATAGACACATGCAGGCTGTATAACAGTCACACATATAGATACAGGTATAGATAGACACATGCAGGCTGTATAACAGTCACACATATAGATACAGGTATAGACACATGCAGGCTGTATAACAGTCACACATATAGATACAGGTATAGACACATGCAGGCTGTATAACAGTCACACATATAAATACAGGTATAGATAGACACATGCAGGCTGAATAACGGTCACACATATAGATACAGGTATAGATAGATACATACAGGCTGTATAACAGTCACACATATAGATACAGGTATAGATAGACACATGCAGGCTGTATAACAGTCATACATATAGATACAGGTATAGATAGACACATGCAGGCTGTATAACAGTCACACATATAGATACAGGTATAGATAGACACATGCAGGCTGTATAACAGTCACACATATAGATACAGGTATAGACAGACACATGCAGGCTGTATAACAGTCACACATATAGATACAGGTATAGATAGATACATACAGGCTGTATAACAGTCACACATATAGATACAGGTATAGATAGACACATGCAGGCTGTATAACAGTCACACATATAGATACAGGTATGGACAGACACATGCAGGCTGTATAACAGTCACACATATAGATACAGGTATAGACAGACACATGAAGGCTGAATAACAGTCACACATATAGATACAGGTATAGACAGACACATGCAGGCTGTATAACAGTCACACATATAGATACAGTTATGGACAGACACAAGCAGGCTGTATAACAGTCACACATATAGATACAGGTATAGATAGACACATGCAGGCTGTATAACGGTCACACATATAGATACAGGTATAGACAGACACATGCAGGCTGTATAACAGTCACACATATAGATACAGGTATAGACAGACACATGCAGGCTGTATAACAGTCACACATATAGATACAGGTATAGACAGACACATGAAGGCTGTATAACGGTCACACATAAAGATACAGGTATAGATAGACACATGCAGGCTGTATAACGGTCACACATATAGATACAGGTAGAGATAGACACATGCAGGCTGTATAACGGTCACACATATAGATACAGGTATAGACACATGCAGGCTGAATAACGGTCACACATACAGATACAGGTATAGACACATGCAGGCTGTATAACGGTCACACATACAGATACAGGTATAGATAGACACATGCAGGCTGTATAACAGTCACACAAACAAATACAGGTATAGATAGACACATGCAGGCTGTATAACAGTCACACATATAGATACAGGTATAGATAGACACATGCAGGCTGTATAACAGTCACACATATAGATACAGGTATAGATAGACACATGCAGGCTGTATAACAGTCACACATATAGATACAGGTATAGATAGACACATGCAGGCTGTATAACAGTCACACATATAGATACAGGTATAGATAGACACATGCAGGCTGTATAACAGTCACACATATAGATACAGGTATAGATAGATACATGCAGGCTGTATAACAGTCACACATACAGATACAGGTATGGACAGACACATGCAGGCTGTATAACAGTCACACATATAGATACAGGTATAGATAGATACATGCAGGCTGTATAACAGTCACACATATAGATACAGGTATGGACAGACACATGCAGGCTGTATAACAGTCACACATATAGATACAGGTATAGAGAGACACATGCAGGCTGTATAACAGTCACACATATAGATACAGGTATAGATAGACACATGCAGGCTGTATAACAGTCACACATATAGATACAGGTATGGACAGACACATGCAGGCTGTATAACAGTCACAAATATAGATACAGGTGTAGATAGACACATGCAGGCTGTATAACGTTCACACATAAAGATACAGGTAGAGATAGACACATGCAGGCTGTATAACGGTCACACATATAGATACAGGTAGAGATAGACACATGCAGGCTGTATAACGGTCACACATATAGATACAGGTATAGACACAAGCAGGCTGTATAACGGTCACACATACAGATACAGGTGTAGATAAACACATGCAGGCTGTATAACAGTCACACATAAAGATACAGGTAGAGATAGACACATGCAGGCTGTATAACGGTCACACATATAGATACAGGTAGAGATAGACACATGCAGGCTGAATAACAGTCACACATATAGATACAGGTATGGACAGACACATGCAGGCTGTATAACAGTCACAAATATAGATACAGGTGTAGATAGACACATGCAGGCTGTATAACGGTCACACATAAAGATACAGGTAGAGATAGACACAAGCAGGCTGTATAACGGTCACACATACAGATACAGGTATAGATAGACACATGCAGGCTGTATAACGGTCACACATACAGATACAGGTATAGATAGACACATGCAGGCTGTATAACGGTCACACATACAGATACAGGTATAGATAGACACATGCAGGCTGTATAACGGTCACACATACAGATACAGGTATAGATAGACACATGCAGGCTGTATAACGGTCACACATACAGATACAGGTATAGATAGACACATGCAGGCTGTATAACGGTCACACATATAGATACAGGTATAGATAGACACATGCAAGCTGTATAACAGTCACACATATAGATACAGGTATAGACAGACACATGCAGGCTGTATAACAGTCACACATATAGATACAGGTATAGATAGATACATGCAGGCTGTATAACAGTCACACATATAGATACAGGTATAGATAGACACATGCAGGCTGTATAACAGTCACACATATAGATACAGGTATAGACACATGAAGGCTGAATAACAGTCACACATATAGATACAGGTATAGATAGACACATGCAGGCTGTATAACAGTCACACATATAGATACAGGTATGGACAGACACAAGCAGGCTGTATAACGGTCACACATAAAGATACAGGTATAGATAGACACATGCAGGCTGTATAACGGTCACACATATAGATACAGGTATGGACAGACACACGCAGGCTGTATAACAGTCACACATATAGATACAAGTACAGATAGACACACGCAGGCTGTATAACAGTCACACATATAGATACAGGTACAGATAGACACACGCAGGCTGTATAACAGTCACACATATAGATACAGGTACAGATAGACACATGCAGGCTGTATAACAGTCACACATAAAGATACAGGTATAGATAGACACACGCAGGCTGTGTAACAGTCACACATATAGATACAGGTAGAGATAGACACATGCAGGCTGTATAACGGTCACACATATAGATACAGGTATAGACACATGCAGGCTGTATAACGGTCACACATACAGATACAGGTATAGATAGACACATGCAGGCTGTATAACGGTCACACATACAGATACAGGTATAGATAGACACATGCAGGCTGTATAACAGTCACACAAACAGATACAGGTATAGATAGACACATGCAGGCTGTATAACAGTCACACATACAGATACAGGTATAGATAGACACATGCAGGCTGTATAACAGTCACACATACAGATACAGGTATAGATAGACACTTGCAGGCTGTATAACAGTCACACATATAGAAACAGGTATAGATAGACACATGCAGGCTGTATAACTGTCACACATATAGATACAGGTATAGATAGACACATGCAGGCTGTATAACAGTCACACATATAGATACAGGTATGGACAGACACATGCAGGCTGTATAACAGTCACACATATAGATACAGGTATAGATAGACACATGCAGGCTGTATAACGGTCACACATAAAGATACAGGTAGAGATAGACACATGCAGGCTGTATAACAGTCACACATATAGATACAGGTATAGATAGACACATGCAGGCTGTATAACGGTCACACATATAGATACAGGTATAGACACAAGCAGGCTGTATAACGGTCACACATACAGATACAGGTAGAGATAGACACATGCAGGCTGTATAACGGTCACACATATAGATACAGGTATAGACACAAGCAGGCTGTATAACGGTCACACATACAGATACAGGTATAGATAGACACATGCAGGCTGTATAACGGTCACACATACAGATACAGGTATAGATAGACACATGCGGGCTGTATAACGGTCACACATACAGATACAGGTATAGATAGACACATGCGGGCTGTATAACGGTCACACATACAGATACAGGTATAGATAGACACATGCGGGCTGTATAACGGTCACACATACAGATACAGGTATAGATAGACACATGCGGGCTGTATAACGGTCACACATACAGATACAGGTATAGATAGACACATGCAGGCTGTATAACAGTCACACATACAGATACAGGTATAGATAGATACATGCAGGCTGTATAACAGTCACACATACAGATACAGGTATAGATAGACACATGCAGGCTGTATAACAGTCACACATACAGATACAGGTATAGATAGACACATGCAGGCTGTATAACAGTCACACATACAGATACAGGTATAGATAGACACATGCAGGCTGTATAACAGTCACACATACAGATACAGGTATAGATAGACACATGCAGGCTGTATAACAGTCACACATACAGATACAGGTATAGATAGACACATGCAGGCTGTATAACAGTCACACATATAGATACAGGTATAGATAGATACATGCAGGCTGTATAACAGTCACACATATAGATACAGGTATGGACAGACACATGCAGGCTGTATAACAGTCACACATATAGATACAGGTATAGAGAGACACATGCAGGCTGTATAACAGTCACACATATAGATACAGGTATAGATAGACACATGCAGGCTGTATAACAGTCACACATATAGATACAGGTATGGACAGACACATGCAGGCTGTATAACAGTCACACATATAGATACAGGTATGGACAGACACATGCAGGCTGTATAACAGTCACACATATAGATACAAGTATAGATAAACACATGCAGGCTGTATAACAGTCACACATAAAGATACAGGTAGAGATAGACACATGCAGGCTGTATAACGGTCACAAATATAGATACAGGTAGAGATAGACACATGCAGGCTGTATAACGGTCACACATATAGATACAGGTAGAGATAGACACATGCAGGCTGTATAACGGTCACACATATAGATGCAGGTAGAGATAGACACATGCAGGCTGTATAACGGTCACACATATAGATACAGGTATAGACACATGCAGGCTGTATAACAGTCACACATATAGATACAGGTATGGACAGACACATGCAGGCTGTATAACAGTCACACATATAGATACAGGTATAGATAGACACATGCAGGCTGTATAACAGTCACACATATAGATACAGGTATAGACACATGCAGGCTGTATAACAGTCACACATATAGATACAGGTATGGACAGACACATGCAGGCTGTATAACAGTCACACATATAGATACAGGTATAGATAGACACATGCAGGCTGTATAACAGTCACACATACAGATACAGGTATAGATAGACACATGCAGGCTGTATAACAGTCACACATATAGATACAGGTATAGATAGACACATGCAGGCTGTATAACAGTCACACATATAGATACAGGTATAGATAGACACATGCAGGCTGTATAACAGTCACACATATAGATACAAGTATAGATAGACACATGCAGGCTGTATAACAGTCACACATATAGATACAGGTATAGATAGACACATGCAGGCTGTATAACAGTCACACATATAGATACAGGTATAGACACATGCAGGCTGTATAACAGTCACACATATAGATACAGGTATAGACAGACACATGCAGGCTGTATAACATTCACACATATAGATACAGGTATAGACAGACACATGCAGGCTGTGTAACAGTCACACATATAGATACAGGTATAGATAGACACATGCAGGCTGTATAAACTTTCTATCGTCAGATGATAGATGTGACCCATAAACTTAAACTAAACTTAACTAAAATAAACACAGGAGACCAAGTTATGCCGTTTAAATTAATTGGTCAGCTTTATTTGGTTACAAGGTAGACATGGTGGCAGGAGAAAGAACGGCAACTAACCAGCGTCCACTTGTCTTAGGCCGGAAGTAGATCACAACTTGTGAGGGCCAACTATCCCAGACAAGGGTAGGGTGATCTTAAAACTTGCAAGGGCCAACTATCCCTTTCAGAGCAAGTGATGCGGCCCCAACACCCATGCCAATGCACCATACATCCTGCTCGGTCGAGAGGTGCCGCTGACCCCAATAGGGTGAAATCAGCCTATCAGTGCATTGAAGGGGTGCGCACCGCTATTACTGCTGCAAGATGGACACTTCAATATTGCCGGTCTTTCCCTGCTAATGAAATAAAGCCGACACAAGACACAAGAGGGTAGGGAGGGTGGGAGATCAATTCAAAGAGGCAGATTTTCCACAGTAGATTCACTACACCCTCTCACTCACCCCGCCCCTAACCTAACGTCCTATCACATCTGCCTACTACTGTCAACAAACATTTTTAACTTTATTAACCCCTCTATCCCTGACTAGAAGTTTATGTGCCGTCGGCTCTATTCCTAACCTTCGTTATATTAAACTTTCTATCGTCAGATGATAGATGTGACCCATAAACTTAAACTAAACTTAACTAAAATAAACACAGGAGACCAAGTTATGCCGTTTAAATTAATTGGTCAGCTTTATTTGGTTACAAGGTAGACATGGTGGCAGGAGAAAGAACGGCAACTAACCAGCGTCCACTTGTCCTAGGCCGGAAGTAGATCACAACTTGTGAGGGCCAACTATCCCAGACAAGGGTAGGGTGATCTTAAAACTTGCAAGGGCCAACTATCCCTTTCAGAGCAAGTGATGCGGCCCCAACACCCATGCCAATGCACCATACATCCTGCTCGGTCGAGAGGTGCCGCTGACCCCAATAGGGTGAAATCAGCCTATCAGTGCATTGAAGGGGTGCGCACCGCTATTACTGCTGCAAGATGGACACTTCAATATTGCCGGTCTTTCCCGCCACAGCGGCTCTCAGGAGAGAAGCAGCCCGCCACCATGCTAACAAACCAAACCCTTAAAAACTGCAAAAATATCTTCTAGAAACCAAAAATTACCCTCCTCAGTAAGATGAACTCCATCCCTGCGGAAAAGGTGGGCATCCTGAATCCGAATTAAAGGATGGTGCACCACCAACCCTCCCAATTCCAGCACATGCCTAGCCACCCATTTGTTAACCTTCCTCCTGGACCTGTCCAAAGCCACACTATTATAGCAATATTGCCATGAAAGCCTGGCGATGATAGGGGACCACACCAAAAGGCAGTTAGGCAATAACCGAACCACCTTTCTCAAGTCACGAACAATCGCATGGCGCAACTCTAAGGAAGTTTGCTGGCCCAAATCATTGCCCCCGAGATGTATAATTAACACTAAAGGGGAACCAAATTCAGCCACTGACCTGTGCAAGTTGCGCAACAAAGCTTCCCAAAGCATGCCCCTCTGCCCCAACCACCTAACACTCTCCCAACATGGGAACACGGAGGCATCTACAGCAAAGCATGACTGCTCAGCCCAAAAAATAAAAGAGTGACCAATGAGCCAAATGGGCCTAGCGTCCTGGACACCTGCAAATATACAGAAATAAAATAGATAAGCATATATGCAGCATGTAAATCACAAAGGAGGAGTGGGAGGATGGGAGGGGGGGAGGAAGACTTGACCCGAGGTGAAAACCTACAAAAAAACCTGCTGGATCTTTTCTATATTTCATTCGTTCACATTAATATTATATTAAGCTAAACGATCAATGTCCAAAGCAGGGCAAAAAACAGGGCAAAATCTCTCGGGACCCCCACCGGAAAGGCAGCGAGTTGGCCAAGGCACTCAAGTCCAAACGAATAAAGTATAACAATTTATGATTCCAGACGAACATAATTTCTGTAGGCATTGGACTTCCATCTTCCGAGAGCCTGGATATCCTGTGAAGAAAGACCCGAGGAGGCCGCAAAAGTGGCGGCACCTATTCTAAAAGAATGGGTGCCGTAATCCGAAGGGGAAAGCCCAAGGTGCCGTATGCAGCGATGGAAGACCGATCTAAATTGGAATTTAGTCAAAGGACTTCCGTCCTCGTGCATAAGCCAAGCCCCCGGCCGCATTGGCCTGCAAAGAGTATATTGGGAGGCCAAGTGAACCGGACAAATCCCGTCATCAGGACAGGACTTCAGGAACACCCAGCGACCTCTACCCAACTGATCGGTCTTGGAACGCCGAGGGGGCTGAGCGCGGCGTGAAGACGCTACCAGCTCGCTGATGCGAAAAGCCATGAAAGGCCATCGCAAAAGCGAGGCGGAATAACAGAACCTCGAATTGCGAAGAACAAATGCCCGTCAAACTTTCACCTAGACGCGCTAACAAATCAGGACCAATAGGACGACGCTGGTTATCCGTGGCAGGCCTGGTGCGAGACCAACCCCTAAGGGCCCTTTGTATTAAAAAACCCTTAGTTATGTCCCTCCGCCCCGCTAGGCGCAAAAAGAACGAAATCCCAGCAAGCCTCTGGGCAACATAAGCTCGCGACCTGCCGGAATCGAACAAGAAACAAACAAAAGCAACCATATTAGTATCACGAGAGTTACCTGACGAACTCCGTCCTTGCAAAAACTTCTCCCACTGTTGCCAAGATGTCTGGTAGGCCGTCAACGTCCGTGGGGCCACGGACCGACGTGCGAGATCTTCCATTCTGGTTTGATGATCTGCCAACAATGAAATGGACAAAGCTCACCTTTTAATGCTGCGTACGGGGCCAATTCGCGGAACCTTCGCCAATCCTGTCTGGAGAGCGCATCAGCAATGGAATCATCAGTACCCGGCACATGACGAGCTGTGAACAATATGTTAAACTGCAAAGCGCGCAGAACCAGCCAAGCAAGCAGCCGCAACACTGGCAGCGACGACGATCTTTGGTTATTGATCGCATGTACTACCCCCAGGTTATCGCACCAAAAAACTATGGAACGGGCGCGCAACCGCTGACACCATAGCTCTAATGCCACCACTATGGGAAACAGCTCCAGTAGGAGTCAATCCTGCCTGTACCCATTCAGCCGGCCAAACTGAAAAACACCAATCTCCTCCCAAAAAAGATCCGAAACCTGATGATCCAGCAGCATCCGTGAAGAGCTGCAGGCAAGCATTAGGCTGAGGATCCGCAGGCCAGACGCGCACTCCATTAAAATCGACCAAAAATGCGTCCCAAACCGCCAGGTCCAGCTTTAGTTCAGACGACAGTCGCAGAAAATGGTGCAGGTGACGCAGCCCTACCAAAGCCCTCTGTAGCTTCCGACAGAAAATCTTCCCCATCGGGATAACTCGACACGCGAAGTTAAACAGCCCGAGCAGGGATTGACCTTGACGAAGAGTTACCTTTCCTCCTGCCAACGCTAGGAGGATAGTATCCTGCAAATGACGAATCTTGTCCGGCGGCAGCCGGCAAAGACCCTCCAAGGTATCAATTTCAATACCCAAGAAAACCAGCTTAGTGGCTGGGCCCTCAGTTTTATCGTGCGCGATAGGTACTCCAAATTCCGAGAAGAGTGCTTGCAATGAAAAAAGGAGACGATTGCAGCGACGCGAACCAGCTGGACCTACGCACAAGAAGTCAACCAAGTAATGGGCTATGCTCGTCTCCCCAGACCCCACCGCGACACACCAATGGAGAAAGGAACTGAAACGCTCAAAGAACGCGCAGGAAATAGAACAGCCCATCGGAAGACATTTGTCCAGGTAATAGCCATCCGTCAACCGAAACCCCATGAAGCGAAATGATTCAGGATGCAGGGGCAACAATCTGAAGGCGGACTCAATGTCCACTTTCGCCATGAAAGAACCCGGACCCGCTGCGCGAACCAATGCTAACGCAGATTCGAATGACTGGTACTGTACGCGGCAGACCTCAACATCTATGGCGTCGTTAACCGACGTGCCTGACGGATGTGACAGGTGCTGAATTAAACGGTAACTCCCGGGGGCCTTCTTGGGGACAACACCCACAGGGGAAAGGACCAGATCGGGTATCGGAGGCTGCGGGAAAGGTCCAATCATGCGACCCAGCCCGACCTCCTTCATAACCTTATCCTTTAGCACGTGAGGTAAATTGCAGGCCGAGCGTAAATTCCTAGGGGACCCGGAACCGACAGGCCGTATTATTGGAAGCGAAAATCCCTCTGCAAAACCCTTACACAAAAAGGCGGCGTTGTCCCGCACAGGATACCAGTCTAACCACTTTGCCATGGCATCCAGACGAATGGGAGTCGACGCTTTACTTCGAAGTCCCAGCCCCCGACCGTTTGGCAGAGGGTGCTGCAGAGGAGGCCTGAGCTCCTCCTGGACCGCGGGAGCAGTCCTTACTGGGGTGTGCCGCGCCGCAGCGGAGGCACTGGTGTCGAAAGCGACACCTGTTACCAAGGGTACAATTCCCATTGTTGTATGCGTAACGCTTGTTTTGCCATCCATTGGCTGTCCTTGGTGCCGAGGGGGACGAGGGTTGAACTGGCCGCCCAGGGGACTGATCAACAAGGACGTGTGTAGGCTGTGTCACCTCCATCCACACTTCAACATCTTTACAACCCAATTCCATGACCTTAACCCGATCTTGCTTTCAACGAAACTCTTCGTCGTATTGGCGCCACGCCGTACTGTGTGAGGCCTTGAATAGGCCATGTATCAGGTGTAAATATCTTATCACATTAAGGTACTCGGAAGGCCTGGTTTTGAGATAGCAAGTTGAGAACACGCAGAACCCAGATAACCAATTTGTGTAAGACTTAAAGGCCTCCAGACCAATACCCCCTTTTGCCTTTGCGGTCGCAGCAGCTTTCTTCGCCGTAGCTGTAAGGGTGAACATATCTACGTAGCGCCCTTTTTTGATCCGCTGCTTAACCCTGGTACGCATACCTCGAGTGACAGCTGTATTAGCGCAGTGTACAATATCCTCCGGACCCGCTCCGCGATCTACACTGGTACTACTGCCAGAGGACCGTTCGCTAGAATGCCTGTGACGACGTGAGCGACATCTGCGAGACCTCCTTGCCCTTTTACGCCTAGCCTTCCGCGAACTATCGCTTGAAGAGGAGGAGGAAATGGAAGTAGACCCGCAGTCAGATGTACTGTCACACTCACCAGAAGCACTGGCAAGGGCATTGGTAACTCCAGCGCCTGCATTAGCTCCGACTTCCGCCGTCGCGCTTCTGGTCGGGGCTGCGACCACTGTTAACTCCTCCAGACTGTCGTCTGTAAAAGAAGAGACTGAGGCGGCATCCTGCGCATTGTCTGTGTCCGTAG
The DNA here is from genome assembly GCA_031769625.1 of Taudactylus pleione. NCBI lineage: Eukaryota > Metazoa > Chordata > Amphibia > Anura > Myobatrachidae > Taudactylus > Taudactylus pleione. Next base: position 470,068 of record JAUIMM010001530.1, on the reverse strand, counting down.
CCTGATTGGGCTGTGGAAGGGAGATGGCAGAGGGAGAGAAAGAAACGGAAGGAGCTGCGGGCATGGGAGCGAGGGAAAGACCGCAAATCCTGCCTAATTGCTGCACCAGAGGGCCAAGCTGCGTCTGCATGGCGGACACCGCTGACGCAGAAGGGCCTCCAGTGTCAGCGTTTTCGGGCGCACCCACCACAGACACCAGCAGTCCGGCTATGGCACCAGCATCCAGCAACGGAGCGCTCCCTGGTGCCGCAGGCCCTGCGGGCATAGCAGACGCCGGAGCAGCTGCCACCCCCGCAGGCCTGGAGGAGCTGGCTACTGCAGACATGGGGGACCCCATGTCTGCATCATTATAAACAGAGGGCAGCAGAAGAGGGGGCGGATTAACCTGCCTGTCACTATGCAGGCGTTGGCTCCGCCCCCTTCGTCTCCGCCCCCCGCCTGAAGAAATATTGGCCTGCGTGCAAGCCGGCGCCATGACAGGCATCCGGCCTGCGCGCTTATGTGGCCGCTTCCGTCGCCCTTCCCCCCGGACTTCAGCCGGCTCACTCTGAGCGGCAATTGGGGGAGAAGGGACGTGCGGTGTAACTGAGCGCTGCTGGCCGCGGGAACGGCCGGAGTGTGCGCCCGCTACTCGCGCGGGCGCTGTATTATGCCCAGCCACCCCCGATCCCCGCCTGCCCTGGTCCCCAGTCGCACTAGTACTGGCGACCAGCGGGGAACCAGGGGCAGGCGGAGGCAGCAACTGTGGCGCCTCACGGGACCGCCGCGGCCGCGTGCATGGGACCGCAGCGTTGCCTGATAAGGGGCCCGCTGTACCTGACCCTCCCGAACGCCGGGAGGGCAGGACCTGCGGGGAATAAAGAGCACCGGGCCCGACACCGTCTGACAGACGGGCGGGTACCGAGCGCGCGCGCTGGGGGCGGCTCATAGTGCTAATGCAGGTTAGCAAGATAGGTAGAGCAAAGAAAGAGAAAGAAAAGTTAGCTAAGAAAAAAGAGTGTAGATATAGGGAAAGTGAGAAGAGAGTAGGGAAAGATATAAAGTAGGGAAAGAGAAAGTAGGGATGAGTACAAACGATTATCCCAACAAACAGATCTGCTAAGAAGGAACTGTACTTCCCTGGTCGCAGATCAATTCAAAGAGGCAGATTTTCCACAGTAGATTCACTACACCCTCTCACTCACCCCGCCCCTAACCTAACGTCCTATCACATCTGCCTACTACTGTCAACAAACATTTTTAACTTTATTAACCCCTCTATCCCTGACTAGAAGTTTATGTGCCGTTGGCTCTATTCCTAACCTTCGTTATATTAACAGTCACACATATAGATACAGGTATGGACAGACACATGCAGGCTGTATAACGGTCACACATATAGATACAGGTATAGATAGACACATGCAGGCTGTATAACAGTCACACATACAGATAAAGGTATAGATAGACACATGCAGGCTGTATAACAGTCACACATATGGATACAGGTATAGATAGACACATGCAGGCTGTATAACGGTCACAAATATAGATACAGGTAGAGATAGACACATGCAGGCTGTATAACGGTCACACATATAGATACAGGTATAGATAGACACATGCAGGCTGTATAACAATCACACATATAGATACAGGTATAGATAGACACATGCAGGCTGTATAACAGTCACACATATAGATACAGGTATAGATAGACACATACAGTAACAGTTCTTATTGAATAACTTGGGTGCCAGAGCTTCTCTTGTACAAATATACCACTTTATTTCTCTCCCCCTGCACATGACTTTATAGGACAATAATATGGTTACAGTAGCTTCTCCTCTCCCTCCAGCTCAAACACTCGGCCTGTCAGATGGTACAGGACAATCTTATGGATATGGTTACATTACATCACAGTCTTTTAGCACATTTACAATGAATGCTTTGCATTTTACACATACAGGTCCACCTGGCCCTATGCTGGCTGGTGCCTGTAGTCCTCCACCGAGCAGCAGTGTCCAACACTTCATCGGATAATCTGCGTAACATCGGCTGGCTAAGGTGACCCATGGGGCCAACGCAGATGAGAGGACGAGGCCAGGAATCGGGCATATAGTTCATCAAGTGCGATTTTGCACTTGTTTTCTCCACCTATTCAGAGGCGAGTCTGTTCCGCCTATTACATTGCATTGCGTTTTGGCGCACGCGAAAACTATTTGAAATTGAATACGGAGATAAGTTTCCGCCTGGCGAAAAGTCACAATCCGCAAAACTTTTTCGCAGATTCTGACTTTTTGCGGTTAATTGAATACGGGCCTTAGTGACTCCTCCTGTTTCTCCCTCCATATCCACAGAACTCTCACACTCAGTGATATCTCCTGTGTCACCAATTTCATCCATCTGGTTGTCCTGGTGGGGTAGCTAGCCATCTGTCTCTTCTAATCTGCTTTCCTGGCTTTCTGCTTCTCCCTCATGTGATCCACTGTTACTTAGATGATCTTCTGTAGGCTGTAATAAGGATCCTTTCTGCGGCTGTTCAGATGATGGTGATATATTTGACGTCATGCCTATAATAAGACAATACATTGGCTTTACAAATAAGCACATCTGTCTGGTAATACCAGAAAGACAAAGAGGTAAGAGGGTCCTGCTCGCAAGCCTACACTCTATAGGATATCAGAGGTTTAATACATAAGGATAAACGCTACATATTGCAGTTTAGTCCAACCAATGGCAACATTTCTTGATGGGCTGTATCATTCAGTCACAGAGCAAGCCCATGCGCGCCCAAGAGGGGGGTTTGGCCTACCATAAATGGGGTGTGGCCTCACAGGAACGCTCAATAACGTCTTTTCGTGGAGACTATGTCTGCCCTGCACTGCTGGCTCCTTCACTGTGACTGGGGGTGCTGCAGGAGTGTGTCACCCCCATAGTGACACCACTGGATAGAGTTGCTTATGGAGGTTACGCGGGTGGTTCTGGGGTTTCAAAAGCTGCCAGGTGCATCTGGTAATTTAAATGGAATGTTCCTGCAATGACCTGGATACAGCAATGAAAGAGTGTCTGAGCTTGTCAGAAATGCTAAGACCCAGATGTGTGACAAGAGGAAAGATGGTAGCCACTAGCTCAGAGTTTAGGGCACATGGACTAATGAAGGTGGATAGCAGGTAAGACTGAGAGGACTGATGGTGACCACAGAAGGAACATGGACTAGTGGAGGTGGAGAGCAGGTGAGACTGAGAGGTCAAATGATGATCACTGAGGGGCCATGGGCAAATGAAGACTGAGTACAGAGATGAGACTGGGATGACTGGTGGCAACATGGACTAATGAAAGTGGAGAGCAGGGAAGACTGGGAGGAAAGATGGCCACCATTGAGGGAACATGGGCTAATAAAGGCAGAGAGCAGGTAAGACTGAGATGATTGATGGCCACCATTTAGGGAACAATGGCTAATGAAAGTGGACAGCAGGGAAGACTATAATGAATAATGGTGACCACTGTGGGAGCATGGATTAATGAAGGTGGAGAGCAGGTGAAACTGAGAGGAAAGCTGGTGGCTACTGGAGAAACGTGGATTAATGAAGATGGATAGTAGGTGAGACTGAGGGGACTGATGGTGACCCCTGAGGGCAGCAGGTGAGAATGAGATGACTGATGACAACCACTGAGGGAATAGACTAATGGTTGGGAGCAGGTGAGACAGAGGACTGATCATGACCACTAAAGTAACATGGACTAATATAGGCGAAGAGCAGGGATGATTGAGAGAACTTATGGTGACCACTGAAGGAGCATGGTCTAATGATGGTGGAGAGCAAGTGAGACTGAGATGATTGATGGTGACCGCTGAGGGAGCATGGACAAGTGAAGGTGGAGAGCAGGTGAGACTGAGAGGACTGATGGTGACCACTGAGGGAGCATGGACAAGTGAAGGTGGAGAGCAGGTGATACTGAGAGGACTGATGGTGACCACTGAGGGAGCATGGACAAGTGAAGGTGGAGAGCAGGTGAGACTGAGATGATTGATGGTGACCACTGAGGGAGCATGGACAAGTGAAGGTGGAGAGCAGGTGAGACTGAGAGGACTGATGGTGACCACTGAGGGAGCATGGACAAGTGAAGGTGGAGAGCAGGTGAAACTGAGATGATTGATGGTGACCACTGAGGGAGCATGGACAAGTGAAGGTGGAGAGCAGGTGAGACTGAGATGATTGATGGTGACCACTGAGGGAGCATGGACAAGTGAAGGTGGAGAGCAGGTGATACTGAGAAGACTGATGGTGACCACTGAGGGAGCATGGACAAGTGAAGGTGGAGAGCAGGTGAGACTGAGATGATTGATGGTGACCACTGAGGGAGCATGGACAAGTGAAGGTGGAGAGCAGGTGAGACTGAGAGGACTGATGGTGTATAACCAACAACTCTTTTTAATGACTGTACATTTATTAGGGAAATGATAATAGCTCACCTGACTGAATAAGTACAAACAATTCAGGCATACAATGCACACACAAAATATGTAGAACCGTCATAGTTATATGCAACAAAACAATGTAAATTACAAAGACAGACCCACAGGGCTAAATTTACTAAGCGGCAGGTTTGGAGTCATTTAGAACTCCATTGGCTGCAGTGTTCTTGTCAGGTTGATAGCATTTACTAAAGGCTGGTTCTGATGTCTAAACATAATCTGCTGTTTATCACCGTCCTATTAGAAATGACACCCCACTGCGGCGTGTGGTATATAATGGCGGTTTCTATTGAAATCACTTTGGATGAGAAACTATTCTATTCATAATCATTTACTACTCTATTTGTTATAGAAAGCATCATTCACCTGACATCATAGACAAAGACCACTGCAGATTAGAAGCTGTTATATGCATGTACATTTAATAGTGGTGCTTTAACAGAAATAACATTCACCTGATATCAGACAGACAGACAGTCGGCTACTTTCACTTTGTGGGTTTGTGAGGAGTTTAAGTCCTGTGTGTGTGTGTTAGAGATGAGCAGGTTCGGATCTCTGAGATCAGAACCCATCCGAACTTAGGGGATCCGAGTAAGATCCGAGTCGGCTCGGGTTTTCCCACCTGACTCGGATCAAAAACGAGGCAAAACGTCATCATCCCACTGTCGGATTCTCGCGGGTTTTGGATTGTATAAAAGGTTCCAAGATAGCCGCCATTATTTCCATCTGACTGTGGAGAGTGAAGAAAATCAGTGATCTTTAGAAAGTCGGTGAATCTGAGGACAAAGGTGGCTCCCAGCCATTTTAGTAGGCCACCATGTAAAATTACTAAACACATCGATTGGCTTCCACCCAAACCATTAGGATTTTTTAGACGCAGTAAGACCAACTGTACTACATGTAGACATATTAAAGAAAGGAAAAGTGTTCATTTTACTTCAGCTGCCTCCAAAGAGATTTTCTCTATTAAAGATTTTCTTAACTGTAGGACATCATATGTGATATATATATATATATATATATATATATATATATAGTGGAATGTGGTTGTGGCATTCAATATGTCGACCGGACAACCAGACCTCTTCATGTCAGATTTATGGAACATAGGAGAGACATCCTGAAGAAATGTAACATGCTTTCACTGTCGAAACATGTGGCGGGGTGCCAAGGGGACAAAATAGAAGGTATCATGGTTAAAGCCATAGATCATGTTAAACCCACTAAAAGAGGGGGGATGAGATATAAAACCTTATGCAGAAGAGAAGCATATTGGGTCTTTTAGGTTGAGAACTCTTATCCCACAAGGTCTGAATGACACTGTGGAGTTGAACAACATTGGTTAGAACCTCTTGAGTCCATTATCTTCTGCCCTCCCCCTCGATTGGGTGTGTGTCATAGGACTGTGGTGATATCTTTGTAACCAGTAGCTAAGCAGATGTCAGTGTAGCTGTTGGTTGGATGGGAGAACTCAGTAGTATTTTTTCTTGAGGCATTATTCTATTATCTGTATACATATGGTTAAATAATGTTCTTTATATACATTTTTAAAATGTGTGGTCCCTCTAGGTTTAATTTATTTTTCTAGTCATATTGGGATAACTTTTGAAATTACTAGATAGTCCCGAACATCAGCACCTATAGTATACCTGTTGCGTTACTGCCTGTAGGGATATGAATATAGAATGAAGCTAAGCATGTGTGAAGGTGGCTGTTCACTGGTTGGGAGCCCTGCTGGGTACTTTTGTGAGGCTAGAATTTGATCCCTAGCATTATATAGCTGTATAGTAATTAGTCAATAATAGATATCTGGTTCCTGAACTGAATAGTAGTGATTATCCTTTCTTTTTCTCATGAACATTTTTATAATTTTATATATATATAGTTTATATATAATTTTTATTTTTTATTAGGAATGGCACTTAGTGCCTGCAGTATTTTATTATTTTATGTGGATTATGATAGAAGTTTGGTAGATCCCACCTTTTATGTCTAATTAAATTATATTGTATAAAATCTTATGTGTGCCAGATAAACAGGATAAATTGACGATGTTGAATGGTATAATATTTAAGATAATTAATTGCACTTCTTATAATTAGCTACATACAAATGAATTGACTGCCTAATTGGTATGGATGAGTGATATATAACCCTTTTTTTTTTTCCTTCTTTAAGAATTGAAACAAGTTTTTTATCTGTCTATAAGAAAGATATACTTCTATTAGGTTGTATGTATACTGTGTGAGCAAAGTATAAAATCATGGCTCTGGATTATTAATCTTGATTTATAGCATTTAGCCCTTATGGAGGAAAGTATTTCCCTGTTTGTTTCCTCTGAAAGGTTAGCAATGTATCATGGGTAACTTTGGTTCATCGCATATGGAGGTACCCGATGAGTTAATGCAGCAGCTGCTACATTAGCAAAACAGGATTTATAAGGAGCTACAGGGACGGCACCTTTACATAGATTCTGAGGAAGCTGCTGAGTAACCAAAAGAGGCAGAGAAACTAGTTAATCACTTTGGTGATGTGGAGAGAAATCTAAGCAGGAGAAGGAGTGTTGTCTTTGGTGATCCCCTGGGAATTGGTATGAAATACCGCCAGCCGCATGGCCGGCGGTTCGATTCCCGTCACCGGCAGCCCGACAGGAGCAGAGTGCGACGCAGCGGAAGCCCGACAGCGCTGGAAATGCCGATCGTGGATAGGTAAGTATCCACTAACCTAACCCCCCTAGCCCTCCTTAGGGGTGCCTAACCCTAATCCCCCCCTTCCCCGCTGCCTAAACCTAAGTCCCCTGGAGGGGTGCCTAACCCTAAGTCCCCCCCGGGGGTGCCTAACCCTAACCCTCCCTTCCCCTAGCCTAACCCTAACCCTCCCTTCCCCTAGCCTAACCCTCCCGGGGGGGTGCCTAACCCTAAGTCCTCCCCGGGGGTGCCTAACCCTAACCCTCCCTTCCCCTAGCCTAACCCTCCCTTCCCCTAGCCTAACCCTAAGTCCCCCCCCCAGGAGCCCTAAACCTAACCCTCCCCCCCCGCGGCTGTCCGCTCGCGGCGCCCGGCATCACTACGATCGTGATGCCGGGCGCCGGTCTCCCGGCATCAGGGAAATGCAGGCGTCTGCATCTAGACGCCCGGCATTTCACCCTTGCCGGGATAAGACAGTCGGGAAGCCGGCTGCCGGTATTTAGGCAGTCGGCTTCCCGATTGCCTCCCGATCCCCTGTGTGTCCAGGACTATTGTACATACTAAGACTCTGGATGTGACGGATACACCGAGTTGGCTGATATATAGTCAGTTTCTCTGCTCTCTGCTGTCTGCAGACTATATATTGCACACCGCATCATCGGGATTCAGAATCTGCTAGACAAGGACAGCAGGCTGGTTGGATGATCAGCATATTCTATACACGCTGATATAGCGAATGTTTCTAGGATCAGGTAAGACTTCTACCTTTGGATGACATGTGCTATACATATATTTCTGCATGCATGCTTTTTTAATTTACTTATTCCGGAAAGTAACAACAAATAAATCTTTTTGGCACAGCTGCTGAAATTACTCTCCATGAACTGTTATCCCCAACACTAAAGGGGTTGAATTTATTTGTATGATCTGGATTAGTAATTATGGCATATGCAAGTTAGATGTCCTAACAAAGAACATCTTCAGTTACTCATTTTTCTTTCTTCTGTGTGTATATATATATATATATATATATATATATATATATATTTGTGTGTATTAATTGTGTTAGCCATACGTATGGTGATTTTTTTACTGTTTATATTAATTGGTTTTCCTGTTTTATTTATATACATAATATATTTTATTTATTTATTTTTTTCTCTTTTTTTTTTATTTTTTTTCTTGTTTCCTATTTATTTTGATGTATTTTAATAAATTTTTATATTGACTAGCGCCTGTTATATATATTTTTTTGGTTGTGTGCTTTTCAGTTGATGGGAATCCAGCAATCTTCCCACCTATATAAAGGCTGCTGTCAATTGCATATAAATATAATTACACCAATTGATCTGTTGGTACTCTCTATAGGTTAGCGCCCATATATATTTGATCAGTGTTTGGCTACAGCTGTGTTGTCATTGTCAGTCACTCAGGGGCTGGCTGCTTAATGTCCATAGGGGTTGGCTGTTGTCCATATAGGGGCTGGCTGTTATAAAGTTTCCTGTCCATAGGGGCTGGCTGACTGTTGTCCATAACATAATCCATATTAGGGGCTGGCTGTTGTCCTGTCCATAGGGGCTGGCTGTAGTCCAATAGGAGCTGGCTGTTGTTGTCCATAGGGGCTGGCTGTTCTGTTGTGTTGTCCAGGGGATGCTCTGTCCATCAGGGGTGCTCTTCACCCTCAATGTGCATTAGCCGCACTTATTATCAGCAACGTAGGTGCGCAGGTGTGCCTCATTTATCAAGGGGCTGCTGCCTCGTTCAGGGGTGATATGGTTTAAAAAATGGAATAGAGCAGCTCCCAGTCCCTACCTATGGCCCCTCTACCTGAATTTCAGTGAGTCAGAGGGGCAACTCCATGCAACCGTATTCCAGAGTGCAGCTGCTCCTCCTGTAGCCCAGGTCAGAAGATGTGTAGGGGGTGTGGTGGTGATATGGACTATTGAAGCTCACATCCACTACAGTGGACAATAAATCCCCAATCTAACAGGGAGCGCAGCTGTAATTTATACACAACACAGGATGGGATGACGATATAGGCTTGGGTGATGGTATAATCTTCTTCACACAATATTAAGTTGTCGTCGCTGGAATCCACCATTACAGGTGCCTGTGTAATTTTTTTACTTAATTGACGGTAAAGGTCTGTCTTGTTGAATTTATTTTATTTTAATGGGTATCAACTTTTCCACATTTTGGGGAAGTAGTCTCAGGCCGATCACTGTCAAGGTTGCCGGCTGTGCTGAAAACTCTTTCTCGTTACACACTGGAGAGTGGGTAGCTCAAGTAAAGCAAAGGCAGTTTTGTGTAAGGGCCTCCAAATTGCCTTTTTTTTTTACTGTCAGTTATTTACATCTCTTTAGATCTGTGTCCGTTGGGAAGAAAAACAATGTCTTCATCGCTTCTGGAATGAAAATCCACTCCCAGCAGCAGTCATGGTGCTCAAGAATTTTCAAGAAAGTCACAACATAAGATATAAATCTTTAATGTAGCATTTGCTACTCTGTTCTGCTTGTCCACAATATCTGCTCCCATTAAGTGGACAGTGGGTACAACGGCGGTTTGAACTGAAGGCCACTAACTATGTTTTTTTTTATTGTCCCTGTACAGGTTGGGAAATGCTTTTTCATGTGGAATGCACTACTAGAAGTCTTCCTGGTCCCCTTCTGGGATGAGAAAATCTACTCCCAACAGCAGGCATGGCGCTCAAGGATTCTTCTGGGGCAAGGACTGATATGAATGAGTAAAATATTTTTTTGTAAATTCCTCCTCCCCTCCCCTTTTTCCCTCATAAATTTACTACCAAACCCTTCCTGTCCCTGCCTTCAACTACATACATACTCCAACTCCCTCAGGCCTCTCTTGAATAATAAAAAAATTTGTTTCCTGATTCGCCATGATGGAAGTTGAACTGCCACGTTTTTGTTGCGCCCACTGCTGCCACATAGCTTAGCCAGCCTGCTAGCTTGGTGCAAATTTTGGACCTAAACTGGATGAAAACAATATTTGGAGTTGTGAGGTGTCAAATTTGACTGGAAACGAGTGGAAATAAATGTTATTGAGGTTAACAGGCCCACTTTATGTGATTTTTAGCTGTTTTTATGATTTTTCAGAAAAAATCCAGATCCAAAATCAAAACGGAAAAACAAAACACGGAGGTGAGGTTTTGGCAAAACCAATCCAGATCCGAAACCGGGGGAGATCCATATCCAAAACATGCGGGTCGGCGCACATCTCTAGTGTGTGACTGTGTTTGTGTTTTATTTATTTAGGTTTGATGTATTTCTGTTGAAGACCAGTCATGTCTGGTGAGAGGCGTCATAATCCGCATAGCCAATTGGATGGGGATGTATTCGGCATCCTGGGGCATACACAATACCGGTGGTCAGAATTCCTACTAATCATCCTTACCTTTCAAAATCAATGAATTTCTTACGGTTTCAGCAATCGCACCAGTATTTTTTTTGGGGGGGTGGGTTTGCAGCCAGAATTCGAAAACACTGCTTGATAAATCCAGGGTTTCCATACTTTGCATGGTCTAAAACATCGATGGTGTTTTGATATTTAATTTAATCTATTTGAAAGTGCGCTCTCTCTTCTTTTTTTGCAGCGGTTTTGGCATTAGTAAATCGGCAGGTTGCAAAACCACCAGGATTTGGAACCTGCCGCTTAGTAAATATAAATATAGCCCAAAGAGTTCTGTAAGAACCATAATAATAGTAGAGCGCAGCCCAAATGCTCTTCATCATGTTACCACTGTTGCGTAATAGCAGGGCCAGGGATCTCCATGGTATATGCATCGGCTGATGGGAGGATTTGTGCAGATTGTGGGAGTTCCGGCACTGCCTGCAAGTGCTGGATACCAATTCCTTATAAGGGCGGCGTTCGCAGAGACATTCCAGCCTCGCACAGACCCATAGCTATTCATTTCTTTTTCTTATTCATTTAGATTTTTATTACTTTGTTTTATTATCTTCTGCCTCGTTAGTTAGCTAGGTTGCGCCGATGATGCATTAATACTTTTTTCTTTGTTGTAGTTTAGTGTGATGGAATCACAACAATACTTTACTATATATAATATAACATGCAAAGGCCAAGCTTATTTACGTATAATTATTTATACAGCGCAGACGTGTACTATACAGAGAGCTACAATCTATGGGCCTGATTCAGAGATGTAGGCAATGCAGATAATTACGCAGAATGAGTGATTGTTCGCCATTGTGTTTGCATGTGAGACGAACTGAATGCTCACAACGATTGGTCTGAAACTACGCTCACACTGAAGATTCCATCACAAAGTGACTGACAGGTAGTCAGCGTTTGGGTGGTGGTAACAAGGGGGGGGGGGTTAGAAGGGGATGCAGTCAGGATACTGGTGGGCACTATCCCACCCGCCGATATCCCGACACTGACATCCCGACTTGGAACTAAAGATAGGCGTCAAATTCCCGACGCCTATCATTAGCCCAACTACGGAATCCTGAATGAAGGTAAGCCTGGTGTCTTAACCCTCCCGGGGCTAGATGCTAGGTTTTGGGACCCCTCGGGAGGTTTAGGGTCGGGGACGGGGACGAGGTTTAGGCACCCCCCCCCCCCCCCCCGGAGAGTTAGGTTTAGGGTGCGGGGCGGGGGGTTAGGTTTAGGCACTAACGGGGAGGTTAGGGTTAAACAGCCACCGGCAATACATACCGATTCCGTTAGAAGAACACAGGCGTGTCTGACTAAACGCCATTTCATGGACGTGTATAAATTATACAATGCAATCTCCTTCACAGCACGAGTGCTCAGTGTGACAGGAGAGCGGCAGTGTTTGTGGCAGGTCAGACTGGCCTTACATGCTGCATTACGTTTGCACTGGTGCTCATCACCAGACAGATATGAAAAAGGCAGCAATGTGTGCCCTTATGCTGGGGTAAGCTTTGGATGGCATTGGTATATTTTCGCAGCTGTGTTCCGTGCAAAATCTCAGTTGTGATCGCAGTAGTGCCTACCTCTGAATCAGGCCGTTATCACATGTAAAAATGCACAGACACGCTAAGGCTAATTTTTTTTAAATGTTATTTTTGTCAGAAGCCAAATAACTTACCTGTATGTTTTTGGATTGTGAGAGGAAGCCCATGCAAACATGGAGAAAACATACAAACTCCACACAGACTGGAAGTTGTTGAGATCGGATATCAAGACCTCAGTGCAGCAAGCTAAACACTGTGCCACCGTGATTCCCTAGGCAGTAGCAGTGTTATGCCAGAAGTTACCTTTTGCCTTGTAGGAAAAAACTAAAGCTAGGCCTACAGTCAGTCCAAGCAGGGGGTATCCCCAGAAATGGGGGTTTGCACTTTGATAAACAGACTCCCGGGGCCAAATGTAATAGGGTGAGAGTTTAAAAAATGTGAGAGAAAACTCCCATTTTTAAACTCAGCCAATGTAATAAAGTCACAAAACATGGAAACTCAGCCAATGTAATAAAGTCACAAAACATGGAAACTCAGCCAATGTAATAAAGTCACAAAACATGGAAACTCAGCCAATGTAATAAAGTCACAGAACAGAGGAAACTCAGCCAATGTAATACAGTCACAGAACATGGAAACTCAGCCAATGTAATACAGTCACAGAACATGATGGAAACTCAGCCAATGTAATACAGTCACAGAACATGGAAACTCAGCCAATGTAATACAGTCACAGAACATGATGGAAACTCAGCCAATGTAATACAGTCACAGAACAGGGAAACTCAGCCAATGTAATACAGTCACAGAACAGGGAAACTCAGCCAATGTAATACAGTCACAGAACATGGAAACTCGGCCAATGTAATAAAGTCACAGAACAGAGGAAACTCAGCCAATGTAATAAAGTCACAGAAAATGGAAACTCGGCCAATGTAATACAGTCACAGAACATGGAATCTCAGCCAATGTAATACAGTCACAGAACAGAGGAAACTCAGCCAATGTAATAAAGTCACAAAACATGGAAACTCAGCCAATGTAATAAAGTCACAAAACATGGAAACTCAGCCAATGTAATAAAGTCACAGAACAGAGGAAACTCAGCCAATGTAATACTGTCACAGAACATGGAAACTCATCCAATGTGATAACGTCACAGAACAGGGAAACTCAGCCAATGTAATACAGTCACAGAACATGGAAACTCAGCCAATGTAATACAGTCACAGAACATGATGGAAACTCAGCCAATGTAATACAGTCACAGAACATGGAAACTCAGCCAATGTAATACAGTCACAGAACATGATGGAAACTCAGCCAATGTAATACAGTCACAGAACAGGGAAACTCAGCCAATGTAATACAGTCACAGAACAGGGAAACTCAGCCAATGTAATACAGTCACAGAACATGGAAACTCGGCCAATGTAATAAAGTCACAGAACAGAGGAAACTCAGCCAATGTAATACAGTCACAGAACAGAGGAAACTCAGCCAATGTAATAAAGTCACAGAACAAAGGAAACTCAGCCAATGTAACACAGTCACAGAACATGGAAACTCAGCCAATGTAATACAGTCACAGAACATGGAAACTCAGCCAATGTAATAATGTCACAGAACATGGAGACTCAGCCAATGTAATACAGTCACAGAACATGGAGACTCAGCCAATGTAATACAGTCACAGAACATGGAACTCAGCCAATGTAATACAGTCACAGAACAGAGGAAACTCAGCCAATGTAATACAGTCACAAAACATGGAAACTCAACCAATGTAATACAGTCACAGAACATGGAAACTCAGCCAATGTAATACAGTCACAGAACATGGAAACTCAGCCAATGTAATACAGTCACAGAACATGGAATCTCAGCCAATGTAATACAGTCACAGAACAGGGAAACTCAGCCAATGTAATACAGTCACAGAACATGGAAACTCGGCCAATGTAATAAAGTCACAGAACAGAGGAAACTCAGCCAATGTAATACAGTCACAGAAAATGGAAACTCGGCCAATGTAATACAGTCACAGAACATGGAATCTCAGCCAATGTAATAAAGTCACAGAACAGAGGAAACTCAGCCAATGTAATACAGTCACAGAACATGGAAACTCGGCCAATGTAATACAGTCACAGAACATGGAATCTCAGCCAATGTAATACAGTCACAGAACATGGAAACTCAGCCAATGTAATATAGTCATAGAACATGGAATCTCAGCCAATGTAATACAGTCACAGAACAGAGGAAACTCAGCCAATGTAATACAGTCACAGAACATGGAAACTCCGCCAATGTAATACAGTCACAGAACATGGAATCTCAGCCAATGTAATACAGTCACAGAACATGGAAACTCAGCCAATGTAATACAGTCACAGAACATGGAATCTCAGCCAATGTAATACAGTCACAGAACAGAGGAAACTCAGCCAATGTAATACAGTCACAGAACATGGAATCTCAGCCTATGTAATACAGTCACAGAACATGGAAACTCAGCCAATGTAATACAGTCACAGAACAGAGGAAACTCAGCCAATGTAATAAAGTCACAGAACAGAGGAAACTCAGCCAATGTAACACAGTCACAGAACATGGAAACTCAGCCAATGTAATACAGTCACAGAACATGGAATCTCAGCCAATGTAATACAGTCACAGAACATGGAACTCAGCCAATGTAATACAGTCACAGAACAGAGGAAACTCAGCCAATGTAATACAGTCACAAAACATGGAAACTCAGCCAATGTAAGAGAAACCGAAAGATTGCATAAGAAAAGAGGTGTTTTAAACCTCTAGGATGGGGGCAGGCATGTATGCAAATTACTTGTGGGAGTTAGCCTATGGCAAGCAGGGGCGGGTTTGTAACAGGAACATTATATAGTGGGATAAAAGTGAGGGCCAAAGCCTCTTTGTTCCAGATTCCTCCAGGACAGGGAAGTGCATTTTGTCAGTTGTCATTTTCCTTAATAAAACTCTCTTAGTGCTTCTCCTTCTTCTCTCCTCCTTTTCCTTATTGTATTTAGTCTCTTTTCATTTACTTCATATCATTGCTTTTACTTTTCCTTTCTGTCCTCAATCACTGTCTTTTAGATTTCTTGTTCTGCTGGGGGTGGGTGTAGCTATGTCCTGCCTAGTAATGAGCCTCCCCAGACCCTGGTCCCTGGCTCCACAGTGCCCCCATGTTATTAGGAGCTGCAGGTGTGGTTCCCCTATTGATAGTTCTATCCCCCCTCAGGCTGCAGCAGCTTTGTGGAAGGTGTGCCAGTGTGGGGGAGGGGTGCTTCCCTTCAGTCCTTAATGCCCCTGGTCAATATCATCTTTGTGGCTGCAGTGGCCAGCACCATAGGCAAATGCAGGAGGGGTTTATGAGTGCCTTACCTGAACCCCCCCTCAGCCCACACCATGATGACTACAATAGAAATAGCATATAATACTAAAGTTGCATGTTTTTTAGGATCCCCTCAGTGTCACAAATGAAATAACTAGCACTACAGTCCCTGTTGATCTTTTAAATGTGTCAGCCAGTAGAAAAAGTTAAAAGCCAGTAATGAATATTGTTATGCACCAACTAGATCTGGAAAACATGCACTGTACGGGGTGCACTGATATGGATCACCTATTGGATCAATTATTAATACTGGATAATACACCATCCAGTACATAGGGGACCAATCTGTGCATCTATGTCCAGGACAGTGCATGGTTTCTTTTTCTGCCCTCTCCCAGATTCCCCAACTTGCTCATATGATCTGTAAAGGAGCCGGCACATGAAATAAAAAGATTCAGCTCAGACAGGATGGCTCTACTTCTACATATAATTACTTACTGTGTTTGCTGGTCCTGTATATGCCAGAATTATATCATTCAGTACATTCGTATGATGTATTTTATAGATGGTCTAAGTGCTGATTATGCCCTCTTAATGGTAGAAAACAGTTGCAGCAAACAGTGTCAGTATTATGCTGGGCATTGAGGTATCATTGGGGGAATAGAATGCTTTAGTGATGCGTTATATGACAGTAAGGGGTAATGGCTTTGACACTGCTTTATTTATGTATGGCACCTTAGATCTAGCTTTTATCTCCTTTGAATCATATTATCAGTCAATAGAGGAGATTGTATTATATACTGTATTCTGAGCATTTAACTTACAAAATAGACAGAATACATGTGCTACAGTGAATTTCTACAGGGTGCACAGCTTATTATTGCAATCACTGCCCCAAGCAGCTATCACCGGGAAGCTCCATTCTCAGCTATGCTCCTACTTCGACAAATATACATTGCTGGAGGTCACGCAGCCTTCGCGTCCTGCCTATGAGGGGTACAACGCGTGCAAAGCAGCTAGTTCAGTTCGTCAGGGCTAACAGCAGGCGTCTGGGGAAAATGCTTCGCCTTTAATAATTCCACCTGTACGCAGGGACGAAAATGTCATTTTCGTCACCTCTGCTTGCGATGTGGTGGCAATCACCCAGTTGCCAAGTGTTTCAAGGGGGGTGCCCAGCAGCAGCCTGCACAGCCAGCAAAAGGCACAAGTGCTAAGTAAAGTTCCATCCCCTGTCCGTGTCACAGCGATAGCAAAATGGTTGAGTTGGTACCCGGTTCTGCAGGACGCAGAATTTTCGTTAAAAGGCTTCAGTTTTGGTTTTCGTTTACCTATTTGCAGGATTGTCGACACATATTCGCCTAGAAATTTGAAGTCTGCCTTTGAATTGCCTCACATTCTTAGGGAAAAAGTGGCTGGCGAGGTTAGCGTCAGGCACATTGCAGGGCCTTTTGCAGAACCCCCATTAGGGATCTTGTGAATTCCCCGGTGGGAGTGGTTCCCAAGAAAATTCCAGGAAAATACAGGCTCATGCAACATCTGTCTTATCCGCCAGGCTCGTCAGTAAATTTTGCCATACCAGTTGAGGTTTCCTCGGTGGTGTACCAGTCTTTTGACGATGCTTTGGACGTCATTAGGTGTTATGGTCCGGGCGCACTGATGGCTAAGATAGATGTTGAGTCAGCTTTTCGTCTACTTCCTTTGCACCCAGAGTCATTCCAGTTTATGGGTTTTTAGCTTGGACAACGGATATTGCATAGACAAATGCTTGCCTATGGGGTGTTCTGTGTCCTGTGCGTTTTTCGAGCATTTTAGCACCTTCCTACACTGGTGCGCGGAATTTATTTATTTAATTTTTGCGGTAGTCATGGAATAGCCCACTATCTCGATGACTTTCTGTGTGTCGGCCCTTCCGGTTCAGGCAGATGCAGTTATCTTTTGTTTTCTTTATGAGCGCTGTTTTTTCATTTGGAGTTACCGTTGCTGCGGACAAAACGGAGGGCCCTTCCCCTTGTCATTCCTGGGTATCGAGATCTGTACCTCAGCGGGTTCTTGTCGCATTCCTCTCGATAAGCCTGTCAAGTTGCGTAATGCCATAGCGGAATGCACGGCTTCCAGTAGAATTACCCTGCGGCAGGCGCAATCCCTCCTGGGCCTGTAAAGTAATTCCAATGGGCAGAGCTTTTTCACGTAAATTGGAAAGGGCCACGGCTGGTGTCACTAACCGAGACATTTGCTACGTTTATCCTCAGAGATTAAGCAGGACCTCTCTGTCTGGGTCTCGTTTCTTCGGGATTTTAATGGCGTTCGGTTGTGGATGTCTCCAGCCGCTGACAATTTGCAGCTGCAGCTGTTCACCGATGCAGCAGGCACCACAGGGTTCGGATGTTACCTTGATGGCTCCTGGTGCGTTGGCCGTTGGCTGGAAGAATGGGTGGGAAAGGGTTTGACTAAGGACTTACTCCTTCTCAAACTCTTTCCCATAATGGTTTCCTTGGAAATCTGGGGGGAATGGTTAAGCAATCGCAGCATCATTATCAGGTGTGACAACCTGGGCGTGGTCCATGCGATACAATCAGCAACATGCGGCTTCCCTGCTGGTTTTGCGCTTGCTAGCGCAGCTGTGCTCACATGTTTGCGCTGTAACATCATGTTTAAGGCAAGACACGTTCCTGGGGTGGAGAATGAGATAGACGATGCGTTATCACGTTTCCAGTGGGCTAGGTCCCGATCTGTGGCCCCTGGTGCTGACGTTGTGCTTTGCCCCTCTTATGTTTGGCAGGTGATCGAGCCGGCATGGAGGGCTTAGCAGAACAGTCTTTAGCCCCCTCCACGTTGCGAGCATATCGGCAGGCATGGAATGAATGGGAAGATTATTCCCGTAGCAGCAAACAGGCAGGTAAGAGTCAGCATCGTTCAATGCTTTCTTTTATTTGGAGTCTCCATTTGGCTGGCAGATC
Organism: Taudactylus pleione; assembly: GCA_031769625.1. Taxonomy (NCBI): domain Eukaryota; kingdom Metazoa; phylum Chordata; class Amphibia; order Anura; family Myobatrachidae; genus Taudactylus; species Taudactylus pleione. Next base: position 451,655 of record JAUIMM010001530.1, on the reverse strand, counting down.
CAGGGCTTCTGTTGCGCGCTCTTTGGGGGGCATTGCATTTTATTGTAAATTGAAGGGCCAACCTGACTTTACTAAAAGTTTTCTGATTGTGAAGGCTTTAAAGGGTTGGGCACGGGTCTCCCGGCCAGTAGCTGACCTTAAGAGACCTGTGGACGCTCATCTGCTTCCGGCAGTATTAGGGGCGGTTCTCGGAGTGGCTCTTACTGCGTATGAGGCGGTCCTGATTCAAGTGGTGTTTTCAGAGGCTTTTCACGGCACCTTGAGGGTATCGGAGCTGGTGGCATCATCCAAATGGGTTGATGCCGCCATGCTCCTCTCGGATATCCTGGTCAGTGAGAGGTCTGTTCTCTGTAGGATTCGGCGGTCAAAGACCGACCAGACTGGTAGGGGTGGGTGGATCTCGTTGGGTCCATCTAGGTACGAACAGATCTGCCCCGTGGCACTAGCTATGCGGTATGAGTTATTGCGGCCGGATGTTCCTGGTTCATGACTCATGCATATGGACAGGACTCCGCTTACCAAATACCAGTTTGGTTGGTTTTTGAAGAGGTGTGTATCAGTTTTAGGCCTCCCGCCTCAAGATTTTGGTACACACTCGTTTCTGATCGGAGCCGCAACTTCGGCGGCAGCTGCGGGTTTCTCGGCATCAGAAATTAAGGCCCTAGGACGTTGGAAATCGGATAGTTATAAAGGTTACATTCGACCTAGGCGTGAAGGCCCTTTGTTTTAAAGTCATTTCACAGTCTGTTCCGGTTACGTTTATATTTTATGCTTGCCTGGTTTTTGTCTTGTCTCATGTACTGTCCTGTCTTGTCTGTTACCCCTGTCCGTCCTACTCGGGATTAGCTACTCGCCATTGCTGGCAATGGGAGTCTTGAGGGATTTTACAATTTTTACCTGAACTGACGGATTCAATTCGGCTTCTCAATCATTTAATTAGGCCATAGTCCATCCCTCAGCAGGTTTTTATTTTACCTCTTGCCGAGTTCACCTGTTTTTTCCCAATTCCCCCCCACCCATTCTTCCCCTTTGTGTCTTCTGTTTGTCTCAGCCACTTCAAATAGTAAAGTCGGCGACCAATAGAAAATTTTTCTTTTTGGCAGATACTCACTTATGTTCTATCAGATCCCACTAATACACCATAAAATTTTATTGTTTTATGACAATTACTAATTTTTTATTTACTGCTTTCCTCCACCTTTAGGATTGCTCTTTGACACGCAGGAAATTTGGGTTATAGGCCACTCATATATTTTCTGGGCTGCTAGGTTTGAGTTCAGATCAAGCTCCAATTTTTGAATATTCAGCTAGGGTCCGTTGCATAGGTTCCAGAGGTATGAGATGGCATTCCTTTTGTCCTAAACTGTTAGAGTCTGCAAGGCTTTTTGGTAGGCCACGTATTTTGGTGGCTTATTTAGGAGGCAACGACTTAGGGCAGAGGTCCACTGTAGAATTACGAGTTGATATTGTCAACGATTTGGCGAGGGTGCTATCGGCCTGGCCCTTGTGTAAATTAATTTGGTCTTGCATTGTACCTCGACAGGTCTGGCGTGGGGTTAGGAGTTTTCCTGCTAATGACGAAGCTAGGAAGAAACTTAATTTCGCAGTTGCCAAATTTGTGATGGCCAATTATGGCCGTTTCATTTACCATAAGAACATTCAATTTCGATTTAGTTATATGTATAGACCTGATGGAGTTCATTTAACAGAGGAGGGTTGGTCATTGTTAATTGGGGATCTTTTTGAGGAGTTGGCGTTATTGGGGTAGTACTTGGTATGGTGGCGGTGCAGCGGTTCTATAAGCAGAACCTTGCTGTGGCGGGAAAGAACGGCAGGTCGCCAGTCCGGGTGCAATTATGATTTAAGGGCGCTCCCTTCGTTGACTGGTAGTTGGCTGTACCAACCTAACGGGGGGCAGTATCACCACCTAAACAGGTGGGAAGTCAAGATGGGGGTGAGCGTTACCTTTTGTTGATGATATGAGTTACATGGTTATGTGTATGCACTCTGGGCGATCTACGCCTGCTATGCCTTTTGTTGTTTGTGTGTGGGCATAGCAGATCTGGCTGATTTCTGGCCGTCCTTTCTTTGCCACCATACATCCTTAAATAAATAATAATTATTATTGCTCCAATAAATCGCCGTCAAGTTATCTGCCAAATCCACGTCTCAGTGTCTTTATTTTATGTTAGTATGATAAGTGGTTTGCACACATGACAACACCTCATCCGATAGAAGGTTTATACAGTCACAGAACAGAGGAAACTCAGCCAATGTAATACAGTCACAGAACATGGAAACTCAGCCAATGTAATATAGTCACAGAACATGGAATCTCAGCCTATGTAATACAGTCACAGAACAGAGGAAACTCAGCCAATGTAATAAAGTCACAGAACAGAGGAAACTCAGCCAATGTAACACAGTCACAGAACATGGAAACTCGGCCAATGTAATACAGTCACAGAACATGGAATCTCAGCCAATGTAATACAGTCACAGAACATGGAAACTCAGCCAATGTAATATAGTCACAGAACATGGAATCTCAGCCAATGTAATACAGTCACAGAACAGAGGAAACTCAGCCAATGTAATACAGTCACAGAACATGGACACTCAGCCAATGTAATACAGTCACAGAACAGGGAAACTCAGCCAATGTAATACAGTCACAGAACATGGACACTCAGCCAATGTAATACAGTCACAGAACATGGAAACTCAGCCAATGTAATACAGTCACAGAACATGGAAACTCAGCCAATGTAATAACGTCACAGAACAGGAAAACTCAGCCAATGTAATAATGTCACAGAACATGGAAACTCAGCCAATGTAATACAGTCACAGAACAGGGAACTCAGCCAATGTAATACAGTCACACAACATGGAAACTCAGCCAATGTAATACAGTCACAGAACATGGAATCTCAGCCAACGTAATACAGTCACAGAACAGGGAAACTCAGCCAATGTAATACAGTAACAGAACAGAGGAAACTCAGCCAATGTAAAACAGTCACAGAACATGGAAACTCAGCCAATGTAATAAAGTCACAGAACATGGAATCTCAGCCAATGTAATACAGTCACAGAACAGAGGAAACTCAGCCAATGTAATACAGTCACAGAACATGGAAACTCAGCCAATGTAATACAGTCACAGAACATGGAAACTCAGCCAATGTAATAACGTCACAGAACAGGAAAACTCAGCCAATGTAATACAGTCACAGAACATGGAAACTCAGCCAATGTAATATAGTCACAGAACATGGAAACTCAGCCAATGTAATACAGTCACAGAACATGGAAACTCAGCCAATGTAATACAGTCACAGAACACGGAAACTCAGCCAATGTAATACAGTCACAGAACATGGAAACTCCACCAATGTAATAAAGTCACAGAACATGGAAACTCAGCCAATGTAATACAGTCACAGAACATGGAAACTCGCCCCAATGTAATAGTCACAGAACAGAGGAAACTCAGCCAATGTAATATAGTTACAGAACATGGAAACTCCTCCAATGTAATACAGTCACAGAACATGGAAACTCGCCCCAATGTAATAAAGTCACAGAACATGTCGCAGGTTTTCCAGACTCCAAAAACTCTCAAGATGTAACTCTCATCCAGCTCGATCAATGTACTAGTGTGAGAGTTTTACTGCTAATCTCTCACATTTTGTAATCTCTCACCCTATTACATTTGGTCCCCAGTATTATGAGCAGATATCCGTACGACATACTCACAGAAGTAATTTTTCAGAAACATTATGGGCACCAGGACCAGCATGGCCACGGGCAGGAAGCAGAACGTCTTCCATCTTCTCAGCAGTTTTATCCCACACAGGTCGGGTTCTGGAAGAAGCACAGATGGCCCAGAGTCAGTGAATACATTTCCTTGTGGCCCCAGAGCAGTTCCTGGGGCCACCAATCCCAGTGATGATAATGTAAGGGGAAGCCTTATATGGAGTGCGTTCTATACTGTCTATAAGGGTACCCGTGTATACCTGCTCACATACTGACCCTATAACATATACAGCCCATAAAGAGTCTATTACATCCCATGCACCTGCCGTGAGGTAACATTAAAGCTCTGAGAATCCACGTGAGGCTCCCTGAGGTGACACCTGGGTCATTTCATGGCCAAATACAACACAAGGGGATTACATAGAGGAATATCTGCTGTGCCATAATTATCCTGATTTTGGGGTCTCATTTAGTGCTGGACGCAGTTCAAATAATTACGAGGGTTAGCGACAATTGGGAGACTGCACATGCGCAAAGGTTTCTCTGTGATCGCAGAGAGACTGACAAGAAGGCAGCGTTGGGGGGTGAAAATGGAGCGTTTGGTGGGAGGTGACGGAGGAGTGGTTGGATAAACGCAGGCGTGCTGAAGTCATTTTTGGGGTACCGGCAGGTGCCTGCAATCACATGCACAGAACTCGTACTCCCATCGTGTCTGTCCCGCCGGCCCTGCTGCATGGCCAGGAGGATACACAGGACTGATAATATCGGTGGAACTGCATGTGGGCTGCGATGGGATATGAAGTTGCGTTCCTGGTTGCGATGGCTGCGGTGGGTGTCTCTATGCTTCTGGATGAGGGGGCATTATTTCACAGATTTGCACCTCTGTGTTGGCTAACTAGCAGCTGCGATCAGAACCGCGTCAATCTCTATATCAGGCCCAATGTCCTTCTGTTCCTATTGGGACAGCTTTGTTCAGATTGACCTGGAAGTTGGTAGGTACGTTATACAGAGCAACTGAGCTGGACGTTGGGAGGTATGTTATACAGAGCAGCAGAGCTGGACGTTGGGAGGTATGTTATACAGAGCAGCAGAGCTGGACGTTGGGAGGTATGTTATACAGAGCAACTGAGCTGGACGTTGAGAGGTATGTTATACAGAGCAACTGAGCTGGATGTTGGGAGGTATGTTATACAGAGCAACTGAGCTGGACGTTAGGAGGTATGTTATACAGAGCAACTGAGCTGGACGTTGGGAGGTATGTTATACAGAGCAACTGAGCTGGACGTTGGGAGGTATGTTATACAGAGCAACTGAGCTGGACGTTGGGAGGTATGTTATACAGAGCAACTGAGCTGGAAGTTGGGAGGTGTGTTATAGCAGAGCTGGAAGTTGGGAGGTGTGTTATAGCAGAGCTGGAAGTTGGGAGGTATGTTATAGCAGAGATGGAAGTTGGGAGGTATGTTATAGCAGAGCAGGAAGTTGGGAGGTATGTTATAGCAGAGCTGGAAGTTGGGAGGTATGTTATAGCAGAGCAGCAGAGCTGGACATTGGGAGGTATGTTATAGCAGAGCAGGAAGTTGGGAGGTATGTTATAGCAGAGCTGGAAGTTGGGAGGTATGTTATAGCAGAGATGGAAGTTGGGAGGTCTGTTATAGCAGAGATGGAAGTTGGGAGGTCTGTTATAGCAGAGATGGAAGTTGGGAGGTATGTTATAGCAGAGCAGCAGAGCTGGACGTTGGGAGGTATGTTATAGCAGAGATGGAAGTTGGGATGTATGTTATAGCAGAGCAGGAAGTTGGGAGGTATGTTATAGCAGAGATGCAAGCTGGGAGGTATGTTATAGCAGAGATGGAAGTTGGGAGGTATGTTATAGCAGAGATGGAAGTTGGGAGGTATGTTATAGCAGAGCAGGAAGTTGGGAGGTATGTTATAGCAGAGATGGAAGTTGGGAGGTATGTTATAGCAGAGCAACTGAGCTGGACGTTGGGATGTATGTTATAGCAGAGCAGGAGGTTGGGAGGTATGTTATAGCAGAGCAGCGGAGCTGGACGTTGGGAGGTATGTTATAGCAGAGATGGAAGTTGGGAGGTATGTTATAGCAGAGCAGCAAAGCTGGAAGTTGGGAGAAATGTTATAGCAGAGCAGGAGAGCTGGAAGTTGGGAGGTATGTTATAGTCGAGCTGGACGTTGGGAGGTATGTTATAGCAGAGATGGAAGTTGGGAGGTATGTTATAGCAGAGATGGAAGTTGGGAGGTATGTTATAGCAGAGCAGCAGAGCTGAAAGTTGGGAGGTATGTTATAGCAGAGCTGGAAGTTGGGAGGTATGTTATAGCAGAGCAGGAAGTTGGGAGATATGTTAAAGCAGAGCTTGAAGTTGGGAGGTATGTTATAGCAGAGCTGGAAGTTGGGAGGTATGTTATAGCAGAGATGGAAGCTGGGAGGTATGTTATAGCAGAGATGGAAGTTGGGAGGTATGTTATAGCAGAGATGGAAGATGGGAGGTATGTTATAGCAGAGCAGGAAGTTGGGAGGTATGTTATAGCAGAGATGGAAGTTGGGAGGTATGTTATAGCAGAGCAACTGAGCTGGACGTTGGGAGGTATGTTATAGCAGAGATGGAAGTTGGGATGTATGTTATAGCAGAGCAGGAAGTTGGGAGGTATGTTATAGCAGAGCAGTGGAGCTGGACGTTGGGAGGTATGTTATAGCAGAGCAGGAAGTTGGGAGGTATGTTATAGCAGAGATGGAAGTTGGGAGGTATGTTATAGCAGAGCAGCAAAGCTGGAAGTTGGGAGAATGTTATAGCAGAGCACGAGAGCTGGAAGTTGGGAGGTATGTTATAGCCGAGCTGGACGTTGGGAGGTATGTTATAGCAGAGCTGGAAGTTGGGAGGTATGTTATAGCAGAGATGGAAGGTGGGAGGTATGTTATAGCAGAGCAGCAGAGCTGAAAGTTGGGAGGTATGTTATAGCAGAACAGCAGAGCTGGACATTGGGAGGTATGTTATAGCAGAGCAGGAAGTTGGGAGGTATGTTATAGCAGAGCTGGAAGTTGGGAGGTATGTTATAGCAGAGATGGAAGCTGGGAGGTATGTTATAGCAGAGATGGAAGTTGGGAGGTATGTTATAGCAGAGATGGAAGTTGGGAGGTATGTTATAGCAGAGCTGGACGTTGGGAGGTATGTTATAGCAGAGATGGAAGTTGGGATGTATGTTATAGCAGAGCAGGAAGTTGGGAGGTATGTTATAGCAGAGATGGAAGCTGGGAGGTATGTTATAGCAGAGATGGAAGTTGGGAGGTATGTTATAGCAGAGATGGAAGTTGGGAGGTATGTTATAGCAGAGCAGGAAGTTGGGAGGTATGTTATAGCAGAGCAGCAGAGCTGGAGGTTGGGAGGTATGTTATAGAAGAGATGGAAGTTGGGATGTATGTTATAGCAGAGCAGGAAGTTGGGAGGTATGTTATAGCAGAGATGGAAGCTGGGAGGTATGTTATAGCAGAGATGGAAATTGGGAGGTATGTTATAGCAGAGCAGGAAGTTGGGAGGTAGGTTATAGCAGAGCAGGAAGTTGGGAGGTATGTTAAAGCAGAGATGGAAGTTGGGAGGTATGTTATAGCAGAGCAACTGAGCTGGACGTTGGGAGGTATGTTATAGCAGAGATGGAAGTTGGGATGTATGTTATAGCAGAGCAGGAAGTTGGGAGGTATGTTATAGCAGAGCAGCAGAGCTGGACGTTGGGAGGTATGTTATAGCAGAGCAGGAAGTTGGGAGGTATGTTATAGCAGAGATGGAAGTTGGGAGGTATGTTATAGCAGAGATGGAAGTTGGGAGGTATGTTATAGCAGAGATGGAAGTTGGGAGGTATGTTATAGCAGAGCAGCAAAGCTGGAAGTTGGGAGAAATGTTATAGCAGAGCAGGAGAGCTGGAAGTTGGGAGGTATGTTATAGCCGAGCTGGACGTTGGGAGGTATGTTATAGCAGAGCTGGAAGTTGGGAGGTATGTTATAGCAGAGATGGAAGTTGGGAGGTATGTTATAGCAGAGCAGCAGAGCTGGAAGTTGGGAGGTATGTTATAGCAGAGCTGGAAGTTGGGAGGTATGTTATAGCAGAGCTGGAAGTTTGGAGGTATGTTATAGCAGAGCAGCAGAGCTGGAAGTTGGGCGGTATGTTATAGCAGAGCAGCAGAGCTGGAAGTTGGGAGGTATGTTATAGCAGAGCAGCAGAGCTGGAAGTTGGGAAGTATGTTATAGCAGAGCAGCAGAGCTGGAAGTTGGGAGGTATGTTATAGCAGAGCTGGAAGTTGGGAGGTGTGTTGTAGCAGAGCTGGAAGTTGGGAGGTGTGTTATAGCAGAGCAGCAGAGCTGGAAGTTGGGAGGTGTGTTATAGCAGAGCTGGAAGTTGGGAGGTGTGTTATAGCAGAGATGGAAGTTGGGAGGTATGTTATAGCAGAGCAGGAAGTTGGGAGGTATGTTATAGCAGAGATGGAAGTTGGGAGGTATGTTATAGCAGAGCAGCAGAGCTGGACGTTGGGAGGTATGTTATAGCAGAGATGGAAGTTGGGATGTATGTTATAGCAGAGCAGGAAGTTGGGAGGTATGTTATAGCAGAGATGGAAGCTGGGAGGTATGTTATAGCAGAGATGGAAGTTGGGAGGTATGTTATAGCAGAGATGGAAGTTGGGAGGTATGTTATAGCAAAGCAGGAAGTGGGGAGGTATGTTATAGCAGAGATGGAAGTTGGGAGGTATGTTATAGCAGAGCAACTGAGCTGGACGTTGGGAGGTATGTTATAGCAGAGATGGAAGTTGGGATGTATGTTATAGCAGAGCAGGAAGTTGGGAGGTATGTTATAGCAGAGCAGCGGAGCTGGACGTTGGGAGGTATGTTATAGCAGAGCAGGAAGTTGGGAGGTATGTTATAGCAGAGATGGAAGTTGGGAGGTATGTTATAGCAGAGCTGCAAAGCTGGAAGTTGGGAGAAATGTTATAGCAGAGCAGGAGAGCTGGAAGTTGGGAGGTATGTTATAGCCGAGCTGGACGTTGGGAGGTATGTTATAGCAGAGCTGGAAGTTGGGAGGTATGTTATAGCAGAGATGGAAGTTGGGAGGTATGTTATAGCAGAGCAGCAGAGCTGAAAGTTGGGAGGTATGTTATAGCAGAGCTGGAAGTTGGGAGGTATGTTATAGCAGAGCAGGAAGTTGGGAGGTATGTTATAGCAGAGCTTGAAGTTGGGAGGTATGTTATAGCAGAGCAGCAGAGCTGGACATTGGGAGGTATGTTATAGCAGAGCTGGAAGTTGGGAGGTATGTTATAGCAGAGATGGAAGCTGGGAGGTATGTTATAGCAGAGATGGAAGTTGGGAGGTATGTTATAGCAGAGATGGAAGTTGGGAGGTATGTTATAGCAGAGCAGCAGAGCTGGACGTTGGGAGGTATGTTATAGCAGAGATGGAAGTTGGGATGTATGTTATAGCAGAGCAGGAAGTTGGGAGGTATGTTATAGCAGAGATGGAAGCTGGGAGGTATGTTATAGCAGAGATGGAAGTTGGGAGGTATGTTATAGCAGAGATGGAAGTTGGGAGGTATGTTATAGCAGAGCAGCGGAGCAGGAAGTTGGGAGGTATGTTATAGCAGAGATGGAAGTTGGGAGGTATGTTATAGCAGAGCAGCAAAGCTGGAAGTTGGGAGAAATGTTATAGCAGAGCAGGAGAGCTGGAAGTTGGGAGGTATGTTATAGCCGAGCTGGAAGTTGGGAGGTATGTTATAGCAGAGATGGAAGTTGGGAGGTATGTTATAGCAGAGCAGCAGAGCTGGAAGTTGGGAGGTATGTTATAGCAGAGCTGGAAGTTGGGAGGTATGTTATAGCAGAGCTGGAAGTTGGGAGGTATGTTATAGCAGAGCAGCAGAGCTGGAAGTTGGGCGGTATGTTATAGCAGAGCAGCAGAGCTGGAAGTTGGGAGGTATGTTATAGCAGAGCAGCAGAGCTGGAAGTTGGGAAGTATGTTATAGCAGAGCAGGAAGTTGGGAGGTATGTTATAGCAGAGCTGGAAGTTGGGAGGTATGTTATAGCAGAGCTGGAAGTTGGTAGGTGTGTTGTAGCAGAGCTGGAAGTTTGGAGGTGTGTTATAGCAGAGCAGCAGAGCTGGAAGTTGGGAGGTATGTTATAGCAGAGCTGGAAGTTGGGAGGTGTGTTGTAGCAGAGCTGGAAGTTGGGAGGTGTGTTGTAGCAGAGCTGGAAGTTGGGAGGTATGTTATAGCAGAGCTGGAAGTTGGGAGGTATGTTATAGCAGAGCAGCAGAGCTGGAAGTTGGGAGGTATGTTATAGCAGAGCTGGAAGTTGGGAGGTATGTTATAGCAGAGCAGCAGAGCTGGAAGTTGGGAGGTGTGTTATAGCAGAGCTGGAAGTTGGGAGGTATGTTATAGCAGAGCTGGAAGTTGGGAGGTATGTTATAGCAGAGCAGCAGAGCTGGAAGTTGGGAGGTGTGTTATAGCAGAGCTGGAAGTTGGGAGGTGTGTTGTAGCAGAGCTGAAAGTTGGGAGGTATGTTATAGCAGAGCTGGAAGTTGGGAGGTGTGTTGTAACAGAGCTGGAAGTTGGGAGGTATGTTATAGCAGAGCTGGAAGTTGGGAGGTATGTTATAGCAGAGCTGGAAGTTGGGAGGTATGTCATAGCAGAGCAGCAGAGCTGGAAGTTGGGAGGTGTGTTATAGCAGAGCTGGAAGTTGGGAGGTATGTTATAGCAGAGCTGGAAGTTGGGAGGTATGTTATAGCAGAGCAGCAGAGCTGGAAGTTGGGAGGTATGTTATAGCAGAGCAGCAGAGCTGGAAGTTGGGAGGTGTGTTGTAGCAGAGCTGGAAGTTGGGAGGTGTGTTGTAGCAGAGCTGGAAGTTGGGAGGTGTGTTGTAGCAGAGCTGGAAGTTGGGAGGTATGTTATAGCAGAGCTGGAAGTTGGGAGTTATGTTATAGCAGAGCTGGAAGTTGGGAGGTATGTTGTAGCAGAGCTGGAAGTTGGGAGGTGTGTTGTAGCAGAGCTGGAAGTTGGGAGGTGTGTTGTAGCAGAGCTGGAAGTTGGGAGGTGTGTTGTAGCAGAGCTGGAAGTTGGGAGGTGTGTTGTAGCAGAGCTGGAAGTTGGGAGGTGTGTTGTAGCAGAGCTGGAAGTTGGGAGGTATGTTATAGCAGAGCTGGAAGTTGGGAGGTATGTTATAGCAGAGCTGGAAGTTGGGAGGTATGTTATAGCAGAGCTGGAAGTTGGGAGGTATGTTGTAGCAGAGCTGGAAGTTGGGAGGTGTGTTGTAGCAGAGCTGGAAGTTGGGAGGTGTGTTGTAGCAGAGCTGGAAGTTGGGAGGTGTGTTGTAGCAGAGCTGGAAGTTGGGAGGTGTGTTGTAGCAGAGCTGGAAGTTGGGAGGTGTGTTGTAGCAGAGCTGGAAGTTGGGAGGTATGTTATAGCAGAGCTGGAAGTTGGGAGGTATGTTATAGCAGAGCTGGAAGTTGGGAGGTGTGTTGTAGCAGAGCTGGAAGTTGGGAGGTGTGTTGTAGCAGAGCTGGAAGTTGGGAGGTGTGTTATAGCAGAGCTGGAAGTTGGGAGGTATGTTATAGCAGAGCAGCAGAGCTGGAAGTTGGGAGGTATGTTATAGCAGAGCAGCAGAGCTGGAAGTTGGGAGGTATGTTATAGCAGAGCTGGAAGTTGGGAGGTATGTTATAGCAGAGCTGGAAGTTGGGAGGTATGTTATAGCAGAGCAGCAGAGCTGGAAGTTGGGCGGTATGTTATAGCAGAGCAGCAGAGCTGGAAGTTGGGAGGTATGTTATAGCAGAGCAGCAGAGCTGGAAGTTGGGAAGTATGTTATAGCAGAGCTGGAAGTTGGGAGGTATGTTATAGCAGAGCTGGAAGTTGGTAGGTGTGTTGTAGCAGAGCTGGAAGTTTGGAGGTATGTTATAGCAGAGCTGGAAGTTGGGAGGTATGTTATAGCAGAGCAGCAGAGCTGGAAGTTGGGAGGTGTGTTGTAGCAGAGCTGGAAGTTGGGAGGTATGTTGTAGCAGAGCTGGAAGTTGGGAGGTATGTTATAGCAGAGCTGGAAGTTGGGAGGTATGTTGTAGCAGAGCTGGAAGTTGGGAGGTATGTTGTAGCAGAGCTGGAAGTTGGGAGGTATGTTGTAGCAGAGCTGGAAGTTGGGAGGTATGTTATAGCAGAGCTGGAAGTTGGGAGGTATGTTGTAGCAGAGCTGGAAGTTGGGAGGTATGTTGTAGCAGAGCTGGAAGTTGGGAGGTATGTTATAGCAGAGCTGGAAGTTGGGAGGTATGTTGTAGCAGAGCTGGAAGTTGGGAGGTATGTTATAGCAGAGCTGGAAGTTGGGAGGTATGTTGTAGCAGAGCTGGAAGTTGGGAGGTATGTTGTAGCAGAGCTGGAAGTTGGGAGGTATGTTGTAGCAGAGCTGGAAGTTGGGAGGTATGTTGTAGCAGAGCTGGAAGTTGGGAGGTATGTTGTAGCAGAGCTGGAAGTTGGGAGGTATGTTGTAGCAGAGCTGGAAGTTGGGAGGTATGTTGTAGCAGAGCAGGAAGTTGGGAGGTATGTTGTAGCAGAGCTGGAAGTTGGGAGGTATGTTGTAGCAGAGCAGGAAGTTGGGAGGTGTGTTGTAGCAGAGCTGGAAGTTGGTAGGTGTGTTGTAGCAGAGCTGGAAGTTGGGAGGTATGTTGTAGCAGAGCTGGAAGTTGGGAGGTATGTTGTAGCAGAGCTGGAAGTTGGGAGGTATGTTGTAGCAGAGCTGGAAGTTGGGAGGTATGTTGTAGCAGAGCAGGAAGTTGGGAGGTATGTTGTAGCAGAGCTGGAAGTTGGGAGGTATGTTATAGCAGAGCTGGAAGTTGGGAGGTGTGTTGTAGCAGAGCTGGAAGTTGTGAGGTATGTTATAGCAGAGCTGGAAGTTGGGAGGTATGTTATAGCAGAGATGGAAGTTGGGAGGTATGTTATAGCAGAGCAGCAGAGCTGGAAGTTGGGAGGTATGTTATAGCAGAGCTGGAAGTTGGGAGGTATGTTATAGCAGAGCTGGAAGTTGGGAGGTATGTTATAGCAGAGCAGCAGAGCTGGAAGTTGGGCGGTATGTTATAGCAGAGCTGGAAGTTGGGAGGTATGTTATAGCAGAGCAGCAGAGCTGGAAGTTGGGAAGTATGTTATAGCAGAGCTGGAAGTTGGGAGGTATGTTATAGCAGAGCAGGAAGTTGGTAGGTGTGTTGTAGCAGAGCTGGAAGTTTGGAGGTATGTTATAGCAGAGCTGGAAGTTGGGAGGTATGTTATAGCAGAGCAGCAGAGCTGGAAGTTGGGAGGTGTGTTGTAGCAGAGCTGGAAGTTGGGAGGTGTGTTGTAGCAGAGCTGGAAGTTGGGAGGTATGTTATAGCAGAGCTGGAAGTTGGGAGGTATGTTATAGCAGAGCAGCAGAGCTGGAAGTTGGGAGGTATGTTATAGCAGAGCTGGAAGTTGGGAGGTATGTTATAGCAGAGCAGCAGAGCTGGAAGTTGGGAGGTGTGTTATAGCAGAGCTGGAAGTTGGGAGGTATGTTATAGCAGAGCTGGAAGTTGGGAGGTATGTTATAGCAGAGCAGCAGAGCTGGAAGTTGGGAGGTGTGTTATAGCAGAGCTGGAAGTTGGGAGGTGTGTTGTAGCAGAGCTGGAAGTTGGGAGGTATGTTATAGCAGAACTGGAAGTTGGGAGGTGTGTTGTAACAGAGCTGGAAGTTGGGAGGTATGTTATAGCAGAGCTGGAAGTTGGGAGGTATGTTATAGCAGAGCTGGAAGTTGGGAGGTATGTCATAGCAGAGCAGCAGAGCTGGAAGTTGGGAGGTGTGTTATAGCAGAGCTGGAAGTTGGGAGGTATGTTATAGCAGAGCTGGAAGTTGGGAGGTATGTTATAGCAGAGCAGCAGAGCTGGAAGTTGGGAGGTATGTTATAGCAGAGCAGCAGAGTTGGAAGTTGGGAGGTGTGTTGTAGCAGAGCTGGAAGGTGGGAGGTGTGTTGTAGCAGAGCTGGAAGTTGGGAGGTATGTTGTAGCAGAGCTGGAAGTTGGGAGGTATGTTATAGCAGAGCTGGAAGTTGGGAGGTATGTTATAGCAGAGCTGGAAGTTGGGAGGTATGTTGTAGCAGAGCTGGAAGTTGGGAGGTGTGTTGTAGCAGAGCTGGAAGTTGGGAGGTGTGTTGTAGCAGAGCTGGAAGTTGGGAGGTGTGTTGTAGCAGAGCTGGAAGTTGGGAGGTATGTTATAGCAGAGCTGGAAGTTGGGAGGTATGTTGTAGCAGAGCTGGAAGTTGGGAGGTATGTTATAGCAGAGCTGGAAGTTGGGAGGTATGTTATAGCAGAGCTGGAAGTTGGGAGGTATGTTATAGCAGAGCTGGAAGTTGGGAGGTGTGTTGTAGCAGAGCTGGAAGTTGGGAGGTGTGTTGTAGCAGAGCTGGAAGTTGGGAGGTGTGTTGTAGCAGAGCTGGAAGTTGGGAGGTATGTTATAGCAGTGCTGGAAGTTGGGAGGTATGTTATAGCAGAGATGGAAGTTGGGAGGTATGTTATAGCAGAGCTGGAAGTTGGGAGGTATGTTATAGCAGAGCTGGAAGTTGGGAGGTATGTTATAGCAGAGCTGGAAGTTGGGAGGTATGTTATAGCAGAGCAGCAGAGCTGGAAGTTGGGCGGTCTGTTATAGCAGAGCAGCAGAGCTGGAAGTTGGGAGGTATGTTATAGCAGAGCAGCAGAGCTGGAAGTTGGGAAGTATGTTATAGCAGAGCAGCAGAGCTGGAAGTTGGGAGGTATGTTATAGCAGAGCTGGAAGTTGGTAGGTGTGTTGTAGCAGAGCTGGAAGTTTGGAGGTATGTTATAGCAGAGATGGAAGTTGGGAGGTATGTTATAGCAGAGCAGCAGAGCTGGAAGTTGGGAGGTGTGTTGTAGCAGAGCTGGAAGTTGGGAGGTATGTTATAGCAGAGCTGGAAGTTGGGAGGTATGTTATAGCAGAGCTGGAAGTTGGGAGGTATGTTGTAGCAGAGCTGGAAGTTGGGAGGTATGTTATAGCAGAGCTGGAAGTTGGGAGGTATGTTGTAGCAGAGCTGGAAGTTGGGAGGTATGTTATAGCAGAGCTGGAAGTTGGGAGGTATGTTGTAGCAGAGCTGGAAGTTGGGAGGTATGTTGTAGCAGAGCTGGAAGTTGGGAGGTATGTTATAGCAGAGCTGGAAGTTGGGAGGTATGTTATAGCAGAGCTGGAAGTTGGGAGGTATGTTGTAGCAGAGCTGGAAGTTGGGAGGTATGTTGTAGCAGAGCTGGAAGTTGGGAGGTATGTTGTAGCAGAGCTGGAAGTTGGGAGGAATGTTGTAGCAGAGCAGGAAGTTGGGAGGTATGTTGTAGCAGAGCTGGAAGTTGGGAGGTATGTTATAGCAGAGCTGGAAGTTGGGAGGTGTGTTGTAGCAGAGCTGGAAGTTGGGAGGTATGTTATAGCAGAGCTGGAAGTTGGGAGGTATGTTGTAGCAGAGCTGGAAGTTGGGAGGTATGTTATAGCAGAGCTGGAAGTTGGGAGGTATGTTATAGCAGAGCTGGAAGTTGGGAGGTATGTTATAGCAGAGCTGGAAGTTGGGAGGTGTGTTGTAGCAGAGCTGGAAGTTGGGAGGTATGTTATAGCAGAGCTGGAAGTTGGGAGGTGTGTTGTAGCAGAGCTGGAAGTTGGGAGGTATGTTATAGCAGAGCTGGAAGTTGGGAGGTATGTTATAGCAGAGATGGAAGTTGGGAGGTATGTTATAGCAGAGCAGCAGAGCTGGAAGTTGGGAGGTATGTTATAGCAGAGCTGGAAGTTGGGAGGTATGTTATAGCAGAGCTGGAAGTTGGGAGGTATGTTATAGCAGAGCAGCAGAGCTGGAAGTTGGGCGGTATGTTATAGCAGAGCAGCAGAGCTGGAAGTTGGGAGGTATGTTATAGCAGAGCTGGAAGTTGGGAAGTATGTTATAGCAGAGCAGCAGAGCTGGAAGTTGGGAGGTATGTTATAGCAGAGCTGGAAGTTGGTAGGTGTGTTGTAGCAGAGCTGGAAGTTTGGAGGTATGTTATAGCAGAGCTGGAAGTTGGGAGGTATGTTATAGCAGAGCAGCAGAGCTGGAAGTTGGGAGGTGTGTTGTAGCAGAGCTGGAAGTTGGGAGGTATGTTATAGCAGAGCTGGAAGTTGGGAGGTATGTTATAGCAGAGCAGCAGAGCTGGAAGTTGGGAGGTGTGTTGTAGCAGAGCTGGAAGTTGGGAGGTATGTTATAGCAGAGCTGGAAGTTGGGAGGTATGTTATAGCAGAGCAGCAGAGCTGGAAGTTGGGAAGTATGTTATAGCAGAGCAGCAGAGCTGGAAGTTGGGAGGTATGTTATAGCCGAGCTGGAAGTTGGTAGGTGTGTTGTAGCAGAGCTGGAAGTTTGGAGGTATGTTATAGCAGAGCTGGAAGTTGGGAGGTATGTTATAGCAGAGCAGCAGAGCTGGAAGTTGGGAGGTGTGTTGTTGCAGAGCTGGAAGTTGGGAGTTATGTTATAGCAGAGCTGGAAGTTGGGAGGTATGTTATAGCAGAGCAGCAGAGCTGGAAGTTGGGAGGTGTGTTGTAGCAGAGCTGGAAGTTGGGAGGTATGTTATAGCAGAGCTGGAAGTTGGGAGGTATGTTATAGCAGAGCAGCAGAGATGGAAGTTGGGAGGTATGTTATAGCAGAGCAACTGAGCTGGACGTTGGGAGGTATGTTATAGCAGAGATGGAAGTTGGGATGTATGTTATAGCAGAGCAGGAAGTTGGGAGGTATGTTATAGCAGAGCAGTGGAGCTGGACGTTGGGAGGTATGTTATAGCAGAGCAGGAAGTTGGGAGGTATGTTATAGCAGAGATGGAAGTTGGGAGGTATGTTATAGCAGAGCAGCAAAGCTGGAAGTTGGGAGAATGTTATAGCAGAGCACGAGAGCTGGAAGTTGGGAGGTATGTTATAGCCGAGCTGGACGTTGGGAGGTATGTTATAGCAGAGCTGGAAGTTGGGAGGTATGTTATAGCAGAGATGGAAGGTGGGAGGTATGTTATAGCAGAGCAGCAGAGCTGAAAGTTGGGAGGTATGTTATAGCAGAACAGCAGAGCTGGACATTGGGAGGTATGTTATAGCAGAGCAGGAAGTTGGGAGGTATGTTATAGCAGAGCTGGAAGTTGGGAGGTATGTTATAGCAGAGATGGAAGCTGGGAGGTATGTTATAGCAGAGATGGAAGTTGGGAGGTATGTTATAGCAGAGATGGAAGTTGGGAGGTATGTTATAGCAGAGCTGGACGTTGGGAGGTATGTTATAGCAGAGATGGAAGTTGGGATGTATGTTATAGCAGAGCAGGAAGTTGGGAGGTATGTTATAGCAGAGATGGAAGCTGGGAGGTATGTTATAGCAGAGATGGAAGTTGGGAGGTATGTTATAGCAGAGATGGAAGTTGGGAGGTATGTTATAGCAGAGCAGGAAGTTGGGAGGTATGTTATAGCAGAGCAGCAGAGCTGGAGGTTGGGAGGTATGTTATAGAAGAGATGGAAGTTGGGATGTATGTTATAGCAGAGCAGGAAGTTGGGAGGTATGTTATAGCAGAGATGGAAGCTGGGAGGTATGTTATAGCAGAGATGGAAATTGGGAGGTATGTTATAGCAGAGCAGGAAGTTGGGAGGTAGGTTATAGCAGAGCAGGAAGTTGGGAGGTATGTTAAAGCAGAGATGGAAGTTGGGAGGTATGTTATAGCAGAGCAACTGAGCTGGACGTTGGGAGGTATGTTATAGCAGAGATGGAAGTTGGGATGTATGTTATAGCAGAGCAGGAAGTTGGGAGGTATGTTATAGCAGAGCAGCAGAGCTGGACGTTGGGAGGTATGTTATAGCAGAGCAGGAAGTTGGGAGGTATGTTATAGCAGAGATGGAAGTTGGGAGGTATGTTATAGCAGAGATGGAAGTTGGGAGGTATGTTATAGCAGAGATGGAAGTTGGGAGGTATGTTATAGCAGAGCAGCAAAGCTGGAAGTTGGGAGAAATGTTATAGCAGAGCAGGAGAGCTGGAAGTTGGGAGGTATGTTATAGCCGAGCTGGACGTTGGGAGGTATGTTATAGCAGAGCTGGAAGTTGGGAGGTATGTTATAGCAGAGATGGAAGTTGGGAGGTATGTTATAGCAGAGCAGCAGAGCTGGAAGTTGGGAGGTATGTTATAGCAGAGCTGGAAGTTGGGAGGTATGTTATAGCAGAGCTGGAAGTTTGGAGGTATGTTATAGCAGAGCAGCAGAGCTGGAAGTTGGGCGGTATGTTATAGCAGAGCAGCAGAGCTGGAAGTTGGGAGGTATGTTATAGCAGAGCAGCAGAGCTGGAAGTTGGGAAGTATGTTATAGCAGAGCAGCAGAGCTGGAAGTTGGGAGGTATGTTATAGCAGAGCTGGAAGTTGGGAGGTGTGTTGTAGCAGAGCTGGAAGTTGGGAGGTGTGTTATAGCAGAGCAGCAGAGCTGGAAGTTGGGAGGTGTGTTATAGCAGAGCTGGAAGTTGGGAGGTGTGTTATAGCAGAGATGGAAGTTGGGAGGTATGTTATAGCAGAGCAGGAAGTTGGGAGGTATGTTATAGCAGAGATGGAAGTTGGGAGGTATGTTATAGCAGAGCAGCAGAGCTGGACGTTGGGAGGTATGTTATAGCAGAGATGGAAGTTGGGATGTATGTTATAGCAGAGCAGGAAGTTGGGAGGTATGTTATAGCAGAGATGGAAGCTGGGAGGTATGTTATAGCAGAGATGGAAGTTGGGAGGTATGTTATAGCAGAGATGGAAGTTGGGAGGTATGTTATAGCAAAGCAGGAAGTGGGGAGGTATGTTATAGCAGAGATGGAAGTTGGGAGGTATGTTATAGCAGAGCAACTGAGCTGGACGTTGGGAGGTATGTTATAGCAGAGATGGAAGTTGGGATGTATGTTATAGCAGAGCAGGAAGTTGGGAGGTATGTTATAGCAGAGCAGCGGAGCTGGACGTTGGGAGGTATGTTATAGCAGAGCAGGAAGTTGGGAGGTATGTTATAGCAGAGATGGAAGTTGGGAGGTATGTTATAGCAGAGCTGCAAAGCTGGAAGTTGGGAGAAATGTTATAGCAGAGCAGGAGAGCTGGAAGTTGGGAGGTATGTTATAGCCGAGCTGGACGTTGGGAGGTATGTTATAGCAGAGCTGGAAGTTGGGAGGTATGTTATAGCAGAGATGGAAGTTGGGAGGTATGTTATAGCAGAGCAGCAGAGCTGAAAGTTGGGAGGTATGTTATAGCAGAGCTGGAAGTTGGGAGGTATGTTATAGCAGAGCAGGAAGTTGGGAGGTATGTTATAGCAGAGCTTGAAGTTGGGAGGTATGTTATAGCAGAGCAGCAGAGCTGGACATTGGGAGGTATGTTATAGCAGAGCAGGAAGTTGGGAGGTATGTTATAGCAGAGCTGGAAGTTGGGAGGTATGTTATAGCAGAGATGGAAGCTGGGAGGTATGTTATAGCAGAGATGGAAGTTGGGAGGTATGTTATAGCAGAGATGGAAGTTGGGAGGTATGTTATAGCAGAGCAGCAGAGCTGGACGTTGGGAGGTATGTTATAGCAGAGATGGAAGTTGGGATGTATGTTATAGCAGAGCAGGAAGTTGGGAGGTATGTTATAGCAGAGATGGAAGCTGGGAGGTATGTTATAGCAGAGATGGAAGTTGGGAGGTATGTTATAGCAGAGATGGAAGTTGGGAGGTATGTTATAGCAGAGCAGCGGAGCAGGAAGTTGGGAGGTATGTTATAGCAGAGATGGAAGTTGGGAGGTATGTTATAGCAGAGCAGCAAAGCTGGAAGTTGGGAGAAATGTTATAGCAGAGCAGGAGAGCTGGAAGTTGGGAGGTATGTTATAGCCGAGCTGGAAGTTGGGAGGTATGTTATAGCAGAGATGGAAGTTGGGAGGTATGTTATAGCAGAGCAGCAGAGCTGGAAGTTGGGAGGTATGTTATAGCAGAGCTGGAAGTTGGGAGGTATGTTATAGCAGAGCTGGAAGTTGGGAGGTATGTTATAGCAGAGCAGCAGAGCTGGAAGTTGGGCGGTATGTTATAGCAGAGCAGCAGAGCTGGAAGTTGGGAGGTATGTTATAGCAGAGCAGCAGAGCTGGAAGTTGGGAAGTATGTTATAGCAGAGCAGGAAGTTGGGAGGTATGTTATAGCAGAGCTGGAAGTTGGGAGGTATGTTATAGCAGAGCTGGAAGTTGGTAGGTGTGTTGTAGCAGAGCTGGAAGTTTGGAGGTGTGTTATAGCAGAGCAGCAGAGCTGGAAGTTGGGAGGTATGTTATAGCAGAGCTGGAAGTTGGGAGGTGTGTTGTAGCAGAGCTGGAAGTTGGGAGGTGTGTTGTAGCAGAGCTGGAAGTTGGGAGGTATGTTATAGCAGAGCTGGAAGTTGGGAGGTATGTTATAGCAGAGCAGCAGAGCTGGAAGTTGGGAGGTATGTTATAGCAGAGCTGGAAGTTGGGAGGTATGTTATAGCAGAGCAGCAGAGCTGGAAGTTGGGAGGTGTGTTATAGCAGAGCTGGAAGTTGGGAGGTATGTTATAGCAGAGCTGGAAGTTGGGAGGTATGTTATAGCAGAGCAGCAGAGCTGGAAGTTGGGAGGTGTGTTATAGCAGAGCTGGAAGTTGGGAGGTGTGTTGTAGCAGAGCTGAAAGTTGGGAGGTATGTTATAGCAGAGCTGGAAGTTGGGAGGTGTGTTGTAACAGAGCTGGAAGTTGGGAGGTATGTTATAGCAGAGCTGGAAGTTGGGAGGTATGTTATAGCAGAGCTGGAAGTTGGGAGGTATGTCATAGCAGAGCAGCAGAGCTGGAAGTTGGGAGGTGTGTTATAGCAGAGCTGGAAGTTGGGAGGTATGTTATAGCAGAGCTGGAAGTTGGGAGGTATGTTATAGCAGAGCAGCAGAGCTGGAAGTTGGGAGGTATGTTATAGCAGAGCAGCAGAGCTGGAAGTTGGGAGGTGTGTTGTAGCAGAGCTGGAAGTTGGGAGGTGTGTTGTAGCAGAGCTGGAAGTTGGGAGGTGTGTTGTAGCAGAGCTGGAAGTTGGGAGGTATGTTATAGCAGAGCTGGAAGTTGGGAGTTATGTTATAGCAGAGCTGGAAGTTGGGAGGTATGTTGTAGCAGAGCTGGAAGTTGGGAGGTGTGTTGTAGCAGAGCTGGAAGTTGGGAGGTGTGTTGTAGCAGAGCTGGAAGTTGGGAGGTGTGTTGTAGCAGAGCTGGAAGTTGGGAGGTGTGTTGTAGCAGAGCTGGAAGTTGGGAGGTGTGTTGTAGCAGAGCTGGAAGTTGGGAGGTATGTTATAGCAGAGCTGGAAGTTGGGAGGTATGTTATAGCAGAGCTGGAAGTTGGGAGGTATGTTATAGCAGAGCTGGAAGTTGGGAGGTATGTTATAGCAGAGCTGGAAGTTGGGAGGTATGTTGTAGCAGAGCTGGAAGTTGGGAGGTGTGTTGTAGCAGAGCTGGAAGTTGGGAGGTGTGTTGTAGCAGAGCTGGAAGTTGGGAGGTGTGTTGTAGCAGAGCTGGAAGTTGGGAGGTGTGTTGTAGCAGAGCTGGAAGTTGGGAGGTGTGTTGTAGCAGAGCTGGAAGTTGGGAGGTATGTTATAGCAGAGCTGGAAGTTGGGAGGTATGTTATAGCAGAGCTGGAAGTTGGGAGGTGTGTTGTAGCAGAGCTGGAAGTTGGGAGGTGTGTTATAGCAGAGCTGGAAGTTGGGAGGTGTGTTGTAGCAGAGCTGGAAGTTGGGAGGTGTGTTATTGCAGAGCTGGAAGTTGGGAGGTATGTTATAGCAGAGATGGAAGTTGGGAGGTATGTTATAGCAGAGCAGCAGAGCTGGAAGTTGGGAGGTATGTTATAGCAGAGCTGGAAGTTGGGAGGTATGTTATAGCAGAGCTGGAAGTTGGGAGGTATGTTATAGCAGAGCAGCAGAGCTGGAAGTTGGGCGGTATGTTATAGCAGAGCAGCAGAGCTGGAAGTTGGGAGGTATGTTATAGCAGAGCAGCAGAGCTGGAAGTTGGGAAGTATGTTATAGCAGAGCTGGAAGTTGGGAGGTATGTTATAGCAGAGCTGGAAGTTGGTAGGTGTGTTGTAGCAGAGCTGGAAGTTTGGAGGTATGTTATAGCAGAGCTGGAAGTTGGGAGGTATGTTATAGCAGAGCAGCAGAGCTGGAAGTTGGGAGGTGTGTTGTAGCAGAGCTGGAAGTTGGGAGGTATGTTGTAGCAGAGCTGGAAGTTGGGAGGTATGTTATAGCAGAGCTGGAAGTTGGGAGGTATGTTGTAGCAGAGCTGGAAGTTGGGAGGTATGTTGTAGCAGAGCTGGAAGTTGGGAGGTATGTTGTAGCAGAGCTGGAAGTTGGGAGGTATGTTATAGCAGAGCTGGAAGTTGGGAGGTATGTTGTAGCAGAGCTGGAAGTTGGGAGGTATGTTGTAGCAGAGCTGGAAGTTGGGAGGTATGTTATAGCAGAGCTGGAAGTTGGGAGGTATGTTGTAGCAGAGCTGGAAGTTGGGAGGTATGTTATAGCAGAGCTGGAAGTTGGGAGGTATGTTGTAGCAGAGCTGGAAGTTGGGAGGTATGTTGTAGCAGAGCTGGAAGTTGGGAGGTATGTTGTAGCAGAGCTGGAAGTTGGGAGGTATGTTGTAGCAGAGCTGGAAGTTGGGAGGTATGTTGTAGCAGAGCTGGAAGTTGGGAGGTATGTTGTAGCAGAGCAGGAAGTTGGGAGGTATGTTGTAGCAGAGCTGGAAGTTGGGAGGTATGTTGTAGCAGAGCAGGAAGTTGGGAGGTGTGTTGTAGCAGAGCTGGAAGTTGGTAGGTGTGTTGTAGCAGAGCTGGAAGTTGGGAGGTATGTTGTAGCAGAGCTGGAAGTTGGGAGGTATGTTGTAGCAGAGCTGGAAGTTGGGAGGTATGTTGTAGCAGAGCTGGAAGTTGGGAGGTATGTTGTAGCAGAGCAGGAAGTTGGGAGGTATGTTGTAGCAGAGCTGGAAGTTGGGAGGTATGTTATAGCAGAGCTGGAAGTTGGGAGGTGTGTTGTAGCAGAGCTGGAAGTTGTGAGGTATGTTATAGCAGAGCTGGAAGTTGGGAGGTATGTTATAGCAGAGATGGAAGTTGGGAGGTATGTTATAGCAGAGCAGCAGAGCTGGAAGTTGGGAGGTATGTTATAGCAGAGCTGGAAGTTGGGAGGTATGTTATAGCAGAGCTGGAAGTTGGGAGGTATGTTATAGCAGAGCAGCAGAGCTGGAAGTTGGGCGGTATGTTATAGCAGAGCTGGAAGTTGGGAGGTATGTTATAGCAGAGCAGCAGAGCTGGAAGTTGGGAAGTATGTTATAGCAGAGCTGGAAGTTGGGAGGTATGTTATAGCAGAGCAGGAAGTTGGTAGGTGTGTTGTAGCAGAGCTGGAAGTTTGGAGGTATGTTATAGCAGAGCTGGAAGTTGGGAGGTATGTTATAGCAGAGCAGCAGAGCTGGAAGTTGGGAGGTGTGTTGTAGCAGAGCTGGAAGTTGGGAGGTGTGTTGTAGCAGAGCTGGAAGTTGGGAGGTATGTTATAGCAGAGCTGGAAGTTGGGAGGTATGTTATAGCAGAGCAGCAGAGCTGGAAGTTGGGAGGTATGTTATAGCAGAGCTGGAAGTTGGGAGGTATGTTATAGCAGAGCAGCAGAGCTGGAAGTTGGGAGGTGTGTTATAGCAGAGCTGGAAGTTGGGAGGTATGTTATAGCAGAGCTGGAAGTTGGGAGGTATGTTATAGCAGAGCAGCAGAGCTGGAAGTTGGGAGGTGTGTTATAGCAGAGCTGGAAGTTGGGAGGTGTGTTGTAGCAGAGCTGGAAGTTGGGAGGTATGTTATAGCAGAACTGGAAGTTGGGAGGTGTGTTGTAACAGAGCTGGAAGTTGGGAGGTATGTTATAGCAGAGCTGGAAGTTGGGAGGTATGTTATAGCAGAGCTGGAAGTTGGGAGGTATGTCATAGCAGAGCAGCAGAGCTGGAAGTTGGGAGGTGTGTTATAGCAGAGCTGGAAGTTGGGAGGTATGTTATAGCAGAGCTGGAAGTTGGGAGGTATGTTATAGCAGAGCAGCAGAGCTGGAAGTTGGGAGGTATGTTATAGCAGAGCAGCAGAGTTGGAAGTTGGGAGGTGTGTTGTAGCAGAGCTGGAAGGTGGGAGGTGTGTTGTAGCAGAGCTCTAAGTTGGGAGGTATGTTGTAGCAGAGCTGGAAGTTGGGAGGTATGTTATAGCAGAGCTGGAAGTTGGGAGGTATGTTATAGCAGAGCTGGAAGTTGGGAGGTATGTTGTAGCAGAGCTGGAAGTTGGGAGGTGTGTTGTAGCAGAGCTGGAAGTTGGGAGGTGTGTTGTAGCAGAGCTGGAAGTTGGGAGGTGTGTTGTAGCAGAGCTGGAAGTTGGGAGGTATGTTATAGCAGAGCTGGAAGTTGGGAGGTATGTTGTAGCAGAGCTGGAAGTTGGGAGGTATGTTATAGCAGAGCTGGAAGTTGGGAGGTATGTTATAGCAGAGCTGGAAGTTGGGAGGTATGTTATAGCAGAGCTGGAAGTTGGGAGGTGTGTTGTAGCAGAGCTGGAAGTTGGGAGGTGTGTTGTAGCAGAGCTGGAAGTTGGGAGGTGTGTTGTAGCAGAGCTGGAAGTTGGGAGGTATGTTATAGCAGAGCTGGAAGTTGGGAGGTATGTTATAGCAGAGATGGAAGTTGGGAGGTATGTTATAGCAGAGCTGGAAGTTGGGAGGTATGTTATAGCAGAGCTGGAAGTTGGGAGGTATGTTATAGCAGAGCTGGAAGTTGGGAGGTATGTTATAGCAGAGCAGCAGAGCTGGAAGTTGGGCGGTCTGTTATAGCAGAGCAGCAGAGCTGGAAGTTGGGAGGTATGTTATAGCAGAGCAGCAGAGCTGGAAGTTGGGAAGTATGTTATAGCAGAGCAGCAGAGCTGGAAGTTGGGAGGTATGTTATAGCAGAGCTGGAAGTTGGTAGGTGTGTTGTAGCAGAGCTGGAAGTTTGGAGGTATGTTATAGCAGAGATGGAAGTTGGGAGGTATGTTATAGCAGAGCAGCAGAGCTGGAAGTTGGGAGGTGTGTTGTAGCAGAGCTGGAAGTTGGGAGGTATGTTATAGCAGAGCTGGAAGTTGGGAGGTATGTTATAGCAGAGCTGGAAGTTGGGAGGTATGTTGTAGCAGAGCTGGAAGTTGGGAGGTATGTTATAGCAGAGCTGGAAGTTGGGAGGTATGTTGTAGCAGAGCTGGAAGTTGGGAGGTATGTTATAGCAGAGCTGGAAGTTGGGAGGTATGTTGTAGCAGAGCTGGAAGTTGGGAGGTATGTTGTAGCAGAGCTGGAAGTTGGGAGGTATGTTATAGCAGAGCTGGAAGTTGGGAGGTATGTTATAGCAGAGCTGGAAGTTGGGAGGTATGTTGTAGCAGAGCTGGAAGTTGGGAGGTATGTTGTAGCAGAGCTGGAAGTTGGGAGGTATGTTGTAGCAGAGCTGGAAGTTGGGAGGAATGTTGTAGCAGAGCAGGAAGTTGGGAGGTATGTTGTAGCAGAGCTGGAAGTTGGGAGGTATGTTATAGCAGAGCTGGAAGTTGGGAGGTGTGTTGTAGCAGAGCTGGAAGTTGGGAGGTATGTTATAGCAGAGCTGGAAGTTGGGAGGTATGTTGTAGCAGAGCTGGAAGTTGGGAGGTATGTTATAGCAGAGCTGGAAGTTGGGAGGTATGTTATAGCAGAGCTGGAAGTTGGGAGGTATGTTATAGCAGAGCTGGAAGTTGGGAGGTGTGTTGTAGCAGAGCTGGAAGTTGGGAGGTATGTTATAGCAGAGCTGGAAGTTGGGAGGTGTGTTGTAGCAGAGCTGGAAGTTGGGAGGTATGTTATAGCAGAGCTGGAAGTTGGGAGGTATGTTATAGCAGAGATGGAAGTTGGGAGGTATGTTATAGCAGAGCAGCAGAGCTGGAAGTTGGGAGGTATGTTATAGCAGAGCTGGAAGTTGGGAGGTATGTTATAGCAGAGCTGGAAGTTGGGAGGTATGTTATAGCAGAGCAGCAGAGCTGGAAGTTGGGCGGTATGTTATAGCAGAGCAGCAGAGCTGGAAGTTGGGAGGTATGTTATAGCAGAGCAGCAGAGCTGGAAGTTGGGAAGTATGTTATAGCAGAGCAGCAGAGCTGGAAGTTGGGAGGTATGTTATAGCAGAGCTGGAAGTTGGTAGGTGTGTTGTAGCAGAGCTGGAAGTTTGGAGGTATGTTATAGCAGAGCTGGAAGTTGGGAGGTATGTTATAGCAGAGCAGCAGAGCTGGAAGTTGGGAGGTGTGTTGTAGCAGAGCTGGAAGTTGGGAGGTATGTTATAGCAGAGCTGGAAGTTGGGAGGTATGTTATAGCAGAGCAGCAGAGCTGGAAGTTGGGAGGTGTGTTGTAGCAGAGCTGGAAGTTGGGAGGTATGTTATAGCAGAGCTGGAAGTTGGGAGGTATGTTATAGCAGAGCAGCAGAGCTGGAAGTTGGGAAGTATGTTATAGCAGAGCAGCAGAGCTGGAAGTTGGGAGGTATGTTATAGCCGAGCTGGAAGTTGGTAGGTGTGTTGTAGCAGAGCTGGAAGTTTGGAGGTATGTTATAGCAGAGCTGGAAGTTGGGAGGTATGTTATAGCAGAGCAGCAGAGCTGGAAGTTGGGAGGTGTGTTGTTGCAGAGCTGGAAGTTGGGAGTTATGTTATAGCAGAGCTGGAAGTTGGGAGGTATGTTATAGCAGAGCAGCAGAGCTGGAAGTTGGGAGGTGTGTTGTAGCAGAGCTGGAAGTTGGGAGGTATGTTATAGCAGAGCTGGAAGTTGGGAGGTATGTTATAGCAGAGCAGCAGAGCTGGAAGTTGGGAGGTGTGTTGTAGCAGAGCTGGAAGTTGGGAGGTATGTTATAGCAGAGCTGGAAGTTGGTAGGTGTGTTGTAGCAGAGCTGGAAGTTTGGAGGTATGTTATAGCAGAGCAGCAGAGCTGGAAGTTGGGAGGTGTGTTGTTGCAGAGCTGGAAGTTGGGAGGTATGTTATAGCAGAGCTGGAAGTTGGGAGGTATGTTATAGCAGAGCAGCAGAGCTGGAAGTTGGGAGGTGTGTTGTTGCAGAGCTGGAAGTTGGGAGGTATGTTATAGCAGAGCTGGAAGTTGGGAGGTATGTTATAGCAGAGCAGCAGAGCTGGAAGTTGGGAGGTGTGTTGTAGCAGAGCTGGAAGTTGGGAGGTATGTTATAGCAGAGCTGGAAGTTGGGAGGTGTGTTGTAGCAGAGCTGGAAGTTGGGAGGTATGTTATAGCAGAGTTGGAAGTTGGGAGGTATGTTATAGCAGAGCTGTGCACACTGTAGTTGGTAATGTTAGGAAAGAAGACGGGATGAGGCTGGTCTGGAGCATTGGTCACGCCCCCTGATGTGCACACACTGCGGTCCCAGGGCCTGATTCAGGACGGATCTCAACAGCATACGGAGATGGACGATTATTGCGCACTGCACGTGTATGAAGGCATCACTTTGATCACACAGACCACGCAAAATCATTGCAGAGTCATTGACAGGTAGTGATGGGGAGTGGTCGGAGAAATGCAGTTGTGCCAGTGCGTTAGAACGCTGTTACATTCGCGTGCATAAATTAGCCACTGCGACGGCATACGCAGCTTATGTACTCACTGTGTGCTCACAGGTCAGCAGTTCCTGAGTAAGGTCTGACCTGCTGTAATTGTGCGTGAGGCTCCGATGTTACTTGTTGGTACCGATGTATACGCAGACTTGCAAGGTATTACGGATGTGACAAAGGGGAAGTGGGCGTCTTTATAGTGGTCTGCAACGGCATTGCGATTGCAACCATAGCATACAGTACTTTCTCAGCAGGCCTGCTTGCGTAATCGCGATCGCAATAGCAATACATGCTGGATCAGACCCCTAGTTCGCCCATGCCATTTGTTGCGGGTTATGGTGTATATGATGTACTCGGCCAGGTGTTGGGGGTTATGGTGTATATAATGTACTGGGCCCGGTGTTGGGGGTTAAGGTGTATATGGGGTACTGGGCCAGGTGTTGGGGGTTATGGTGTATATGGGGTACTGGGCCAGGTGTTGGGGGTTATGGTGTATATGATGTACTGGGCCAGGTGTTGGGGGTTATGATGCATATGATGTACTGGACCAGTTGTTGGGGGTTATGGTGTATATGATGTCCTGGGCCAGTTGTTGGGGGTTATGGTGTATATGATGTACTGGGCCAGTTGTTGGGGGTTATGGTGTATATGAGGTACTGGGCCAGTTGTTGGGGGTTATGGTGTATATGGGGTACTGGGCCAGTTGTTGGTGGTTATTGTGTATATGATGTACTGGGCCAGGTGTTGGGGGTAATGGTGTATATGAGGTACTGGGCCAGGTGTTGAGGGTTATGGTGTATATGAGGTACTGGGCCAGGGTGGGTTATGGTGTATATGAGGTACTGGGCCAGGTGTTGAGGGTTATGATGTATATGAGGTACTGGGCCAGTTAGGGGTTATGGTGTATATAATGTACTGGGCCAGTTGTTGGGGGTTATGGTGTATATGATGTACTGGGCCAGGTGTTGAGGGTTATTGTTTATATAATGTACTGGGCCAGTTAGGGGTTATGGTGTATATGATGTACTGGGCCAGGTGTTGAGGGTTATGGTGTATATGATGTACTGGGCCAGGTGTTGGGGTTATGGTGTATATGAGGTACTGGGCCAGGGTGGGTTATAGTCTATATGAGGTACTGGGCCAGGTGTTGAGGGTTATGGAGTATATTAGGTACTGGGCCATTTAGGGGTTATGGTGTATATAATGTACTGGGCCAGTTGTTTTGGGTTAGGGCGTATATGAGGTACTGGGCCAGTTGTTGGCGGTTATGGCATATATGAGGTACTGGGCCAGGTGTTGGGGGTTATGGTGTATATGGGGTACTGGGCCAGGTGTTGGGGGTTATGGTGTATATGGGGTACTGGGCCAGGTGTTGGGGGTTATGGTGTATATGATATACTGGGCCAGGTGTTGGGGGTTATGGTGTATATGATGTACTGGGCCATGTGTTGGGGGTTATGATGCATATGATGTACTGGACCAGTTGTTGGGGGTTATGGTGTATATGATGTACTGGGCCAGTTTTTGGGGGTTATGGTGTATATGATGTACTGGGCCAGTTGTTGGGGGTTATGGTGTATATGAGGTACTGGGCCAGTTGTTGGGGGTTATGGTGTATATGGGGTACTGGGCCAGTTGTTGGTGGTTATTGTGTATATGATGTACTGGGCCAGGTGTTGAGGGTTATGGTGTATATGATGTACTGGGCCAGATGTTGGGGTTTTGGTGTATATGATGTAATGGGCCAGATGTTGGGGGTAATGGTGTATATGAGGTACTGGGCCAGGTGTTGAGGGTTATGGTGTATATGAGGTACTGGGCCAGGTGTTGAGGGTTATGGTGTATATGAGGTACTGGGCCAGGTGTTGAGGGTTATGATGTATATGAGGTACTGGGCCAGTTAGGGGTTATGGTGTATATAATGTACTGGGCCAGTTGTTGGGGGTTATGGTGTATATGATGTACTGGGCCAGGTGTTGAGGGTTATTGTTTATATAATGTACTGGGCCAGTTAGGGGTTATGGTGTATATGATGTACTGGGCTAGGTGTTGAGGGTTATGGTGTATATGATGTACTGGGCCAGGTGTTGGGGTTATGGTGTATATTAGGTACTGGGCCATGGTGGGTTATGGTCTGTATGAGGTACTGGGCCAGTTAGGGGTTATGGTGTATATAATGTACTGGGCCAGTTGTTTTGGGTTATGGCGTATATGAGGTACTGGGCCAGTTGTTGGCGGTTATGGCATATATGAGGTACTGGGCCAGTTGTTGGCGGTTATGGTGTATATGATGTACTGGGCCAGTTGTTGGGGGTTATGATGTATATGATGTACTGGGCCAGTTGTTGGGGGTTATGGTGTATATGATGCACTTGGCCAGTTGTTGTGGGTTATGGTGTATATGAGGTACTTGGCCAGGTGTTGGGGGTTATGGTGTATATGAGGTACTGGGACAGTTGTTGGGGGATATGGTGTATATGAGGTACTGGGCCAGGTGTTGAGGGTTATGGTGTATATGATGTACTGGGCCAGTAATATATTAGAGTGGATATAGAGGTTGGAGGAACTCACCTTGGTTATAGAAGATTATTTCTATTATGAAAATCGCTGGAATAAACACCAAATGGGCCATAAAAAGCACAGACTGCACCACTGTGAGTAACATCTTCGGAGGATTACAGCCTGTCAGTAAATAAATTAGGTTGGTCAGTAAATAATTTTCTTGCTGCATTCATTTATATGAAGATAACAACACCAAGAAATGTCTCAGACAGCGGCCACTGGGGCACAGAGGATTACAGGTAATTACCCGCATGGAGTGACTGTCGTTTTTCTCTCTGTCCCCACTCTCTGGTTTCCCCCATAAACGCCTGATATGAATTCACACTTAGGCAAGACAGGTATGTAACACTCCTTACTTAGCTTAATAAAATAACAACACTGAGCCGTATGTGGAGGGGAAAGGGCTTACTTTTATTTACTCATTTATTCTTCCTAAATTGAAATGAATAAAACAAAAAGTATGGTGGAGGAGAAAGATCTGCCCTGCTCACAGTAACGCCATCTGCCAGGTCTATTCATCGGTCCTAGATGTGAGGCCAACGGGATGTAGTCAGTATCCCGGTATGTGGGATGCCGACGGTCTTAATTCCGGCGCCGAAATTCTGACAGGTCAGTATCTCGGCACCAGTATCCCAACCGATGGAATCCTGAAGGTAAGTATTGGGTTCAGGGGGGGTAGCGTTGGCTATCGGGGTTAGGCACTAGGTGGAGGGTTAGGTTTAAGCACCGGGAAGGGAAGGTTAGGATTAGGGTGCGGGGAAGGAGAGGTTAGGTTAAGGCAC
This sequence comes from Taudactylus pleione, assembly GCA_031769625.1. Lineage (NCBI taxonomy): Eukaryota > Metazoa > Chordata > Amphibia > Anura > Myobatrachidae > Taudactylus > Taudactylus pleione. Next base: position 420,973 of record JAUIMM010001530.1, on the reverse strand, counting down.
TAGGGGGTAGAGGTTAGGATTAGGCACCGGGAAGGGTGGGTTAGGATAGCGGTTAGGGAAGTAGTTAGAGAAGTACTCACCATTACGTCCTGTGGGTGTCAGGATTCTGGCTGTCAGGATGCCGCTGTCCGTATTCTGACCAGCAGCATCCCGACAGCTGGGATATCATACCCAACACAGACCAACTACCCAAACCAACACACAACACTCAGGTTATCCAACTCCCCTCCCAATGACACACACAGAGGGCTCGCCTGGGACGGTCATGCCGCTGACCCCAGGAGGGTAGAACCCAGCCTAACCCATGCATTGGCACCTCAAGAACTATAGCAGGACAGACACTGATACAGTTTTTTCTGCCAAACAAGGTACAAAGAACCAAAGCAGCCACCGTACTACTAAATCATAACCCTTTCTAAGACCCTTACCTAAATCATCTATAAGCAAAAACACACTCTTGTCATTCAGATGGACACCATCAGATCTATAAAGATTGGAATCCTGAAAACGGATCATAGGACACACCACATTAGCCCCCAGGGCAAAAACACAACGAGCCACCAAAATGAAGGTGCCGACGGGCACTATCCAAAACCACCACACTCTGCCAACAGTGCCGCACTCATCTAGGAATAATGTGCAACCAAATTAGATGAAAAAATGGCCACAAAGCCACCAGATGTTCTAAATCATATGCGATGTCCAAACGTAAATCCATGGAGGTGCGATCCGCTAAATAGTTTCCACCCAAATGAATGCCAAGAAAAAATGGATAACCATCAACTTCAACAAGGTGAAATAAATACCACACCAATGAATCCCAATGCATGCCCTGAACACCCAGCCAACAAACTAATGATAACTTAGGAAAAAGGTAAAACTAAGGGCCCGATTCAGACCCGCTCGCTAGGGTGCGTTCGCACGTAGCTGGCTGATTTTCGATATCTGCACATGCGTATAAGATGCGCAAACCAGTCACTGCGATCAGGAAGCGATCGCACGTTGACCTTAGACGGCTCGAGTGACCGGACGAGGCATTTGTGGGTGGTGACAGGGGCAGGTAGATGAAAACGTAGGGGTGTGGTGGTGCGAACGTAGGCGTGCCTGTGCGTTATGGTGCAGTTTCAGGGGCGTGCATAATTTACACGCAGCCTCATGGTACACGTCACCTGGCTGTGTTTCGCACTGCAGCGATCGCAGTGGTTGCGGTAGGGTATGGTCAGCCACAAGTGCTGCGTGCGGGTCCGATGGTACTCGATGTTACTGATTATTGCATACACTTCCTGGAGGTGATGTGTGTTACTAAGGGAGAGTGGGCGGCTTATGACTGGGTAGGGGCGTATTACATATAACCCAAGATCGCACGCTGAGAAATAGGGTCTCATTCAGACCCGGTCGCAAGCGCCGATGCGCTCGCAACTGGGTTGATGGTTAGCCCTGCGCACGCGCAGCGGCCGCACTGCGCATGCGCAAGCCCCGGAGCGAAAGAGAAACTCTCTCGCTCCGGAGCTCTCTCCAAAAGGGGCCGCTGTCGATGTTGATCGACAGCTCGCCCCATTTTGTAGGCAGGGCGGGTGGGTGGTTTCACAAACGCCTGCCGTTTTTGGGCGGCCGCACTGCCATCATCAGTGATGTCAGTGGGGAGCTTCCTGCTCGATCAGAGCAGGAAGCTCCCTGGGGCTTGCGGTTGCTGAGACCCAACCTTAGGGTCTCGTCGCAAGCCCCGATGGTCGCGATGTTGTTCACCATCGCAACCATCAACCTGGTCGATCGCTAAGCTGTGGGTGGTAACCCACAGCTTAGCTAGCGACCAGGAGGCCGCACTAAAAAAACGGAAGCGGCCGCCCTCATTCAGAGAGAGCGATCACTTCTTGCGACCGCCTCTGAATGAGGGCCATAGTGGGCGTACTAATGTCTTACCGTGAGATCGCAGGTTTTGCATACTTTAGCAGCTGATGGCTGCGTGCGAACGCATCTAGCGAGCGGGTCTGAATCGAGCCCTAAGAGCAAAGGAAGACTAAGCCGCACAAAAACCAAATAATTGACCAACAAACCATATGCATTTGGCTCTTCTCACTGCAACAAATAGTGTAGACAACATTAACAACAAACTAACTATGCCAACCCAAAGTAAACATAAATGGCAAAAAGAAATAGTGAAGTGGGAGGGGAGGGCGAGGCTGGTGGGTGTCCTTATTCAGCCTGTGGTGAAACACAAATACTTGCCAGGATAGCATAAAGCTAATTACATCCAGCAGGGAAAAACACAATTCCTCACGGACCCCCACCAAGTGGCTACCCATCAAGTAAGGACACAAAGTAAACTAGTGAAATCTAATGCAACGTTTATAAACATTAGATCTCCAATGCCCAATTGCATTAATCTCAGAAACAGATAAACTCACCGCAGCAGACAATATAGCAGCACCAACTCAAAAAGAATGGACACCAAAGTCTGCAGGAGACATGCCAAGCAGATGGATGCAACGTGACAGTGGGGGGGTCTGTTTACTAAGCAGTGTTAGGAGACAGAGTGAAAAGTGATAAGAAAGTGATAAGGTGCCAGCCAATCAGCTCCCAACTGTCATCTCACAGGCTGTGTTTAAAAAATAACAGTTGGGAGCTGATTGGCTGGCACCTTATCACTTTCTTATCACTTTTCACTCTGTCTCCTAACACTGCTTAGTAAATAGTAAATTGGAAAGTCGCCAGCGGGAAGCCATCAGAGTGTTGAAGCCATGCACCATCAGAAGACGGAGGATAGCCCAAACAAGCATACGCCAATGTTACAGGGCAAATAAATGGATCATCACATCTGGGTAAAGATACCCACCGACCCCTTTCCAACTGGTCTGTCGTGGAACATGGAATCCTGTAAAAACCCAGCGATCGCCAAATAAAGCATTACAAAATGGCACAATAAGGGAACCCCAGCTATCCAGGCCACTCTGAAGGCACTGGGAAAAGCCATAGAATAGGCCTAATTATAAAGCAGTGATTCGTAAACCGAAAAACAAACTACAAGTAAACATTGGACAAGAAGGAAATCAATAGGTCACCTAGAATCGGGGGCCGACGGGGCTGTATGAGCCCAGCCCTTCAAGGCTTTAGTGACCATGATGGACTTTGTGAACTCATGGGAAAAGCACAAGCACCAAACATATGAAATCCCTGCCAAGGACTTAACTACATCCGCTCGAGATTTGCCATGCAAAAAAAGTATAATTACACAAACGATAAAATCATTTGATGGTAACTCTCATCTCTATTAGCAGAGCGGTTTTGAAACTGCTTCCAGTCCAATCTAGCAGATTGTTAAGCCCAGAACATCCCAGGGGCCAAAGCATGGGCGTTTAAAGAGAGAAGGGGGCCCATGTGCAGTCTCTATCTGGGGCCCCCTCCTCTGTATCTGGCGGATGGCTGTGCACTGAGCACAGCGCCACGCCGGTAGACTCTGGGAACTAGAATGTGCCCAGAGCATGGTGCTTTCCCTACTGCGCAAAAGTTTTCCAGGCAATTTGGACATTGCTGATACCGGTGCTGACATGGGACTCCGGCGGCAGATGGTACATTTTTTAAATATTGGTATGTGTTGTGGGCCCCTTCCCTGGACCCAGGGGCCCATGTGCCCCTCACACCCTGCACCCATTACAGAAACACACCTGGGCCAAAGCCCAATGAGCTGAGCCCTCCATGCTGGCTCGACAACCTGCCAGACATAAGAAGGGCTTAACTCATTAGGTCCGCATGAGGCGCCAACCGGAAAGACGGCCAATCAAAATGAGAAAGCACATTGGAGATACTATATGCCGGTCATGAAAATAAATATTGTATCATAAACAGCTGAGCACAATTTGGAACAGCAACCGAATTGCCGGCAAACAAGCAGTGAGTTGACAGTTTATTGCATGAAATACTCCGAGAACAATCTAAAAGATTACCCACCTATCTCGCAATTTGGCACTGCATAGCCCTATTGCCACTGTGATGGGAACCAACTCAAGAAGCAGGAGGTTTTGAGTAAAACCTTGTGATACCCAGTCTGCAGGCCATGGGGCTGAGCACCACATCCCATTCAGATAAGCCCCAAAACCAGAGGAACCTGCAGCATCAGTATACAAATAAAGGGCCGGACCTCCGCGGATAGATTAATAAAATCATGGGGTTTGTTAATCCTGGCTAGTGCACGTTCAGACTTTGCAATAAAAACTCTTACCCATGTTTATTACCCTGTATACGAAATTCAACAAGCCTAGCAACCACTGCGTCTGATGCGAAATGGACAAAACCAAAGTAATGGCGTCAGAGAGACAACAACAGAAATCCAAGGTATCGACTTCGATGACCAAGATAGCCAACTGTCAGCTGTTAGAAAAGTGACAGTTGGGAGCTGATTGGCTGGAGCACCATTTATCATACACAGTGACATGTATCACTCGTTTTGCTGATAAAACTTGTTAGTAAATGGGGGCCACATGAGGTACAGGACAGACAGGTTCTCACATACAGCTAATACTTACAATTCTTATGAGTACACAATGAGGTTATCTGGGCCAGAAAAATGAATACCAAGGCCATAGCCATAGATATCAGGTTGTTCCTTTGCTCCTTGAAATGATAACCTAGAATAAAAACAAAAATGGAGCATTTAACTAACAGAATAGGAGTCACTGGAATTATTACCCATAGTGCTGCAGTAACAGAGCCTGATCCAGCAACTAGCGTCACACTGCTACTTATAATCTAGCACGTTTCAGGCGCACACTCACGTACGGTTATATCCCATAATGGTGACCTTCACCTATAGATGTGTCTTCTTACATCCTTGGCGATCGCTCTACAAATGTGCGCACGCATAGCGCCATGCGATTCCCCGCAGCAGCATACGCTACGCCATGCTTTGCACTGCGGTCGCACCATGTAATCCTATGGAGTCGTGGGTGTAAATGCAGTGCACGTATCCGCTCGCAGGCTCATGTCTCGCGTTGTGCGTGACGCGATTTGCCGCGTACTCAGCAAAGATGCAAGAGGACATATCTGTAATGCCCAGGATGGCTGAACCCATGGTAAATGTTTATGGTGTAGACAGTAGAGTCAATATATTAAGGCCTAATCTCCGACCATCTTCATTAATAACAAGTTTTCAGTTTTGCTCAGTATAACCCGAACTTACCAGCTTTCATTCACCGTCCACCTGGAGCTCCAATATGTGTCAGGCCAAGGTAGGAGGGGCGGAGGAATGGAGTCTACCAAACTATTGTGCCTGATTCACTATCATACACAACTGCGATTATGCAAACAACCAGCCAATTATTTTGCACTGCGCATGCACGATCCAACCGACTGCGCAGATCCATCGCAGAGTGACTGACCGTTTCAGGGGCGTGCATAAATTATCCACTGCGATGCCCTACGCATCCTGAGGCCAGATAGCATGCGAAGAGGTTAGTAATTCCTGAGTAAGCCTGTGTAAGTGTGTGTGAGGCTGTGATGGTACTCCATGTTACTGATGGTTTCTCAGTCTTGTGTAATCACTGTGTGTGATGAGGTTAGTAATTCCTGAGTAAGGTCAGTGCCTGTGTAAGTGTGTGTGAGGCTGTGATGGTACTCCATGTTACTGATGGTTTCTCAGTCTTGTGTAATCACTGTGTGTGATGAGGTTAGTAATTCCTGAGTAAGGTCAGAGCCTGTGTAAGTGTGTGTGAGGCTGTGATGGTACTCCATGTTACTGATGGTATCTCCGTCTTGTGTAATCACTGCGTGTGATGAGGTTAGTAATTCCTGAGTAAGGTCAGAGCCTGTGTAAGTGTGTGTGAGGCTGTGATGGTACTCCATGTTACCAATGGTTTCTCAGTCTTGAGTAATCACTGTGTGTGATAAGGTTAGTAATTCCTGAGTCAGGTCAGAGCCTGTGTAAGTGTGTTTGAGGCTGTGATGGTACTCCATGTTACTAATGGTTTCTCAGTCTTGTGTAGTCACTGCGTGTGATGAGGTTAGTAATTCCTGAGTAAGGTCAGAGCCTGTGTAAGTGTGTGTGAGGATGTGATGGTACTCCATGTTACTGATGGTTTCTCAGTCTTGTGTAGTCACTGCGTGTGATGAGGTTAGTAATTCCTGAGTAAGGTCAGAGCCTGTGTAAGTGTGTGTGAGGATGTGATGGTACTCCATGTTACTGATGGTATCTCAGTCTTGTGTAATCACTGTGTGTGATGAGGTTAGTAATTCCTGAGTAAGGTCAGAGCATGTGTAAGTGTGTGTGAGGCTGTGATAGTACTCCATGTTACTGATGGTGTCTCAGTCTTGTGTAATCACTGCGTGTGATGAGGTTAGTAATTCCTAAGTAAGGTCAGAGCCTGTGTAAGTGTGTGTGAGGCTGTGATGGTACTCCATGTTACTGATGGTATCTCAGTCTTGTGTAATCACTGTGTGTGATGAGGTTGGTAATTCCTGAGTAAGGTCAGAGCCTGTGTAAGTGTGTGTTTGGCTGTGATGGTACTCCATGTTACTGATAGTATCTCAGTCTTGTGTAATCACTGTGTGTGATGAGGTTAGTAATTCCTGAGTAAGGTCAGAGCCTGTGTAAGTGTGTGTGAGGCTGTGATGGTACTCCATGTTACTGATGGTATCTCAGTCTTGTGTAATCACTGTGTGTGATGAGGTTGGTAATTCTTGAGTAAGGTCAGAGCCTGTGTAAGTGTGTGTTTGGCTGTGATGGTACTCCATGTTACTGATAGTATCTCAGTCTTGTGTAGTCACTGTGTGTGATGAGGTTAGTAATTCCTGAGTAAGGTCAGAGCCTGTGTAAGTGTGTGTGAGGCTGTGATGGTACTCCATGTTACTGATAGTATCTCAGTCTTGTGTAATCACTGTGTGTGATGAGGTTAGTAATTCCTGAGAAAGGTCAGAGCCTGTGTAAGTGTGTGTGAGGCTGTGATGGTACTCCATGTTACTGATAGTATCTCAGCATTGTGTAATCACTGTGTGTGATGAGGTTAGTAATTCCTGAGTAATGTCAGAGCCTGTGTAAGTGTGTGTGAGGATGTGATGGTACTCCATGTTACTGATAGTATCTCAGTCTTGTGTAATCACTGTGTGTGATGAGGTTAGTAATTCCTGAGTAAGGTCAGAGCCTGTGTAAGTGTGTGTGAGGATGTGATGGTACTCCATGTTACTAATGGTTTCTCAGTCTTGTGTAATCACTGTGTGTGATGAGGTTAGTAATACCTGAGTAAGGTCAGAGCCTGTGTAAGTGTGTGTGAGGCTGTGATGGTACTCCATGTTACTGATGGTTTCTCAGTCTTGTGTAATCACTGTGTGTGATGAGGTTAGTAATTCCTGAGTAAGGTCAGAGCCTGTGTAAGTGTGTGTGAGGCTGTGATGGTACTCCATGTTACTGATGGTATCTCAGTCTTGTGTAATCACTGTGTGTGATGAGGTTAGTAATTCCTGAGTAAGGTCAGAGCCTGTATAAGTGTGTGTGGGGCTGTGATGGTACTCCATGTTACTGATGGTATCTCAGTCTTGTGTAATCACTGTGTGTGATGAGGTTAGTAATACCTGAGTAAGGTCAGAGCCTGTGTAAGTGTGTGTGAGGATGTGATGGTACTCCATGTTACTGATGGTTTCTCAGTCTTGCGCAATCACTGTGTGTGATGAGGTTAGTAATTCCTGAGTAAGGTCAGAGCCTGTGTAAGTGTGTGTGAGGCTGTGATAGTACTCCATGTTACTGATGGTCTCTCAGTCTTGTGTAATCACTGCGTGTGATGAGGTTAGTAATTCCTGAGTAAGCCTGTGTAAGTGTGTGTAAGGATGTGATGGTACTCCATGCTACTGATAGTATCTCAGTCTTGTGTAATCACTGTGTGTGATGAGGTTGGTAATTCCTGAGTAAGGTCAGAGCCTGTGTAAGTGTGTGTTTGGCTGTGATGGTACTCCATGTTACTGATAGTATCTCAGTCTTGTGTAATCACTGTGTGTGATGAGGTTAGTAATTCCTGAGTAAGGTCAGAGCCTGTGTAAGTGTGTGTGAGGCTGTGATGGTACTCCATGTTACTGATAGTATCTCAGTATTGTGTAATCACTGTGTGTGATGAGGTTAGTAATTCCTGAGTAATGTCAGAGCCTGTGTAAGTGTGTGTGAGGATGTGATGGTACTCCATGTTACTGATAGTATCTCAGTCTTGTGTAATCACTGTGTGTGGTGAGGTTAGTAATTCCTGAGTAAGGTCAGAGCCTGTGTAAGTGTGTGTGAGGATGTGATGGTACTCCATGTTACTAATGGTTTCTCAGTCTTGTGTAATCACTGTGTGTGATGAGGTTAGTAATACCTGAGTAAGGTCAGAGCCTGTGTAAGTGTGTGTGAGGATGTGATGGTACTCCATGTTACTGATGGTTTCTCAGTCTTGTGTAATCACTGTGTGTGATGAGGTTAGTAATTCCTGAGTAAGGTCAGAGCCTGTGTAAGTGTGTGTGAGGCTGTGATGGTACTCCATGTTACTGATGGTATCTCAGTCTTGTGTAATCACTGTGTGTGATGAGGTTAGTAATTCCTGAGTAAGGTCAGAGCCTGTGTAAGTGTGTGTGAGGCTGTGATGGTACTCCATGTTACTGATAGTATCTCAGTATTGTGTAATCACTGTGTGTGATGAGGTTAGTAATTCCTGAGTAATGTCAGAGCCTGTGTAAGTGTGTGTGAGGATGTGATGGTACTCCATGTTACTGATAGTATCTCAGTCTTGTGTAATCACTGTGTGTGATGAGGTTAGTAATTCCCGAGTAAGGTCAGAGCCTGTGTAAGTGTGTGTGAGGATGTGATGGTACTCCATGTTACTGATGGTTTCTCAGTCTTGTGTAATCACTGTGTGTGATGAGGTTAGTAATACCTGAGTAAGGTCAGAGCCTGTGTAAGTGTGTGTGAGGATGTGATGGTACTCCATGTTACTGATGGTTTCTCAGTCTTGTGTAATCACTGCGTGTGATGAGGTTAGTAATTCCTGAGTAAGGTCAGAGCCTGTGTAAGTGTGTGTGAGGCTGTGATGGTACTCCATGTTACTGATGGTCTCTCAGTCTTGTGTAATCACTGCGTATGATGAGGTTAGTAATTCCTGAGTAAGGTCAGAGCCTGTGTAAGTGTGTGTGAGGCTGTGATGGTACTCCATGTTACTGATGGTTTCTCAGTCTTGTGTGATCACTGTGTGTGATGAGGTTAGTAATTCCTGAGTAAGGTCAGAACCTGTGTAAGTGTGTGTGAGGCTGTGATGGTACTCCATGTTACTGATGGTATCTCAGTCTTGTGTAATCACTGTGTGTGATGAGGTTAGTAATTCCTGAGTAAGGTCAGAGCCTGTATAAGTGTGTGTGGGGCTGTGATGGTACTCCATGTTACTGATGGTATCTCAGTCTTGTGTAATCACTGTGTGTGATGAGGTTAGTAATACCTGAGTAAGGTCAGAGCCTGTGTAAGTGTGTGTGAGGATGTGGTGGTACTCCATGTTACTGATGGTTTCTCAGTCTTGTGCAATCACTGTGTGTGATGAGGTTAGTAATTCCTGAGTAAGGTCAGAGCCTGTGTAAGTGTGTGTTAGGCTGTGATGGTACTCCATGTTACTGATGGTCTCTCAGTCTTGTGTAATCACTGCGTGTGATGAGGTTAGTAATTCCTGAGTAAGCCTGTGTAAGTGTGTGTAAGGATGTGATGGTACTCCATGCTACTGATAGTATCTCAGTCTTGTGTAATCACTGTGTGTGATGAGGTTGGTAATTCCTGAGTAAGGTCAGAGCCTGTGTAAGTGTGTGTTTGGCTGTGATGGTACTCCATGTTACTGATAGTATCTCAGTCTTGTGTAATCACTGTGTGTGATGAGGTTAGTAATTCCTGAGTAAGGTCAGAGCCTGTGTAAGTGTGTGTGAGGCTGTGATGGTACTCCATGTTACTGATAGTATCTCAGTATTGTGTAATCACTGTGTGTGATGAGGTTAGTAATTCCTGAGTAAGGTCAGAGCCTGTGTAAGTGTGTGTGAGGATGTGATGGTATCCATGTTACTGATGGTTTCTCAGTCTTGTGTAATCACTGTGTGTGATGAGGTTGGTAATTCCTGAGTAAGGTCAGAGCCTGTGTAAGTGTGTGTTTGGCTGTGATGGTACTCCATGTTACTGATGGTATCTCAGTCTTGTGTAATCACTGTGTGTGATGAGGTTAGTAATTCCTGAGTAAGGTCAGAGCCTGTGTAAGTGTGTGTGAGGCTGTGATGGTACTCCATGTTACTGATAGTATCTCAGTATTGTGTAATCACTGCGTGTGATGAGGTTAGTAATTCCTGAGTAAGGTCAGAGCCTGTGTAAGTGTGTGTGAGGCTGTGATAGTACTCCATGTTACTGATGGTTTCTCAGTCATGTGTACACAAAAAAATTAAGTATGTCTCTTTCAGTCCCGGATGGGGATACTGATGACCAAGACTTATGCAGGTGTGTGTAAGTAGTGTGCGGCTTTTTTGTGTGTTTATGATTGCAGACAGTCTTAGTGTGTGTGCGGGTGGTGGTGGTTTTATTTAGTGCTGACAGATTTAGTGTATGTGTGTATGGGTTTATTGAGTGCTAGCAGGGTGAAGTGTATATATGGGTGCATGGGTGGGTTAATGGGTGCTGACATATATTGGGGCATGGATGTGTGGCATAAATATATGTTGGGGCATGGATGTGTGGCATGATGTATTGGGGCACAGCTGTATGGCATATAAATAATTTGGGACACGTGTGGCATATATGTTAGGGGCATTGTGTAGAATAATTCATGGCTATGTGGCATACAATACATTTGGTGCCCAGCTGTGTGGCATATTATGTATTGGGGCACAGATGTGTGGCATATTATGTATTGGAGGCATTGATGTGTAGCATAATTATGACTTGGGGATACAGCTGTTTGGCATGTAGTGAATTTGTGGCACAGATGTATGACATTATGCATTGGGGGCAGCGTTATGAGGCACAGTGTGATTTTGGTGCTCTGCTGTGTGGCATAGTATAAATTGGAGGGAGCAGGGGCAGTGGATGAAATTTTGCCTAGGGCACCCAGACACCTTGTACCGGCCCTGTACCAATAGGTGTGTGAGGACACAGCTATAATTCCCCATATTATCTCACAGAACCATCAGATTCACTATCAGTAGTAATGCAGCAATTTTGCACAATACATTTCACTAGTGTTTCCCTTCTCCCCAGAACCACAGGGGGCTATTACATGCAACCATTTACTACAGGAGCTCGGCCAATGCAGTAATGCAGGATCTGCACGGGCACTTACCATAAAATGAGATGACGGCCAGAGTTGCCACTGCCAGGAGGAGTCTGCAAAATGGTTCAAGACCTGTTCAAACAAAAGAGAAAAATCCCAGTTATTCCTAGTGACACCCGCAGGCAGTGTGTTACCACCGCCTGTGACTGTAATGCAGTGTGTTACCACCACCTGTGACTGTCATGCAGTGTGTTACCGCTCTCTGTGACTGTAATGCAGCGTGTTACCACCGTCTGTGACTGTAATGCAGTGTGTTACCACCGCCTGTGACTGTAATGCAGTGTGTTACCACCGCCTGTGACTGTAATGCAGCATGTTACCACCGCCTGTGACTGTAATGCAGCGTGTTACCACCGCCTGTGACTGTAATGCAGTGTGTTACCACCGCCTGTGACTGTAATGCAGCGTGTTACCATCGCCTGTGACTGTAATGCAGCATGTTACCACCATCTGTGACTGTAATGCAGCATGTTACCACCGCCTGTGACTGTAATGCAGTGTGTTACCACCGCCTGTGACTGTAATGCAGTGTGTTACCACCGCCTGTGACTGTAATGCAGTGTGTTACCACCGCCTGTGACTGTAATGCAGTGTGTTACCACCGCCTGTGACTGTAATGCAGTGTGTTACCACCGCCTGTGACTGTAATGCAGTGTGTTACCACCGCCTGTGACTGTAATGCAGCGTGTTACCGCTCTCTGTGACTGTAATACAGCATGTTACCACCATCTGTGACTGTAATGCTGCATGTTACCACAGCCTGTGACTGTAATGCAGTGTGTTACCACCGCCTGTGACTGTAATGCAGTGTGTTACCGCTCTCTGTGACTGTAATGCAGTGTGTTACCACCATCTGTGTCTGTAATGCAGTGTGTTACCACCATCTGTGACTGTAATGCAGTGTGTTACCACAGCCTGTGACTGTAATGCAGTGTGTTACCACAGCCTGTGACTGTAATGCAGTGTGTTACCACCATCTGTGACTGTAATGCAGTGTGTTACCGCTCTCTGTGACTAATACAGCATGTTACCACCATCTGTGACTGTAATGCAGCATGTTACCACCATCTGTGACTGTAATGCAGTGTGTTACCACTGCCTGTGACTGTAATACAGTGTGTTACCACCTTCTGTGACTGTAATACAGCGTGTTACCACTGTCTGTGACTGTAATGCAGTGTGTTACCACCGTCTGTGACTGTAATGCAGCATGTTACCACCGTCTGTGACTGTAATGCAGCGTGTTACCACCGTCTGGGACTGTAATGCAGCGTGTTACCGCTCTCTGTGACTGTAATGCATTGTGTTACCGCTCTCTATGACTGTAATGCAGCATGTTACCACCGTCTGTGTCTGTAATGCAGTGTGTTACCACCGTCTGTGACTGTAATGCAGTGTGTTACCGCTCTCTGTGACTGTAATGCAGCGTGTTACCGCTCTCTGTGACTGTAATACAGCATGTTACCACCATCTGTGACTGTAATGCTGCATGTTACCACAGCCTGTGACTGTAATGCAGTGTGTTACCACAGCCTGTGACTGTAATGCAGTGTGTTACCGCTCTCTGTGACTGTAATGCAGTGTGTTACCACCATCTGTGTCTGTAATGCAGTGTGTTACCACCATCTGTGACTGTAATGCAGTGTGTTACCACAGCCTGTGACTGTAATGCAGTGTGTTACCACCATCTGTGACTGTAATGCAGTGTGTTACCACCATCTGTGACTGTAATGCAGTGTGTTACCGCTCTCTGTGACTAATACAGCATGTTACCACCATCTGTGACTGTAATGCAGCATGTTACCACCATCTGTGACTGTAATGCAGTGTGTTACCACTGCCTGTGACTGTAATACAGTGTGTTACCACCATCTGTGACTGTAATACAGCGTGTTACCACTGTCTGTGACTGTAATGCAGTGTGTTACCACCGTCTGTGACTGTAATGCAGCATGTTACCACCGTCTGTGACTGTAATGCAGCGTGTTACCACCGTCTGGGACTGTAATGCAGCGTGTTACCGCTCTCTGTGACTGTAATGCATTGTGTTACCGCTCTCTATGACTGTAATGCAGCATGTTACCACCGTCTGTGTCTGTAATGCAGTGTGTTACCACCGTCTGTGACTGTAATGCAGTGTGTTACCGCTCTCTGTGACTGTAATGCAGTGTGTTACCGCTCTCTGTGACTGTAATGCAGTGTTTACCACCATCTGTGACTGTAATGCAGTGTGTTACCGCTCTCTGTGACTGTAATGCAGTGTGTTACCACCATCTGTGACTGTAATGCAGTGTGTTACCACCGTCTGTGACTGTAATGCAGTGTGTTACCGCTCTCTGTGACTGTAATGCAGTGTGTTACCACCATCTGTGACTGTAATGCAGTGTGCAATAAATCCTCACTAGTACCACAGCATATATATATATACAGAGTATATCTGATAGTTACGCTGCTCTAACTATAATGTAACAAATATAGATATCTCTGTCACTCACCGCCACCAGGGGTGCGGGGGAAGAATCATGGGCTTTTAGCCCAGGGCTGGTTGACCTTGGGGAGGGGTGACTCCATTTCTTCCATAGGTATTCCAGCCCTGGGCTGACTAGTTTGAGACTGGTTGCTGTGCAACACTCCGTCTATATATACCCGTTGGTTACCGGGGGTTTTGGTAACGGCCCAAAACCATCAGTTAGTAAATTTACCTCAACTGTAGTCTCATGCATATGAGTACACAATCTGCAACGGTCTGCATGAGTACACAATCTGCAACGGTCTGCATGAGTACACAATCTGCAACTGTCTGCATGAGTACACAATCTGCAACTGTCTGCATGAGTACACAATCTGCAACTGTCTGCATGAGTACACAATCTGCAACGGTCTGCATGAGTACACAATCTGCAACAGTCTGCATGAGTACACAATCTGCAACTGTCTGCATGAGTACACAATCTGCAACGGTCTGCATGAGTACACAATCTGCAACAGTCTGCATGAGTACACAATCTGCAATGGTCTGCATGAGTACACAATCTGCAACAGTCTGCATGAGTACACAATCTGCAACGGTCTGCATAGAAACTCTGAGCCTGATGCACACAGCAGCACCTACGTCTGACCACGTCCTCCTGTGCCCGCGTCTGTGTCTGTGCGTCTGTGAGCACAGACACTTGCATGGACACGCCTGAGACACGCCCACTGTATGGACCATGTTTGCGTGAAGTACTAGCCAATGTCCAGGAATGCCCATCGCTTTCCACCGCACTTCTGGTACCGTCCTTCTCGCTTTGTGCGCACATTTTGTAACGCATGCGCCGTAGGAGTTTTAGATATTTTCGTGCATTTGCAGTTACAAAAAAACTGGTCAACTATATGAAGATCAGCGCTGCGTGTGAATTGCAGCCACCTCAGAATCGGGCTCTCCGTGGCCACAACTTACACAGCAATAACAGTCAGTGCTGCCGTTTGTGGGCCTGGTCCGGAGACGGACGCAGTTGGAGCCGTTTGTGCGTATGCCTGCGGAGTCGTGGCGTTGATAATATGCAAATGTCAGTGTCAGCCTTTCCCTTGTGTAATAGCGTGCTATCCCTGAGACGCCCACACTCAGCGCCCGTGCACGCTGTAACACCGCTGGTGCTGCTGGACAATACAACATCAGCGCACCATCGCATGTACTACTGACATTTGCACCAGCCCCAGGGCAGGTGCAGGTTCTGCGTCTGACCGTGGCGTCCTGGGTGAGCGGGTGTGTGTCTTAAGATGCAGCCAGTGTCAGCGACACACCCACATACCAGGACCACCCACTAAAAACCCCAGGCCATGTGTCAAATGCGGGAGTCAGATGCAGTGGGACACAGAGAGGGGGGGTCACATGCCCCCATAATCCGCCTCTGCAGCAGCACCTTAATGCATTTCTTGGACACTGCACCAATTCCATCCGCCCTCCCAACGTCTGGTTCCCAGCACCAGAGGATACGCACCGGCACAGAGACAAACGAGTTCATACCAATCAATGTGATGAGGATCCGGCATTGCGCTACCCAGGCACACGTTCCCGTATCCTGACCGGCAGCACCTGAGCTTAACACATGAGCAGAAGTTAGTGACAGCTACAGGAATAGGTCAGAGAGAGATAAAGCAGAGACGTTACCCAAAGGAAACAAGCCGCGTCTGGCGGTCATTAATCCGCCACAGACTGAACTCTAGGTCTGATTCAGCTTAGGGTGGAATTACAAAGCTGCTTGTGAGTATGGTAATAACGCAGAAGGAGGCGTGAGCATCACTTATCCAAGCTGCACTGTCCAACACATCATCGGATAGATTGTTAGCTTGCGAGCAGGGCCTTCCTACCTGTATATCTGTCTGTTATTACCCAGTTTTGTTCTATTAACGTTTACAATTGTAAAGCGCAACGGAATATGCTGCGCTATATAAGAAACTGTTAATAATAATAATCTGCAGGAACATCGGCCGGCTAAGTGGCCCATGGGGTCAGCCACCGCAGATGAGAGAAAGAGGTCAGGAATCTTCATCAGCCAACGGAGATCTGGGCCTCTTCTCTCCCCCCCCCCCCCCCCCAACAACGGCAACACACCTCCGTTTTGGGAAATGGAGATCATCGCCACCCACAAATTTTTCTTATTATTATTACCAGTTATTACATAGTGCACACATATTCCGCAGCGCTTTACAGAGAATATTTGGTCATTCCCATCAGTCCTGCCCCAGTGGAGCTTACAATCTATGGGCCTGATTCAGACCCGCTCGCAAGCGGGTCAATGTTGGGCAAGTGCGCATGCCACGACGGAGGCGGCTCCGTCATGCGCATGCGCTAGACCCAAATAACGACGGCCAAGCCGTCGTTACGGGTCTCGCACCAAAGGGGGCGTGCTGTCGATGGTGAGTGACAGCAAGCCCCCTTTGGTGGGTGTGCCGGGGGCGTTGCTGCCCAGACGGAGGCGTTTCCATGGGAACACATAAAAAGAGTTACCTATGCAGAGAGCAAAGGTGGGGGGAAAGACAAATAACGTCTGTCATGGGGCACTCTTTATTATCATATGAAAGTCATGTATAGATCATAGGAGGAGGTTAAAACTTAACCTTTAATCTAGAACTTTAAAAGATGAGGACATGAACAGAGACACTAAATGTATACTGGATATACATATAGGAGTATATGATATAGGTGAAAAATGAACAGATTAGCCGTAACAATAAATCCAATAAACATAGACAATAAACATACAAAAATTACCACATTTAAACATTTGAAGTCATCTAATCAAAGCAGATGACACTGAAATTGCTGGTATCCAAAGGTATTACCAGTCCATTTAAGTCACAGGAGAACATCTACTGTGACATTTGTAGTGACTCTGTAACTATCACAATATATCATGTAGTATCACAATCAGGGTATCTATCGTGACACATGTACTGATTTAATAATATTTCAAAAACAATTATACTGTAATGAGGCGAAATTTCTTATAATCAATCTGTTGCTGCCTGCAATAAACAATTTATTTGTATCAAAATTAATACCACACACAAAAATAATATAGAAAGTGCTGGTTATAGGGATCATCCAGTAATCTGTGTTCCCAAGCCCTCCGGTGAAACGCGCGTCCGTTCACTTATCTACTGCATGCTGCCTTCCACACAGTGCTGTGTACCACTCTCCTGACCACAGGTACCTTCCTCCTCCTATCTTTCACTCCACCGCGCTGCAGGGCAGAGGACTACAGCGGGTGACCCCCCCTGCTATGCCATCATGGTAACAGGTGGGTGACACAGTTGTCATCTCTGCTCCAGCAGTGTTTCTTTATTTCCCCTGTGACCCTAGCGGCTAGTCCTCCGTTTGACATGACTGGGGACCCCGGAGTGAGTCTGGCCGCTGTGTGATCACATGACTTACTTTTTTCACTCTCTCATATAATCCACGTCAGATTTCAGATTACCTCAGACGTTGATTTTGTCCGCTTATATGTTTATCATTATTATAGTTAGCATCAGATCCATATTGGTGCTTATATGTACTCTGCGGTACATTGAATGCTTCTATCCATTGTTTTTGACCTGATGCCTGGCTATCTAAAGTATCACGGTGGACTGAATCTATTGTAATATATGTCCCTCCATCTTTTGTATCCCTCCAACAAGCTCTCTCATCTGGGTTAATTCGTTATCACTCCCTCTGCAATGCTATCTGTATCAGAGGAGATTGATTTATAATTGTCCCAGAAAGCAGAAGCGTTGCCTTACTTTTCACCTGGGAATGACGAATCAGATATACACTCTCTCATCTCCTTTTTGATTTAGAAAGGGGACAGCAGAAGTGTAGGGGTCTAACCCCATCCCAGGTCTTACTTTCTTCATTCTTTCTCATGATACCGGTCAATTATATACACTATGGGAACACAGATTACTGGATGATCCCTATAACCAGCACTTTCTATATTATTTTTGTGTGTGGTATTAATTTTGATACAAATAAATTGTTTATTGCAGGCAGCAACAGATTGATTATAAGAAATTTCGCCTCATTACAGTATAATTGTTTTTGAAATATTATTAAATCAGTACATGTGTCACGATAGATACCCTGATTGTGATACTACATGATATATTGTGATAGTTACAGAGTCACTACAAATGTCACAGTAGATGTTCTCCTGTGACTTAAATGGACTGGTAATACCTTTGGATACCAGCAATTTCAGTGTCATCTGCTTTGATTAGATGACTTCAAATGTTTAAATGTGGTAATTTTTGTATGTTTATTGTCTATGTTTATTGGATTTATTGTTACGGCTAATCTGTTCATTTTTCACCTATATCATATACTCCTATATGTATATCCAGTATACATTTAGTGTCTCTGTTCATGTCCTCATCTTTTAAAGTTCTAGATTAAAGGTTAAGTTTTAACCTCCTCCTATGATCTATACATGACTTTCATATGATAATAAAGAGTGCCCCATGACAGACGTTATTTGTCTTTCCCCCCACCTTTGCTCTCTGCATAGGTAACTCTTTTTATGTGTTCAGCACAAAGTCTAGGGGTGCACCACCAACTACTAATTGTGTTGAATTACTCCAATAAATTACCTGTATGTTGGTTCTTAGAATAAGTTTTCTCTGCATATTACGCTCTGGTAATTATTTATCTATCACTAGTGCGGACTCACTCTCGCGCTTTTTGCTAATCGTTTCCATGGGAACGCCTACCGTCTGGGGCCGGCCCCACTGACATCACTAGTGATGTCAGTGAGAGTGCTTTTGGCTCTGATAGAGCCAAAAGCACTCCAGGGCTTGCAGCAACAAGACCCTACCGCAAGGGTCTCGTCGCAAGCCCGATGGTCGCGATGGTCAAGACCATCATCATGGACGCTCGCATAAGCTGTGGGTGGTAACAGCTATGCGAGTGTCCAAGAGGCCGCTACCAAAAAAAAAAAAAACGCCCTGATTCAGAGCGTCCGGCTCTGAATTAGGCCCTATGTTCCCTATCACATGCTCACACACATACACACTAGGGTTAATTTAGTTGGGAGCCAATTAGCCTACCAGTATATTTTTGGAGTGTGGGAGGAAACCGGAGCACCCGGAGGAAACCCATGCAAGCACAGGGAGAATATACAAACTCCACACAGGTAGGGCCATAGTGGGAATCGAACCCACAAACTCAGTGCTGTGTGGCAGTAATGCTAACCACTACACCAAAATGACAGGAGACTATCAATCACTGACAGTCTGTTGTCAATCTGCATGTGATCACACAGGACCTGTACTGTACATGCGCAGTGCAGGTCGGATGCCTGTGCTGATTCCCGACCATCGGGAATCCGCGTCCAGCAGAGCACTAGCCTGCACTGCGGAATAAGGACTTCTGTCCTGAGAACAGGGATGGCTGGGAGGTACTGTATGTCCTGAATCACATGGTCTGCCGGTAAAGGGGAAGCTGCGTACACCTAATAATTAATAATGAGTGCACCCGTATCTTAAATGGATGCGCCCTAGAACGGTCTAAAACGATAACCACACCCCGTCACATGACGGCCATGCCCACTTTGGCGGCTGGGACTGAAAACTCCCCTCCTAGATATCCTGTTACTCATTCTATTACTGTCTTAGGAGCCTATTTTTTTTTTTATTAGTGTTTGCAGGATATCGGGTGTTTTTGAGGGATAGTCTCAAAAAATTAATTTTTCCCAGAATTTAACATGGAGGGAGCACAGCAGCTATCTCCGATATCTGCCACGGTCCCTCAGTTTCCAACAGCAGCCACAGCCCCCTTATGTTTCTATTGGGGCTGATTTTGTGTCAGATTTACCAAGCCCCAGAACGCGAAGCATAGCGGAGCACTCCAGATGGCGTTACCCGCTGTGACCTATGGGCTACTTACTGCCGGAATTACTGGTAACAGGTTCCGTAGCGACTCTCCCCGGCAAAGGCCGCTGCACATGCACCGTCAGCAAACAACACATGCAGTAGCTCGCCGGGGTCCCAATCCATAAAGCATACTTGCCGACTATCTGGCTGCCCCTTCCGGGAGGGAGCAGCCAGATCGGCATTACTGGGGGGGCGTGGCCAGCAAACGGGGCCGGCCAGATGACACGTTTTGTGGGCGGAGCCATGCGAGCGCGTCATTTTGGCCCCACCTTGCGTCATCGCCCCCCGTCCCTGCCGGGGTTTTACAAACAATTGGGGTGGGACAGGAGGGGTCGGCGGCAGCCGGGAGACTTGCCTGCCTTCCCAGGAGGTCGGGAGCGGCACCCGATTTTCGGGAGGCTCCCGACCAAATCGGGAGGGTAGGCAAGTAGTGTAATAATAATACATCCGGCAATCCATAAGTTCTTATTGCCGTTAATAGCTTCGATTAGAAATTAGATTTATTGGGCCTAAACCCCAGTAATTGGAAAATTAGCGCCTTAGTTTCCAGTAGTAGAGCACAATGGCGTCAGCGTAACCTGTCAGACACCTGATGTATACCGTACTTAGGTTACCGCAACATTATTACCCTAGTACTTACGTTTATTGGGCTTTAATCTCTGGAGAACAGAAGAAGTGAAAGGGAGAGCCCAGATGCTTAATCCGATGCAGCTGATACAGAAAAGCACAAACTCCTGAGGTATTTCTGCAGCATAAATACATGGAAAGGCTAGAGGTTAGAGGCCATGCATTGCTCACTATATATCTCTGTGCGATAACATTGTAGGGTGCCGTTCATGCACAGAGGAATACTGCTGTCTGGGTTACATTTGCAGGGTTACTGGGCCTGGTCCCCTAGTATCTTAGCTCTGTACAATAAGTGCCATCTATGTCATGTGCCCGCACCCTGAACTTCATTAGAAGATTCTATCCAAAGCAACATTCTATGGGCCTGATTCAGAGACGGACGCTCTGAAAGAGCGCTTGCTCTGAATCAGGGCGGGTTTTATTTTTTTTAGGTGCGGTCTCCTGGCCGCTCGCATAGCTGTGGGTGATCACCCACAGCTATTGCGAGCGGCCAGGATGATGGTCACGATGGTCAAGACCATCGCGACCTTCGGGGCTTGCGACGAGACCGTTGTGGTAGGGTCTCGTGGCCGCAAGCCCCAGGGAGCTTCTGGCTCTAATAGAGCCAGAAGCTCTCTCACTGACATCACTGGCGATGTCAGTGGGGCCGCCCACAAACGCCTCCGTTTGTGAAGCCACCCCCCACGCCACTCCTACAAAATGGGGCGAGCTGTCTATAAGCATCGACAGCTGCCCCTTTTTTAGTGAGTCACGGAGCGAGAGAACTTACTCTCTTGCTCCGGGGCTTGCGGACGCGCAGTGCGGCCGCTGCACATGTTCAGAGGCCACCATCTACCCGCTTGCGAGCGAGTCTGAATCAGGCCCTATATTCCCAGCACCTCTGGCCAGAGTGTACGTTCCCAGCTCTCCCAGGAGCCATGAAGGTTGTGAGGGACATAACTCTTGGCCTAATTCAGACCCGCTCGTGAGCACTCGCATGCTGGTCGATGTTGCCCAAGTGCGCATGCGCACAACGGAGGCGGCTCCGTCGTGCGCATGCGCGAGACCCGAATAACAACTGCCAAGCTAAGCCGTCGTTATGGGTCTCGCACCAAAGGGGGCGTGCTGTCGATGGTGACAGCACGTCCCCTTTGATGGCGTGCCGGGGGCGTGGCTGCCCAGACGGAGGCGTTCCCATGGGAATGCCTACCGTCTGTGGCCGGCCCCACTGACATCACTTGTTGAGCGCTCGCAAGCGGGTCGATGTTGGCCAAGTGCGCATGCGCACGACGGAGGCGGCTCCGTCGTGCACATGCGTGAGACCAGAATAATGACGGCCAAGCCGTCGCTATGGGTCTCGCACCAAAGGGAGCATGCCGGGGGCGTTGCTGCCCAGACGGAGGCATTGCCATGGGAACGCCTACCGTCTGGGGCCGGCCCCACTGACATCACAAGTGATGTCAGTGGGAGTGCTTTTGGCTCTGATAGAGCCAAAAGCACTCGGGGGCTTGCGGCCACGAGACCCTACCGAAAGGGTCTCGTCGCAAGCCCGATGGTCTTGACCATCGCGACTATCATTTTGGCCGCTCGCTATAGCTGTGGGTGGTCACCCACAGCTATGCAAGCAGCTAGGAGGCCGCTCTTAAATTCAGAGGGACGGCCCTGATTCAGAGCAAGCGCTCTGTCAGAGCGTCCGGCTCTGAATCAGGGCCTCTGCCCCATGGCAACAAGTTTTGTCTCAGCTTTGCCAATCTCCAGCCATGGAACACCTCAGAGACCTCTGATACCCCTATAGGGCACATTATTCCCATATTTATTTTGCTGGGCGACTCAAGACCCATATACATTATAAAGCCTATAACACTGATGTGTTGTCCTGTATTACCTTCCGGCCTCACCATGAGGTGTCGGGAGATCTTCCAGCTGACAGGGTTGGTCAGGTTACAGGTGTAATTGCCCCAGGTTTGCGGATCAGCACCATCAAGAAGCAAAACGCTGACATTGGATTTCCTGGAGATATTCCCGTTTATTTCCACCCCGTTTTTCAGGAATGTCATGTTGAGTGGTTCCCCGCCAAGGCCGGAGCACTGGAGGACAATGTGACAGCTCCCGTTGTTGTCTTCTTTCCGAGTCAGCTCAGACTTCTCCACCGCATCTGAAGTGAGAATGTGG
This sequence comes from Taudactylus pleione, assembly GCA_031769625.1. NCBI lineage: Eukaryota > Metazoa > Chordata > Amphibia > Anura > Myobatrachidae > Taudactylus > Taudactylus pleione. Next base: position 398,510 of record JAUIMM010001530.1, on the reverse strand, counting down.
GGTCTTATTATCTGTTCATTTACACAGATCCAGGATTACAGGGGGATAGATGCATCAGGGTCGTAACTAGGGTGGTGCGGCCAGTGCTGCCGCAAAGAGCACAACATGCCCCGAGGGCGGAACCGGCCACACCACCACAATCGCTATCGGCGGGTGGGCACCCACTGCTGTGTACTAAAGCCCCCATACATCAGCAATTGTGCAATCGATGGTGTATACAAATCTTTACTCTGCACTGCGCGCGTGACATCATGCCGTCAGCGCGCTGAAGAAGAGAGACTTGCAGTGAGGAGCCTGCAGCCTCCAGAAGATCAAGCCAAGGTAAGTAAGAAAGAGACACAGGGGGGGAGGCTGAAGTTATGGAGAGATGCAGAGAATGAGCTGACACTACAGAGACACAAAAGGGGGAGGCTTATACTATGGACGGGGGTTAGCTGACACTATAGAGAGATGGGGAGAGATGAAATTATGGACAGACACTATAGAGACACACGGGGGGGAGTGACACTATAGAGAGACAGGGGGTAAGACTATAAAGACCCGGGGGAGTGGGGCTGAGACTGCTTCAGAGACCTGGGAGGAACTGAGGCTATAGAGATTTGAGATGAATGGTATTGGAAAATGAGTTTAATCCTGGAGCGATACACCTTGTTTGAAATGTCATTTGTCAGTTCATTATGAGTAGTCAGTGATAGGGTTGTGTAGTACATTGAGTATGTGGACCCCTAGGGAGTGTAATGTAGTCAAGAATTACAGAGCACCAAATAAGTATAACAAATGTATTTATCCCTAAAGGAGTAACCTACACCCCATCATATATCCTATACCACATTCACCCCATACTACCAAGTTTGCCCACAGGGTACAAGGAGGGGAGGGGGAGCTCTAATGCGCATTCCCGCACAGGGCACCAAATGTCTAGTTACGCCTCTGAGATGCATGACATGCAGGCTTGGGAGGAGAGTACAATACTCAAGGTGGGAGATAACAAGAGCATGGACGATGGGCTTGGTGACAGCTAGGGCAAGGAAGACATAAGGTGATGGGACAAGGAACTGGATGTGATAGGTGAAGTCACCAGCAGAGATTATTATTTCATCCCAACCCTGCAGCAAACATGGTGAAGAAGGTCGAGGGTGACATCATCAACCTTAAGGAAGATATGGGGAGGGGAGGTCACAGTTGTTTAAAGATGATATTCTCAGCTTTGGGTATGTTGAGCTTAAGGCAGCATTCAGCCATCCAAATAGAGATGGCAGAGAGACGACCCTACATGTTGGAGAGGCGAGAAGGAGAAAGCTCAGGGGACGAAAGATAGATTAAAGTCATCTGCATTGAAGTCACATTGGAGGCCAAAGCAGATGATGAGTTGTCAAGTAAGGAGGCATAAAGGGAAAAAGGCAAAGGGCCAAGAACAGAGTTATAAGGAAGCTTAATAGATAATGGTTAAGAGTGGAGCAGGAGCCAGAGGAAAAGAAGCTGAAGAGTTCAGAGATGTGGGAGGGGAACATAAATGGTGGGTAGGAGAGAGGTAGGAAAGGAAGATACCATGGAGGCCAAGGCTGTGTAGGGGTGTTGAGGACAAGAGGGAGGTCATAGATGGCATAGTGTTTGTAAGGTAGGAGTGGAGAGATGGGTCCTTTTGACTTAGCCACAAGTAGACCATTAGTCAGTTTGGATAGTGCAATCTCAGTGGAGTGGAGAGGGAAGAAGCCCAATTATTAGGGGTCAAGAAGAGAATAAATAATAAGACAGTGTGTTAAAATTCCATTTCAGCAGATTCTAAAGTCATAGGAGTAGAGGGATTGGGTACGCAATCCCGGTACACAGAATGCAGGTGATTGCAATCCAGGCGCTGGAATGCCAATGGTTGAAATACAGGCAACAGGTACTATAAGTAATTTCACCCTTCCGCTAACCCACCTTTCCCGCAGCCTAACCATCCCCTCCTGCAGCCGTACCCTAACTATCCTCCTAGTGCCTAACCTTAACCCTGAAACTTACCTACAGGATTGGAGAAACAAGGATTGTCGAGCAGGGATTCTGACCCCAGTCCAGATTCAGGCGCCAGGTTTGTGAGGCTGGCATTCAGTGCACCTGGAGTAGAGATATGGGGCAATAGCCGGAGAGAGAGGCAGGGTCCAGAGATGGCTTCCTGACAATGGGAGCAGAGATATGAGGCAATAGCCGGAGAGAGAGGCAGGGTCCAGAGATGGCTTCCTGACAATGGGAGCAGTGATATGAGGCAATAGCCGGAGAGAGAGGCAGGGTCCAGAGATGGCTTCCTGACAATGGGAGCAGAGATATGAGGCAACAGCTGGAGAGAGAGGCAGGGTCCAGAGATGGCTTCCTGACAATGGGAGCAGAGATATGGAGCAATAGCTGGAGAGAGAGGCAGAGTGCAGAGATGGCTTCCTGACAATGGGAGCAGAGATATGGAGCAATAGCTGGAGAGAGAGTCAGGGTGCAGAGATGGCTTCCTGACAATGGGAGCAGAGATATGAGACAATAGCCGGAGAGAGAAACAGGGTCCAGAGATGGCTTCCAGACAATGGGAGCAGAGATATGGGACAATAGCTGGAGAGAGAGGCAGAGTGCAGAGATGGCTTCCTGACAATGGGAGCAGAGATATGACAATAGCCGGAGAGAGAAACAGGGTCCAGAGATGGCTTCCTGACAATGGGAGCAGAGATATGGAGCAATAGCTGGAGATAGAGGCAGAGTGCAGAGATGGCTTCCTGACAATGGGAGTAGAGATATAAGACAATAGCTGGAGAGAGAGGCAGAGTGAAGAGATGGCTTCTTGACAATGGGAGCAGAGATATGAGACAATAGCCGGAGAGAGAAACAGGGTCCAGAGATGGCTTCCTGACAATGGGAGCAGAGATATGGAGCAATAGCTGGAGAGAGAAACAGGGTCCAGAGATGGCTTCCAGACAATGGGAGCAGAGATATGAGGCAATAGCTGGAGAGAGAGTCAGGGTGCAGAGATGGCTTCCTGACAATGGGAGCAGAGATATGGGACAATAGCTGGAGAGAGAGGCAGAGTGCAGAGATGGCTTCCGGACAATGGGAGCAGAGATATGAGACAATAGCCGGAGAGAGAGGCAGAGTGCAGAGATGGCTTCCTGACAATGGGAGCAGAGATATGAGACAATAGCCGGAGAGAGAGGCAGAGTGCAGAGATGGCTTCCTGACAATGCGAGCAGAGATTTGAGACAATAGCCGGAGAGAGAGGCAGGGTCCAGAGATGGCTTCCTGACAATGGGAGGAGAGATATGAGGCAATAGCCGGAGAGAGAGGCAGGGTCCAGAGATGGCTTCCTGACAATGGGAGCAGAGATATGAGACAATAGCCGGAGAGAGAGGCAGGGTCCAGAGATGGCTTCCAGACAATGGGAGCAGAGATATGAGACAATAGCCGGAGAAAGAGGCAGGGTCCAGAGATGGCTTCCTGACAATGGGAGTAGAGATATGAGACAATAGCCGGAGAGAGAAACAGGGTCCAGAGATGGCTTCCTGACAATGGGAGCAGAGATATGGAGCAATAGCTGGAGAGAGAGGCAGAGTGCAGAGATGGCTTCCAGACAATGGGAGCAGAGATATGGGACAATAGCCGGAGAGAGAGGCAGGGTCCAGAGATGGCTTCCTGACAATTGGAGCAGAGATATGGAACAATAGCTGGAGAGAGAGGCAGAGTGCAGAGATGGCTTCCTGACAATGGGAGCAGAGATGTGGGACAATAGCTGGAGAGAGAGTCAGGGTGCAGAGATGGCTTCCAGACAATGGGAGCAGAGATATGGGACAATAGCTGGAGAGAGAGGAAGGGTCCAGAGATGGCTTCCTGACAATGGGAGCAGAGATATGGGACAATAGCTGGAGAGAGAGGCAGAGTGCAGAGATGGCTTCCAGACAATGGGAGCAGAGATATGAGACAATAGCTGGAGAGAGAGTCAGGGTGCAGAGATGGCTTCCTGACAATGGGAGCAGAGATATGAGACAATAGCTGGAGAGAGAGTCAGGGTGCAGAGATGGCTTCCAGACAATGGGAGCAGAGTTATGGGACAATAGCTGGAGAGAGAGGCAGGGTCCAGAGATGGCTTCCTGACAATGGGAGCAGAAATATGAGACAATAGCTGGAGAGAGAGTCAAGGTGCAGAGATGGCTTCCTGACAATGGGAGCAGAGATATGAGACAATAGCCGGAGAGAGAACCAGGGTCCAGAGATGGCTTCCTGACAATGGGAGCAGAGATATGGAGCAATAGCTGGAGAGAGAAACAGGGTCCAGAGATGGCTTCCAGACAATGGGAGCAGAGATATGGGACAATAGCTGGAGAGAGAGGCAGAGTGCAGAAATGGCTTCCTGACAATGGGAGCAGAGATATGAGACAATAGCTGGAGAGAGAGGCAGAGTGCAGAGATGGCTTCCTGACAATGGGAGCAGAGACATGGAGCAATAGCTGGAGAGAGAGTCAGGGTGCAGAGATGGCTTCCTGACAATGGGAGCAGAGATATGAGACAATAGCCGGAGAGAGAAACAGGGTCCAGAGATGGCTTCCTGACAATGGAATCAGAGATATGGAGCAATAGCTGGAGAGAGAGTCAGGGTGCAGAGATGGCTTCCTGACAATGGAAGCAGAGATATGGGACAATAGCTGGAGAGAGAGGCAGAGCGCAGAGATGGCTTCCTGACAATGGGAGCAGAGATATGGAGCAATAGCTGGAGAGAGAGTCAGGGTGCAGAGATGGCTTCCTGACAATGGGAGCAGTGATATGAGGCAATAGCCGGAGAGAGAGGCAGGGTCCAGAGATGGCTTCCAGACAATGGGAGCAGAGATATGAGGCAATAGCTGGAGAGAGAGTCAGGGTCCAGAGATGGCTTCCTGACAATGGGAGTAGAGATATGGGACAATAGCTGGAGAGAGAAGCAGGGTGCAGACATAGCTTCCTGACAACGGGAGCAGAGATATGAGGCAATAGCCGGAGAGAAACAGGGTCCAGAGATGGCTTCCTGACAATGGGAGCAAAGATATGAGGCAATAGACGGAGAGAGAGGCAGGGTCCAGAGATGGCTTCCTGACAATGGGAGTAGAGATATGGGACAATAGCTGGAGAGAGAAGCAGGGTGCAGACATAGCTTCCTGACAACGGGAGCAGAGATATGAGGCAATAGCCGGAGAGAAACAGGGTCCAGAGATGGCTTCCTGACAATGGAAGCAGAGATATGGAGCAATAGCTGGAGAGAGAGGCAGAGTGCAGAGATGGCTTCCTGACAATGGGAGCAGAGATATGGGACAATAGCTGGAGAGAGAGGCAGAGTGCAGAGATGGCTTCCAGACAATAGGAGCAGAGATATGAGACAATAGCTGGAGAGAGAGTCAGGGTGCAGAGATGGCTTCCTGACAATGGGAGCAGAGATATGAGACAATAGCGGGAGAGAGAGTCAGGGTGCAGAGATGGCTTCCAGACAATGGGAGCAGAGATATGGGACAATAGCTGGAGAGAGAGGCAGGGTCCAGAGATGGCTTCCTGACAATGGGAGCAGAAATATGAGACAATAGCTGGAGAGAGAGTCAAGGTGCAGAGATGGCTTCCTGACAATGGGAGCAGAGATATGAGACAATAGCCGGAGAGAGAACCAGGGTCCAGAGATGGCTTCCTGACAATGGGAGCAGAGATATGGAGCAATAGCTGGAGAGAGAAACAGGGTCCAGAGATGGCTTCCAGACAATGGGAGCAGAGATATGGGACAATAGCTGGAGAGAGAGGCAGAGTGCAGAAATGGCTTCCTGACAATGGGAGCAGAGATATGAGACAATAGCTGGAGAGAGAGGCAGAGTGCAGAGATGGCTTCCTGACAATGGGAGCAGAGACATGGAGCAATAGCTGGAGAGAGAGTCAGGGTGCAGAGATGGCTTCCTGACAATGGGAGCAGAGATATGAGACAATAGCCGGAGAGAGAAACAGGGTCCAGAGATGGCTTCCTGACAATGGGAGCAGAGATATGGAGCAATAGCTGGAGAGAGAGGCAGAGTGCAGAGATGGCTTCCAGACAATGGGAGCAGAGATATGGGACAATAGCCGGAGAGAGAGGCAGGGTCCAGAGATGGCTTCCTGACAATTGGAGCAGAGATATGGAACAATAGCTGGAGAGAGAGGCAGAGTGCAGAGATGGCTTCCTGACAATGGGAGCAGAGATGTGGGACAATAGCTGGAGAGAGAGTCAGGGTGCAGAGATGGCTTCCAGACAATGGGAGCAGAGATATGGGACAATAGCTGGAGAGAGAGGAAGGGTCCAGAGATGGCTTCCTGACAATGGGAGCAGAGATATGGGACAATAGCTGGAGAGAGAGGCAGAGTGCAGAGATGGCTTCCAGACAATGGGAGCAGAGATATGAGACAATAGCTGGAGAGAGAGTCAGGGTGCAGAGATGGCTTCCTGACAATGGGAGCAGAGATATGAGACAATAGCTGGAGAGAGAGTCAGGGTGCAGAGATGGCTTCCAGACAATGGGAGCAGAGTTATGGGACAATAGCTGGAGAGAGAGGCAGGGTCCAGAGATGGCTTCCTGACAATGGGAGCAGAAATATGAGACAATAGCTGGAGAGAGAGTCAAGGTGCAGAGATGGCTTCCTGACAATGGGAGCAGAGATATGAGACAATAGCCGGAGAGAGAACCAGGGTCCAGAGATGGCTTCCTGACAATGGGAGCAGAGATATGGAGCAATAGCTGGAGAGAGAAACAGGGTCCAGAGATGGCTTCCAGACAATGGGAGCAGAGATATGGGACAATAGCTGGAGAGAGAGGCAGAGTGCAGAAATGGCTTCCTGACAATGGGAGCAGAGATATGAGACAATAGCTGGAGAGAGAGGCAGAGTGCAGAGATGGCTTCCTGACAATGGGAGCAGAGACATGGAGCAATAGCTGGAGAGAGAGTCAGGGTGCAGAGATGGCTTCCTGACAATGGGAGCAGAGATATGAGACAATAGCCGGAGAGAGAAACAGGGTCCAGAGATGGCTTCCTGACAATGGAATCAGAGATATGGAGCAATAGCTGGAGAGAGAGTCAGGGTGCAGAGATGGCTTCCTGACAATGGAAGCAGAGATATGGGACAATAGCTGGAGAGAGAGGCAGAGCGCAGAGATGGCTTCCTGACAATGGGAGCAGAGATATGGAGCAATAGCTGGAGAGAGAGTCAGGGTGCAGAGATGGCTTCCTGACAATGGGAGCAGTGATATGAGGCAATAGCCGGAGAGAGAGGCAGGGTCCAGAGATGGCTTCCAGACAATGGGAGCAGAGATATGAGGCAATAGCTGGAGAGAGAGTCAGGGTCCAGAGATGGCTTCCTGACAATGGGAGTAGAGATATGGGACAATAGCTGGAGAGAGAAGCAGGGTGCAGACATAGCTTCCTGACAACGGGAGCAGAGATATGAGGCAATAGCCGGAGAGAAACAGGGTCCAGAGATGGCTTCCTGACAATGGGAGCAAAGATATGAGGCAATAGACGGAGAGAGAGGCAGGGTCCAGAGATGGCTTCCTGACAATGGGAGTAGAGATATGGGACAATAGCTGGAGAGAGAAGCAGGGTGCAGACATAGCTTCCTGACAACGGGAGCAGAGATATGAGGCAATAGCCGGAGAGAAACAGGGTCCAGAGATGGCTTCCTGACAATGGAAGCAGAGATATGGAGCAATAGCTGGAGAGAGAGGCAGAGTGCAGAGATGGCTTCCTGACAATGGGAGCAGAGATATGGGACAATAGCTGGAGAGAGAGGCAGAGTGCAGAGATGGCTTCCAGACAATAGGAGCAGAGATATGAGACAATAGCTGGAGAGAGAGTCAGGGTGCAGAGATGGCTTCCTGACAATGGGAGCAGAGATATGAGACAATAGCGGGAGAGAGAGTCAGGGTGCAGAGATGGCTTCCAGACAATGGGAGCAGAGATATGGGACAATAGCTGGAGAGAGAGGCAGGGTCCAGAGATGGCTTCCTGACAATGGGAGCAGAAATATGAGACAATAGCTGGAGAGAGAGTCAAGGTGCAGAGATGGCTTCCTGACAATGGGAGCAGAGATATGAGACAATAGCCGGAGAGAGAACCAGGGTCCAGAGATGGCTTCCTGACAATGGGAGCAGAGATATGGAGCAATAGCTGGAGAGAGAAACAGGGTCCAGAGATGGCTTCCAGACAATGGGAGCAGAGATATGGGACAATAGCTGGAGAGAGAGGCAGAGTGCAGAAATGGCTTCCTGACAATGGGAGCAGAGATATGAGACAATAGCTGGAGAGAGAGGCAGAGTGCAGAGATGGCTTCCTGACAATGGGAGCAGAGACATGGAGCAATAGCTGGAGAGAGAGTCAGGGTGCAGAGATGGCTTCCTGACAATGGGAGCAGAGATATGAGACAATAGCCGGAGAGAGAAACAGGGTCCAGAGATGGCTTCCTGACAATGGAATCAGAGATATGGAGCAATAGCTGGAGAGAGAGTCAGGGTGCAGAGATGGCTTCCTGACAATGGAAGCAGAGATATGGGACAATAGCTGGAGAGAGAGGCAGAGCGCAGAGATAGCTTCCTGTCAATGGGAGCAGAGATATGGAGCAATAGCTGGAGAGAGAGTCAGGGTGCAGAGAGTGCTTCCTGACAATGGGAGCAGTGATATGAGGCAATAGCCGGAGAGAGAGGCAGGGTCCAGAGATGGCTTCCAGACAATGGGAGCAGAGATATGAGGCAATAGCTGGAGAGAGAGTCAGGGTCCAGAGATGGCTTCCTGACAATGGGAGTAGAGATATGGGACAATAGCTGGAGAGAGAAGCAGGGTGCAGACATAGCTTCCTGACAACGGGAGCAGAGATATGAGGCAATAGCCGGAGAGAAACAGGGTCCAGAGATGGCTTCCTGACAATGGGAGCAAAGATATGAGGCAATAGACGGAGAAAGAGGCAGGGTCCAGAGATGGCTTCCTGACAATGGGAGCAGAGATATGGGACAATAGCTGGAGAGAGAGGCAGAGTGCAGAGATGGCTTCCTGACAATGGGAGCAGAGATATGACAATAGCCGGAGAGAGAAACAGGGTCCAGAGATGGCTTCCTGACAATGGGAGCAGAGATATGGAGCAATAGCTGGAGAGAGAGGCAGAGTGCAGAGATGGCTTCCTGACAATGGGAGCAGAGATATGGAGCAATAGCTGGAGAGAGAGTCAGGGTGCAGAGATGGCTTCCTGACAATGGGAGCAGAGATATGAGACAATAGCCGGAGAGAGAAACAGGGTCCAGAGACGGCTTCCAGACAATGGGAGCAGAGATATGGGACAATAGCTGGAGAGAGAGGCAGAGTGCAGAGATGGCTTCCTGACAATGGGAGCAGAGATATGGAGCAATAGCTGGAGAGAGAGTCAGGGTGCAGAGATGGCTTCCTGACAATGGGAGCAGTGATATGAGGCAATAGCCGGAGAGAGAGGCAGGGTCCAGAGATGGCTTCCAGACAATGGGAGCAGAGATATGAGGCAATAGCTGGAGAGAGAGTCAGGGTCCAGAGATGGCTTCCTGACAATGGGAGTAGAGATATGGGACAATAGCTGGAGAGAGAAGCAGGGTGCAGACATAGCTTCCTGACAACGGGAGCAGAGATATGAGGCAATAGCCGGAGAGAAACAGGGTCCAGAGATGGCTTCCTGACAATGGGAGCAGAGATATGAGGCAATAGACGGAGAGAGAGGCAGGGTCCAGAGATGGCTTCCTGACAATGGGAGCAGAGATATGGGACAATAGCTGGAGAGAGAGGCAGAGTGCAGAGATGGCTTCCTGACAATGGGAGCAGAGATATGACAATAGCCGGAGAGAGAAACAGGGTCCAGAGATGGCTTCCTGACAATGGGAGCAGAGATATGGAGCAATATCTGGAGAGAGAGGCAGAGTGCAGAGATGGCTTCCTGACAATGGGAGCAGAGATATGGAGCAATAGCTGGAGAGAGAGTCAGGGTGCAGAGATGGCTTCCTGACAATGGGAGCAGAGATATGAGACAATAGCCGGAGAGAGAAACAGGGTCCGGAGATGGCTTCCAGACAATGGGAGCAGAGATATGGGACAATAGCTGGAGAGAGAGGCAGAGTGCAGAGATGGCTTCCTGACAATGGGAGCAGAGATATGACAATAGCCGGAGAGAGAAACAGGGTCCAGAGATGGCTTCCTGACAATGGGAGCAGAGATATGGAGCAATAGCTGGAGATAGAGGCAGAGTGCAGAGATGGCTTCCTGACAATGGGAGTAGAGATATAAGACAATAGCTGGAGAGAGAGGCAGAGTGAAGAGATGGCTTCCTGACAATGGGAGCAGAGATATGAGACAATAGCCGGAGAGAGAAACAGGGTCCAGAGATGGCTTCCTGACAATGGGAGCAGAGATATGGAGCAATAGCTGGAGAGAGAAACAGGGTCCAGAGATGGCTTCCAGACAATGGGAGCAGAGATATGAGGCAATAGCTGGAGAGAGAGTCAGGGTGCAGAGATGGCTTCCTGACAATGGGAGCAGAGATATGGGACAATAGCTGGAGAGAGAGGCAGAGTGCAGAGATGGCTTCCTGACAATGGGAGCAGAGATATGAGACAATAGCCGGAGAGAGAGGCAGAGTGCAGAGATGGCTTCCTGACAATGGGAGCAGAGATATGAGACAATAGCCGGAGAGAGAGGCAGAGTGCAGAGATGGCTTCCTGACAATGGGAGCAGAGATTTGAGACAATAGCTGGAGAGAGAGGCAGGGTCCAGAGATGGCTTCCTGACAATGGGAGCAGAGATATGAGGCAATAGCCGGAGAGAGAGGCAGGGTCCAGAGATGGCTTCCTGACAATGGGAGCAGAGATATGAGACAATAGCCGGAGAGAGAGGCAGGGTCCAGAGATGGCTTCCTGACAATGGGAGCAGAGATATGAGACAATAGCCGGAGAGAGAGGCAGAGTCCAGAGATGGCTTCCTGACAATGGGAGTAGAGATATGAGACAATAGCCGGAGAGAGAAACAGGGTCCAGAGATGGCTTCCTGACAATGGGAGCAGAGATATGGAGCAATAGCTGGAGAGAGAGGCAGAGTGCAGAGATGGCTTCCTGACAATGGGAGCAGAGATATGGAGCAATAGCTGGAGAGAGAGTCAGGGTGCAGAGATGGCTTCCTGACAATGGGAGCAGAGATATGAGACAATAGCCGGAGAGAGAAACAGGGTCCAGAGATGGCTTCCAGACAATGGGAGCAGAGATATGGGACAATAGCCGGAGAGAGAGGCAGGGTCCAGAGATGGCTTCCTGACAATTGGAGCAGAGATATGGGACAATAGCTGGAGAGAGAGGCAGGGTCCAGAGATGGCTTCCTGACAATGGGAGCAGAGATGTGGGACAATAACTGGAGAGAGAAACAGGGTCCAGAGATGGCTTCCAGACAATGGGAGCAGAGATATGGGACAATAGCTGGAGAGAGAGGCAGAGTGCAGAGATGGCTTCCTGACAATGGGAGCAGAGATATGGAGCAATAGCTGGAGAGAGAGGCAGAGTGCAGAGATGGCTTCCTTACAATGGGAGTAGAGATATGGGACAATAGCTGGAGAGAGAGGCAGAGATGGCTTCCAGACAATGGGAGCAGAGATATGAGACAATAGCTGGAGAGAGAGTCAGGGTGCAGAGATGGTTTCCTGACAATGGGAGCAGAGATATGAGACAATAGCTGGAGAGAGAGTCAGGGTGCAGAGATGGCTTCCAGACAATGTTAGCAGAGATATGGGACAATAGCTGGAGAGAGAGGCAGGGTCCAGAGATGGCTTCCTGACAATGGGAGCAGAGATATGGGACAATAGCTGGAGAGAGATGCAGAGTGCAGAGATGGCTTCCAGACAATGGGAGCAGAGATATGAGACAATAGCTGGAGAGAGAGTCAGGGTGCAGAGATGGCTTCCTGACAATGGGAGCAGAGATATGAGACAATAGCTGGAGAGAGAGTCAGGGTGCAGAGATGGCTTCCAGACAATGGGAGCAGAGATATGGGACAATAGCTGGAGAGAGAGGCAGGGTCCAGAGATGGCTTCCTGACAATGGGAGCAGAAATATGAGACAAAAGCTTTAGAGAGAGTCAAGGTGCAGAGATGGCTTCCTGACAATGGGAGCAGAGATATGGGACAATAGCTGGAGAGAGAGGCAGAGATGGCTTCCAGACAATGGGAGCAGAGATATGAGACAATAGCTGGAGAGAGAGTCAGGGTGCAGAGATGGTTTCCTGACAATGGGAGCAGAGATATGAGACAATAGCTGGAGAGAGAGTCAGGGTGCAGAGATGGCTTCCAGACAATGTTAGCAGAGATATGGGACAATAGCTGGAGAGAGAGGCAGGGTCCAGAGATGGCTTCCTGACAATGGGAGCAGAGATATGGGACAATAGCTGGAGAGAGATGCAGAGTGCAGAGATGGCTTCCAGACAATGGGAGCAGAGATATGAGACAATAGCTGGAGAGAGAGTCAGGGTGCAGAGATGGCTTCCTGACAATGGGAGCAGAGATATGAGACAATAGCTGGAGAGAGAGTCAGGGTGCAGAGATGGCTTCCAGACAATGGGAGCAGAGATATGGGACAATAGCTGGAGAGAGAGGCAGGGTCCAGAGGTGGCTTCCTGACAATGGGAGCAGAAATATGAGACAAAAGCTGGAGAGAGAGTCAAGGTGCAGAGATGGCTTCCTGACAATGGGAGCAGAGATATGAGACAATAGCTGGAGAGAGAGGCAGAGTGCAGAGATGGCTTCCTGACAATGGGAGCAGAGACATGGAGCAATAGCTGGAGAGAGAGTCAGGGTACAGAGATGGCTTCCTGACAATGGGAGCAGAGATATGAGACAATAGCCGGAGAGAGAAACAGGGTCCAGAGATGGCTTCCTGACAATGGAAGCAGAGATATGGAGCAATAGCTGGAGAGAGAGTCAGGGTGCAGAGATGGCTTCCTGACAATGGAAGCAGAGATATGGGACAATAGCTGGAGAGAGAGGCAGAGTGCAGAGATGGCTTCCTGACAATGGAAGCAGAGATATGGGACAATAGCTGGAGAGAGAGGCAGAGTGCAGAGATGGCTTCCTGACAATGGGAGCAGAGATATGGAGCAATAGCTGGAGAGAGAGTCAGGGTGCAGAGATGGCTTCCTGACAATGGGAGCAGAGATATGAGACAATAGCCGGAGAGAGAAACAGGGTCCAGAGATGGCTTCCTGACAATGGGAGCAGAGATATGGGACAATAGCCGGAGAGAGAAACAGGGTCCAGAGATGGCTTCCTGACAATGGGAGCAGAGATATGGGACAATAGCTGGAGAGAGAGGCAGGGTCCAGAGATGGCTTCCTGACAATGGGAGCAGATATATGGGACAATAGCTGGAGAGTGAAACAGGGTCCAGAGATGGCTTCCTGACAATTGGAGCAGTGATGTGGGACAATAGCTGGAGAGAGAGTCAGAGTGCAGAGATGGCTTCCTGACAATGGGAGCAGAGATATGGGACAATAGCTGGAGAGAGAGGCAGAGTCCAGAGATGGCTTCCTGACAATGGGAGCAGAGATATGGGACAATAGCTGGAGAGAGAGGCAGGGTCCTGAGATGGCTTCCTGACAATGGGAGCAGAGATATGGGACAATAGCTGGAGAGAGAAACAGGCTCCAGAGATGGCTTCCTGACAATGGGAGCAGTGATGTGGGACAATAGCTGGAGAGAGAGGCAGAGTGCAGAGATGGCTTCCTGACAATGGGAGCAGAGATATGGGACAATAGCTGGAGAGAGAAACAGGGTCCAGAGATGGCTTCCTGACAATGGGAGCAGTGATGTGGGACAATAGCTGGAGAGAGAGGCAGGGTGCAGAGATGGCTTCCAGACAATGGGAGCAGAGATATGGGACAATAGCTGGAGAGAGAAACAGGGTCCAGAGATGGCTTCCTGACAATGGGAGTAGAGATATGGGACAATAGCTGGAGAGAGAAGCAGGGTGCAGACATAGCTTCCTGACAACGGGAGCAGAGATATGAGGCAATAGCCGGAGAGAAACAGGGTCCAGAGATGGCTTCCTGACAATGGGAGCAAAGATATGAGGCAATAGACGGAGAGAGAGGCAGGGTCCAGAGATGGCTTCCTGACAATGGGAGTAGAGATATGGGACAATAGCTGGAGAGAGAAGCAGGGTGCAGACATAGCTTCCTGACAACGGGAGCAGAGATATGAGGCAATAGCCGGAGAGAAACAGGGTCCAGAGATGGCTTCCTGACAATGGGAGCAGAGATATGGAGCAATAGCTGGAGAGAGAGGCAGAGTGCAGAGATGGCTTCCTGACAATGGGAGCAGAGATATGGGACAATAGCTGGAGAGAGAGGCAGAGTGCAGAGATGGCTTCCAGACAATGGGAGCAGAGATATGAGACAATAGCTGGAGAGAGAGTCAGGGTGCAGAGATGGCTTCCTGACAATGGGAGCAGAGATATGAGACAATAGCTGGAGAGAGAGTCAGGGTGCAGAGATGGCTTCCTGACAATGGGAGCAGAGATATGGGACAATAGCTGGAGAGAGAGGCAGGGTCCAGAGATGGCTTCCTGACAATGGGAGCAGAAATATGAGACAATAGCTGGAGAGAGAGTCAAGGTGCAGAGATGGCTTCCTGACAATGGGAGCAGAGATATGAGACAATAGCCGGAGAGAGAACCAGGGTCCAGAGATGGCTTCCTGACAATGGGAGCAGAGATATGGAGCAATAGCTGGAGAGAGAAACAGGGTCCAGAGATGGCTTCCAGACAATGGGAGCAGAGATATGGGACAATAGCTGGAGAGAGAGGCAGAGTGCAGAAATGGCTTCCTGACAATGGGAGCAGAGATATGAGACAATAGCTGGAGAGAGAGGCAGAGTGCAGAGATGGCTTCCTGACAATGGGAGCAGAGACATGGAGCAATAGCTGGAGAGAGAGTCAGGGTGCAGAGATGGCTTCCTGACAATGGGAGCAGAGATATGAGACAATAGCCGGAGAGAGAAACAGGGTCCAGAGATGGCTTCCTGACAATGGAATCAGAGATATGGAGCAATAGCTGGAGAGAGAGTCAGGGTGCAGAGATGGCTTCCTGACAATGGAAGCAGAGATATGGGACAATAGCTGGAGAGAGAGGCAGAGCGCAGAGATGGCTTCCTGACAATGGGAGCAGAGATATGGAGCAATAGCTGGAGAGAGAGTCAGGGTGCAGAGAGGGCTTCCTGACAATGGGAGCAGTGATATGAGGCAATAGCCGGAGAGAGAGGCAGGGTCCAGAGATGGCTTCCAGACAATGGGAGCAGAGATATGAGGCAATAGCTGGAGAGAGAGTCAGGGTCCAGAGATGGCTTCCTGACAATGGGAGTAGAGATATGGGACAATAGCTGGAGAGAGAAGCAGGGTGCAGACATAGCTTCCTGACAACGGGAGCAGAGATATGAGGCAATAGCCGGAGAGAAACAGGGTCCAGAGATGGCTTCCTGACAATGGGAGCAAAGATATGAGGCAATAGACGGAGAAAGAGGCAGGGTCCAGAGATGGCTTCCTGACAATGGGAGCAGAGATATGGGACAATAGCTGGAGAGAGAGGCAGAGTGCAGAGATGGCTTCCTGACAATGGGAGCAGAGATATGACAATAGCCGGAGAGAGAAACAGGGTCCAGAGATGGCTTCCTGACAATGGGAGCAGAGATATGGAGCAATAGCTGGAGAGAGAGGCAGAGTGCAGAGATGGCTTCCTGACAATGGGAGCAGAGATATGGAGCAATAGCTGGAGAGAGAGTCAGGGTGCAGAGATGGCTTCCTGACAATGGGAGCAGAGATATGAGACAATAGCCGGAGAGAGAAACAGGGTCCAGAGACGGCTTCCAGACAATGGGAGCAGAGATATGGGACAATAGCTGGAGAGAGAGGCAGAGTGCAGAGATGGCTTCCTGACAATGGGAGCAGAGATATGGAGCAATAGCTGGAGAGAGAGTCAGGGTGCAGAGATGGCTTCCTGACAATGGGAGCAGTGATATGAGGCAATAGCCGGAGAGAGAGGCAGGGTCCAGAGATGGCTTCCAGACAATGGGAGCAGAGATATGAGGCAATAGCTGGAGAGAGAGTCAGGGTCCAGAGATGGCTTCCTGACAATGGGAGTAGAGATATGGGACAATAGCTGGAGAGAGAAGCAGGGTGCAGACATAGCTTCCTGACAACGGGAGCAGAGATATGAGGCAATAGCCGGAGAGAACAGGGTCCAGAGATGGCTTCCTGACAATGGGAGCAGAGATATGAGGCAATAGACGGAGAGAGAGGCAGGGTCCAGAGATGGCTTCCTGACAATGGGAGCAGAGATATGGGACAATAGCTGGAGAGAGAGGCAGAGTGCAGAGATGGCTTCCTGACAATGGGAGCAGAGATATGACAATAGCCGGAGAGAGAAACAGGGTCCAGAGATGGCTTCCTGACAATGGGAGCAGAGATATGGAGCAATAGCTGGAGAGAGAGGCAGAGTGCAGAGATGGCTTCCTGACAATGGGAGCAGAGATATGGAGCAATAGCTGGAGAGAGAGTCAGGGTGCAGAGATGGCTTCCTGACAATGGGAGCAGAGATATGAGACAATAGCCGGAGAGAGAAACAGGGTCCGGAGATGGCTTCCAGACAATGGGAGCAGAGATATGGGACAATAGCTGGAGAGAGAGGCAGAGTGCAGAGATGGCTTCCTGACAATGGGAGCAGAGATATGACAATAGCCGGAGAGAGAAACAGGGTCCAGAGATGGCTTCCTGACAATGGGAGCAGAGATATGGAGCAATAGCTGGAGATAGAGGCAGAGTGCAGAGATGGCTTCCTGACAATGGGAGTAGAGATATAAGACAATAGCTGGAGAGAGAGGCAGAGTGAAGAGATGGCTTCCTGACAATGGGAGCAGAGATATGAGACAATAGCCGGAGAGAGAAACAGGGTCCAGAGATGGCTTCCTGACAATGGGAGCAGAGATATGGAGCAATAGCTGGAGAGAGAAACAGGGTCCAGAGATGGCTTCCAGACAATGGGAGCATAGATATGAGGCAATAGCTGGAGAGAGAGTCAGGGTGCAGAGATGGCTTCCTGACAATGGGAGCAGAGATATGGGACAATAGCTGGAGAGAGAGGCAGAGTGCAGAGATGGCTTCCTGACAATGGGAGCAGAGATATGAGACAATAGCCGGAGAGAGAGGCAGAGTGCAGAGATGGCTTCCTGACAATGGGAGCAGAGATATGAGACAATAGCCGGAGAGAGAGGCAGAGTGCAGAGATGGCTTCCTGACAATGGGAGCAGAGATTTGAGACAATAGCCGGAGAGAGAGGCAGGGTCCAGAGATGGCTTCCTGACAATGGGAGCAGAGATATGAGGCAATAGCCGGAGAGAGAGGCAGGGTCCAGAGATGGCTTCCTGACAATGGGAGCAGAGATATGAGACAATAGCCGGAGAGAGAGGCAGGGTCCAGAGATGGCTTCCTGACAATGGGAGCAGAGATATGAGACAATAGCCGGAGAGAGAGGCAGAGTCCAGAGATGGCTTCCTGACAATAGGAGTAGAGATATGAGACAATAGCCGGAGAGAGAAACAGGGTCCAGAGATGGCTTCCTGACAATGGGAGCAGAGATATGGAGCAATAGCTGGAGAGAGAGGCAGAGTGCAGAGATGGCTTCCTGACAATGGGAGCAGAGATATGGAGCAATAGCTGGAGAGAGAGTCAGGGTGCAGAGATGGCTTCCTGACAATGGGAGCAGAGATATGAGACAATAGCCGGAGAGAGAAACAGGGTCCAGAGATGGCTTCCAGACAATGGGAGCAGAGATATGGGACAATAGCCGGAGAGAGAGGCAGGGTCCAGAGATGGCTTCCTGACAATTGGAGCAGAGATATGGGACAATAGCTGGAGAGAGAGGCAGGGTCCAGAGATGGCTTCCTGACAATGGGAGCAGAGATGTGGGACAATAACTGGAGAGAGAAACAGGGTCCAGAGATGGCTTCCAGACAATGGGAGCAGAGATATGGGACAATAGCTGGAGAGAGAGGCAGAGTGCAGAGATGGCTTCCTGACAATGGGAGCAGAGATATGGAGCAATAGCTGGAGAGAGAGGCAGAGTGCAGAGATGGCTTCCTGACAATGGGAGCAGAGATATGGAGCAATAGCTGGAGAGAGAGTCAGGGTGCAGAGATGGCTTCCTGACAATGGGAGCAGAGATATGAGACAATAGCCGGAGAGAGAAACAGGGTCCGGAGATGGCTTCCAGACAATGGGAGCAGAGATATGGGACAATAGCTGGAGAGAGAGGCAGAGTGCAGAGATGGCTTCCTGACAATGGGAGCAGAGATATGACAATAGCCGGAGAGAGAAACAGGGTCCAGAGATGGCTTCCTGACAATGGGAGCAGAGATATGGAGCAATAGCTGGAGATAGAGGCAGAGTGCAGAGATGGCTTCCTGACAATGGGAGTAGAGATATAAGACAATAGCTGGAGAGAGAGGCAGAGTGAAGAGATGGCTTCCTGACAATGGGAGCAGAGATATGAGACAATAGCCGGAGAGAGAAACAGGGTCCAGAGATGGCTTCCTGACAATGGGAGCAGAGATATGGAGCAATAGCTGGAGAGAGAAACAGGGTCCAGAGATGGCTTCCAGACAATGGGAGCATAGATATGAGGCAATAGCTGGAGAGAGAGTCAGGGTGCAGAGATGGCTTCCTGACAATGGGAGCAGAGATATGGGACAATAGCTGGAGAGAGAGGCAGAGTGCAGAGATGGCTTCCTGACAATGGGAGCAGAGATATGAGACAATAGCCGGAGAGAGAGGCAGAGTGCAGAGATGGCTTCCTGACAATGGGAGCAGAGATATGAGACAATAGCCGGAGAGAGAGGCAGAGTGCAGAGATGGCTTCCTGACAATGGGAGCAGAGATTTGAGACAATAGCCGGAGAGAGAGGCAGGGTCCAGAGATGGCTTCCTGACAATGGGAGCAGAGATATGAGGCAATAGCCGGAGAGAGAGGCAGGGTCCAGAGATGGCTTCCTGACAATGGGAGCAGAGATATGAGACAATAGCCGGAGAGAGAGGCAGGGTCCAGAGATGGCTTCCTGACAATGGGAGCAGAGATATGAGACAATAGCCGGAGAGAGAGGCAGAGTCCAGAGATGGCTTCCTGACAATAGGAGTAGAGATATGAGACAATAGCCGGAGAGAGAAACAGGGTCCAGAGATGGCTTCCTGACAATGGGAGCAGAGATATGGAGCAATAGCTGGAGAGAGAGGCAGAGTGCAGAGATGGCTTCCTGACAATGGGAGCAGAGATATGGAGCAATAGCTGGAGAGAGAGTCAGGGTGCAGAGATGGCTTCCTGACAATGGGAGCAGAGATATGAGACAATAGCCGGAGAGAGAAACAGGGTCCAGAGATGGCTTCCAGACAATGGGAGCAGAGATATGGGACAATAGCCGGAGAGAGAGGCAGGGTCCAGAGATGGCTTCCTGACAATTGGAGCAGAGATATGGGACAATAGCTGGAGAGAGAGGCAGGGTCCAGAGATGGCTTCCTGACAATGGGAGCAGAGATGTGGGACAATAACTGGAGAGAGAAACAGGGTCCAGAGATGGCTTCCAGACAATGGGAGCAGAGATATGGGACAATAGCTGGAGAGAGAGGCAGAGTGCAGAGATGGCTTCCTGACAATGGGAGCAGAGATATGGAGCAATAGCTGGAGAGAGAGGCAGAGTGCAGAGATGGCTTCCTTACAATGGGAGTAGAGATATGGGACAATAGCTGGAGAGAGAGGCAGAGATGGCTTCCAGACAATGGGAGCAGAGATATGAGACAATAGCTGGAGAGAGAGTCAGGGTGCAGAGATGGCTTCCTGACAATGGGAGCAGAGATATGAGACAATAGCCGGAGAGAGAAACAGGGTCCAGAGATGGCTTCCTGACAATGGGAGCAGAGATATGGGACAATAGCCGGAGAGAGAAACAGGGTCCAGAGATGGCTTCCTGACAATGGGAGCAGAGATATGGGACAATAGCTGGAGAGAGAGGCAGGGTCCAGAGATGGCTTCCTGACAATGGGAGCAGATATATGGGACAATAGCTGGAGAGTGAAACAGGGTCCAGAGATGGCTTCCTGACAATTGGAGCAGTGATGTGGGACAATAGCTGGAGAGAGAGTCAGAGTGCAGAGATGGCTTCCTGACAATGGGAGCAGAGATATGGGACAATAGCTGGAGAGAGAGGCAGAGTCCAGAGATGGCTTCCTGACAATGGGAGCAGAGATATGTGACAATAGCTGGAGAGAGAGGCAGGGTCCTGAGATGGCTTCCTGACAATGGGAGCAGAGATATGGGACAATAGCTGGAGAGAGAAACAGGCTCCAGAGATGGCTTCCTGACAATGGGAGCAGTGATGTGGGACAATAGCTGGAGAGAGAGGCAGAGTGCAGAGATGGCTTCCTGACAATGGGAGCAGAGATATGGGACAATAGCTGGAGAGAGAAACAGGGTCCAGAGATGGCTTCCTGACAATGGGAGCAGTGATGTGGGACAATAGCTGGAGAGAGAGGCAGGGTGCAGAGATGGCTTCCAGACAATGGGAGCAGAGATATGGGACAATAGCTGGAGAGAGAAACAGGGTCCAGAGATGGCTTCCTGACAATGGGAGCAGTGATGTGGGACAATAGCTGGAGAGAGAGGCAGGGTGCAGAGATGGCTTCCAGACCATGGGAGCAGACATATGGGACAATAGCTGGAGAGAGAGGCAGGGTCCAGAGATGGCTTCCTGACAATGGGAGCAGAGATATGGGACAATAGCTGGAGAGAGAAACAGGGTCCAGAGATGGCTTCCTGACAATGGGAGCAGTGATGTGGGACAATAGCTGGAGAGAGAGGCAGAGTGCAGAGATGGCTTCCTGACAATGGGAGCAGAGATATGGGACAATAGCTGGAGAGAGAAACAGGGTCCAGAGATGGCTTCCTGACAATGGGAGCAGTGATGTGGGACAATAGCTGGAGAGAGAGGCAGGGTGCAGAGATGGCTTCCTGACAATGGGAGCAGAGATATGGGACAATAGCTGGAGAGAGAAACAGGGTCCAGAGATGGCTTCCTGACAATGGGAGCAGTGATGTGGGACAATAGCTGGAGAGAGAGGCAGGGTGCAGAGATGGCTTCCAGACAATGGGAGCAGAGATATGGGACAATAGCTGGAGAGAGAGGCAGGGTGCAGAGATGGCTTCCTGAGAATGGGAGCAGTGATGTGGGACAATAGCTGGAGAGAGAGGCAGGGTCCAGAGATGGCTTCCTGACAATGGGAGCAGAGATGTAGGACAATAGCTCGAGAGAGAGGCAGAGTGCAGAGATGGCTTCCTGACAATGGGAGCAGTGATGTGGGACAATAGCTGGAGAGAGAGGCAGGGTGCAGAGATGGCTTCCTGACAATGGGAGCAGTGATATGGGACAATAGCTGGAGAGAGAGGCAGAGTGCAGAGATGGCTTCCTGACAATGGGAGCAGAGATGTGGGACAATAGCTGGAGAGAGAGGCAGAGTGCAGAGATGGCTTCCTGACAATGGGAGTGATGAGAGCATGTTAGAAGTTGTGAGATGAAAATAGAGAGGGACAGGCTGAACAAGTGGGCAATGTGACTAAGTGTCAAAGGAGGGAGAGTGGAGGAAGTGGGAGAGAGAAACCATGAAAGACTTACATGGAACAACCCTGGTTACTCTCTAGCCTGGTATAATAACAGATTCTGGGGTCTATTTACTAAGCCTTGGATGACGATAATGTGAACGGAGATAAAGTACCAGCCAATCAGCTCCTTACTGACATTTTTCAAACAGCCTGTGACATGGCAGTTAGGAGCTGATTGGCTGGGACTTATCTCCATTCACTTTATCTCCACCCAAGGCTTAGTCAATAGACCCCACTGTCCTAACACTGCAAAGCAGCACAATAAGTGATTTCTGTAATTACTGCTACAAGCCGCCGTCTCCTGGCCAATCACAATATAGATTATTACACAGTTTTTTGCTAATTTACAATGACAGTATGACCGTAGGGTTGGTCCATGGCAATATTACTATTCCACAATATTACTTTGAATAATGGATAGCACTTTCAGTACATATTCATGGGCTGGGCCATACATGTTACTAGTTACTGACGCTTAGTAGACCTGCTTTGTTATTGATGTTGTCCTGGCCCAGTCTCCCCGTAGTCATTACGCCCTGATGGGGGAAGTGAGGGACCACTCACCTGTCACATTCAGGATCACTCTGAGCCGCATCACATAATTGACCCGTTGCTCATATATCCCGCTGTCCTTCTGTGTCAGACCTGTTAGCAGGAAGGATTTATTTTCAGAGTAGAATAGTCCCCGTCTGACATAAGCATCGTGTACTTTGGGGCCGCCATGGTACTGAGCCAGCCACTTCGGGCTCCCATCCACCTTCTGCAATTCATGGAACATGTTTTTATCAAACTCCGCTCCACCAGATTCCACTCCAGGGATCAGCACAGAGGAACCAGTGGCCCGAAAAATCCAGTGTGTCTCAATGTCAGCATCTCCCACTGCAATCCACAGACAGAAGGACAGGAGTTATTGTCAGGGGCTGTGGAGTTACCCCCTGAGGAAAACGTCATTTTTAACAATCACAAAATCACGTCCTTTCAGACGATCACAAAATGTAAGAATACGGGAACAATCACCACATTAGAGTCCACAACGAAACAAGTATTCGAAATTCGGGAAGAAATATCATGTGACACCACAGGGGCAGTATATCTATTATAATGTGTTAGTGGTTTAAACTACGTAGGGCGTACCATTAGAAAACTGAGCACTAGATGGTCCAAACATATACGCAACACAAAACACTTTTCAGAACGCACAATGGGGACCCCACGTTATTGAAATACATTGGTATAAAGAAAGTGTCCAAACATTGGAGAGGGGGGGGGGGGGGAGAGACTACATAGCCCAGATCTCCCCAGAAGAAGCCAAGTGGATTTTCAATCTTAAAACCCTGCACCCAGAAGGTCTTAATCTAGATTTTGATCTAGGTTACTTTTTAGAACTTTAAAACAGGCCAAGGGGAAGATGTACTAACCTCTGGAAAGTGATAAACTACCAGTGACTCAGCTCTTGTCATGTTACAGGCTGTGTTTCAAAAATGACAGTTGGGAGCTGATTGGCTTGTACTTTATCACTCTCCACGTTATCACTTTTCAGAGCTTAGTAAATCTGGCCCCAAGTGAGATATAC
This sequence comes from Taudactylus pleione, assembly GCA_031769625.1. Lineage (NCBI taxonomy): Eukaryota > Metazoa > Chordata > Amphibia > Anura > Myobatrachidae > Taudactylus > Taudactylus pleione. Next base: position 375,212 of record JAUIMM010001530.1, on the reverse strand, counting down.
ATTCACACTTATATTTACATTTTTTGAATTGGATCAACTTGCCAATATCCGCACTTCCATACTTCAGATTAGGTGGGGTGCCCTCTATGAGGTTTATTCTGTTTTTACTTTCCTATAGATAACCACCATGAGCTTAGACCAGTAGATGCTCATTATGCTCATTAGGCTCATTATGTTCATTATGTTAGTGCTAGTTTATAATGTGTGCTGGCAGTGTAATGTCAGTGCTAGTGATGCAGTGTAATGTCAGTGCCAGTGTAATGTCAGTGCTAGTGATGCAGTGTAATGTCAGTGCCAGTGATGCAGTGTAATGTCAGTGCTAGTGATGCAGTGTAATGTCAGTGCTAGTGATGCAGTGTAATGTCAGTGCCAGTGATGCAGTGTAATGTCAGTGCCAGTGATGCAGTGTAATGTCAGTGCCAGTGATGCAGTGTAATGTCAGTGCCAGTGATGCAGTGTAATGTCAGTGCCAGTGATGCAGTGTAATGTCAGTGCCAGTGATGCAGTGTAATGTCAGTGCCAGTGATGCAGAGTAATGTCAGTGCCAGTGATGCAGAGTAATGTCAGTGCCAGTGATGCAGTGTAATGTCAGTGCCAGTGATGCAGTGTAATGTCAGTGCCAGTGATGCAGTGTAATGTCAGTGCCAGTGATGCAGTGTAATGTCAGTGCCAGTGATGCAGTGTAATGTCAGTGCCAGTGATGCAGTGTAATGTCAGTGCCAGTGATGCAGTGTAATGTCAGTGCTAGTGATGCAGTGTAATGTCAGTGCTAGTGATGCAGTGTAATGTCAGTGCTAGTGATGCAGTGTAATGTCAGTGCTAGTGATGCAGTGTAATGTCAGTGCTAGTGATGCAGTGTAATGTCAGTGCCAGTGATGCAGTGTAATGTCAGTGCCAGTGATGCAGTGTAATGTCAGTGCCAGTGATGCAGTGTAATGTCAGTGCCAGTGATGCAGTGTAATGTCAGTGCCAGTGATGCAGTGTAATGTCAGTGCCAGTGATGCAGTGTAATGTCAGTGCTAGTGATGCAGTGTAATGTCAGTGCCAGTGATGCAGTGTAATGTCAGTGCCAGTGATGCAGTGTAATGTCAGTGCCAGTGATGCAGTGTAATGTCAGTGCCAGTGATGCAGTGTAATGTCAGTGCCAGTGATGCAGTGTAATGTCAGTGCCAGTGATGCAGTGTAATGTCAGTGCCAGTGATGCAGTGTAATGTCAGTGCCAGTGATGCAGTGTAATGTCAGTGCCAGTGATGCAGTGTAATGTCAGTGCCAGTGATGCAGTGTAATGTCAGTGCTAGTGATGCAGTGTAATGTCAGTGCCAGTGATGCAGTGTAATGTCAGTGCCAGTGATGCAGTGTAATGTCAGTGCCAGTGATGCAGTGTAATGTCAGTGCCAGTGATGCAGTGTAATGTCAGTGCCAGTGATGCAGTGTAATGTCAGTGCCAGTGATGCAGTGTAATGTCAGTGCCAGTGATGCAGTGTAATGTCAGTGCCAGTGATGCAGTGTAATGTCAGTGCCAGTGATGCAGTGTAATGTCAGTGCCAGTGATGCAGTGTAATGTCAGTGCCAGTGATGCAGTGTAATGTCAGTGCCAGTGATGCAGTGTAATGTCAGTGCCAGTGATGCAGTGTAATGTCAGTGCCAGTGATGCAGTGTAATGTCAGTGCCAGTGATGCAGTGTAATGTCAGTGCCAGTGATGCAGTGTAATGTCAGTGCCAGTGATGCAGTGTAATGTCAGTGCCAGTGATGCAGTGTAATGTCAGTGCCAGTGATGCAGTGTAATGTCAGTGCTAGTGATGCAGTGTAATGTCAGTGCTAGTGATGCAGTGTAATGTCAGTGCCAGTGATGCAGTGTAATGTCAGTGCCAGTGATGCAGTGTAATGTCAGTGCTAGTGATGCAGTGTAATGTCAGTGCCAGTGATGCAGTGTAATGTCAGTGCTAGTGATGCAGTGTAATGTCAGTGCTAGTGATGCAGTGTAATGTCAGTGCTAGTGATGCAGTGTAATGTCAGTGCCAGTGATGCAGTGTAATGTCAGTGCCAGTGATGCAGTGTAATGTCAGTGCCAGTGAAGCAGTATAATGTCAGTGCTAGTGATGCAGTGTAATGTCAGTGCCAGTGATGCAGTGATGACCACCCACAGCTATAGCGAGCGGCCATGATGATGGTCGCGATGGTCAAGACCATGTGGTAGGGTCTCATGGCCGCAAGCCCCAGAGAGCTTCTGGCTCAAATAGAGCCGGAAGCTCTCTCACTGACATCACTGGTGATGTCAGTGGGGCCCCCCACAAATGGCAGGCGTTCGCATGGGACCGCCTCCATTTGTGAAGCCACCCCCCCGCCATGCCTATATAATGGGGCGAGCTGTCAATCAACATCGACAGCCACCCCTTTTGTAGTGAGTCCCGGAGCGAGTGCTTTTTGCGCTCGCTCTGGGGCTCGCGCAGTGCGCATGCACACTGGGCCACCATCGACCCGGTTGAGAGCGCTCAGCGCTTGCGACCGGGTCTGAATCAGGCCCAGAGTGCAAAGTAATAAGTCTGTGATAAGGTATCAGCCAATCAGCTCCCAATTGTCATTTATCAAACACAGCCTGTGAGATGACAGTTGGGAGCTGATTGGCTGGTACCTTATCACTGTTCACTCTGTATCCTAACACTGCTTAGTAAATAGACCCCTTAGTCCCCTAGAATGTGTCCTGTGTTAATTTGAATGTTTAAACATAGAATTGCACATACACACTAGGGTTAATTTTTTTTTGTTGGTAACCAATTAACCTACCAGTATATTTTTTGAGTGTGGGGGGAAATCTACGCAAGTACGGGGAGAATATACAAACTCCACACAGGGTGGAAATGGAACCCATGACTTTAGAGCAGTGAGGCAGTAACCATTACACCATGCTTGTCATTTCTGTAATGTGTAAAGCATTGAATATAAGGAGGAAAGTTGGCAAATAATGTAAGGGGCATTAATCAGGAACAAAATTAAAGTGTGTTTGAATTGTTTGTGGGAAGGGGGCCCCAATCTGGTATCTTGTATAGGACCCCATGAGGTCTAAATCCGGCTCTGATGGAGGCTGTGTGGACTTAGCAGCTGGGGTGGCTTACCCATTAGCGGCTGTCACAGGGGGCAAACCTATTTGGAGGTAATGGCTGATGCTTGCAAGGAAGAACAGTGGGTCTGATTCAGAGCCGGACGCTATTTGCAGACGGTCGTTCAGGAAAAGGGGGTGGCTATTCAAATGAAGAGCTCGCTCTTTGCGGTCTGTTGACGCCTCCATGTCTGAACAAGCGAACAAAACATGCGGTTGTTTTTTTAAAAAATACGCCCCCTGGCCGCTCGCATCATATGTCATGTCCGCTATTTATTAGATTAATCGAGTACATGGAACGGCGTCTGAACTGCTCGCTATTCTTGTGGTTGGTTTTTCCTACCGCAATCTTGCGAGCAGTTCTGACTATAAAATAACCAAGTGACGTGGTCAATGACGCTGCTGTATTAATTATGCACACCCATAAAACGCCCGTTCTGACCTTTAAGCACGCCTGCGTTCTGATCTCCACTCCCCGTTTTCAAGCACCTTCCCCTGTTACCACGCACATACGCCTCATCCTGTCACTGAAAATAGCAGGCATTCGCTATTTAGCGAGCACACGATTTTCGGCCGCACTGACTGGTTCGCGCATGCGTATTACAATCCGTACGCATGCGCAGATGTGCGAACATCGCTCGGAACGAACGAGCGCCCGCTTACGAGCGGCTCTGAATGAGACCAAGAGGCCTCGCAGGGTCCAGCTGTACAGCACAGTAGAGGCTGACGTCATGTGCTCACAGGCAGCAGTAGTGGTGAGGCACTGAGGCCTCGCAGGGTCCAGCTGTACAGCATAGTGGAGGCTGACGTCATGTGCTCACAGGCAGCAGTAGTGGTGAGGCACTGAGGCCTCGCAGGGTCCGGCTGTACAGCATAGTGGAGGCTGACGTCATGTGCTCACAGGCAGCAGTAGTGTTGAGGCACTGAGGCCTCGCAGGGTCCAGCTGTACAGCATAGTGGAGGCTGACGTCATGTGCTCACAGGCAGCAGTAGTGGTGAGGCACTGAGGCCTCGCAGGGTCCAGCTGTACAGCATAGTGGAGGCTGACGTCATGTGCTCACAGGCAGCAGTAGTGGTGAGGCACTGAGGCCTCGCAGGGTCCAGCTGTACAGCATAGTGGAGGCTGACATCATGTGCTCACAGGCAGCAGTAGTGGTGAGGCACTGAGGCCTCGCAGGGCCCGGCTGTACAGCATAGTGGAGGCTGACGTCATGTGCTCACAGGCAGCAGTAGTGGTGAGGCACTGAGGCCTCGCAGGGCCCGGCTGTACAGCATAGTGGAGGCTGACGTCATGTGCTCACAGGCAGCAGTAGTGGTGAGGCACTGAGGCCTCGCAGGGTCCGGCTGTACAGCATAGTGGAGGCTGACGTCATGTGCTCACAGGCAGCAGTAGTGGTGAGGCACTGAGGCCTCGCAGGGTCCAGCTGTACAGCATAGTGGAGGCTGACATCATGTGCTCACAGGCAGCAGTAGTGGTGAGGCACTGAGGCCTCGCAGGGTCCGGCTGTACAGCATAGTGGAGGCTGACATCATGTGCTCACAGGCAGCAGTAGTGGTGAGGCACTGAGGCCTCGCAGGGTCCGGCTGTACAGCATAGTGGAGGCTGACGTCATGTGCTCACAAGCAGCAGTAGTGGTGAGGCACTGAGGCCTCGCAGGGTCCGGCTGTACAGCATAGTGGAGGCTGACGTCATGTGCTCACAGGCAGCAGTAGTGGTGAGGCACTGAGGCCACGCAGGGTCCGGCTGTACAGCATAGTGGAGGCTGACGTCATGTGCTCACAGGCAGCAGTAGTGGTGAGGCACTGAGGCCTCGCAGGGTCCGGCTGTACAGCATAGTGGAGGCTGACGTCATGTGCTCACAGACAGCAGTAGTGGTGAGGCACTGAGGCCTCGCAGGGTCCGGCTGTACAGCATAGTGGAGGCTGACGTCATGTGCTCACAGGCAGCAGTAGTGGTGAGGCACTGAGGCCTCGCAGGGTCCGGCTGTACAGCATAGTGGAGGCTGACGTCATGTGCTCACAGGCAGCAGTAGTGGTGAGGCACTGAGGCCTCGCAGGGTCCGGCTGTACAGCATAGTGGAGGCTGACGTCATGTGCTCACAGGCAGCAGTAGTGGTGAGGCACTGAGGCCTCGCAGGGTCCGGCTGTACAGCATAGTGGAGGCTGACGTGATGTGCTCACAGGCAGCAGTAGTGGTGAGGCACTGAGGCCTCGCAGGGTCCGGCTGTACAGCATAGTGGAGGCTGACGTGATGTGCTCACAGGCAGCAGTAGTGGTGAGGCACTGAGGCCTCGCAGGGTCCGGCTGTACAGCATAGTGGAGGCTGACGTGATGTGCTCACAGGCAGCAGTAGTGGTGAGGCACTGAGGCCTTGCAGGGTCCGGCTGTACAGCATAGTGGAGGCTGACGTCATGTGCTCACAGGCAGCAGTAGTGGTGAGGCACTGAGGCCTCGCAGGGTCCGGCTGTACAGCATAGTGGAGGCTGACGTCATGTGCTCACAGGCAGCAGTAGTGGTGAGGCACTGAGGCCTCGCAGGGTCCGGCTGTACAGCATAGTGGAGGCTGATGTCATGTGCTCACAGGCAGCAGTAGTGGTGAGGCACTGAGGCCTCGCAGGGTCCGGCTGTACAGCATAGTGGAGGCTGACGTCATGTGCTCACAGGCAGCAGTAGTGGTGAGGCACTGAGGCCTCGCAGGGTCCGGCTGTACAGCATAGTGGAGGCTGACGTCATGTGCTCACAGGCAGCAGTAGTGGTGAGGCACTGAGGCCTCGCAGGGTCCGGCTGTACAGCATAGTGGAGGCTGACGTCATGTGCTCACAGGCAGCAGTAGTGGTGAGGCACTGAGGCCTCGCAGGGTCCGGCTGTACAGCATAGTGGAGGCTGACGTCATGTGCTCACAGGCAGCAGTAGTGGTGAGGCACTGAGGCCTCGCAGGGTCCGGCTGTACAGCATAGTGGAGGCTGACGTCATGTGCTCACAGGCAGCAGTAGTGGTGAGGCACTGAGGCCTCGCAGGGTCCGGCTGTACAGCATAGTGGAGGCTGACGTCATGTGCTCACAGGCAGCAGTAGTGGTGAGGCACTGAGGCCTCGCAGGGTCCGGCTGTACAGTATAGTGGAGGCTGACGTCATGTGCTCACAGGCAGCAGTAGTGGTGAGGCACTGAGGCCTCGCAGGGTCCGGCTGTACAGTATAGTGGAGGCTGACATCATGTGCTCACAGGCAGCAGTAGTGGTGAGGCACTGAGGCCTCGCAGGGTCCGGCTGTACAGCATAGTGGAGGCTGACGTCATGTGCTCACAGGCAGCAGTAGTGGTGAGGCACTGAGGCCTCGCAGGGTCCGGCTGTACAGCATAGTGGAGGCTGACGTCATGTGCTCACAGGCAGCAGTAGTGGTGAGGCACTGAGGCCTCGCAGGGTCCGGCTGTACAGTATAGTGGAGGCTGACATCATGTGCTCACAGGCAGCAGTAGTGGTGAGGCACTGAGGCCTCGCAGGGTCCGGCTGTACAGCATAGTGGAGGCTGACGTCATGTGCTCACAGGCAGCAGTAGTGGTGAGGCACTGAGGCCTCGCAGGGTCCGGCTGTACAGCATAGTGGAGGCTGACGTCATGTGCTCACAGGCAGCAGTAGTGGTGAGGCACTGAGGCCTCGCAGGGTCCGGCTGTACAGTATAGTGGAGGCTGACGTCATGTGCTCACAGGCAGCAGTAGTGGTGAGGCACTGAGGCCTCGCAGGGTCCGGCTGTACAGTATAGTGGAGGCTGACGTCATGTGCTCACAGGCAGCAGTAGTGGTGAGGCACTGAGGCCTCGCAGGGTCCGGCTGTACAGCATAGTGGAGGCTGACGTCATGTGCTCACAGGCAGCAGTAGTGGTGAGGCACTGAGGCCTCGCAGGGTCCGGCTGTACAGTATAGTGGAGGCTGACATCATGTGCTCACAGGCAGCAGTAGTGGTGAGGCACTGAGGCCTCGCAGGGTCCGGCTGTACAGTATAGTGGAGGCTGACATCATGTGCTCACAGGCAGCAGTAGTGGTGAGGCACTGAGGCCTCGCAGGGTCCGGCTGTACAGTATAGTGGAGGCTGACGTCATGTGCTCACAGGCAGCAGTAGTGGTGAGGCACTGAGGCCTCGCAGGGTCCGGCTGTACAGTATAGTGGAGGCTGACATCATGTGCTCACAGGCAGCAGTAGTGGTGAGGCACTGAGGCCTCGCAGGGTCCGGCTGTACAGCATAGTGGAGGCTGACGTCATGTGCTCACAGGCAGCAGTAGTGGTGAGGCACTGAGGCCTCGCAGGGTCCGGCTGTACAGCATAGTGGAGGCTGACGTCATGTGCTCACAGGCAGCAGTAGTGGTGAGGCACTGAGGCCTCGCAGGGTCCGGCTGTACAGTATAGTGGAGGCTGACATCATGTGCTCACAGGCAGCAGTAGTGGTGAGGCACTGAGGCCTCGCAGGGTCCGGCTGTACAGCATAGTGGAGGCTGACGTCATGTGCTCACAGGCAGCAGTAGTGGTGAGGCACTGAGGCCTCGCAGGGTCCGGCTGTACAGCATAGTGGAGGCTGACGTCATGTGCTCACAGGCAGCAGTAGTGGTGAGGCACTGAGGCCTCGCAGGGTCCGGCTGTACAGTATAGTGGAGGCTGACGTCATGTGCTCACAGGCAGCAGTAGTGGTGAGGCACTGAGGCCTCGCAGGGTCCGGCTGTACAGTATAGTGGAGGCTGACATCATGTGCTCACAGGCAGCAGTAGTGGTGAGGCACTGAGGCCTCGCAGGGTCCGGCTGTACAGCATAGTGGAGGCTGACGTCATGTGCTCACAGGCAGCAGTAGTGGTGAGGCACTGAGGCCTCGCAGGGTCCGGCTGTACAGTATAGTGGAGGCTGACATCATGTGCTCACAGGCAGCAGTAGTGGTGAGGCACTGAGGCCTCGCAGGGTCCGGCTGTACAGTATAGTGGAGGCTGACATCATGTGCTCACAGGCAGCAGTAGTGGTGAGGCACTGAGGCCTCGCAGGGTCCGGCTGTACAGCATAGTGGAGGCTGACGTCATGTGCTCACAGGCAGCAGTCAGCTGTTTCCTTCCACCTTCAAAGAGAGTTGCTGGACGGGCACCTCGTGTGTGGGCAGCGGCAGTTACACTACGCTCACGTGGAAGCTTCTCTAGTCTCACAGACATCATACACAGTTACAGGAACTAATAGCTGCAGAATGTTACATAAGATATAAGAATCTCCTCAGCGTAGAACTGACTCTGCAGATAAATCCTACTATCTCCCATATATTGTACTGGAATATTTTGCCATAGGAAAAGCTTGTGATTGCAAACACTGAATTAGACATCTCTTATTGCTTTAGTTATTTAGCAAAGTGACTACCTGGATAGCAATATGGCAGTGACCGGCATTTACAAGAAATTCGTTACTGGGATAATTATTACTTGTAGAATTGGAGGAAATACAACGTTAACTAGTGAAACTTTTATCTGAATGCTGGAGCCATAGTTTTTACAGCAGCCAAACTAGAGACGCTTGTGCTGCTACTGACAAGAGATACTTCTTATAAGGGGAAAGGATGAGCAGTAACTCATTGCACTGTTACATCCGTTGTATAACCAAAGTTACCGAGGTGTGGGAGTAACTTCTGCAAAGTTATTCACCAAAAATACAGAGTTGCAACATTTATTGAGTAATCTCCCCACCTGGACTCACCCATCTGTAGTCACCCCACCTTAATCCATGCCACCCGGAATCACCCCACCTGGACTCACCCATCTGTAATCACCCCACCTTAATCCATGCCACCCGGAATCACCCCACCTGGACTCACCCATCTGTAATCAACCCACCTTAATCCATGCCACCCGGAATCACCCCACCTGGACTCCCACCTGTAATCACAACACCTTAACCACGCCACCCAGAATCACCCCACCTGGACTCACCCATCTGTAATCACCCCACCTTAATCCATGCCACCCGGAATCACCCCACCTGGACTCACCCATCTGTAATCAACCCACCTTAATCCATGCCACCCGGAATCACCCCACCTGGACTCCCACCTGTAATCACAACACCTTAACCACGCCACCCAGAATCACCCCACCTGGACTCACCCATCTGTAATCACCCCACCTTAATCCATGCCACCCGGAATCACCCCACCTGGACTCACCCATCTGTAATCAACCCACCTTAATCCATGCCACCCGGAATCACCCCACCTGGACTCCCACCTGTAATCACAACACCTTAACCACGCCACCTGGAATCACCCCACCTGTAATCACCTACCTCGAATCACATCACCTGTAATCACCCCACCTGTAATCACCCACCTGTCCTGTAATCACCCCAAATTAGTGCCTCCATTAGTGTATATGTCAGGGTCAGAGCTCAGCAATTATGTAGTGATCATTGTGCCATTATCTGGGCTTGTGGGACTCACCTGCAGAGATGAGGAAGGTAGCAGCGAGCACAGACCAGGCAGCAATCATCCTCCGGGTCCTGCTGCACCTGTCCCTGGTATGTAGGACTCACCTGCAGAGATGAGGAAGGTAGCAGCGAGCACAGACCAGGCAGCAATCATCCTCCGGGTCCTGCTGCACCTGTCCCTGGTATGTAGGACTCACCTGCAGAGATGAGGAAGGTAGCAGCGAGCACAGACCAGGCAGCAATCATCCTCCGGTCCTGCTGCACCTGTCCCTGGTATGTAGGACTCACCTGCAGAGATGAGGAAGGTAGCAGCGAGCACAGACCAGGCAGCAATCATCCTCCGGTCCTGCTGCACCTGTCCCTGGTATGTAGGACTCACCTGCAGAGATAAGGAAGGTAGCAGCGAGCACAGACCAGGCAGCAATCATCCTCCGGTCCTGCTGCACCTGTCCCTGGTATGTAGGACTCACCTGCAGAGATAAGGAAGGTAGCAGCGAGCACAGACCAGGCAGCAATCATCCTCTGGGTCCTGCTGCACCTGTCCCTGTTATGTAGGACTCTGCTCCTCTGGACAAGTCTTCTGTGGAAATTCCAGGGGACTTTCTCCTGTGCAGATCTCACCCTGCTGTACGCTGCAGACTGGGGACTGGTTCTGTGTATATGATATTACATAGAGCAGCATCGCCTGCTGACTACAGAAGAGAAGGTTACAGACAAGTCTGGAGTCAGGGAGAGGTTGAGGAAGTAATTATAGTAGGTTTAGGGAGTAACTGGATGATGGGGCAGTTTCCTGTCACGTTGGTGCATAGACTGTATTAGGGGAATGAGACAATAGTAGCGTTTTATAGAACTATGGCTCTGTGGGTGCCAGGAATCCTGTTTGCTTTGATCTGAGCATCTTATTTCTCTGTGAATCATCAATTTTCCCCAAATACCCGGTTCTGTAGTCAAAGGGGCTGATGAATTGGGAGCAATGGAAAAGAGTAACTCTGGATACACATTGTCAGTACATCATTCATTCGCTGAACATTATATCACAAATGCATCGGTGGGAGTGCGACGTCGTACACAGACATATTAGGTCAGCTCTGTCGATGCTGATATACTTTGTGTGTACTCTGACATCACAACTGGGCGGGCACATTTAAATGCCCACCCAGATGTGATGTCAGGCCAGCCATATCGGGCAGCCAATTGGTAGGTGTGTATACTGTAGCTTTCCAATAAGGTGTGATAAAAAGGTCAACACCAAAAGGTAAACATGGAAAAGGTCGACAATACTGAAGGTCAACAGGTTTAAAAGGTCGACATGGAAAGGGTCAACACCGGTTGTTGTTTTTTTTTCTAACCCTAATCTTCACACTCACCTTCTCCTTGGTACCTAACCCTAAAAATAAAATCATGTTGACCTTTTGCACCTGTTGAACTTCTGGTGTCGACCTTTTCATTGCCGACATTTTCATTGTCAACCTTTTGTATGGAACCCGTTCCAATCGGCTGCTCGGTTGGTGGATCGATCTCTGACCAATTCATCATCTCAGTGTGTACCCGGTGTTACTTTGTAGCTGGACAAACCATGCTGCAATGCAGGGGGGCACATACATTTATTGGGTTTGCTTACAGGGCAAATACTGGCTGCTGCTGCACGTAGCCCACAAATGCTGGACAGCTTTATTCTTACCCTGCAATTTATATCTCAGTTCGGACCATACTTACCTACTCCCCCAGAAGTCGCAGGAGGCTCCCAATTTTTTGGGGTACTTCACTGCGCCCCAGAATACTGGGCGGATCTCCCACATCCTGCCCACAAACTAGTGATGTGGGCAGAATGGTTAGATACTATGGGTGCAGGGTGTGCCCTGTGTCCTGGGGGACTCCCGCACAACACACCCTGCACCCATAGTATTACTTAACTCTCCGGAGTCCCACGTCGGCGTGGGGGTCCGGCACTGGAAAATTGCCGCCGCGGCCATTTTCCCAGTGACCACAGCTCAGTGCGCAGCCACCCGCTGGACAGAGAGGAGGGGGCCCGTGTCGGAGACTGCACATGGGCCCCCTCCTCTCTAGAAACGCCCCTGGGAAGATTATACGGTGATATGTACAGAGTAGAGGGGCTAAAATGACGTGAATCGCATCATTTAGCCCCGTCCCATCATAAACCCGCCAATCGCAGCATTTTCGACTCTGCATCGTGGGGCCTAATGGCGTGGAGCGCCCGGCATTGTACCCCTGAAGCTATCAGCTGCCTCTCCTGTCCGGGCTTCTCCGGTAGAGGAGTTACCGTAGGCAAATATGGACATCCCTCTCCCAAATCTAATTTCTGCACACGTTACATCTGCCCCCCGCCCTGGCTATGCTGCACGGTGTTACCAGGGGGCAAAGTGACTTACTCTCGTTTCCTGGTGGGCTTCCTATTCTGAACCATCTCCTTCAGTTGGGGCAACACTGCCTGTGATAATTGGGGCAACGCTGCCTGTACTTAGTGGTTACAAAGTTGCTTCTCTGTTAGTTTTGTTTTGTGTGTATTTAGGGAAGTGCAGAGATTTTATTTGTAGTCTTTTTGGTAAGTTTTGACATTTATTTTCTTTTCATACATATTAGTTTAAACTAAGTTATTTGAGGAGGATGTCGCCCTCTTGTGCGGTGTGTCACTGGGGTTCTCTCTCTGGGCACTACAGCCGGTCTGGTCCTTACTGGCACTGTTACTGTTATTTCCCAGCACGGGAGGGAAGTCACAGTCAGGACAAATCTCTCCGTGGGAGCCCAGGACAGTGCTCCTCTTCTAGCATTCACGTCACGCTGCAAGCTGTCTGTGGTAAATGTGGCCGTGGATCCCAGCAGTGCGGCACAGATAGAGGTCACTCATAGGACACTCCCACAGTTTGGCTACTGACTTGTACAGGAGATAGAGACAGACTATTGCCCCAGGAACTGCATTTATACTATAGGTGAGCAACATTTTCTAAAGTGTTCCATGGAATATTCTCTGCAGCTGGCTACAGAATTTTACACATCTCTCAGTAGAATAAATTAATGCTTCAAAAAGAATTCAACCTATTGTATTGATCTGCCATCATATCAATCCCCACTGCGCAGCATAGTGAATTGTCTGTCATTTCCCCAGTGCTATTACCAGCAAGCCCGTAGGCTGACAATTAAGCATAAGGGACATTAAACCACAAGTGTTTTGAGTGTTGCTAGTTTAATACAGTCAGGGCCGGATTAAGGGGGGGGCGACAGGGGCGGTCGTCCCTGGGCCCCCACACATGGAGGGGCCCCCACTAGCAGCGGTGCGCTGTCTGCGCCCGCCGCTAGTGTCCCCTCCGCTAGTGTAGTGTAGACCGCGCAGTGAGCGCGGCCCCACTACACAGTGACATACACACAGCCGCCGTCGGCAGCTGTGTGTATGTTACAGCAGCCAATAAGAGTCACACAGACTCTCATTGGCTGCTTCGTCAGCTGAGGGAACCGGCTCCCCCCCCGCAGCAGGTGATGATGGGAGAGACGTCATGACGCTGACGTCTCTCCCAACTGTGCAACAGAAGAGCCGGGACTCATGCCAGGAGCGGGGATTCAGGTAATTTTTTTTTTTTGTTTTGTTTTTTTGTGTGCTGGGCAGCACTGTCACTGCATAGGGGGGTGGTGTGCTACTGGGGGCACTGTATAGGGGGGACTACTACTGGGGGCACTGTATAGGAGGGGACTACTACTGGGGGCAGAGCATGGGGGGACTACTACTGGGGGCACTGTATAAGGGGGGACTACTACTGGGGGCAGAGCATGGGGGGACTACTATTGGGGGCACTGTATAGGAGGGGACTACTACTGGGGGCAGAGCATGTGGGGACTACTATTGGGGGCACTGTATAGGAGTGGACTACTACTGGGGGCAGAGCATGGGGGGGACTACTACTGGGGGCACTGTATAGGAGGGGACTACTACTGGGGGCACTGTATAGGAGGGGACTACTACTGGGGGCAGAGCATGGGGGGACTACTACTGGGGGAACTGTATAGGGGGGACCACTATTGGGGGCAGAGCATGGAGGTACTACTGGGGGCACTGTATAGGGAGGACTACTACTGGGGGCAGAGCATGGGAGGACTACTACTTGGGGAACTGTATAGGGGGGGACTACTATTGGGGCAGAGCATGGGGGTACTACTGAGGGCACTGTATAGGGGGGACTACTACTGGGGGCACTGTTTAGGGGGGGACTACTACCGGGGGCAGAGCATGGGGGGGACAACTACTGGGGGCACTGTATAGGGGGGGACAACTACTGTGGGCATTATATAAGGGGCACTGCATAAGGGGCACTACTACAGGGGGCACTGCATAGGGAGGACTACTACAGGGGGCACTGCATAGGGAGGACTACTACAGGGGGCACTGCATAGGGAGGACAACTACAGGGGGCACTGCATAGGGAGGACAACTACAGGGGGCACTGCATAGGGAGGACTACTACAGGGGGCACTGCATAGGGAGGACAACTACAGGGGGCACTGCATAGGGAGCACTGCATAGGGGGGCCCATTACTGGGGACATTACATAAGGGGCACTTCTACAGTGGGCATTGCAAGAGGGGCATTAAGGTGAATAGAAAGGAAAAAAAAATCCTAGGGTGACGAGAAACGGTGGTATATAGGGCCCCCACAAGTTTGTTGCCCAGGGGCCCCCACAGACCTTAATGCGGCACTGAATACAGTGTTGGTTATTGCCCCTTTAAGTTTACCTGGTCTTAGGCAGCCAATGAATGTTCATGGGGGGTGGTCTAGGGAGAGCTGCAGGCAAATCTGTCTGGGAGACAGGCAGCGCTATCCACTACCTCCATCTCTGCCTCCTCACGGCGCGGCTGTCGTACCCCAGCTCAGGCTGGGCCTGAAGCAGCGGTCGTGTCTGGGCATGTGTCCGCCGGCTCCGTCTGTGTGGTGAGTGATCAGCGGCGGACGCTGATCACACTACTCAAGGGTCCGGTTGCAGGCGGTCAAGTGCACACGATCAGGGACTGTAGAAGGGGCGTGGCTTTGCCGTGAGTTGCGGAAGACATTTTGATAATGGAGGGGGCGCAGCTGCCCACCCTGGGTGCTGTGTTTAGCCCTCCCCAGTGACCCAGACTGCCCCTAATGTCAGAGGCTAAGCTGCCAGTCTGGCAGGGGTTGTTCCTATGGCCATAGGTGATAGGGCTCCAGGGACTGTCAACAGCCGCCCCTCTGTCCTAGAGGTAGCAGATTTAGGTCATCTCTTTCCAGGCAGGCTGCAGTGACTGCATCGGATCAGGGCGTAGGAGGGTTAGCTGTGCCCATTGACGGTCCGGCTTTTCGCTGCGCTGGGTGTCCAGGCCCCTGCCCCCCCTTCCCCTGTTCATGCTGTACTCACGCCTGTTGTGTCTATCGCAGCTCCTCTGTCTGCCGGTGTTGCTGCTCTTACCACAGGTAACCCTCCGACGGCCATTTGGACAAGACTGCTTTGGAAAGTCATATGTCAGGTAAAGTTGCCGGTTCCGGCCCACCCGGTGAGTCCATGGCGCCGGCTCACAAGGGTAACAAGCAGACGTGTTCCTCGTCTTTTACCTCTGACTCTGATAGTTTGGGTGATAACGGCAGAAAACGCTCCCGTCACTGCCGACGTCATTCTCAGCGTCGGTCCTGCGGTCTCGCTCCTCTAGTGTTGATAGTTCAGTTTCACCTGTGTCATCAGTGGGTGGCGTAGTGCGCTACAATAACACGGCTGTGCTTAGGGGGCTGTATCGGTGGGTACGTGACAGGATACAAAGGGGGACGTATGTTAATGTTTTTGCCTGAAACCAGGTGACTCAGCCAGCCCCCAACACTTCAGTCCCTGCCCCTAGGTGCATGCAAGCTCCCTTTCGTCCCCCCCGCCCCATCGACCAACAAGGGCAGGTGCTATGCCTTCAATGTTCACAGCTGTATGACAGGAACCCATTGCAGGTTCCTGTACGCATGTCTTTGATGTGGGGGGCCTCACCCTGCAGAAGATTGCTTCCATGCCAAGTCAGGGCCCCCGCCTACGGCCGTCCTGTGGTACCCCAGAACCTGGGAGTACCTCATGTTGTGTACCCTTATATATGTGTTGCTGGACATATTAGCGGGGTGTTACAATTGGCGTCACGAAGAACAGGAGGTCCCCAAGCACAGAAAGTTACCTGTTGAGATGTCAAGGGAGCAAATAAACTATGGCAGATTCATCCAGCAGTAATCTTAGTGGATCAGGACAAGAAACCCCTATTATGGCACAACTGAACCCAGTTATCCTACCCTACTACTTTGGGGCCCCATGGCTCCCTACATATTCTGGAGATGCACATGGAAAAATTTCAAGCACACTTGTGGAATTCAAAACAAAAATGCAGTCCATGTTTCGGCTCTATCCATTGGCTAGCCATCAACAAGTTGAAATATTAATTGGACAGCTACAGGGATCGGCACTGCGAGAAGTGTTGTCTTTGCCCCTGGAGGAAAGGCAGTGCATAGATCAAGTTTTCCAGAGATTGCGCACAACTTTCGACACAACCACCATATCAGAGTTAAAATTGCGTTTCTATGCACGTAAACAACAGCCGGGGGAAACACTACGAAACTTCGCTTTGAGTCTGCAAGAGGCCTTACGGTCAATTCAAGAAGTGGACGAGGTTGAGGTGAGAAGAGTAGATGAGACGCTGATAAATCAGTTTATAGAAGGAACCAGCTGTGAAAATATCAGGACTCAGTTACGTCTCCTTCAGATGCAAATGCCTAACAGTTTTTTTCTCGACTTTAAGGAGGCTGCTATTAAAGTGGTTGGCCTAACTAACATTAAAGAAACGGCTTTTCCTGAAATGCCGGGATACCAAGAAAGGAATCCAAACTCTGCGACTGACTCCTCCACTCCAGTAGACCTCTCTAAGACAAAGAAAGTTGTAGTTCAAAACGCACAGATTCAAGCACCTGATCCTCTTCATGCTCTGAAAGGACAGATGGAGGAACTCACACTGAGAATGACTGAAATAAGTAAAGAACTTCAGAAGTTAATTAAACGCCAACCACAAGAGCAAACTGAGGCTATCTGGCGAACGTGGAGACGACGCCCTCAGAACGATTGGTGGGAACCACCGCAAGGGAGAGAGCGAAGACCCATTGACTGCTTTGATCCACAGGGACAGCCTATTTGCCAGAGGTGTAACCGTAGTGGTCATGTTGGAAGGCTTTGTAGTGCAGAAGAGTCTTTAAACGCAGAATTCCTGAGGCCAAGGACCAGCCCTCAGGAAGATCAAGGCCCAATATTACAAAACCAAATAAAGATTGTCAGCACGCCATCTGCAGGCGATGTTACTTCAGCCATTGCTAGAAACGTTTTGGGCAAGGTCATATGGTTTCATGTGCAAAGAGGCTATGGATTCATAAAATGTGATGACAACAACAGAGATATCTTTGTTCACTATACGGCCATTCAAAAGAAGGACCCCAGAAAACATCTTCGAAGCCTGGGAGACGGAGAGACAATCCAGTTTGATGTGGTGAATGGGGAGAAAAGTCTACAGGCAGCTAATGTAACTGGTCCTGGTGGTGTCCCAGTTCAAGGCAGCAGATATGCTGTGTTGATTCGCAAATGTTATGGGCACCATTTATGTCACAGAGGTTATTCACATAATTACCAGCAACACTACCGACACAGTGGAGGTGGAGAGATGTCAGAAAAAGTTAAAAATGCAGACGAGGGAGAGGGCACTAGTCAAACACGGCCCTGTCGAAAACATTGTTGCCCACCATACTGTCTGGGGAAATCATATGGAAAGACATCGCAGTGTCCCAATGCCCCTGTGCAGGGCAAAGTGTTAGTGAAGACCGATGATCAAGGTGTGGGGAAACCAAGTGGCTGGATGCAACAAAACATGAAAGAAGTTGTCAGACGACTTCCTCAGGAGTTTCCATGCCAAAGTAAACCTGGAAGCAATGATTCTTATTCCAGTGTGGCTTTCCATAACCAATCAGATTGGTAAATGGTAAAGAAGACATGGAAAGGGTTGCTGACTCACCCAAAGCTGAGAGGTTGGAGTCTTCTGAGCAAAACCGTCAGGATATTGTTATGCAAAAATTAGCATATGTTGTTCCCAAGAAACCTGGTATTGTAGCCAAGAAGCCCATACTGTCTGTTCTACCAACATATGGAGTCCCAGAGGATGACTATACTGAAATAGATGCAAGTGAAGTGGCTCGAATCCTGCAAAGAGCATCAATACCCTCAGGAAAGAGGTATAAAGGGATTTCTACCCATTAGATACAGACGATAGAGTTTACAGAAGTAGTTATTGTAACCAAAGGTTGTTTGCATCAAAGTATTCACCTGTTTTGTTACTTAAAAGAAAGAAATGTAGTCAATAGTTGTTATTCTAGTGGGGAAGTATGTGGTACCCCAGTACCTGGGAGCACCTCATGTTGTGTACCCTTATATATGTGTTGCTAGACATATTAGCGGGGTGTTACAATCCTGCAGTGGGGTCCGGCCATCCTGCAGCAGTGGGGGGGGTGTCCCCAGGGCACCTCAATTGGATGTTACGATGCTTAAAATTATATCCACACAGGGCTGTATCTGAGTTATTGTTTCGTGGTTTTTTCGCGACGGGTTTCGTTGGCCAGTTTTTGGTCCTGTTCCCAATGTTTCCCTCAGCAATTTGAAATAATTTATTTATTACCAGTAATTTATATAGCACACACATATTCCGCAGTGCTGTACAGAGAATACTTGGATAATTGGCCATTCACATCAGTCCCTGCCCCAGTAGAGCTTACAATCTAATTTCCCTATCACATGCTCACACACATACACACTAGGGTTAATTTTGCTGGGACCAATTAACCTACATGTATATTTTTGGAGTGTAGGAGGAAACCCGAGTACATGGAGAAAGCCCACACAAGCATGGGGAGAGTGTGCAGCTCAGCACAGTTAGGGCTCTGGTGGGAGTTGAACTCATGGCCTCGGTGCTGTACGGCGGTGCTGCTGGGCGTTGCACCATCTGTGCTGCCCATTACCATTTGAACTGGTGATTGCTCGATTGTCATGAAGGAGGCGGAGCTTGGTAGGATGGCAGGTCTTTTTCATACTCCTGTATTGGTAGAACTGGTTCTTTCCCCTGTGGGGGTGGTCCCCAAGAAAGAATCAGAAAAATGTAGGCTCATTCAGCATCTGCCTTACCCATGGGGTTCCTTGGACAATGGCGCTATTCCTCTGGAATTGTATCGTGTACATTATCAGTCTACCAGCCTTTGGACCAGGTTGGAATGTCTGGCACAGGGTCCTTGTTGGCTAGGATTGATGTTGTACCGACCTTCCACCTATTGCCCCGGATTCTTTTTTGATTCATTAGCTTTCACCTGCGGGACGGTTTATACATAGACAAATGCTTGCCTATGGGCTGTTCTGAACCATACGCCTTTTTTGAGCGTTTCGGCACATTCCTGCATTGGTGTTGTTGCCGGTACAGGGGAGGTCGGGTTGGCTCATTACCTTGACGATTTCCTGTGCATTGGTCCAGCTGGTTCCCCTCGCTGCGGTACCTTCCTACTTTCAATGCAGCCACTGTTTGCCTTTTTTTGGGGTCCCTGCTGTGAGCGAGAAAATGGAAGGGCCAGTGACACAGCTCTCCTTCCTGGGTATTGGGATTGATACCTTGGCGGGTTGCTGTTGTCCCCCCAGGACAAATTAGACAAGTTGCGCAGATCTCTTGTGCTTGCGTTAGATGGGGGTGAACTCATCCTGCATCAGGTGCAGTCCATGCTGGGGGGTTTTCCACTTTGCCTGCAGGGTCATTCCCAGGGGGAGATTGGAAAGGTAGATTGCAGGCATCCTCCGCCCCCTTTATTATTGTACGTTTATCAGGAATGTGTTCCAGTTCAACAAAGTGAGTATCTGGCTTGCCCCATCCTGCAGTAACACTCGGTTGCAATGCTATGCCTTATGTGGTGCTCCAAGAAGTACCAGGCTGGTAGAGGGCTCTGGCTTTCACTTCAACCATATCCCATTCCTAAAGATCAAATACATACAAATATATCACCACATAAGTTCTCAGGCGCTGGATGGTGTAATGCAGGTCTGCTCATGTTCTGGTTTCTTCTCTTGTGTATAGAGTTTAACCCAGAAATAAAAGAACATAAATCTCACATTGAATGGTATTGTCACAACTTTTAGAAATAAGATAAAAGAATCATGGCTTCCTACCAGATGGTTCTGTCTACAAGCACAGTAGACAAATGTCACTTGTGTACAAAAATAAATTCTGGACTCCCTGCAGTGGGGGTGTCTCTTTGTTGTAGAATATCACTCCATAAAAAAATGGGAGAGAAACTCTATATAGTATAGGTCAATTTTTAATTTAAACGTGTTAAAGTATAACAGGAAAAGTACAGCTGTGTAACATATAACAGGGAGTAGATAGTCTCTCACCAGATCTTAATGTCCACTTCAAATCAAAGTAGACAAAAAAGGCATGAATGGTTGAGTATCAGGCGAAGACGGGTTGTCACCTCCAAATGTCTTTTGATGAAGAGAACTAGTCCTTCCTGGTCCTCTAAGCTGCCAACGTGTTTACATTTGGATTTAACCTTTATCAAGGTATGTTGAAGACATCAATACCATGGGTATTATTTATTATACCCATCCTTAACATAATCAAGCATAACCTATTTCCAGACATGGAGTTTCCTAGCTGCTAATTAGATCCTAATGGTCCTCCCATTCCATCTTAATATCACCCATTCCACGATTTTTCAAATCCCTTCAATTACAGGTCTTTAGCGGGAACTTGAAGTTGTGGCCGATACCGCAAGTGACATCAATACTTATTATATAGAGAAAAGAAGACTCTTATCTGTTATAGTTTATCTTTTATTAGATCTATTTCTGACCAGATGCACTTACTAAAAATGAACGGTGGTATATTGGTGAGAATGTGCCATCATTTCTCCTTTCTACTAGATACAGAATTTATCAGTATTATAAATGAATGGTAATATTTAGTTGTGATGTAGATCTCTCCCAATATGTGTGTTTAGGTACTCAGGCAGCTGATAAGTATCATTTGCCAAGGAATATATATTCCGTTATACAGAGCCGTAACTAGACTTTTTGGTACCCTGTGCCAGAATGAGCATTGGCGCCCCCCTCATTTTTCAAAGGGACATAATGCATCCAAAAAGGGGAATGGCCTCATGGGGAAGGGCCAGGGAAGAGATAGGGGAGGCCAGGAGATGCTGGGGATAAATAGGGACATAATATAGTGCACCTGAGAGAGGGCCGTGGCCTCATGGGGAAGGGCCGGGGAAGATATAGGGGAGGACAGATGCTGGGGATAAATAGGGACATAATATAGTGCACCTGAGAGAGGGCCATGGCCTCATGGGGAAGGGCCAGGGAAGAGATAGGGGAGGCCAGGAGATGCTGGGGATAAATAGGGACATAATATAGTGCACCTGAGAGAGTGCCATGGCCTCATGGGGAAGGGTCAGGGAAGAGATAGGGAAGGCCAGGAGATGCTGAGGATAAATAGGGACATAATACAGTGCACCTGAGAGAGGGCCATGGCCTCATGGGGAAGGCCAGGGAAGAGATAGGGGAGGCCAGGAGATGCTGGGGATAAATAGGGACATAATATAGTGCACCTGAGAGAGGGCCATGGCCTCATGGGGAAGGCCAGGGAAGAGATAGGGGAGGCCAGGAGATGCTGGGGATAAATAGGGACATAATATAGCGCACCTGAGAGAGGGCCATGGCCTCATGGGGAAGGGCCAGGGAAGAGATAGGAGAGGCCAGGAGATGCTGGGGATAAATAGGGACATAATATAGTGCACCTGAGAGAGGGCCATGGCCTCATGGGGAAGGCCAGGGAAGAGATAGGGGAGGCCAGGAGATGCTGGGGATAAATAGGGACATAATATAGTGCACCTGAGAGAGGGCCATGGCCTCATGGGGAAGGCCAGGGAAGAGATAAAGGAGGCCAGGAGATGCTGGGGATAAATAGAGACATAATATAGTGCACCTGAGAGAGGGCCATGGCCTCATGGGGAAGGGCCAGGGAAGAGATTTGGGAGGCCAGGAGATGCTGGGGATAAATAGGGACATAATATAGTGCACCTGAGAGAGGGCCATGGCCTCATGAGGAAGGGCCAGGGAAGAGATAGGGGAGGCCAGGAGATGCTGGGGATAAATAGGGACATAATATAGTGCACCTGAGAGAGGGCCATGGCCTCATGGGGAAGGGCCAGGGAAGAGATAGGAGAGGCCAGGAGATGCTGGGGATAAATAGGGACATAATATAGTGCACCTGAGAGAGGGCCATGGCCTCATGGGGAAGGCCAGGGAAGAGATAGGGGAGGCCAGGAGATGCTGGGGATAAATAGGGACATAATATAGTGCACCTGAGAGAGGGCCATGGCCTCATGGGGAAGGCCAGGGAAGAGATAGGGGAGGCCAGGAGATGCTGGGGATAAATAGGGACATAATATAGTGCACCTGAGAGAGGGCCATGGCCTCATGGGGAAGGGCCAGGGAAGAGATAGGAGAGGCCAGGAGATGCTGGGGATAAATAGGAACATAATATAGTGCACCTGAGAGAGGGCCATGGCCTCATGGGGAAGGGCCAGGGAAGAGATAGGGGAGGCCAGGAGATGCTGAGGATAAATAGGGACATAATACAGTGCACCTGAGAGAGGGCCATGGCCTCATGGGGAAGGCCAGGGAAGAGATAGGGGAGGCCAGGAGATGCTGGGGATAAATAGGGACATAATATAGTGCACCTGAGAGAGGGCCATGGCCTCATGGGGAAGGGCCAGGGAAGAGATAGGGGAGGCCAGGAGATGCTGGGGATAAATAGGGACATAATATAGTGCACCTGAGAGAGGGCCATGGCCTCATGGGGAAGGGCCAGGGAAGAGATAGGGGAGGCCAGGAGATGCTGGGGATAAATAGGGACATAATATAGTGCACCTGAGAGAGTGCCATGGCCTCTTGGGGAAGGGTCAGGGAAGAGATAGGGAAGGCCAGGAGATGCTGAGGATAAATAGGGACATAATACAGTGCACCTGAGAGAGGGCCATGGCCTCATGGGGAAGGGTCAGGGAAGAGATAGGGAAGGCCAGGAGATGCTGAGGATAAATAGGGACATAATACAGTGCACCTGAGAGAGGGCCATGGCCTCATGGGGAAGGCCAGGGAAGAGATAGGGGAGGCCAGGAGATGCTGGGAATAAATAGGGACATAATATAGTGCACCTGAGAGAGGGCCATGGCCTCATGGGGAAGGCCAGGGAAGAGATAGGAGAGGCCAGGAGATGCTGGGGATAAATAGGGACATAATATAGTGCACCTGAGAGAGGGCCATGGCCTCATGGGGAAGGCCAGGGAAGAGATAGGGGAGGCCAGGAGATGCTGGGGATAAATAGGGACATAATATAGCGCACCTGAGAGAGGGCCATGGCCTCATGGGGAAGGGCCAGGGAAGAGATAGGAGAGGCCAGGAGATGCTGGGGATAAATAGGGACATAATATAGTGCACCTGAGAGAGGGCCATGGCCTCATGGGGAAGGCCAGGGAAGAGATAGGGGAGGCCAGGAGATGCTGGGGATAAATAGGGACATAATATAGTGCACCTGAGAGAGGGCCATGGCCTCATGGGGAAGGCCAGGGAAGAGATAGGGGAGGCCAGGAGATGCTGGGGATAAATAGGGACATAATATAGTGCACCTGAGAGAGGGCCATGGCCTCATGGGGAAGGGCCAGGGAAGAGATTTGGGAGGCCAGGAGATGCTGGGGATAAATAGGGACATAATATAGTGCACCTGAGAGAGGGCCATGGCCTCATGAGGAAGGGCCAGGGAAGAGATAGGGGAGGCCAGGAGATGCTGGGGATAAATAGGGACATAATATAGTGCACCTGAGAGAGGGCCATGGCCTCATGGGGAAGGGCCAGGGAAGAGATAGGAGAGGCCAGGAGATGCTGGGGATAAATAGGGACATAATATAGTGCACCTGAGAGAGGGCCATGGCCTCATGGGGAAGGCCAGGGAAGAGATAGGGGAGGCCAGGAGATGCTGGGGATAAATAGGGACATAATATAGTGCACCTGAGAGAGGGCCATGGCCTCATGGGGAAGGCCAGGGAAGAGATAGGGGAGGCCAGGAGATGCTGGGGATAAATAGGGACATAATATAGTGCACCTGAGAGAGGGCCATGGCCTCATGGGGAAGGGCCAGGGAAGAGATAGGAGAGGCCAGGAGATGCTGGGGATAAATAGGAACATAATATAGTGCACCTGAGAGAGGGCCCTGGCCTCATGGGGAAGGGCCAGGGAAGAGATAGGGGAGGCCAGGAGATGCTGAGGATAAATAGGGACATAATACAGTGCACCTGAGAGAGGGCCATGGCCTCATGGGGAAGGCCAGGGAAGAGATAGGGGAGGCCAGGAGATGCTGGGGATAAATAGGGACATAATATAGTGCACCTGAGAGAGGGCCATGGCCTCATGGGGAAGGCCAGGGAAGAGATAGGGGAGGCCAGGAGATGCTGGGGATAAATAGGGACATAATATAGTGCACCTGAGAGAGTGCCATGGCCTCATGGGGAAGGGTCAGGGAAGAGATAGGGAAGGCCAGGAGATGCTGAGGATAAATAGGGACATAATACAGTGCACCTGAGAGAGGGCCATGGCCTCATGGGGAAGGCCAGGGAAGAGATAGGGGAGGCCAGGAGATGCTGGGGATAAATAGGGACATAATATAGTGCACCTGAGAGAGGGCCATGGCCTCATGGGGAAGGCCAGGGAAGAGATAGGGGAGGCCAGGAGATGCTGGGGATAAATAGGGACATAATATAGTGCACCTGAGAGAGGGCCATGGCCTCATGGGGAAGGGCCAGGGAAGAGATAGGGAGAGGCCAGGAGATGCTGGGGATAAATAGGGACATAATATAGCGCACCTGAGAGAGGGCCATGGCCTCATGGGGAAGGCCAGGGAAGAGATAGGGGAGGCCAGGAGATGCTGGGGATAAATAGGGACATAATATAGTGCACCTGAGAGAGTGCCATGGCCTCATGGGGAAGGGTCAGGGAAGAGATAGGGAAGGCCAGGAGATGCTGAGGATAAATAGGGACATAATACAGTGCACCTGAGAGAGGGCCATGGCCTCATGGGGAAGGCCAGGGAAGAGATAGGGGAGGCCAGGAGATGCTGGGGATAAATAGGGACATAATATAGTGCACCTGAGAGAGGGCCATGGCCTCATGGGGAAGGCCAGGGAAGAGATAGGGGAGGCCAGGAGATGCTGGGGATAAATAGGGACAGAATATAGTGCACCTGAGAGAGGGCCATGGCCTCATGGGGAAGGGCCAGGGAAGAGATAGGGGAGGCCAGGAGACGCTGGGGATAAATAGGGACATAATATAGTGCACCTGAGAGAGGGCCATGGCCTCATGGGGAAGGGCCAGGGAAGAGATAGGGGAGGCCAGGAGACGCTGGGGATAAATAGGGACATAATATAGTGCACCTGAGAGAGGGCCATGGCCTCATGGGGAAGGGCCAGGGAAGAGATAGGGGCCAGGAGATGCTGGGGATAAATAGGGACATAATATAGTGCACCTGAGAGAGGGCCATGGCCTCATGGGGAAGGGCCAGGGAAGAGATAGGAGAGGCCAGGAGATGCTGGGGATAAATAGGGACATAATATAGTGCACCTGAGAGAGGACCATGGCCTCATGGGGAAGGCCAGGGAAGAGATAGGGGAGGCCAGGAGATGCTGGGGATAAATAGGGACATAATATAGTGCACCTGAGAGAGGGCCATGGCCTCATGGGGAAGGCCAGGGAAGAGATAGGGGAGGCCAGGAGATGCTGGGGATAAATAGGGACATAATATAGTGCACCTGAGAGAGGGCCATGGCCTCATGGGGAAGGGCCAGGGAAGAGATAGGGGAGGCCAGGAGATGCTGGGTATAAATAGGGACATAATATAGTGCACCTGAGAGAGGGCCATGGCCTCATGGGGAAGGGCCAGGGAAGAGATAGGGGAGGCCAGGAGATGCTGAGGATAAATAGGGACATAATACAGTGCACCTGAGAGAGGGCCATGGCCTCATGGGGAAGGCCAGGGAAGAGATAGGGGAGGCCAGGAGATGCTGGGGATAAATAGGGACATAATATAGTGCACCTGAGAGAGGGCCATGGCCTCATGGGGAAGGGCCAGGGAAGAGATAGGGGAGGCCAGGAGATGCTGGGGATAAATAGGGACATAATATAGTGCACCTGAGAGAGTGCCATGGCCTCATGGGGAAGGGTCAGGGAAGAGATAGGGAAGGCCAGGAGATGCTGAGGATAAATAGGGACATAATACAGTGCACCTGAGAGAGGGCCATGGCCTCATGGGGAAGGCCAGGGAAGAGATAGGGGAGGCCAGGAGATGCTGGGGATAAATAGGGACATAATATAGTGCACCTGAGAGAGGGCCATGGCCTCATGGGGAAGGCCAGGGAAGAGATAGGGGAGGCCAGGAGATGCTGGGGATAAATAGGGACATAATATAGTGCACCTGAGAGAGGAACATGGCCTCATGGGGAAGGCCAGGGAAGAGATAGGGGAGGCCAGGAGATGCTGGGGATAAATAGGGACATAATATAGTGCACCTGAGAGAGGGCCATGGCCTCATGGGGAAGGCCAGGGAAGAGATAGGGGAGGCCAGGAGATGCTGGGGATAAATAGGGACATAATATAGTGCACCTGAGAGAGGGCCATGGCCTCATGGGGAAGGGCCAGGGAAGAGATAGGGGAGGCCAGGAGATGCTGAGGATAAATAGGGACATAATACAGTGCACCTGAGAGAGGGCCATGGCCTCATGGGGAAGGCCAGGGAAGAGATAGGGGAGGCCAGGAGATGCTGGGGATAAATAGGGACATAATACAGTGCACCTGAGAGAGGGCCATGGCCTCATGGGGAAGGGCCAGGGAAGAGATAGGGGAGGCCAGGAGATGCTGGGGATAAATAGGGACATAATATAGTGCACCTGAGAGAGTGCCATGGCCTCATGGGGAAGGGTCAGGGAAGAGATAGGGAAGGCCAGGAGATGCTGAGGATAAATAGGGACATAATACAGTGCACCTGAGAGAGGGCCATGGCCTCATGGGGAAGGCCAGGGAAGAGATAGGGGAGGCCAGGAGATGCTGGGGATAAATAGGGACATAATATAGTGCACCTGAGAGAGGGCCATGGCCTCATGGGGAAGGCCAGGGAAGAGATAGGGGAGGCCAGGAGATGCTGGGGATAAATAGGGACATAATATAGCGCACCTGAGAGAGGGCCATGGCCTCATGGGGAAGGGCCAGGGAAGAGATAGGAGAGGCCAGGAGATGCTGGGGATAAATAGGGACATAATATAGTGCACCTGAGAGAGGGCCATGGCCTCATGGGGAAGGCCAGGGAAGAGATAGGGGAGGCCAGGAGATGCTGGGGATAAATAGGGACATAATATAGTGCACCTGAGAGAGGGCCATGGCCTCATGGGGAAGGCCAGGGAAGAGATAGGGGAGGCCAGGAGATGCTGGGGATAAATAGGGACATAATATAGTGCACCTGAGAGAGGGCCATGGCCTCATGGGGAAGGGCCAGGGAAGAGATTTGGGAGGCCAGGAGATGCTGGGGATAAATAGGGACATAATATAGTGCACCTGAGAGAGGGCCATGGCCTCATGAGGAAGGGCCAGGGAAGAGATAGGGGAGGCCAGGAGATGCTGGGGATAAATAGGGACATAATATAGTGCACCTGAGAGAGGGCCATGGCCTCATGGGGAAGGGCCAGGGAAGAGATAGGAGAGGCCAGGAGATGCTGGGGATAAATAGGGACATAATATAGTGCACCTGAGAGAGGGCCATGGCCTCATGGGGAAGGCCAGGGAAGAGATAGGGGAGGCCAGGAGATGCTGGGGATAAATAGGGACATAATATAGTGCACCTGAGAGAGGGCCATGGCCTCATGGGGAAGGCCAGGGAAGAGATAGGGGAGGCCAGGAGATGCTGGGGATAAATAGGGACATAATATAGTGCACCTGAGAGAGGGCCATGGCCTCATGGGGAAGGGCCAGGGAAGAGATAGGAGAGGCCAGGAGATGCTGGGGATAAATAGGAACATAATATAGTGCACCTGAGAGAGGGCCATGGCCTCATGGGGAAGGGCCAGGGAAGAGATAGGAGAGGCCAGGAGATGCTGGGGATAAATAGGAACATAATATAGTGCACCTGAGAGAGGGCCATGGCCTCATGGGGAAGGGCCAGGGAAGAGATAGGGGAGGCCAGGAGATGCTGAGGATAAATAGGGACATAATACAGTGCACCTGAGAGAGGGCCATGGCCTCATGGGGAAGGCCAGGGAAGAGATAGGGGAGGCCAGGAGATGCTGGGGATAAATAGGGACATAATATAGCGCACCTGAGAGAGGGCCATGGCCTCATGGGGAAGGGCCAGGGAAGAGATAGGAGAGGCCAGGAGATGCTGGGGATAAATAGGGACATAATATAGCGCACCTGAGAGAGGGCCATGGCCTCATGGGGAAGGACCAAGGAAGAGATAGGGGAGGCCAGGAGATGCTGGGGATAAATAGGGACATAATATAGTGCACCTGAGAGAGGGCCATGGCCTCATGGAGAAGGGCCAGGGAAGAGATAGGAGAGGCCAGGAGATGCTGGGGATGAAATTAGAGGAAGCTACAAGCAAGAATGATAATAAACAGAAATATGACAGGCCCAAACAGCGCCCCCTGACCTGTGGTGCCCTGTGTGATGGCACTGGCCACACTACCCTTGCTACGGCCCTCCCGTTATAAGTATTTATAAGCAGTTCTTATACCTCAATATCACAATATTTTGTGATATACACTTATAATATACAGCAAGAACTAAGAACCAAAAACCTTTTTTATATTAGAGACAGTACCATTGCACAGTGGCAGTATTATTCCGATATACAGTGGAAGTTTCCTGCACATAGATTTTCAGTCGCACAGCGCAAAGTTCTATTAATAGACAACAGGATATATCAGCTGTGGTCATATAATGTATGATTTATTAAGGTGTCAAGCCTCTGTTATTCGTAGTTTCTTACTGAAAACATGACATGTGGTGTATAAATGTCTGACTTTGATATAGGTACAGTCTATGAAAAGCGCCTGTATCTGACTGAAGTAGTGATGTACTTGTAATCATTTGCCCGTCGGCAGAGTCACCCACTTCAATACATGTGTTCCTATAGATTCCCTGCATCTACTGTCAGTAAATTACTTACTTAAAATTAACACCGCTGGGTCAATTCAATTATTTCTTTGATATCACCTTATTCAAGATCATTACATACATATAAAATCATAGATATAGGGGAAAATATCTTAATATGTGATTTTCAGTTTCTATGCTGCCTGTATACAAGCAGTCCATATAATCCTTTGCATATCCATTATGAGCAGCAATATCTCTATACTCTCTTAAATTATTATATCTGGTACGTAACCAACTGATCTAATAATTTATTATATATTGGTATGTCTCTCAGTAACTGTCCAGAGAATACATAGAGTAGAGGTGGAAGAAGAAAGACTCTGGGCCTGATTCAGAGACGGACGCTCTGACAGCGCGCTCACTCTTAATCAGGGCGTTTTTTTTTTTGTGCGGCCTCCTGGCCGCTCGCATAGCTGTGGGTGACCACCCACAGCTATTGCGAGCAGCCAGGATGATGGTCGCGATGGTCAAGACCACCGCGACCATCGGGGCTTGCGACGAGACCCTCGTGGTAGGGTCTCGTGGCCGCAAGCCCCAGGGAGCTTCTGGCTCTAATAGAGCCGGAAGCTCTCCCACTGACATCACTGATGATGTCAGTGGGGCCGCCCACAAGCGGCAGGCGTTCGCTTGGGAACGCCTCTGTTTGTGAAGCCACCCCCCGCCACGCCTACAAAACGGGGCGAGCTGTCGATCAACATCGACAGCCGCCCCTTTTGTAGTGAGCCACGGAGCGAGAGAATTTATCTCTCGCTCCGGGGCTTGCGCACGCGCAGTGTGGCCACTGAGCCTGCGCAGAGCCCACCATCGACCCGCTTGCGAGCGCTCAACCGCTTGCGAGCGGGTCTGAATCAGGCCCTCTGTTCTATTCAAATCCAGCAAAGCTGCATGGGTGCGTGCAATTTGCAGTGAATACTCTGCAATCAAAGCTATATGCCCTACTAGGAGGCACAAAGATATATAAGACATCCTTTCAGATATGGGGGGATGATTTCCTTGGTGAGGATAACCCTCACTATGGACTCTATTTACTACAATCCGCATTTTGATTGTGTGATATTACCGAGTGAATTTGCATTGCGAATTCAGGCAATATCACAGGGATTTACTAAAACTCCCTTGCAGGGAGAGAGCTTGCGATAAAGCTCTGTCCCTGCTAATCCCCTCCGCACCCATATCACGGTATTTTCACAAAAAATACAGTGACAAGTGCCGACGCATGCGCTGACCGACCGTCGCTAAGCCCCACCCCCATTGCTAAGCCCCGCCTCCCGTGATCGTGTTTAGACCACACAGCTCCAAATGCCCTGTAGTAGCTTTAGTTGAAACTAAAATAATGTGAAAAGGGTGTGAAAACACAAAACAGCCTTTTTCACTTTATTTTAGTAAAAATAATGTTAATAAATAGAGCCATATCTGAGGAGAATTATACTAGAATAAATAGAACAGAGTATCAGTACCTTACTTAATGTATAAATGATGCCAGAGATCTGGGAGTCTGCTGCTGGTGAGTGAGGACCCGGTGTGCACACGGTTAGGTCTAGAATAGAGGGCTGCAAGGGACCTGTGATGTCACACCCACATGACCCACGCTGAAAGGGGGAGGGGCAAGGATGAGAACGGGAGGCCAAAAGTGTCCCCTCGCGGGCTCGCTACGCTCGCACCAAATATTTATTCCCCCTCTATCCCACATGGATGGTAACACAGGAGCTGTGGTTGATACGTCACAGAGGTCCTTTCTCCACATAGGATCTAGCAGCAACCGTGTGGGGCACACTCCGGAATGTCCCCCTACGTGACCGACGTGCGTTTCACCCTACAGGCTTTCTCAAAGGTCCGTGTGTATCCCTATCTAGTATCTACACTGCTCGTTGTATCTGGAAGTTAATTATCTAGCACTTTGACAGGCAGGCCGTTCTTCCAATAGTCATGATGGAGAGGAGGGGTCTCAATGAGTCATGTATCCATGGGGGTCAGCCGCGGCTCATGGTAATCACAGGAGTCTATCAGTAGTGTGGGTGGGACCAAGACCCGTCAACTACTACGTGATAGGGAGACACTCAATCTCTTTAAGACATGGGTAGGAGGTTCTGATTGTGGCATGAAGGTATGAGCGCCCTCCCCCGCTGTTAATTATCACGCCTTATCTGTTCACAGTACGGACGGAGCTCCGTCCCAAGTAGTCCACGTGATCTGTCACCTCAATGTTGACTTTCTGAGGGATTTAGGTGTACGATGAGACAGTGCTCTGATTGATTAAAGAGCATACCTAATGCCCCTGTCAGTCTAATTCAATCCTGAACGGGGCTGTACTGTTACTACCCTCACACTCTGTCTAAAATATCTCAGGGTCAGAGTCTAGGCAGTATTAGAGTGCATATGAGTGCACATACAGTACACACATCCATGTGCCCACATACATACACATGTCCATGTATACACACCTAAACACATGCCTGCATGTATGCACACCATCATACTCATAGTGTAATTTATCATGTCCTGATAATGCAAATCCTAATTTGATAATATAGGGACCATCATAACCTTAATATCAAAAATAGCAAACTGTGAGAGAGCCAGACCCTAATTATGGGAATAGCTTCGCAGCTAACGTGATATTGAGACAGTCTCTCCATTGTTCTCCTCTCTGTGACAGGCATCACATACAAAGTGAGCAAAATATGCATTTATAATTATAGATACATATCTCATACCATGGGTACATGCCAGCATTAGCCATAATGGTACTGTGATCGCGGTCTGTCTGTTAGAATCTGCAGTTAAGCAGATCATTTTGTTTTCAGTTTCCAGCCTTTGCTACTGAGGCACTGCACTAATTACTGCCTGCCTGTGTGCAGTATCAGGTGCACACTAATTGATTCTCCTGTCTGTGCACAGCCCAGGTGCACACTAGTCTGTCATTAAGGGAGGCTTGCTCTGGTTGGGCCGTGTTCTGTTGTCACGGCTGCCGACACTTGAGACTCCTGGATGGAGGCAGGCCTACTAGGCACAATAAACTGGGGTGGTCTTGGGAATGACCTTTCCATGAAACTCAGTAGCACAGGATAAAAGTAAAATAGAATTTATTCACAAAAGAATTATGAGAATCCCCAAATATATATTTGCAGTCTTTAACATATAAGAACTAACGTGGTAGGGAACCTCGAGTCCAGAATGAGGCTAACACCTCAGGATGGCATTGAGGACCTTTGCCAGGGTAGAACTCTGTTGTAATGGAAATCCAGAGCAGAGCGGGCCCTGCAGAATATTATAGTGCTGGGACAGGGCCGAGCCCTGCGGTGCAGTGAGAGATGAAGCAAACTTGAGCCTTGTGGAGTAGTGAAGTCGGAGCGGGGTTAATCCCTGTAAGGTGATGAGATTCCAGAACAGGGTTGAGCCCTGCGGTGTGGCTAGAGTTCGGAGCGGGGTTGAGCCCCGTGATGCAGAGAGGATTGTAGTGAGGTTGAGCCCCGTGATGCGGAGAAGATTGTAGCGGGGTTGAGCCCCGTGATGCGGAGAAGATTGTAGCAGGGTTGGGCCCTGTGGTGTGGCTAGGGTTCGGAGCGGGGTTGAGCCCCGTGATGCAGAGAAGATTGTAGCAGGGTTGGGCCCTGTGGTGTGGCTAGGGTTTGGAGCGGGGTTGAGCCCCATGATGCAGAGATGACACTGTAACGGTGCAGTTGACAACTGTAACAAGGATGAGTTCAATATCCACAGGAACGGAAAGACAACAGGCAAAGTAAATAGTGCAGCAAAATGGTGAAACTGCAGTGATGGAGCACTAAGCAATACTTAGGCAATAGGAATGCTGGGCCCTGTAGTGCAGCAGGTGACTGACATCAGAAGTTCATCTGGAATACAACACACAAACAGCAATCCACAGGCACAGCGGGGATCTGGCAGGAGTCCAAGAAAAGACCTGAAAGCAACATTGCACAGACACTGAGACACAGTAACAGGCTTTATACTAGATGTCTGTGATCCATAGGAAGTTTCAGAACATGTGACACAAATGGAATCAGGTTTGAAATAATGAGCAATCTAGAAATCCCACAACCTGACGACACCTGGGAAACAGATGATCACTTTAACACTCTATCCCCTGAATGAGAAGCATGCCAGCAAGCAGGATAGCTCCTCCAACGACCACAATTTAACTTTGGCAAAAGTAGTCTATCTTTATGTACTGAAATAGTCGCAGTCCTGACATCTGTTAAATTCCAGCCAGCCCTTCACTCCATGCCGGTGATAGAGTTTCTCATACTTCCGGTTGTTCCAGTCTCCTGTTTTCCAGTCGAGTTCCAGAACCAGTCTAACTGTTTTTCTACTGCCATTTATCCCACCCAGGTGGCGCAGTCTGCATTCCACCTGCTCGTGCTGCTTGTGTCATCTAGGCGGCACGGTGCGGTTCCTCCACCTGAAGCACCAGTCTATGTCCAGTGGCTTGTGTCAACCCGGCGACATTGGCCACCACTCTGCATCCTGATCCAGTGCACCATCTACAGTGTCAACCAGGAGACATTGGGCGTAACTCAGCATCCCAAGTGCGCAATCCAGCCCACCGTCGCCAGTGTCATCCCGGTGGCACTGGTAGCAACTCAGCGTCCCACATGCGCAATTCAGCACATCGTCGCCAGTGTTATCCCGGCAGCACCAGTTGCAACTCAACATCCTCAGTGCGCAATCCAGCGTGCCGTCATCAGCGTTAACCCAGCGACACTGGTAGCAACTCAGCATCCCAAGTGCGCAACCCGACGCACCACCGCCAGTGTCAACCCAATGACATTGGTAGCAGCTCTACTTCTTTGTACCCACTCCGTCAAAGACTCTTCAGCCCAAACGCTGCATCAAACCCTAGGGCCCCAGGTCACAACTAGCCAAGGCAAATCAGCCCTCAAGGCTGCTTCAACAGCCGAAAGGCTGCATCTCACCATTATCCCAAGGGCCATGACTAGTCAATATACACCAGCCCCAAAGCTGTATTCAAACCGGGTCTAGCTAACTACCCTGTGTGCATAACACTGTCACAGTTAATTTATGATAGGGTGGAGAGAGGGAAGCTGTCTTCTAGGTATGAAAATTATTATTACACGCCCATACTTTCACTATTTGTGTAAATAAACGTGTCAGACAAGATGTAATCCCCTGGACCGACATTATGAAAATACAATATTCAGCCTGAAGGGTCAAAATAGACAAAATGTGGAGGGGACAGAAAGAATGGCATAGACTAACTTCGTGGAGTTACAGGATGCCTACAGTGTCCTAAGGAAGACAGTGAGGAAGACCTGTATCCCACTCAGCAAGGGCAAATGACCTAGATTTCTATCTGTCTTCTGGCTTAGAGAAATGCTCCATAATAGATATTCTCATTTAAACCGTCTGGTGTGAGTGTTTGTAATGTAAAATTCCACTCACTTTCCTTACGTAGTAGTGACTTTGTCACCTCACCTCCACGGATCCCCAGACTGATCTTCTCAACACCGTATGCACTGATGACCTTAGGTTGTCCATTATGTTTCAAAAAGACATGTCTTGCTAATGTTGTGATTTTCACGACCAGGGCTTCTTGGCATGGTGGTCGACGGGTAATACCTGTGAGGTCGTTGTGGTGGGGGGCATCTGGCGGTGGCGCTGGTGTTTGGCGAGGGGCATTGGCTGCGCGTGGTTCTGTGCGGGCACATTGTCACTCTGGGCTGGTGAGGCCTGGCGGGGTTTCCGTTCTACCCGGCATGGGCACTGCCATCTTGCCTCCGGCCATGTGATTCAGTTGTCCAATCTTGGTGGGTCATGTGCTCTCTCCAGCCAGTCACAGTGCAGCACTTAGTATTTAGGGAGGTCCAGAGCCTTCCTTCATTGCCAGTGCAACGTGTTTCTCAGTGACAGCTGAGAGAGAGGTACTGTGCTCGTTACCTGCCTCCTTGGAAACGCTACTTAGCCTGCTCCAACCGCTGGACTTAACCTGCACCCTCTATTAACCTTCCTCCTGCTTGAGTTCCTGAGTCTGCTGTCACTCTGCACCTTGCCTCCACCTACACTCTGCTGGATTATATCTCCTCTGCTTGCATATCATTTCAGCTCACCATACCTGCATACTGGACTGTTTCCTGCTGTCACTATCTGGACATTCTCCCATTTGCTTCACTACAGTTCCCAAGTGCACTTCAGTGCTATACCTGGACTTTTACTTTTTATTAAAAGTTCCACATTTTCATTTAAATCTGCTTCTGTGTCTTCTCCTATCACCACCCCGGGTACACAACAAAACCAAAACCTCACAGTTTGCACTGGCCCCATGGATCCGGCCATGGAACAGGAGTCTGGAGTGGATATATTCCGGTGTATTGCTGGCCGTTTGGAAAACCTGGAAGCTATGCAGCACCAAATGGCTCAGTTTCTACAGGAGATGTCTAAACGACAAGATAATCTGCAAACCTCGTTATCCACCCCTGGGGTATCAGCAACTACACCTGTTCCTGTGCCTGGAAATACAAGGAACAGGGTATCCCCCCGTTTACATCTTCCTATGCCAAGCAAATTTGACGGCAACCCTAAGCTCTGTCGTGGATTCCTGAATCAGTGTGATATACATTTCACCTTACAGCCTGATAACTTTCCCACTGCAAGAACTAAAGTGGCATACATCGTGTCTCTGTTGTCCGGCCCGGCTCTGGGTTGGGCTTCCCCACTCTGGGAGCGTTCAGGTTCATTGCTGGATAACTATGCGGACTTCGTATCATCATTCAGGAGGATTTTCGATGAACCTGGATGCACTGTGTGAGCATCATCCAGTATCATGACCCTGAGACAAGGAATCCGTCCTGTCAGCCAATATGCCGTACAGTTTCAAATTTTGGCATCAGAGCTCAAGTGGAATGAGGAAGCCCTTACCTCAGCCTTTTGGCATGGACTTTCGGACCAACTAAAGGATGATCTGGTCATCCATGAGCTTCCCATTAACTTAAACGAGATGATTTCACTCTGCAACAAGATTGACCTGCTCTTCAGAGAACATCAGGCTGAAAAGCATAGAATTGACCAACAAAGGTCATCTACTCCACCCTTGCCTACCCGTCCATCCCCTTCCCCTATGGATGAAGAGCCTATGCAGGTGAACATACCCATCTCTCCAAAGAGGAATGTCAGAGAAGGATACTAAAAAACCTCTGCCTATACTGTGGAGATTCGGGTCACCTGGTGGCCTCCTGCTCCTGTAAATCGGGGAAACGCCCGTTCCTAACTGACCCTGGGGACATCAAGTTAGGAGTTATGAGCCCGTCCCCAAATACTAAAGATTTCATAATTGTCTTAGCTATTGATCTCAAGCCTGAACCTGTCTTCGTTGACTACACCTGTGCACTTGCTGGGTGACCTGGAAATGTGTGAGTAATGAATACACATGTGGACCTGCTGGTTGACCTGGGAAATGTGTTAGTGAGTAATAAATACACCTGTACACCTGTTGTGTAACCTGGGAAGTGTCAGTGAGTAATGAATTCACCTGTGCACCTGCTGGGTGACCTGGAAACCGTGAATTGTGTGGGGTCCTGAGGACCAAGTTTGAGAACCTCTGACCTAGAGGGATTTTTCCCAGGCCCCCCTGATTGCTGACTGCCCTGAATACTCTTCCTCCTAGCTGTGCAGGCTAAGTGCAGCCCAGGGAGAGGGGCTCAGCTAGAGCTCAGAAGCCCTGCCATTTTGGTGAATGGGGCTTTGTATAAATAAAAAAAATAAAGTGGGGTACCGAATTTTCATACATATGGAGGTACCACACTATGAATAAACTATGGGCTCTATTTAGTAAACATAAAAACACCATTTCCGTAGCATTTTAGC
This sequence comes from Taudactylus pleione, assembly GCA_031769625.1. Taxonomy (NCBI): domain Eukaryota; kingdom Metazoa; phylum Chordata; class Amphibia; order Anura; family Myobatrachidae; genus Taudactylus; species Taudactylus pleione. The sequence continues at coordinate 338,534 of JAUIMM010001530.1, read as the reverse complement.
TGGAGAACAAACCATTTTTCTCTTATTTATGTCGAAGCTGGTTTAGTGGCTGAGACAGAATCAGTGTAAAATTAGCTTGGAGCGACACCATTTCGCGAATGGCCGTCCAGCACCATTTTTAAGTTACAACTCACGAGCTAAGTACAGATGACAATGTTTTTAATAATCCTTTTAGAAGCCATGACAGGCCCATTCTGGGGACAACCTTGCATAGAGAAATACCAAAACAATTAGAAAAACAGCTTCCTGAGAAAAGTAAATAGAAAAGACAATACACCAGGAACTGTGGGTGTTTTTGCATGTAAATCAAGAAACCTCACATGTAGACAGGTATAGCTATGGCAATTGTAATATGGCCCAGACACTTGAATTTGACTGAATGAACAATGTATCAGACAGGCCGGCACCAGCAATCGGCTGGGGGTCTCCACCCTGTTTGAGAGTGAATTTCATTACTAATAACACATTGCATTGCAGTTTATGAATGTTAGTAAGGAATGATATATATATATGTGTATATATATATATATATATATATATATTAAATCCATCATAAATAGAATCACATGCATAAACACCGCACATTATGCACAGTTGCGCTGTTAACATGACGCACATTAGCGAATGCACAATATCCTGCATGTGAACGCTGTTTATTAGCTGCATGCGTGCACATCTGCCCCAAATCAGATAAACCTAACTAGCCTCTTTACCCAAACCCCTAATACTTACACAATGCACACCCACATAAAAAGTTCCATAGCTTTATCAAGTTTTATCCATTTATTACTAATGCTGTGAAATAATTTGGTATCTAAGGTTTAGTACATGATAAGCAAACAGTGTTTGGTGTTGTTCTGATTGACTCTTTCTCAACAGCTTTCCGGTATCATCGGTGAGAAGATCGCAACCTGCATTCTCAACTTATGAGCAGTAGAGAGTTAAAACACTAAAATGTACTTTGTAAAATTAACAGCTTAGATTTGCATGCGGTGGGAAAAAGGAGACAATAGGCTGTCGGAGGCTGACCTGTGTCCATTTGAATCAACCTGTTAAATATCCTGTAACAGAAGCACCGTGATGGAGAACCAATGGGATCACAGCAAACCTCTCTATTGTGTTGTCTATTTCTGTAAGGGGATATATATGTGTGTTCTGTCCCCAATCTGGAGTCTTCTTGCTGATTGATGGAGGTTTCTTGCTGATGCCGTTATCTGGTCCCAGAAGCTCGTGCGTATGTATAACTGTATCTTGGGTCTGTATTATTTCTTTGCGCTAAATTGTACTTAGATCACAGCGTGTAACTATCTGTACTTTACTTGAATAATACTTTGTGCTTTGGAAACACATGTTCAAGGTCTGAAGGCATTTATTTTACTGTATGACTGCGTACGCAAATAGCGTAAATTTTAGAGGTTTATAGGCAGGTTTTAGAAGGTATAGGTAGGAGCGTATAGAGGTTAAAATGCAGAATCCTTATTTATATAAAAGAAAACTGCAGTGAAATGGGTGATTTCCTATCTCCTCTCTTAGGGCTCTATTTATTATCATTATTTTTACTAAAATAAAGTGATAAAGGCTGTTTTGTGTTTTCACACCCTTTTCACATTATTTTAGTATCACCTGTAGTTATTACAGGGCAAATGGAGTAGAATTCGTTAAATTATACTCCAACCCCTAATTATCACTTATTTTTAGTAATCAGATCACATTTCCCATCATTGTAATGGGAAATGCGATCTGTGTGCAAGTTACTAAAATTAAATTGTGAAAAAATATCGGGGAAAGCCCTGTGATAATAACGCCACCTGGAGGTGGCGTTATCCAGGGTCTCCCCCGGTTACCGGCCTCCTGCTCCGCTCTAACAGGCAGAGAAGAGCCCGGAGCCGGCCCCAGTGATCAGCTGTGTGATCTAAACAGATCTCACACTGATCTCTGCTACACACACCACACACTGATCTCTGCTACACACACCGCACGCCGATCACTGCTACACACACCACACGCTGATCACTGCTACACACACCACACGCTGATCACTGCTACACACACCACACGCTGATCACTGCTACACAGACCACACGCTGATCACTGCTACACAGACCACACGCTGATCACTGCTACACACACCACACGCTGATCACTGCTACACCCACCACACGCTGATCTCTGCTACACAGACCACACGCTGATCTCTGCTACACACACCACACGCTGATCACTGCTACACACACCACACGCTGATCTCTGCTACACACACCACACGCTGATCACTGCTACACACACCACACGCTGATCACTGCTACACACACCACACACTGATCACTGCTACACACACCACACGCTGATCACTGCTACACACACCACACGCTGATCTCTGCTACACACACCACACGCTGATCACTGCTACACACACCACACGCTGATCACTGCTACACACACCACACGCTGATCACTGCTACACTGACCACACGCTGATCACTGCTACACACACCACACACTGATCACTGCTACACACACCACACGCTGATCACTGCTACACACACCACACGCTGATCTCTGCTACACACACCACACGCTGATCACTGCTACACACACCACACGCTGATCACTGCTACACACACCACACGCTGATCACTGCTACACAGACCACACACTGATCACTGCTACACACACCACATGCTGATCACTGCTACACACACCACACGCTGATCTCTGCTACACACACCACACTACTACACACACCACATGCTGATCACTGCTACACACACCACACGCTGATCACTGCTACACACACCACACGCTGATCACTGCTACACACACCACACGCTGATCTCTGCTACACACACCACACGCTGATCACTGCTACACACACCACACGCTGATCACTGCTACACACACCACACGCTGATCTCTGCTACACACACCACACACTGATCACTGCTACACACACCACATGCTGATCACTGCTACACACACCACACGCTGATCTCTGCTACACACACCACACTACTACACACACCACATGCTGATCACTGCTACACACACCACACGCTGATCACTGCTACACACACCACACACTGATCTCTGCTACACACACCACACGCTGATCTCTGCTACACACACCACACGCTGATCACTGCTACACACACCACACACTGATCTCTGCTACACACACCACACGCCGATCACTGCTACACACACCGCACGCCGATCACTGCTACACACACCACACGCTGATCACTGCTACACACACCGCACGCTGATCACTGCTACACACACCACATGCTGATCACTGCTACACACACCACACGCTGATCTCTGCTACACACACCACACGCTGATCACTGCTACACACACCACACGCTGATCACTGCTACACAGACCACACGCTGATCTCTGCTACACACACCACACACTGATCACTGCTACACACACCACACGCTGATCACTGCTACACACACCACACGCTGATCACTGCTACACACACCACACGCTGATCACTGCTACACACACCACACGCTGATCTCTGCTACACACACCACACACTGATCACTGCTAAAAAAAATCGGGGCTCCGGTGATGTCCTCCCTCCGGTCAGCTGGTCTCCCATCCTCCACTGGGACCCGGTCACCGGAGCCCAATCACTGGAGGTAAGTGTAATTAAGGGGGGCCCCGGGGGGGGGTTGCAATCGCAGGTGGGGCGGGGCTTAGCAGCAGCCGGTCGGTGCATGCGTCGGTACTTGTCATGGTATCTTTTCTGAAAAAAACAGTGATAACTGTGCGGAGGGGATTCGCAGGGACAGAGCTTTATCGCAAACTCTGTCCCTGCAAGGGATTTGTGGTAAATCCCTGTGATATTGCCTGAATTCGCAATGCAGATTCAGTCGGTAATATCACACTACAATCTGCATTCTATATGCGGATTGTAGTAAATAGAGCCCTTAGGGCTTCATTCTACGACCGCACGGCCGCCTCGATGTTTGTCCAGTGCGTATGCACACAAGGGAGCCGGCTCCTTCGTGCGCATGCGTGAGACCCGCTACGACCGACAGCGCCGGTCGTAGCGGGTCTCTTTCCAAAGGGGGCGAGCTGTCGATGTTGATTGACAGCTCGCCCCGTTTGGAAGGCGGGCTGGGGGGGTGGAAGCCCAAACGGAGGCGTTCCCATGGGAACCAGAAGCTCTCCGGGGCTTACGACAAGTGAGACCCTACCCTAGGGTCTCATCGTAAGCCCCGATGGTCGCGATGGTCTATGACCATCGCGACCATCACCCTAGCGGTCGTTAGGCTGTGGGTTTACACCCATAGCTCTAACGACTGAAACAGAGGCGGCCGGTCAGGATGCAAGTGGCCACCCAGTTTCTGAGCGACCGCTTGCATCCTCCGTCAGCCTCTGAATGAGGGCCTTAGGGCCTGATTCAGACCCACTCGCGAGCGGCTGTCCGCTCGCAAGTGGGTCGATGTTATGGACTGAGCATGCGCACGACGGAGGGAGCTCCGTCGTGCGCATGCGCCAGACGCGACGAGCGAAGGAAAGTCCTTCGCTCGTTGTGTCCGATCAAAGGGGGCGTGCTGTCAATGTTGATTGACAGCACGCCCCCTTTGGTGGGCGTGCCGGGGGCGTGCCTCCCTGACGGGGGCGTTCCCACGGGAACGCCTCCCGTCAGAAGCCGGCCCATTGACATCACTAGTGATGTCAGTGGGAGTGATTTTGGCTCTGATAGAGCCAAAATCACTCCGGAGCTTGCGGTTGAAAACCTCAACCGCAGGCTCCGGCTCGCAAATTCGATGGTCGCGATGGTCTCGACCATCGCGACCATCACAATGCACGCTCGTATAGCCTGTGGGTGGTGACCCACAGCTATACGAGCGTCCAGGAGGACGCTCCATGAAAATGGAGCCCGGCCCTCATTCAGAGCGTGCGCTCTGCTCAGAGCGTACGGCTCTGAATGAGGGCCTTAGTGCTTTAGCTGCCATAGGCCTAGATGGGGGATGATCCGTTATGCTAATTTTGGGGAGGACAAACTTTTCTGTAAGCAACACAGGACACATCTAGTGCAGGAGAAGATGAGGACCTGGGAATGCTGAGAATACGTATAGGGTGGGAATGGTTGGGCAGGAAGGACATCAGTGGTAAATATATACTCTATAGGCAGATTTCACAATCAGTCAAATGACTAACACCAACTCTAAATTGCAGGGAAATGACTCTAAACTCCCAATATAAACTATAAAAAGACACTTTAAGTTGATCATTGGGTTACGCAGTGTCCAGGACATGAATCCATTTTTCTTCCAGACATAGCAGTTTCCTATGCCGATCTTCACGCCATCCCCCGGGACCTGATCTATCACCATACTGTATGTTTGAAGTTTGACATTTTGTGTCTGCATTCCGCAAATGTCGGGCGATCGTTTGATGAGACCCTTTTCCACTGATGGCAGATCTTATTGCTGATCTGTGGAGTGTCATGAGCTCTTTATACGAGCGTATGGTCTTCCCCACATAGCAAAGTCCGCAGGGACACGGAACTAGGTACACCACGTACGAACTTCAACAGGTACATTTATGTCTTATTTCATACATGTGCCCAGTGTGTGGATGATGGAATAATATGTACCTAGTATCATGTGTCTGCAGGTGATGCAGTCTGTACACTTAAAGCATCTGTTGTTCTTCTTGTACTTGGGGCCTGATTCAGACCCGCTCGCAAGCAGGTCGATGGTTGTGCATTGCGCACGTGCTGCATGCACAATGCGCGTGTGCAAGCCCCGTAGCAAGTGAGAAATTCACTCGCTCCGGGGCTCACTACAAACGGGGCGGCTGTCGATGTTGATTGACAGCTCGACCTGTTTTGTAGGCGGGGGGGGTGGTTGGACAAATGGAGGCGTTCCCGAAGGAATGCCTGCCGTTTGTGGGTGGCCCTACTGACATCACCAGTGATGTCAGTAGTGAGCTTCCGGCTCTATTAGCTCACTGGGGCTTGGGGCTTGCGGAAGCTCACTGGGGCTTGCGGCAGACTGGGGCTTGCGGCAGACGAGACCCTACCACAAGGGTCTCGTTGCAAGCCCTGATGGTCGCCCACAGCTTAGCGTGTGGCCAGGAGGCCAGACTGGGGTACAGGGGAAACCCCCGGTGGGCCCCACTGTCCGAGGGCCCACCCTCTCCTCTAAGGATCAGGTTCAAGACTTTGCCCTTGTTCTATATATTGTACATGTGCTACGTTATACTGCACAGGACTATGGTGTATTTTCTACAATCCATTGCTTTTATTAATCTGGTACATTATCATGCATGCACTAACAAAGGGTCCCAGTCCATGCACTCTCTAATGGTTAGCCAAGCCTCTGTGGAGGCTGGCCACATTCCCTCTAGAGGCTGGCCTCACCCCTAAGTAATGGGCCCTTATCTCTGCATCACCCTGGTGGGCCCTTCATGCCCCAGTCCGACTGTCTTGGTGTCTCTGTATAACAGGCCATAGATCTTTCCTCGCATTCCGAATCTTCCTGTGTGCAGTTTTGTATGTGTGTACCCAAGTTATAGTGTCCTCTGTTTCCTTCTCTTTAGTACATATGAGGGTTTCCGATCTCAGGATTTGATCCACCTTCTTCCATGCAAGACGTAAGGGCCCATGTATCAAGGATCGCTTTTGCAACGTGATCAGAGCATGCTAGTAGCGCCCCTGATGGCATCGCAAAAAGCGATCGTATCAGCCGGATGTATCATCTGGGACATGCCGGGGGTACGCGGGCTCCGTCCCTGCGATGTCTCCGGAGAGCTGCCGGCCAGTGCAGGGGGTGGTGCGCATGCTCAGGCCGGTGGACTACAAATGCACGGCTGCCATAGCCGGGCAGGGTTCCGGTGGATCCCTCTGCTGGCTAATTATGAGCGGTGTAGCCCATAGGCTACAACGGCAAACGCCATCTTCAGATGGCATTAGCCGATAGATCTTCATCTTCAGATGGCGTTAGCTGCGGGGGCCAATATCGGGAATGCATCGCATTACAGATATTGGTAAATTTGGCAGCATCCCTATGGGGGAGGTGGCTGCCAGTGGTAATGGAGGGATCACAGCAGGTATAGGAGATATCTACTGCTGTCCCACCTTCATACATCCGGGGGATATTTAATATTTGATCTTACTAACTGCTTTGGGGCTCATTTACATTTGGATGTAAGGGGGTCATTCAGACCCACTCGCGAGCGGCAGTACACTCGCAAGTGGGTCGATGTTCCCCACTGCGCATGCGCACGACGGAGGGAGCTCCGTCGTGCGCATGCGCGAGACCCGGCGAGCGACGGGCTTCCCATCGCTCCGGGTCTCGCAAAAAAGGGGGCGTGCTGTCGATGTTGATTGACAGCACGCCCCCTTTGGTGGGCGTGCTGGGGGCGTGCCTGCCAGGCGGAGGCGTTCCCATGGGAACGCCTACCGTCTGAAGCCGGCCCCACTGACATCACTAGTGATGTCAGTGGGAGTGATTTTGGCTCTGATAGAGCCAAAATCACTCCAGGGCTTGTGGCTGGGAAATCCGACCGCAGGGTTTCCCTCGCAAGTCCGATGGTCGCGATGGTCAAGACCATCGCGACCATCTTTTTGGATGCTCGTATATGCTGTGGGTAGTGACCCACAGCTATACGAGCGACCAGGAGGACGCTCCATTTTAATGGAGGAGGGCCCTGATTCAGAGTGAGCACTCTGGTCAGAGCGTCCAGCTCTGAATCAGGCCCTTAGTCAGGTTTATGACATGCCCCCAGATGAGCAGTACACGCCCCTCAGATGTATGACATGCCACCAGATGAGCAGTACACGCCCCTCAGATGTATGACACGCCTCTCAGATGTAGCAGGACACGCCCCTCAGATGTATGATACGCCTCTCAGATGTAGCAGGACATGCCCCTCAGATGTATGACACGCCTCTCAGATGTAGCAGTACACGCCCCTCAGATGTATGACACGCCTCTCAGATGTGGCAGTACTGTCCACTTTACCGCCGCGCTCATAGGTGTTGCTTTCACAATCTCCCTGAAAAGCTTTTTTCACACATGGGTAAGTATGCTGTCAGTGTGTCTGTCTATAAACCTTCTCTTTGCTTGCTGATATTTAGGTGTCTTACTAGGACAGCATAGACCATACAGCCTGGGATCTGGTATTGAGGCTTAATTTGCACAGGAATGATCGTAGTGATCAGCTCTGCGACGCTGTGCCCAATCTAGCTGAGGCAGATATGCAGCACCCTGTGCTAAAGGCCTGGCAGCGGCCTCGGTGGGACACAGGTACATTACCGCTGCTTACATTCTTTGTACGTTGCACAGTTGTATATTTACAAGTCCTCATTTGTCTTAGGTTAAGCTTTGCATCTCGAGGTATACGTCAGTGGCGTCCCTCCCCGCCTTGTCACCTGGTGCGGGGAGCGATGCTGTGCGCGCGGCTCTCGCCACTGAAAAGGGGGTGTGGTCTCATGGGAAGGAGGCGTGGTCTCGCGGTAAGGGACGTGGCCTCACGGCCCACACCCTGTTGTCCTGTGCTTTTTACCGGGGGGGGAGGGGGTGTCCGAGCGGGCTGTGCAGGAGATGCGGAGTGACTGCCCTGTCCTGTGTGCAGTGCCGGCTCCCTTACAGTGTCAATGTGCTTAGTGCTGTACTTAGTACTACAGTGCAGCACCCGGCTCCTGTCACTGAGGGGGAGCCTGCGCCTTGGTGTCACCCCTCAGCAGGTGACACCCCGGTGCGGCCCGCACCCCCCTTGTGACTTTTTAATGTATTTTTTCCTCTAATTCCAAGCCCATCCACTCTGTACACTTATGTATTAGATGACTTTTTGCTGTTACTTTATTTGATCATTAATTCTAAATATGACTCAGCACAAAGCTACAATTTAGCTAATTTCTGCACATTTTAAGGAAAGTTTAGGAATGTTTTTAATTTTCTATCACAAAGGCGACTTCTTTACAAATTGTGACCACGTTCCAGCTCTGATCACACCGACAACAATGACGTGAATCAGAATGAGTAATTTGTGTAATGTGTTCTGTATTATTGTGTTTATGTTGTAGAGTTAGAACTTGTGTATAGTCTCAGTGATGATCTTTAGTGCAGTAATACATACACTATATGGACAAAAGTATTTGGCCACTCCTGTTAATTACTGAATTTAGGTGTTTTATTCAGACCCATTGCTGAAGGTCTATAAAAGCAAGCACCTAGCCATGCAGTCTCCATTTGCAAACATTTGTTATAGGAAGCGTGGTACTGTGACAGGAAGCGTGGTACTGTGTTAGGAAGCGTGGTACTGTGATATGAAGCGTGGTACTGTGATAGGAAGCGTGGTACTGTGTTAGGAAGCGTGGTACTGAGATAGGATGCGTGGTACTGTGATAGGAAGCGTGGTGCTGTGACAGGAAGCGTGGTGCTGTGATAGGAAGCGTGGTACTGTGATAGGAAGTGTGGTGCTGTGTTAGGAAGCGTGGTGCTGTGACAGGAAGCGTGGTACTGTGACAGGAAGCATGGTACTGTGACAGGAAGCGTGGTACTGTGGTAGGAAGCATGGTACTGTGACAGGAAACGGGGTACTGTGATAGGATGCGTGGTACTGTGATAGGAAGCGTGGTACTGTGATAAGAAGCGTGGTACTGTGATAGGAAGTGTGGTACTGTGATAGGAATGGTGGTACTGTGATAGGAAGTGTGGTACTGTGATAGGATGCGTGGTACTGTGATAGGAAGTGTGGTACTGTGATAGGAAGTGTGGTACTGTGATTGGAAGTGTGGTACTGTGATAGGATGCATGGTACTGTGATAGGAAGCGTGGTACTGTGATAGGAAGTGTGGTACTGTGATAGGAAGTGTGGTACTGTGATAGGAAGCGTGGTACTGTGATAGAAAGTGTGGTACTGTGATAGGATGCGTGGTACTGTGATAGGATGCGTGGTACTGTGATAGGATGCGTGGTACTGTGATAGGAAGTGTGGTACTGTGATAGGAAGCGTGGTACTGTGATAGGAAGTGTGGTACTGTGATAGGAAGTGTGGTACTGTGATAGGAAGCGTGGTACTGTGATAGAAAGTGTGGTACTGTGATAGGATGCGTGGTACTGTGATAGGATGCGTGGTACTGTGATAGGATGCGTGGTACTGTGATAGGAAGTGTGGTACTGTGATAGGAAGCGTGGTACTGTGAGGGAGCTTAATGGAATGGCCGAGCAGCTGCATGGAAGCCTCACATCACCAAGTCCCATGCCCAGCGTGGTGCTGTGTTAGGAAGCGTGGTGCTGTGACAGGAAGCGTGGTGCTGTTATTGGAAGCGTGGTACTGTGTTAGGAAGCGTGGTGCTGTGATAGGATGCGTGGTACTTTGACAGGAAGCGTGGTAATGTGACAGGAAGCGTGGTACTGTGACAGGAAGTGTGGTACTGTGATAGGAATGGTGGTACTGTGATAGGAAGTGTGGTACTGTGACAGGAAGCGTGGTACTGTGACAGGAAGCATGGTACTGTGACAGGAAGCGTGGTACTGTGGTAGAAAGCATGGTGCTGTGATAAGAAGCGTGGTACTGTGGTAGGAAGTGTGGTACTGTGACAGGAAACGGGGTACTGTGATAGGAAGCGTGGTACTGTGATAGGAAGCATGGTACTGTGATAGGAAGTGTGGTACTGTGATATGAATGGTGGTACTGTGATAGGAAGTGTGGTACTGTGATAGGATGTGTGGTACTGTGATAGGAAGTGTGGTACTGTGTTGGGAAGTGTGGTACTATGATAGGAATGGTGGTACTGTGATAGAAAGTGTGGTACTGTGATAGGATGCGTGGTACTGTGATAGGATGCGTGGTACTGTGATAGGAAGTGTGGTACTGTGATAGGATGCGTGGTGCTGTGATAGGAATAGTGGTACTGTGATAGGATGCGTGGTACTGTGATAGGAAGCGTGGTACTGTGATAGGAAGCGTGGTACTGTGATAGGAATGGTGGTACTGTGATAGGAAGTGTGGTACTGTGATAGGATGTGTGGTACTGTGATAGGAAGTTTGGTACTGTGATAGGAAGCGTGGTACTGTGAGGGAGCTTAATGGAATGGCCGAGCAGCTGCATGGAAGCCTCACATCACCAAGTCCCATGCCCAGCATCAGATGGAGTGGTGTGCAGCAGTGATCTGTGGAGTGATGAATCGCGCTTCTCTGTTTGGCAGTCAGATGGGTGAGTCTGGGTTTGGAAGATGCCGGGAGAACGTTTCCTGCCTGACTGCATTGTGCTAACTGTGAAGTTTGGAGGAGGAGGGATAATGGCATGAGGCTGTTTTTTAGGGGTTGAGCCAGGCCCCTTATCTCTAGTGAGGGGCAATCTTATCAGCATACCAAGACACAATGCTGGGCTTCCAACTCTGTGGTAACAGTTTGGGGAAGGACATTTTCTATTCCAACATGACTGTGCCCCAGTGCAGTGGCATCAGGCGGGGGGTGCGGGCTGCACCCGGGTGTCAACCGCCGAAGGGAGACACCAAAGTGCCGACTACTTCTCAGTGACAGGAGCCGGGTGCTGCACCTTAGCATTATGTGAGGAGCCGGCACTGCCTGCAGGGTGGTCCCCGGGTGTAGTCCGCACCTCCCCCCCCAGTTGTTATGGAGTTTGGGCTGCGAGGCCTCGCCCCCTTCCTGCACCCATTATAGATACACCCCTATGTATAAGGAAAGGTGATATGCTGATACCGGTCTGCGTACGGCGGTGACTGCGGATTATCTGAACGCCGTATTGCACAGCTGGTCCATGAGGTTCACACTGCTCTTATCCCTAGCTCCATTTTGAAATGACAAAATACTTCCTGCCCTGGAATAGCCGCATTGTCCTGCGGGTGGGAAAAGTTGCGGTATAGTGATCACTGGTAGTGCACATGCGCGCACCATCTCTTCTCAGTGAGGGGAGAGCTCGGGTGCAGCCCAGCATCTCCTGTCTACACAGGACCCGCATAAAATCATCCCTTTCCCTGTGCAGCCCCGGATCATCGTTCCATTATCTACCCAGGACTATTCCATCCCCCGCATTACCATGTGCCTATTTCATCCATCGTATTACCCTGTGCCTTCCATCCCCCGCATTACCCTGTGCCTTCCATCCACCGCATTACCCTGCGCCTTCCATCCACCACATTACCCTGCGCCTTCCATCCACCGCATTACCCAGCGCCTTCCATCCACCGCATTACCCTGTGCCTTCCATCCCCCGCATTACCCTGTGCCTTCCATCCCCCGCATTACCCTGCGCCTTCCATCCACCGCATTACCCTGTGCCTTCCATCCACCGCATTACCCTGCGCCTTCCATCCACCGCATTACCCTGTGCCTTCCATCCACCGCATTACCCCGCGCCTTCCATCCACCGCATTACCCCGCGCCTTCCATCCACCGCATTACCCGTGCATTCCATCCCCCGCATTACCCCGTGCATTCCATCCCCCGCATTACCCCGTGCCTTCCATCCACCGCATTACCCTGCGCCTTCCACGCATTACCCTGTGCCTATTCCATCCACCACATTACCCCGTGCCTTCCATCCCCCGCATTACCCCGTGCCTATTCCATCCACCGCATTACCCCGTGCCTATTCCATCAACTGCATTACCCCGTGCCTTCCATCCCCCGCATTACCCCATGCATTGCATCCCCCGCATTACCCCGTACCTTCCATCCACCGCATTACCCCGTGCATTCCATCCCCCGCATTACCCCGTGCATTCCATCCCCCGCATTACCCTGTGCCTATTCCATCCACCGCATTACCCCGTGCCTATTCCATCCACCGCATTACCCCGTACCTTCCATCCCCCGCATTACCCCATGCATTCCATCCCCCGCATTACCCCGTACCTTCCATCCCCCGCATTACCCCGTGCCTTCCATCCCTCGCATTAGCCCGCGCCTTCCATCCACCCCATTACCCTGCGCCTTCCATCCACCGCATTACCCTGCGCCTTCCATCCACCCCATTACCCTGCACCTTCCATCCACCGCATTACCCTGTGCCTTCCATCCACCCCATTACCCTGCGCCTTCCATCCACCGCATTACCCTGCGCCTTCCATCCACTGCATTACCCTGTGCCTTCCATCCACCGCATTACCCTGTGCCTTCCACCCACCGCATTACCCTGTGCCTTCCACCCACCGCATTACCCTGTGCCTTCCATCCACCGCATTTCCCCGTGCCTTCCATCCACCGCATTACCCAGTGCCTATTCCATCCATCGCATTACCCCGTGCCTTCCATCCACCGCATTACCCCGTGCCTTTCATCCACCGCATTACCCAATGCCTTCCATCCCCCGCATTACCCCGTGCCTTCCATCCATCGCATTACCCCGTGCCTTCCATCCCCCGCATTACCCTGTGCCTTCCATCCACCGCATTAGCCTGTGCCTTCCATCCACCGCATTACCCTGTGCCTTCCATCCACCGCATTACCCTGTGCCTTCCATCCACCACATTGCCCTGTGCCTTCCATCCACCGCATTACCATGTGCCTATTCCATCCATCGCATTACCCTGTGCCTTCCATCCATCGCATTACCCTGTGCCTATTCTATCCACCGCATTACCCTGTGCCTTTTCTATCCACCGCATTACCCTGTGCCTTCCATCCACCGCATTACCCTGTGCATTCCATCCACCCCATTACCCTGTGCCTTCCATTCCCCGCATTACCCTGTGCCTATTCCATCCACCGCATTACCCTGCACCTTCCCACAGCTATACGAGCATCCAGGAGGACGCTCCATTTTAATGGAGGAGGGCCCTGATTCAGAGCGAGCGTTCTGGTCAGAGCGTCCGGCTCTGAATCGGGCCCTAAGTCAGGTTTATGACATGCCCCCAGATGAGCAGTATACGCCCCTCAGATGTATGACATGCCCCCAGATGAGCAGTATACGCCCCTCAGATGTATGACATGCCTCTCAGATGTAGCAGTACACGCCCCTCAGATGTATGACACGCCTCTCAGATGTAGCAGTACACGCCCCTCAGATGTATGACACGCCTTTCAGATGTAGCAGTACTGTCCACTTTACCGCCGCGCTCATAGGTGTTGCTTTCACAATCTCCCTGAAAAGCTTTTTTCACACATGGGTAAGTATGCTGACAGTGTGTCTATCTATAAACCTTCTCTTTGCTTGCTGATATTTAGGTGTCTTACTAGGACAGCATAGACCAGACAGGGCAGACCCCGGAGACGTGCTTCAACCGTTGGGCCTGGGATCTGGTATTGAGGCTTAATTTGCACAGGAATGATCGTAGTGATCAGCTCTGCGACGCTGTGCCCAATCTAGCTGAGGCAGATATGCAGCACCCTGTGCTAAAGGCCTGGCAGCGGCCTCGGTGGGACACAGGTACATTACCGCTGCTTACATTCTTTGTACGTTGCACAGTTGTATATTTACAAGTCCTCATTTGTCTTAGGTTAAGCTTTGCATCTCGAGGTATACGTCAGTGGCGTCCCTCCCCGCCTTGTCACCTGGTGCGGGGAGCGATGCTGTGCGCGCGGCTCTCGCCACTGAAAAGGGGGTGTGGTCTCATGGGAAGGAGGCGTGGTCTCGCGGTAAGGGACGTGGCCTCACGGCCCACACCCTGTTGTCCTGTGCTTTTTACCGGGGTGGGGAGGGGGTGTCCGAGCGGGCTGTGCAGGAGATGCGGAGTGACTGCCCTGTCCTGTGTGCAGTGCCGGCTCCCTTACAGTGTCAATGTGCTTAGTGCTGTACTTAGTACTACAGTGCAGCACCCGGCTCCTGTCACTGAGGGGGAGCCTGCGCCTTGGTGTCACCCCTCAGCAGGTGACACCCCGGTGCGGCCCGCACCCCCCTTGTGACTTTTTAATGTATTTTTTCCTCTAATTCCAAACCCATCCACTCTATACACTTATGTATTAGATGACTTTTTGCTGTTACTTTATTTGATCATTAATTCTAAATATGACTCAGCACAAAGCTACAATTTAGCTAATTTCTGCACATTTTAAGGAAAGTTTAGGAATGTTTTTAATTTTCTATCACAAAGGCGACTTCTTTACAAATTGTGACCACGTTCCAGCTCTGATCACACCGACAACAATGACGTGAATCAGAATGAGTAATTTGTGTAATGTGTTCTGTATTATTGTGTTTATGTTGTAGAGTTAGAACTTGTGTATAGTCTCAGTGATGATCTTTAGTGCAGTAATACATACACTATATGGACAAAAGTATTTGGCCACTCCTGTTAATTACTGAATTTAGGTGTTTTATTCAGACCCATTGCTGAAGGTCTATAAAAGCAAGCACCTAGCCATGCAGTCTCCATTTGCAAACATTTGTTATAGGAAGCGTGGTACTGTGACAGGAAGCGTGGTACTGTGATAGGAAGCGTGGTACTGTGATAGGAAGCGTGGTACTGTGACAGGAAGCGAGGTGCTGTGACAGGAAACGGGGTACTGTGATAGGATGTGTGGTACTGTGATAGGAAGCGGGGTGCTGTGATAGGAAGTGTGGTACTGTGATAGGAAGTGTGGTACTGTGATAGGAATGGTGGTACTGTGATAGGAAGTGTGGTACTGTGATAGGAAGTGTGGTACTGTGATAGGATGCGTGGTACTGTGATAGGAAGTGTGGTACTGTGATAGGATGCGTGGTACTGTGATAGGATGCGTGGTACTGTGATAGGAAGCGTGGTACTGTGATAGGAATAGTGGTACTGTGATAGGAATGGTGGTACTGTGATAGGAAGTGTGGTACTGTGATAGGAAGTGTGGTACTGTGATAGGAAGCGGGGTACTGTGATAGGAAGTGTGGTACTGTGATAGGAAGTGTGGTACTGTGATAGGAATGGTACTGTGATAGGAAGTGTGGTACTGTGATAGGAATGGTACTGTGATAGGAAGCGTGGTACTGTGAGGGAGCTTAATGGAATGGCCGAGCAGCTGCATGGAAGCCTCACATCACCAAGTCCCATGCCCAGCATCAGATGGAGTGGTGTGCAGCAGTGATCTGTGGAGTGATGAATCGCGCTTCTCTGTTTGGCAGTCAGATGGGTGAGTCTGGGTTTGGAAGATGCCGGGAGAACGTTTCCTGCCTGACTGCATTGTGCTAACTGTGAAGTTTGGAGGAGGAGGGATAATGGCATGAGGCTGTTTTTTAGGGGTTGAGCCAGGCCCCTTATCTCTAGTGAGGGGCAATCTTATCAGCATACCAAGACACAATGCTGGGCTTCCAACTCTGTGGTAACAGTTTGGGGAAGGACCTTTTCTATTCCAACATGACTGTGCCCCAGTGCAGTGGCATCAGGCGGGGGGTGCGGGCTGCACCCGGGTGTCAACCGCCGAAGGGAGACACCAAAGTGCCGACTACTTCTCAGTGACAGGAGCCGGGTGCTGCACCTTAGCATTATGTGAGGAGCCGGCACTGCCTGCAGGGTGGTCCCCGG
Source organism: Taudactylus pleione (assembly GCA_031769625.1). NCBI lineage: Eukaryota > Metazoa > Chordata > Amphibia > Anura > Myobatrachidae > Taudactylus > Taudactylus pleione. Next base: position 322,098 of record JAUIMM010001530.1, on the reverse strand, counting down.
GTGTAGTCCGCACCTCCCCCCCCAGTTGTTATGGAGTTTGGGCTGCGAGGCCTCGCCCCCTTCCTGCACCCATTATAGATACACCCCTATGTATAAGGAAAGGTGATATGCTGATACCGGTCTGCGTACGGCGGTGACTGCGGATTATCTGAACGCCGTATTGCACAGCTGGTCCATGAGGTTCACACTGCTCTTATCCCTAGCTCCATTTTGAAATGACAAAATACTTCCTGCCCTGGAATAGCCGCATTGTCCTGCGGGTGGGAAAAGTTGCGGTATAGTGATCACTGGTAGTGCACATGCGCGCACCATCTCTTCTCAGTGAGGGGAGAGCTCGGGTGCAGCCCAGCATCTCCTGTCTACACAGGACCCGCATAAAATCATCCCTTTCCCTGTGCAGCCCCGGATCATCGTTCCATTATCTACCCAGGACTATTCCATCCCCCGCATTACCCTGTGCCTATTTCATCCATCGTATTACCCTGTGCCTTCCATCCCCGCATTACCCTGTGCCTTCCATCCCCCGCATTACCCTGTGCCTTCCATCCACCGCATTACCCTGTGCCTTCCATCCACCGAAATACCCTGTGCCTTCCATCCACCGCATTACCCTGTGCCTTCCATCCACCGCATTACCCTGCGCCTTCCATCCATCGCATTACCCTGCGCCTTCCATCCACCGCATTACCCTGCGCCTTCCATCCACCGCATTGCCCTGTGCCTTCCATCCACCGCATTGCCCTGTGCCTTCCATCCACCGCATTGCCCTGTGCCTTCCATCCACCGCATTACCCTGTGCCTATTCCATCCACCGCATTACCCTGCGCCTTCCATCCACCGCATTACCCTGCACCTTCCATCCACCGCATTACCCTGCGCCTTCCATCCACCGCATTACCCTGCGCCTTCCATCCCCCGCATTACCCTGCGCCTTCCATACCCCGCATTACCCTGTGCCTTCCATCCACCGCATTACCCTGTGCCTTCCATCCATCGCATTACCCTGTGCCTTCCATCCATCGCATTACCCTGTGCCTTCCATCCACCGCATTACCCTGTGCCTATTCCATCCATCGCATTACCCTGTGCCTTCCATCCCCTGCATTACCCCGTGCCTTCCATCCACCGCATTGCCCCGTGCCTATTCCATCCACCGCATTACCCTGTGCCTTCCATCCCCCGCATTACCCCGTGCCTTCCATCCCCCGCATTACCCCGTGCCTTCATCCCCTGCATTACCCCGTGCCTTCCATCCACCGCATTACCCCGTGCCTTCCATCCATCGCATTACCCTGTGCCTTCCATCCACCGCATTACCCTGTGCCTATTCCATCCACCGCATTACCCTGTGCCTTCCATCCCCCGCATTACCCTGTGCCTTCCATCCACCGCATTACCCTGTGCCTTCCATCCCCCGCATTACCCTGTGCCTATTCCATCCACCGCATTACCCTGTGCCTTCCATCCCCCGCATTACCCTGTGCCTTCCATCCACCGCATTAACCTGTGCCTTCCATCCCCCGCATTGCCGTGCCTTCCATCCACCGCATTACCCTGCGCCTTCCATCCCCCGCATTACCCTGCGCCATCCATCCGCCGCATTACCCTGCGCCTTCCATCCGCCGCTTTACCCTGCGCCTTCCATCCGCCGCATTACCCTGCGCCTTCCATCCGCCGCATTACCCTGCGCCTTCCATCCGCCGCATTACCCTGCGCCTTCCATACGCCGCATTACCCTGTGCCTATTCCATCCGCCGCATTACCCTGTGCCTTCCATCCACCACATTACCCTGTGCCTATTCCATCCCCCGCATTACCCTGCGCCTTCCATCCACCGCATTACCCTGTGCCTATTCTATCCACCGCATTACCCCGTGCCTTCCATCCACCGCATTACCCCGTGCCTTCCATCCCCCGCATTACCCTGTGCCTTCCATCCACCGCATTACCCTGTGCCTATTCTTTCCACCGCATTACCCCGTGCCTTCCATCCATCGCATTACCCCGTGCCTTCCATCCCCCGCATTACCCCGTACCTTCCATCCACCGCATTACCCTGTGCCTATTCCATCCATCGCATTACTCTGTGCCTTCCATCCATCGCATTACCCTGTGCCTTCCATCCACCGCATTACCCTGCGCCTTCCATCCATCGCATTACCCTGCGCCTTCCATCCCCCGCATTGCCCTGCGCCTTCCATCCCCCGCATTACCCTGTGCCTTCCATCCCCCGCATTACCCTGTGCCTTCCATCCACCGCATTGCCCTGTGCCTTCCATCCACCGCATTGCCCTGTGCCTATTCCATCCACCGCATTGCCCTGTGCCTTCCATCCCCCGCATTACCCTGTGCCTTCCATCCACCCCATTACCCTGTGCCTTCCATCCGCCGCATTACCCTGTGCCTTCCATCCGCCCCATTACCCCGTGTCTTCCATCCCCCGCATTACCCCGTGCCTTCCATCCATCGCATTACCCTGCGCCTTCCATCCCCCGCATTACCCTGCGCCTTCCATCCACCGCATTACCCTGCGCCTTCCATCCCCCGCATTACCCTGCGCCTTCCATCCACCGCATTGCCCTGTGCCTTCCATCCCCAGCATTACCCTGTGCCTTCCATCCACCGCATTACCCTGTGCCTTCCATCCACCGCATTACCCTGTGCCTTCCATCCACCCCATTACCCTGTGCCTTCCATCCGCCGCATTACCCTGTGCCTTCCATCCACTCCATTACCCCGTGTCTTCCATCCCCCGCATTACCCCGTGCCTTCCATCCATCGCATTACCCTGTGCCTTCCATCCCCCGCATTACCCCGTGCCTTCCATCCATCGCATTACCCTGCGCCTTCCATCCCCTGCATTACCCTGCGCCTTCCTTCCACCGCATTACCCTGCGCCTTCCATCCACCGCATTGCCCTGCGCCTTCCATCCCCCGCATTACCCTGCGCCTTCCATCCACCGCATTACCCTGCGCCTTCCATCCCCCGCATTACCGTGCACCTTTCATCCCCCGCATTACCCTGCGCCTTCCATCCACCGCATTACCCTGCGCCTTCCATCCACCGCATTACCCTGCGCCTTCCATCCCCCGCATTACCCTGCGCCTTCCATCCCCCGCATTACCCTGCGCCTTCCATCCCCCGCATTACCCTGCGCCTTCCATCCACCGCATTACCCTGCGCCTTCCATCCACCGCATTACCCTGCGCCTTCCATCCCCCGCATTACCCTGCGCCTTCCATCCCCCGCATTACCCTGCGCCTTCCATCCCCCGCATTACCCTGCGCCTTCCATCCACCGTATTACCCTGTGCCTTCCATCCACCGCATTACCCTGTGCCTTCCATCCATCGCATTACCCTGTGCCTTCCATCCCCAGCATTACCCTGTGCCTTCCATCCCTCGCATTACCCTGTGCCTTCCATCCACCGCATTACCTCGTGCCTTCCATCCATCGCATTACCCTGTGCCTTCCATCCCCCGCATTACCCTGTGCCTTCCATCCCCCGCATTTCCACACTCCCCATACTTTAGTACATTTGTATGGGGATGTAGAAATTAGTCTATTCATCAAATTCCGAAAATTATGTATTTACAGATGGCGTACAGCCAAGGGTTAAAGTGGGCGGGAAGGAGGTGGAACTGCGTTCTGTCACTTCTATTTGAGAGACCGAACCAGTTCCACCTCCTCCGACCCACCTCAGCCCGGCACCACAGGGAGGCTCCATTTGCTGGGCACCCACTGAGATTTTGTTACCAAGTGGGCACCTGGCTCCCTCCCCGCAGTGGCAGCTGGAGCTCCCACCTGAGCTCCAGCTCCCGCAGTGCACTATGGGAGAGGCGTCATGACATCTCTCCCATAGTTCAGAGGAGCAGCGAGACGGACCAGACTGCAGTGGATATGGGAGCGGGGCTTAAGGTAAGTATTTGTTTTTGGGTTTTTTGTATAAGCGGGGTCATTACTATTGTGGGCATTAATACAGGTGGTTCCTACTACTAAGGGCATTACTCAGGGGACATTACTATTGGGGGCATTACTCAGGGGGCACTACTACTGGGGGCATTACTATTGGGGTACTACTACTAAGGGCATTACTCAGGGGACATTACTACTAAGGGCATTACTCAGGGGACATTACTACTAAGGGCATTACTCAGGGGACATTACTATTATAGGCACTACGACTGGGGGCATTACTATTGGGGCACTACTACTGGGGGCATTACTCAGGCAGCACTACTATTGGGGGCACTACTACTGGGGGCATTACTCAGGCAGCACTACTATTGGAGGCATTACTGAGGGGACATTACTATTGGGGCATTACTCAGGCGGCACTACTATTGGGGGCATTACTACTAGGTTCACTACTACTAGGGACACTACTCAGGGCCGGATTAAGGCTTCTGGGGGCCCCAGGGCAATTTAGCTGTGGGGCCCCCTTCAAGTCACACAGAGCCGAGCCTACCCCCCCAAGCCCAACACAAAGCCACCACTCACACATATACATAAACAGTATACACACACTAACTCATATATACACATTAGCACATACATACACAGTATGCACACCAACACATATACAGTATGCACAATATCACATACATACATACTGTACATACATACACTAACACATACATACACTGTATGCACAATATCACATACATACTGTACATACACACACTAACACATATACAGTATGCACAATATCACATACATACTGTACATACACACACTAACACATACACAGTATGCACAATATCACATACATACATACTGTACATACACACACTAACACATACACAGTATGCACAATATCACATACATACATACTGTACATACACACACTAACACATATACAGTATGCACAATATCACATACATACTGTACATACACACACTAACACATATACAGTATGCACAATATCACATACATACATACTGTACATACACACACTAACACATACACAGTATGCACAATATCACATACATACTGTACATACACACACTAACACATACACAGTATGCACAATATCACATACATACATACTGTACATACACACACTAACACATACACAGTATGCACAATATCACATACATACTGTACATACACACACTAACACATACACAGTATGCACAATATCACATACATACATACTGTACATACACACACTAACACATACATACATACTGTACATACTAGGGGTGAGCGGGTTCGGATTTCTGAAATCCGAACCCCCCCCGAGCCCCCCCGATCCGAGTCCGATCCGAGTCAGGCTCGACTTTTCCCGCCTGACTCGGATCTGAAATCGAGGCAAAACGTCATCATCCCGCCTTCCGAGTCTCGCGGGTTTTGGATCCTATATAAGGTACCCGCGTCGGCGCCATTTTCTCACTCGGCTGTGGACAGTGAAGAGGGAGGGTGGGAGTTAGGGCTGGCTGGGCTGTGTAGTGTAGTGTAGTGTAGTGCAGAGTAGTGTTGTGCTGTGCTGTCTGCGCTGTGCTGCTGTTGTCCACTACTTCAAAGTCCATAGGGGCTGGCTGTGTTGTGCTGTGCTGCTGTTGTTAATAGCGGCTGTGTCCACTACTTCAAAGTCCATAGGGGCTGGCTGGACTGTGTTGTGCAGTCAGTTCTCCATAGGGGCTGTGTCCACTCCAAAGTCCTGTGCAGTGTCCCAGTCCTAAAGGAGTGCTGTAGTGTTGTCCAGGGGGTGCACTGTCCATCAGGGGTGCTCCCCCCAAGTGCTAAAAAAATAATATATTTTCTGTGTTTGTGAATTGTGTGCGCAGTAGCCGCACGTGCATAAACAAAGTAGTGCCAAGCGTGCGCCTGTGTCATAAGTAAAGGGCCGGCTGGCTTGACCGTTAAAGGGTGCTGTAACCCCCAAAGTACACTCCAGTCCAAACCAAAAAACAAATTATTTTCTGTGTTTGTGAATTGTGTGCGTAGTAGGCGCACGTGCATCAACAAAGTAGTGCCAAGCGTGCGCCTGTGTCATAAGTAAAGGGCCGGCTGGCTTGACCGTTAAGGGTGCTGTAACCCCCGAAAGTACACTCCAGTCCAAACCAAAAAAAAAATTATTTTCTGTGTTTGTGAATTGTGTGTGCAGTAGCCGCACGTGCATCAACAAAGTAGTGCCAAGCGTGCGCCTGTGTCATAAGTAAAGGGCCGGCTGGCTTGACCGTTAAAGGGTGCTGTAACCCCCAAAGTACACTCCAGTCCAAACCAAAAAAAAAATTATTTTCTGTGTTTGTGAATTGTGTGCACTGTGGCTGCACGTGCATCAACAAAGGAGCAGCTCCAAGCGTGCGCCTGTGTCCCATAAGTAAAGAGCCGGCTGGCTCATTTCTTAAAGGGTGGTGTAACCCACAAAGTGCACTACTCTCCAGCAAAAATAAAAAAATATTTTCTGTGTTTGTGTGCGCTTTAGCCGCACGTATATATCAATATAACATAAATGGAGGACCAAACTTTCTCCGATAAAAATAAAATAGGGAAAGATCAAGAACCACTTCCTCCTAGTGCTATTGCTGCTGCTGGGAGTTATTCATAATCCCAGAGAGGAAGTAGGAACATCACTACTTTTACTAAACAATTGACCCTCCAACAGTCCCTAGCGATGAGGATGAAGTACGACAGCAGTCATTCTGAACATTCTGAAGCAAAACGTATAACTGAGGCCTTGACTGCTATGTTGGTGTTAGACGTGCGCCATTAGTGCAGTGGGATTTAGACAATTGATGGAGGTAGTGTGTCCCCGGTCCCAAATCCCGTCTAGATTCCACCTGCATCCTCAAAGCAGCAGCGACAAGTGTGCGTCTGTCTGTTAAAGGGTGGTGACACCCTCAAAGTGTGCTCCACAAACAATAAAAATATTCTTCTTTTTTTTCTGTCTTTGTGAAATGTGTGGGCTGTAGCCGCAGCCGCATCCTTAAAGCAGCAGCGACAAGCGTGCGTCTGTCTGTTAAAGGGTGGTGTAACCCTCAAAGTGCGCTCCACAAACAATAAAAATATTCTTCTTTTTTTTTCTGTCTTTGTGAATTGTGTGGGCTGTAGCCGCACTTGCATCCTCAAAGCAGCAGCGACAAGCGTGCGTCTGTCTGTTAAAGGGTGGTGTAACCCTCAAAGTGCTCCAAAAAAGAAAAAATATTTTTTTTATGTGTTTGTGACTTGTGTGCGATGTAGCCGCACGTGCAGCAACACAGTAGCAGCGCCAAGCGTGCGCCTGTATCATAAGTCAAAGGCCGGTTTGGACATCTGGTCCGGACTGAAGGACGTGCCAACAATTTCTGACAAGTCTACTGTCACTGCATATGATACTGTCCTCAAAGCAGCAGCGACAAGCGTGCGTCTGTCTGTTAAAGGGTGGTGTAACTCTCAAAGTGCTCCAAAAATTAAAAAAAAAATTTTTATGTGTTTGTGACTTGTGTGCGATGTAGCCGCACGTGCAGCAACACAGTAGCAGCGCCAAGCGTGCGCCTGTGTCATAAGTCAAGGGCCAGTTTGGACATCTGGTCCGGACTGAAGGACGTGCCAACAATTTCTGACAAGTCTACTGTCACTGCATATGATACTGTCCTCAAAGCAGCAGCGACAAGCGTGCGTCTGTCTGTTAAAGGGTGGTGTAACCCTCAAAGTGCGCTCCACAAACAATTAAAAAATTCTTATTTTTTTTTCTGTCTTTGTGAAATGTGTGGGCTGTAGCCGCACCTGCATCCTTAAAGCAGCAGCGACAAGCGTGCGTCTGTCTGTTAAAGGGTGGTGACACCCTCAAAGTGCGCTCCACAAACAATAAAAATTTTCTTCTTTTTTTTTCTGTCTTTGTGAAATGTGTGGGCTGTAGCCGCACCTGCATCCTTAAAGCAGCAGCGACAAGCGTGTGTCTGTCTGTTAAAGGATTACATCGGTGACAGCATCCAAGTAGGCATGTCAGACAGTCCGTACCTGTACTGGCAGGAAAAAGAAGCAATTTGGAGGTCCCTGTACAAACTGGCTCTATTTTACCTGAGTTGCCCCCCCTCCAGTGTGTACTCCGAAAGAGTGTTTAGTGCAGCCGGGAACCTTGTCAGCAAAAGGCGTAGGAGGTTGCTTCCACAAAATGTGGAGAAGATGATGTTCATAAATTAATTATCAACTCTTCCAGGGAGACCAGCCTCCAGAACGTACAGAGGGACCTGTGGTTGTGGATTCCAGCGGGGACGAATTAATACTCTGTGAGGATGAGGATGTACACAACACTGAAGAGGGTGAGGAATCGGAGGATGAGGACGACATCTTGCCTCCGTAGAGCCAGTTTGTGCAGGGACAGATTAATTGCCAGCTTGTTTTGTGGGGGCCCAAACGAACCAATCATTTCAGCCACAGTCGTGTGGCAGACCCTGGCGCTGAAATGTTTGGTTTGTTAAAGTGTGCATGTCCTGTTTATACAACATAAGGGTGGGTGGGAGGGCCCAAGGACAATTCCATCTTGCACCTCTTTTTTTTCTTTGCATTATGTACAGTTTGGGGCCTAGTTTTTCTAACTGCCATCCTGTCTGCCACTGCAGTGTCACTCCTAGATGGGTCACGTGTTTGTGCCGCCCACTCGTATCTCTTAGCATAGTCATCCAGCTACCTCGGTGCAACCTTTTGGATATAAAAACACTATTGTGAGGTGTGAGTTGTTCAGAATAGACTGGAAATGAGTGGAAATTAAGGTTATTGAGTTTAATAATAGCATAGGAGCAGAAAAACCCACAAATTCTGTGATTTTAGCTGTTTTTATGCTTTTTTTAAAAAAAATACAGATCCAAAACACAAAACCCAGAACCCAAAACACGGAAGGGTGGTTTTGGCAAAACCAATCCAGATCCAAAACACGAAGAAAGATCCAGATCCAAAACCAAAACACAAAACACGAAAAGTGGCCGGTGCACACCCCTAGTACATACACACACTAACACATACATACACTGTATGCACACCAACACATATACAGTATGCACAATATCACATACATACATACTGTACATACATACACACACTAACACATATACACACACTAACACATACATACACAGTATGCACACAACACATATACAGTATGCACAATGGGCCTGATTCAGACCCACTCGCGAGCGGCTGTCCGCTCGCAAGTGGGTCGATGGTCTGCACTGAGCATGCGCACGATGGAGGGAGCTCCGTCGTGCGCATGCGCCTGACACGACGAGCGAAGGACTTTCCTTCGCTCGTTGTGTCCGATCAAAGGGGGCGTGCTGTCAATGTTGATTGACAGCACGCCCCCTTTGGTGGGCGTGCCGGGGGCGTGCCTCCCTGACGGGGGCGTTCCCACGGGAACGCCTCCCGTCAGAAGCCGGCCCACTGACATCACTAGTGATGTCAGTGGGAGTGATTTTGGCTCTGATAGAGCCAAAATCACTCCGGAGCTTGCGGTTGAAAACCTCAACCGCAGGCTCCGGCTCGCAAATTCGATGGTCGCGATGGCCTCGACCATCGCGGCCATCAAAATGCACGCTCGTATAGCCTGTGGGTGGTGACCCACAGCTATACGAGCGTCCAGGAGGACGCTCCATGAAAATGGAGCCCGGCCCTCATTCAGAGCGTGCGCTCTGCTCAGAGCGTACGGCTCTGAATGAGGGCCAATATCACATACATACATACTGTACATACACACACTAACACATACATACATACTGTACATACACACACTAACACATATATACAGTATGCACAATATCACATACATACATACTGTACATACACACACTAACACATACATACACAGTATGCACAATATCACATACATACATACTGTACATACACACACTAACACATACATACATACTGTACATACACACACTAACACATATATACAGTATGCACAATATCACATACATACATACTGTACATACACACACTAACACATACATACACAGTATGCACAATATCACATACATACATACTGTACATACACACACTAACACATACATACATACTGTACATACACACACTAACACATATATACAGTATGCACAATATCACATACATACATACTGTACATACACACACTAACACATATATACAGTATGCACAATATCACATACATACATACTGTACATACACACACTATCACATACATACACAGTATGCACAATATCACATACATACATACTGTACATACACACACTAACACATACATACATACTGTACATACACACACTAACACATATATACAGTATGCACAATATCACATACATACATACTGTACATACACACACTAACACATATATACAGTATGCACAATATCACATACATACATACTGTACATACACACACTATCACATACATATACAGTATGCACAATATCACATACATACATACTGTACATACACACACTAACACATACATACACAGTATGCACAATATCACATACATACATACTGTACATACACACACTAACACATACATACATACTGTACATACACACACTAACACATACATACATACTGTACATACACACACTATCACATACATACATACTGTACATACACACACTAACACATACATACATACATACTGTACATACACACACTAACACATATATACAGTATGCACAATATCACATACATACATACTGTACATACACACACTATCACATACATACATACTGTACATACACACACTAACACATATATACAGTATGCACAATATCACATACATACATACTGTACATACACACACTAACACATACATACAGTATGCACAATAACACATACATACATACTGTACATACACACACTAACACATACATACAGTATGCACAATATCACATACATACATACTGTACATACACACACTAACACATACATACATACTGTACATACACACACTAACACATATATACAGTATGCACAATATCACATACATACATACTGTACATACACACACTAACACATACATACATACTGTACATACACACACTAACACATACATACACAGTATGCACAATATCACATACATACTGTACATACACACACTAACACATACATACACAGTATGCACAATATCATATACACAGTATGCACAATATCACATACATACATACATACTGTACATACACACACTAACACATACATACACAGTATGCACAATATCACATACATACATACTGTACATACACACACTAACACATACATACACAGTATGCACAATATCACATACATACTGTACATACACACACTAACACATACATATACAGTATGCACAATAGCACATACATACATACATACTGTACATACACACACTAACACATACATACACAGTATGCACAATATCACATACATACATACTGTACATACACACACTAACACATACATACACAGTATGCACAATATCACATACATACATACTGTACATACACACACTAACACATACATACATACTGTACATACACACACTAACACATATATACAGTATGCACAATATCACATACATACATACTGTACATACACACACTAACACATACATACATACAGTATGCACAATATCACATACATACATACTGTACATACACACACTAACACATATATACAGTATGCACAATATCACATACATACATACTGTACATACACACACTAACACATACATACATACAGTATGCACAATATCACATACATACATACTGTACATACACACACTAACACATATATACAGTATGCACAATATCACATACATACATACTGTACATACACACACTAACACATACATACATACAGTATGCACAATATCACATACATACATACTGTACATACACACACTAACACATACATACATACTGTACATACACACACTAACACATATATACAGTATGCACAATATCACATACATACATACTGTACATACACACACTAACACATACACAGTATGCACATATATCACATACATACATACTGTACATACATACACTAACACATATATACAGTATGCACAATATCACATACATACATACTGTACATACACACACTAACACATATATACAGTATGCACAATATCACATACATACATACTGTACATACACACACTAACACATACACAGTATGCACATATATCACATACATACATACTGTACATACACACACTAACACATACACAGTATGCACAATATCACATACATACATACTGTACATACACACACTATCACATACATACATACTGTACATACACACACTATCACATACATACATACTGTACATACACACACTAACACAGTACACTTACACTTGAAGCAGCAGCAGGTTGCAAAAGGACTCGGGCACCTCCTCAATTCATTAGGTTCCACCTCCGCGATTAATGATGCAACTTGTGGGGGTCTGGGGGTGGGGCTTGTTCTATTGGCTCCGCCCCCAGTGCGGCAAGCTGAGGCATCGGCGGGGCCGCGGGGGATTTATGCGCTAGTAAAGCTGGCCCCCTCTCTCCATTAGACAGCTGATGCTGCAGCTCTGACTGGGCTGCTGCATGTAGTCTGTTGAACAGCGCGGCTCCAGAGCCTCTACCAGGGAACAGCTGCCGCTGGACACCTGTTCTCGACAGTGTCATATCGACCCTGTGTGGGAGCCCCGGGACGACCGCCCCCTTTGCTCCCTCCTGGCACTACTATTGGGGGCACTATTACAGGAAGATTACAAATGGGGCATTGCATAGGGGGCACTGCATAAGGGAGGCTCTGCATAAGGGGCACCACTACTGTGGGCTCTGCATAAGGGGCACTACTACTACTGGGGGCATTGCATAAGGGGCACTACTACTGGGGGCACTGCATAAGGGGCACTACTACTGAGGGCACTGCATAGAGGTACCACTACAAAGGCATTGCATAAGGGTCACCACTACAGTGGGCATTATGTGTAAGGGGCACTCCTGCTGTGGCCATTGTATTAGGGAAACTACTACAGTGGGCATTGTGTAAAAGGGGCACTGCTGTGTGTCATACAGGAATAAGGGACACTACTATATGGTGTTATGTGAATGAAGATTGTGCTACTGTGCGGCGTAATTTGAATTGGGAATACTATTGTGTGACCACGCCCCTTTCTTTTGAGTCCACGCCCCTTTTTTCGACGTACAACATCCCTCTATTGAAAAAGCACTGAGGGGGGACGGTGAGTTCCACCACTTATCTAGGACCGCTTTAAGTGGGTGCGGGGGTGGGGTGCCAGAGCCACCACTGCTGCCAACAGATCTTTGTACAGTGGAGCGGGCAGCGGGGGGAGCTGCTATATTTAAATTGCGCTGATCCGGGAGACGGGCAGAGGATGCAGGCAGGGAAAATGATCTATTGTCCGAAAAGTTGTCATCTCAAAAGTGACATCTTTTGGGAATAGATAGTTATGGGGAGAAGGAATGATGGATCCTCCGGGAATTAGGTAGAACTCCATGCCAGTTCTAAATCGAATTATCTCCAGAGAAAGTTAAGTAATAATGAATAGGCCCCACACTCCCCTCTTGATCCAAAAGTATATTTTATTCCATCGCAAGAACATAACGCAGGTACATGCACAAAGCTTTCTTTGGTTTTATCTCGCTACTTTTTTTTTCTCTTTGCACAGTTCTATATCTCTCTGATTTTATATCGCTATTTTATTTAATATTTACTATAGTAAAAGTTATGTTTTATGGTTTATGTTTGGTAAGTGTGCACCACACGACAATCTGTTCTCTTTCCTTTGGATTATTTCTGCTGCAGATGCGGCCATACCAGGGGTATTACCTAATAAACATATTCTTCAATGAACCACAAGTGCCAGCATACCCGTGGCTTCCCGCAGTGTACAGTCTGTACACCTAGCAAGTGACCTGGGATGGTTACAGCGCACTCACAGCGCCGGCAGCCAGAGATCGCTCAGGCGTTTCACACGCCATGAGTCTTTACAATGTTTTTGTGGTCGGAGTTCGCTGCTACATCCTTACAGCCCAGACGCCTCCTCTGATTGGCTGATATCAAGTCTAGACAGATACCCTCGCCAGCGATCGCTGAGACAGATTACATGGGCACGGGTATGATACACTGGGCGAGATTTCTCATACCCTGAAGAGAGAGAGATAAAGGACATAATAAAAAGCTTCTGTCATTTTATAAGTTGTGTTTGAAAAATGACAGTTAGGAGCTGATTGGTTGGTACTTTATCTCTTTTCACATTATCTCTCTCCAAGCTTTGATAAATCTCCCCAACTGTTCCTTATACTGATCTACAAACAGACCTTGCCTGTGTTTTTATATCAGCATTATCCCCTTGTCACACACACACTGATGACATTATCAGTGGAAGCTGTCGTTAATGAAACTCGTGTTCATCGCCTGCTGCCATTTTCTTAGCAATAATACCAGGATGTATCATTTACCAATTGTCTCCTGAGACTTTTACTATGGTTATTCCATCCATGACATTTTTATTGTCTTCTTGTTTGATTCATTGTCGTGTTTTACGTTTTATTTTGATACATTATTGTGAAATGTGTTACTGCATTGTAGTATTTTCATCTGGTCGCCCTCAGCGCCCTGTTCCCTCGCCCGGTTTACTTCCCTCACTTTTTTGGGAAATTGCAGCCTCCCGTACACAGCTGCGCGGCTTCACCATACTCAGCGCCCGAAGGAAATCGTATTATGTTCAGCTCACAAATGCAACAAACGCGCTCTGAAAACAAAAAATGCGCATTGCGCTGGGCTTGCCGAGCTGAGTAAAAAGGCGCATTGCGCTGGGCGTGCAGGAAATGTGAGCAGCTCGCCAAGCACAGCGCCTGCAGACAATAGAAGCAAATGCGCCAGGCTCACTTATCAAGAGTAAATTTCTCAGGAAAAACACAATAGTTGTAATGAGGCCGAGCACACCCTACCCTTATGTGAGCATGACCCGCGCCCTGCTACCAGGCAGAAAGTCCCTGACTTGAATTCCAAGATGCTGACATTGCCAAACAGGGGCTTTCCCCAACCACTAAACTCTGTCATTGAGGGGTCTATTTACTAAGCAGTGATAGGAGACAAAGTGAAAAGTGATAAGGTACCAACCAATCAGCTCCTAACTACCATCTCACAGGCTGTGTTTGTAAAATGACAGTTGGGAGCTGATTGGCTGGTACCTTATCACTTTCTTATCACTTTTCACTCTGTCTCCTAACACTGCTTAGTAACTAGACCCCAGTGTCATCCTGTGTGTAAGGCGGCGTCTCCTCATTACTGACGTTGCCCAGTACACAAAGCCCCTGGCAGACCTTGCAGAGGATGATTGTACTGTTAGTGCTGCTATGGGAATGGGCAGGGGGGATGTACTGTAATGCAGGCAGCCCCTCTCACATCAGATAGTTCTGTATCTACAGCAATAAAACTAATAACTCATTTATTGGGCAGATATGATCTTTATTACAGATATTGGGGCTGATTCTGTCTTGTACCTAATCCCAATGCAATAACCAGATGGTTGCAAAGAACCGAATGTGAGCAGAGTGCTGGCGCAGTTATCCGCCGTAGTCGTGCGCATCTATGTAATCGCACAGCCCGCACCTCCGTACGTGATGGCATCATCTTCACTACTGCCGGCACATACGGTTACCCCACGCTAGGTGCAGGGGGTGCGACTGAGTCTGTTTCCACTTTGCCTATACACGGATCAGGATAGTAAGTCGCATTATGAACCTGTTGACATTTCAACCATGTCGACATTTTTCATGTTGACCTTAATTTCATGCAAACATTCAGAACCTGCCGACATTCTGGCTGGTTGCGCAGCCGCATTTGGACTTACATGTGACTCAGAATTAGTGCATTACATAAAGGTGCAAAATCTGTATCATGTCATTTACATTTTTAAATAATTAAACATAAGATAATATATATAGACATATAGGGCTCGATCCAAGTAGGTGCAAAGGGGGTGAATTACTGTTGCACCGGCATGGAAACGCCATCAACGGCACGGCAATTTGCACCCAGCTGCACTTACTGGTGGGTGCGAGTAATTTACACCTAATTGGATTGAGCCCATATTGTACATTACCACTAGTGTGCAGATATCAGGTGAGGCTTTATATGCTGTGTAAATGGATCTTATGAACCAAGAGGTTCCGCTGGGATACGGAGCTCGGCTTGCAGTATAGATTATGTAGGAACCTTCTCTCGATATGTCTGGCACATTTCTCCGATAGTCGCTTCCATCGGGATGGGTACGGGATGCCAGCGCTGGGGATCCCAGCGGACAGAATCCTGACAGCGGAATCCCGACCAGGTTACAATCCCGACGGAAGGAGCCAGGCACACGGATAATATTATACATTGCAGTGGGCAGTAGATGATAAACCAACGCTTCCTGGTGGTTTTCTATAGGGTAACACATATCACATGTCATAAACCGGCGCCCTCCAGAACAAGCATTGCTACGGGGCCAGGGTGTACAGTAGTTTGGTGTTGGGGGTAGTAGGTGATTTGGTAGAGACGTTTGCTCAGTGTTACTGGGATTATTGAACGTAGTCTGGTCTCTTTCTGTGTAGTTTAAAGTTAGTCTTATTTTTTGTCTAGTGTAATTTTTAGGGCCGTATTCAATTAGAAGCGAAAAGCCGTTTTCCGCGAAAAAGTATCGCCGACGCGGCTTTTCGCGTGGTCGAAACTTATGTCCAAATTCAATTCCAGCCAGTTTTCGCCTATGCAGAAATATCAATGCAATGTAATAAGCGAAAAAGATTTGCCTAAGAATAGCAGGAGAAAGTGCAACATTTTTATTTTGGGGTGCAAACGTGTGGAGACCACTCAGGACCCTAGGGACAGCCCCCAAAAGGACAACTGTGTCCAAAAAAAATCTGCGGAAAAAAAACCTAAGAACACCCCAAAAAAGTACTTTCATTTTGCGGGCACAAAAGTACAAAGTGGGGGGATAAGCATAAAAACTAGCGAAATAGCGATTTTAGGGGTCTGCGAGGAGGGGCGTTTCTCACGTTTTTAAAAACGTCACTTTAGCGACATAAAAATATGCTAGCACCCATTTTCAAGTACCGCAAATTTGACTGGACTACTTATTTTCCCCCGATGTAGATATCCATCAAGTACTCGTCCTATGGGCCTGATTCAGCAGGGAACGCAGTTGCTTATACGCAGGCAATCAGTCGATTAATTCGCACTGCGCATGCATGGAAGTGGGCGAGCTAGGCGCTGCGTTAGGAATGGAGAACGCAGTGACTACGCAGACCCATGGCAGAGTGAATGACAGGAAGTGTGCCCTTTGTGGTTGGTGGCGGGGTGGGTGGTCGGGCGAATGCAGGCGTGCCAGTGCAATTCAACGCCGTTTCAGGGGCATGTATAAATTATCCACTGCGATACCAGATACCGCCATGAGGCACCATAGTGTGCACATAAGTCAGTAATTCCTACGTACGGTCTGGGCTTCCCTACCTGTCCGATGTTACCGATTTGTTTCTCTATGTAGTTAAAGTGTACAGATGTGAGTAAGGGGAAGTCAGGCTGCCATCACAATGCGAATGCAAACTATAAAATATCACCGCTGATATTAGCAACGCAGTTGCGTGCGCATAAGCAGAATAGCGCTCCATGGTGAATCAGCCCCTATGTGAGGTAACATTGCTGGATTTTTAGTTTTGCGGTAACAAAACACACAGGAAACTCTAATGCCGCAGACACACTGGACGATAAGTTGGACGATATGAACGATAACGATATCGTTCATCGCGTTCAATATCGTCCAGTGTATGTAAGAATTTGCTAATGATGCGCGCTCCCGCGGAGCGTTAACGATGTCTTTCATCGCAATGCTACAGAGACCAGCGCAAGGACGGAGGGGAGTATAGTTTTTCTTTTTACAGGTGCATCCATTGGCATTCTACTGGTCAGGGGACAGAACATCTGGCAGCAGGTAAGTTTGTGAGAGTGTGGTGCAAACACACGCAACGATTTTTTTGAACGATTATCGATAGTGATATCGTCCTCAATGGTGGGATCCGCAGGGTTACTAAAGTTTATCCTGCGGCTCCCACCATTGACTTCAATGGAGGGAGCCGTTCATTGGCTGAGAGGCGGGGCCTGACCTCAGCCAATGAACGCACAGACACGGAGCTTCAAAGGAGGAAGCCGCATCTGTGCGCTTCATTCGGGAAGGAGTAATCTGTCTGGTTAGACTGATTACTCCTTAATGCAAGGGTTTTTAATTTGATTATTTTAACCCATGGATGCCTACTGGAGAAGAGGACCACTGGAGGTAATATAGGTGAGTATTGTGTGAGTGTGTGTATGTATTAAGGTTATACTGTGTAAGGTGTGTGTGTGTGTTTCTTGGGATATTTCCTTACAGGTAAACTACAAGTCCCAGTGGGCCCTTAATGCCCCGCATGCTGGTACTTGTGGTTCTCCAAGTACCAGCATGTGGGGGAGGCTTGCTGGGACCTGCAGTTCTACTGGAAAGACCATGTTTATTTATATCTCTTTTTACATCACTCATACAATCAACCCGCCACCCACCGCCCAGGGGTGGCGGGGATAGACCCGGGCTATCAGCCTAGGCTAGGGGTGCCCTGGAGAGGGAGACCCCTTTTTTTGAAGTGGTCTCCAACTCCCCAGGGATCCCTGGCCTGGGCTGACTAATGGTCAGGGCTGATGCTGCAGCTGGTGGGCCCGGTGATAGGGCTCCCCTGGCTGTGGCATCAGTCCCCCCGTTAGAAAGGGTCCAGGGCTGGTTCTGGATCTTACAGGGAGACCCTACGCAATTTTTTCCCTGCAAATCCAGAACCAGCTCTGCTTCCCATAGCCCAGTGCTGGTTGTACTGAGTACAGGGGACCCTACGTCATTTTTTCCCTGTACTTAGTCAACCAGAACTGGGTTTCAGCAGTCGGGGGCTGGTTCTGATTGGGGGGGACCTCACGTCCATTTTTTTTCAAATTTTAACTCTTTCCTTGCTTTTTCCAGCCAGATACATGCAGGCATCTCACTGATGTCTGCATGTATATGTGTCAATCCGACCTGCTCATGCTCAAATCGAAAGCATAAAGCAGGTCTATTCATTTGGTGATTTGAAGTTCGATTTGAAATCCGCTTTTGATGTCAATTTCAAATCGAATGATAGTAAATAAGGGTTTTGTGTGTTGGGCTATGTAAAAGTACCAATGTTTTTCCGATGGTTTATTTGAGGGCGAATTGAGTCCAAATTCGATTTGAAGTCCGATTTTACATGCGATTTGGCCTTTAGTAAATACTCAAAAGCAAAATCGAAGCCAAATCGAATGAAAATTGAACCTCAAATCACTCAAAATGCCAAATCGACCTTTAGTAAATTTACCCGTATATGTGCAGGCTGCTTGTTCATGAGAGTTTGGCTGAGAGAAGACACTGCAAACTTTGGTGAGAAATCTCCATCTGCTTCACCATCGGCCAACTCCATCTCAGCTAAACACACTTTTTAGTAAATTTGAGAGTCTCAGAAGCATCAAATCACCTGAGTTTCGGTGATGCAAATTGAGTTTAAGAAAACAAACTCAATCAGACTCATTCTTAGTAAATGTACCCCTCTGAGTCTTAAAATGTTCATTTACCCCCCGTCAGTTTTCAATGCCAATTGTAAACCGACGGCGATGTCGGTTGGTTTTGTCATCGGTTTTGACATTTCCGATTATAACAGATGACAAAACCAACCAAAAAAACAAACTACAAATAGACCAATGCTTTCTGGTGGTTTTCTATAGGTTAATACATACCACATGCAATTTCTATGTCACAAACCCCCTATAAACCCGTGCCCTCCAGAACAAGCATTGCTACATGGCCAGGGTGCCGTTTGGTGCTGGATGTAGTACTGTAGGTGATTTGGTAGAGACGTTTGCTCAGTGTTAGAGGGGGCATCCACTACACGATTTTAGCAGGCGATTGAACAATAAATAGTGCAGTGTTTGGTCGTTAACGATCAATGATGCGCGCTCCCGCTGGTTGTTTGATCGTCTCGTCAGTCGACTGAACATGCAGGTCAATTTCACTTCATCTATTAAAGATAGTTTGCAAATCGTTCAGACTATATGGGAAAGATTTCTGGACTGCACAACCTGACTATATATAATGGGAGGTGCTACCTGATGAGACTAATTGCAGGCACAGAAACAGACAAATCTCAGGTGCACAATTCCAAATCATCAATAATAATATATATAAATGCAATTAAATTTTGCAATCAATAGAGGTTTTTAGCATAATCATGGTCAAGGTTATGGGCCTACCCACCATATCCAGGTAACCTCTTTCGGGTAGGTCCCTAACATAGTAGGGTTCAAATCCAGAGCGCAGGACCCCCCAAAACCGTCCCAGCTAAGCCGCCCCAGGGCACCAGCATAGTAAGAAAAGTGCAGTGGAAAGAGATAGTTAGGAGCAGCTGCAGCTGCATATAAAGAATGAAAATAAAAAAGTGTAGTACATCTATATTAGACACACAGTGAAGGGCTAAAATGTGTTATAAAGGAAAATGTGTTATAATGCGGTGCCCCGAGACAGCTCAACCAACGCAATCCAGGGGGACCCACGCCCCAAAAATGAACCAAAGTTGCACTACAGTATATAACTTGTAGGACTTACCTAGAATTGTGCCCAATACAGTGTGCATATGTGATACCCTATACTATGAGTTTATTCACAATGTAATCAGACAACATAGTATAACAATAAAGATGGCCATAGTGAATCCTTTATGTTTATTTTATTTTTCAGGAACCTGCAGATCACTAGCGAACTCTGGACTTCGAACCTGCAAACTATAAATGGGTAAGTATGCTCTAGTGGCAATTAACAAATGACTAATTTTGCAATTCCCCTAATATCTCTAAAATATATCCAAAAACCTCACGTGAGTATGATAAACGGACAAGGTTACATCAAGAATACAACTGCAAAGTTTTCTATACACCTTTTTAGGAAAACGTTTTCCTCACACTACTGACTTTACATGTCTCATACAATGCTAGTTCAGCGCTGAAATAGTTAATAGGGTGCACCCTTCGTTGCCCGGGATATGAAGAACAGTTCTTAAACTGCTCCAGCTACAGTACTTGTCTGTATTTAATGCAACACTGTAATCCTCTGTAAGTGATCCTGCTGCGATGGTGATGGCATTACAGTCAGTTCCTTCTCTGCTTAGCAACCTTAGATCATACTCATAGTATTACAGGTGCTGGCACTGAAGTGTCCCCCTAACACTGCTGGTAACTGTTGTACCTAACCTCCAATATGCGGTATCAGGGGGTTACTCTTACTATCATGAATGTAGTCTATAAACACCATGCTGATCTCTGCAGGGACTGCTGTGTATATGTAATGGTGGACAGCTGTAGGCCTCCAGTTAATAGGCGCTAAGGTCACTGAGTGTCTATTTGTTGAGGTTGCAGCAGTTTTCTTACCCCTCCAGTATCAGCTCTCTACCTCCGGCTCCTTTACAAGCTCAGTCTCTCTCTATTTCCGCAGCTCTGCCTGAGGCACTCCCTTAGGGGTCATCCGACACACCCCTCTTAGGCTGATTGTTCTCAGGAACCTCTCTGGATGATACAACTTGGTCCCATCGGATGTTCCCCGCCTCAGAGACCTCCGCTGCTTGTCCCGGAGTATGGCCGCTGCCCTCAGGTAATCATTAAGGCAGCGCAGCCCCTTCTCCTGTCCAGCTACCTCACCAACTGCACACACCAACTGCCATCCAACTGCACACACCAACTGCCATCCAACTGCACACACCAACTGCCATCCAACTGCACACACCAACTGCCTTCCAACTGCCCACACCAACTGCCCACACCAACTGCCATTTTTCCTCCAGTTCAAATCCTTGAGCCTGCTACAGTACTCACTGGTCCCCTAACGTCCACCACCACTGAGGGGGCAGTGCAAACAGTCCCTGAACCTTAATGAAACCAGTTAAATTATGCCCTATATTAGACAATGGCAGGAGTCACATTAATATTTTACATTTTCATAGAGGCACATCAGCATGGGTAGGAACACAGGGTGTTGGTGGGGTGCCACACATATACATTACCATACTCCATGCTTTTAAACCAATAAGGAAGGGTGCTAATCCAGAATGAGGGCGTCTCCTTTCCCTCAGAAGTGCAATAAAGCACATTAAATGGAGTATATGGGAAAGATTTCTTATATGGGGGTCCTGCACTCTGGATCATGGCCCATAACCTTGGCCATGATTATGCTAAAAACCTCTATTGATTGCAAAATGTTATTGCATTTATATATATTATTAATAATTTTCAGATGTGCACCTGAGATTTTGTCTGTTTTTGTGCCTGCAATTAGTCTCATCAGGTAGCACCTCCCATTATATATATAGTCAGGTTGTGCAGTCCTGAAATCTTTCCCATATACTCCATTTAATGTGCTTTATTGCACTTCTGAGGGAAAGGAGATGCCCTCAGTCTGGATTTTGCACCCCTTCCTTATTGGTTTAAAAGCATGGAGTATGGTAATGTATATGCACACTGTATTAGGCACAATTCTAGGTAAGTCCTACAAGTTATATACTGTAGTGCAACTTTGGTTCATGTTTGGGGCGTGGGTCCCCCTGGATTGCGTTGGTTGATCTGTCTCAGGGCACCGCATTATAACACATTTTCCTTTATAACACATTTTAACCCTTCACTGTGTGTTTAATATATATGTGTACTACACTTTTTTATTTTCATTCTTTATATGCAGATGCAGCTGCTCCTAACTATCTCTTTACACTGCACTTTTCTTACTATGGCGGTGCCCTGGGGCGGCTTGGCTGGGCCAGTTTTGGGGGGTCCTGCGCTCTGGATTTGAACCCTACTATGTTAGGGACCTTCCCGAAAGAGGTTACCTGGATATAGTGGGTAGGCCCATAAGCTTGGCCATGATTATGCTAAAAACCTCTATTGATTGCAAAATTTTATTGCATTTATATATATTATTAATAATTTGAAATCGTTCAGACTGAAAGATAAAATTCCAAGGGAAAAAATCAAGGGAAAATCGTTTAGAGATTGGACAGGGAGTAGATCGTGGAGTGGATGTGCCCCATTACTTGGATTTCTGAACGTAGTCTGGTCTTTTTCTGTGTAGTTTAAGGTTGGTCTTATTTTTTCTGTCAGGTGTCATTTTTAGTTTCTATTTTGTCAGGATGATTTCTGTGCGGCCTGTGGGGTGTCTGTGCGGCCTGTGTGGTGTCTGTGTGGCCTGTGGGGTGTCTGTGCGGCCTGTGGGGTGTCTGTGCGGCCTGTGAGGCCTGTGTGGTGTCTGTGCGGCCTGTGGGGTGTCTGTGCGGCCTGTGGGGTGTCTGTGCGGCCTGTGGGGTGTCTGTGCGGCCTGTGTGGTGTCTGTGTGGCCTGTGGGGTGTCTGTGCGGCCTGTGGGGTGTCTGTGCGGCCTGTGAGGCCTGTGTGGTGTCTGTGCGGCCTGTGGGGTGTCTGTGCGGCCTGTGGGGTATCTGTGCGGCCTGTGGGGTGTCTGTGAGGAGTGTTATTGTAGGTTACTACGTTTACTTATTGGTTCTGTGAAAGGAATGTTAACACGACAAACATTATATTGTGTAAAGGTAGAACACGTGTGGTATACTAGGTATTGTGCAATGTTTCACACCATATACGTCAGCAGGCAGAGTAAACACTATTTTGACAAACGTTTCGATTATATATTTTAATTTGAAACATTCCCGGTGTACATGTCCATCAAACACCCGTCCTACAGTATGTCAGGTAACATTACTGGATTTTAGTTTTGCAGTAACAAATCACATAGGAAACTCTAATGCCGCATACACACTAGACGATAAGTTGGACGATAAGTATGATAACGATATCGTTATCGTTCATCGCGTTCAATATCGTCCAGTGTGTATGCAAGACATTGTTAACGATGTATTTCATCGCGATGCTACGGAGACCAGCGCAAGGACGGAGGGGAGTATAGTTTTTTTTTTTTACAGGTGCATCCATTAGAATTCTACTGGTCAAGGGGAGAGAACATCTGGCAGCAGGTAAGTAAGTATGAGTGTGGTAAGTGTATGTAATAAAATTGTACTTACTATGGTGTGTGCGTCTTGTGGCTATTTAACTATTATTTTACGGCGGAGATACGGGTGCCGGCCGCCTGCTGGCACTTGTAGTTCCACAAGTGCCAAAGGGCAGGCATGCTGGCACCTGTAGTTCCACTGTAAAAAAACAATAGTTTCTAACTATTTTCACTCCTATTACCCCTGTACCCACAGCCCAGGGGTACGGGGAAGAGCCCTGTGGTTCAGCCTAAGCCTGGGGTGCTCAGAAATTGTGGGGTCCCCACCTCCCCTAAAATCCCCGGCTTGGGCTGACCGGCTTGGGGTGTGAATGCTTTGGCTGGGAAGACCCAATGAAAGGGTCCCCTGGCTGTGAAATTGCACCCCAACCGGATTTGAATCCAGTGCTTGTTTTAAAAAATAGGGGGACCCTTACACAATTTTTCCCCATTTTTAAAACCAGGACAGGCTCAGCTGCCCAGTGCTGGATCCTAAAATACGGGGTAACCCCACTCGTTCTTTTACCCCGTAATTTTTAAGAACCAGGACTGGCTGAGCAGTCCGGGGACTGGTTATGCTGTTTGTGGCGGGACCCTATGTCATTTTTTTTTAAATATATATATGAACCTTTTAGATGGTGTATACAGGCAGAACATAGAGCAATCACACTGATCTGTGTATGCTTCTGCCAAACTCGCACCTCAGGTCGTCCATTTGAAACTTCTATTTAGCTGCGAGTTTGCTACAATTACACCCGAGATTATAATCTTGGTAAATTCCAGAGTTGTATCTTTTTTTAATGTAAAGTACTTCAGAGTTTGGCCGATGGGAAGTTTATTTGAGTTTGCAAATTCACCCAAATTTGTCAATGGAAAGAGAGAAATCTCACCCGAGTTTGCCTTTAGTAAATTTGCGAGTTGAAAAAAATGTCTAAACTCACCCGAGATCGCAATCTCAACCAAAGTCTATTCTTAGTATATTTACCCCAAACACTCTGGGGTATAATTACTAAAGTGAGGGTTTTTAGAACAGGAGATGTTGCCCATAGCAACCAATCAGATTCTAGCTATTATCTTCCAGAAGGTGCTAGATAAATGTTAAGTGGAATCTGATTGGTTGCTATGGGCAACATCTCCACTTCTAAAAACCTGCACTTTAGTCTATAGCCGTTGGTTTCCATTAATTTTAAAACCAACGCTTAGTAAATTTCGGGGTCTATTTACTAAACTGTGTTAGGACTAGGAGATAAAGTGAACGGAGATTAGGTAAAAGCCAATCAGCTCCTTACTGTCATTTTCAAACAGCCTGTGAGATGGCAGATAGAAGCTGATTGGCTGGTACCTTATCACTTTTCACTCTGTCTCCTAACACTGCTTAGTAAATAGACCCCTTAGCCCTTAGGACCTCATTCAGAGTCGGTCGAAGTGGCCGCACCGTCGTACGCAGCTGATGTTCGCTAAACTGCGCATGCGTACAGGTTGCAATGCACGTGCGCAAATTAGCTGCTACGATCAGAAATTTCTCTTTCCTTGAACACCGCCAGGTCAGTAGTTTGAGTGACAGATTGCGGCGTTTGTGGGTGGTAACATGGGAAGGTGCTTGAAAACGGGGGTGTGGAGATCCGAACGCAGGTGTGCCTCATTATGCGAACGGCGTTTTCTGGGAGTGCATAATTAACAAAGTAGTGTCATGGCACACGTGACAGGGGAGCTTTTACACTGACATGATCGTAGAGCTTAAGAGAGGGTATGGTCAACCTTTAGCTCTACGACCAGTTCCGATGGTTTACGATGCTCGCGATTAATCCTTATGTAGCCGGAGATGACATGATATGCATACGACATGTGGGCGTATTTTTAGCGATCCGACCGCATACACCCCTTGGTCGGCCAGCTAACGATCCGACCTTGGGGACGCAACATGCGTGTGCATCATTTGCATATCCGGCCCCTTTTTCTGTACGACCGTGCGGCCGCTTCAACCGACTCTGAATGAAGTCCACAGTGCTAAACACATGCATGGAATACAATATTTCTTCAGGGATATCCCCCATTTGTCCCTAGTCTTCACTCGAACACTTTCTTTATCAGGTAATATATCATTATAAATGGTGGCACACCGGCTACTTATCCCACGTCTCCAAACTCATACTTGCCGGCCTATGGTCTGCCTCCACTAGGAGGGTGCAGCCAGATTGGCACAGCAGGGGGTGTGCATTGGGCATGGTGTGGCAATTGCATTATCGTGGCCCCACCCCCTGCAATACAATGCAGCAATTGCCAGTATTATGAAGCAGGGGGCATGCCACCATTTAACGTGAATCCTGCCATTGGCCTTCCGCACTGCCCACTTCCTTCGTGACTAGGCTTGCCATAGCATCCCTTTCATTAAGGACTATGGATTACACAGGCTCTGTGGCTGGCTGGCTACAAGTCTCCGGTTCACCTGGGATTAATCAGCCACAGAACCTGTGTAATCCACGTGTGTCCTTCAGTAAGGGATGTTCTGGCAACTCTGCACAGGAAGTGGGCAGCCACAGGCGGGCGGCTCTAGGACACTTGTCCACTCTTGTGGGCATCCAGGAGAATAGGCAAGTGTGCTGCTTCTGGTCTCTACTCTGTGCATATGGAGCTCCCAGTCCTCCTGATTGTATAGTTTCTCTGCCCTCTACCTCTGTGGGGAAAGCACTCCATCCACTCTGGACCTCATTCAGAGCCGGACGCTATTTGCGCTCGCTCGTTCAGAAAAAGGGGCCGGCTATTTAAATTGATCGTTCGCTCTTTGTGGTCTGTTGACGCCTCTACGTCTGAACGAGCGAACGAAACATGCGGTCATTATTTTGTAAAAAACGCCTCCTGGCCGCTCGTATCATTCGTCATCTCCGCTATTTATTAGATTAATCGAGTACATCGAAAGGCGAATGAACTGCTCGCTATTCTTGTGGTTGCATGTACTACTGCAATCATGCGAGCAGTTCAGGCTAAAAGACAACCAAGTGACGTGGTCAATGACGCTGCTTTGTTAATTATGCACACCCTTAAAATGCCCGTTTTGACCGTTTGGCACGCCTGCGTTCTGATCTCCACTCCCCGTTTTCAAGCACCTTCCCCTGTTACCACCCACAAAACGCCTCATCCTGTCACTCAAATTAGCAGGCATTCGCTATTTTGCGAGCACACAATTTCTGACCGCACTGACTGGTTCGCACATGCGTATTACAACCCATATGCATGCGCAGATGTGCGAACAACGAACGAGCGGCCGCTTACGAGCGGCTCTGAATCAGGCCCTCTGTCTCTGTCTTTGGAGTCTCTCCTAACGGGACTCTCTTTAATCCAATCTTCTCCGGAGACCTCCTTAGGGGTATTCCTCTCTACTCCCCAGTAATCGACTGTCGATGGTTTAGCAGAGGCTGATTGTGAGTGTTTTCACCATCGATGGCCAGATGGTATAATATGAAAGGCTGATTCAACCAGGAACGCCAGGGAGAGAACGCACGCACTTGGCCAATGTTTTTGTTCTGCACATGCGCAAACTAGTCAGTGCTATCGGGTTAGGGTACACAGACTACACGTAGTGTGCACGAAGACCCTTCCGATATTGGTTGACAGGAAGTGCCGTTTGTGGGTGGTGACGGGGGGTGGTCAGGCAAACACAGGCGTTATAATGCCGTTATAGGGGCGTGCATAATTAAGGCAGTGCGGCAGGATACGCAGCCATACCATAAGCTGTACACAGGAAGCGCCCAAAATCCTGCAGCAGGTTAGGTCAATTACTATTGTGCGTATGAGTCCGATGGTTCTCGATGTTACCGATGTTTATGCTATCTTGCGTACTGATCAGGCTGTGAGTAAAGGGAGATGGGCGGCTTAGTATGGGGCTGGGTGTCTCCATCTTGTGCTGCGGTCTCTGTGCGTATGCACTGATTAGCATATTCTCGCAGCAGACGGGCGCGTGCGTCTGCTAGCGTGCGTTCCTTGCTGAATCAGGCAAAGCCTAATGGTGAAACACAAATGCATTTTGCGTATGCGCGGACACCAACTGCGCATGTGCAAAACGCAAACCATTGAGGGCTCAGCACCATTGCTGGGTTTTTTTTTCAGATGGTTCAAAACCACCGACCAAGTCCCCACTACTCCCCAGTGACTTATTCAGACCCCTCCCCCCATTTCTCGGTGCCATTTTGTCTCCTGCCCTTTCCCTAACATCCTTGTTTCAGCCCTTTGTCTCTGCAAACTATAGGGCTGATGGCATGGCGACATGGCGCAGGGGGGTTACACTTAAGAGAAAAAAAAAAGACACAGGCCCTCATTCAGAGCCGCTCGTAAGCGGCCGCTCGTTCGTTCTGACCGATGTTCGCACATCTGCGCATGCGTACGGATTTTAATACGCATGCGCGAACCAGTCAGTGCGGCCGAAGATCGTTTGTTCGCAAAATAGCGAATGCCTGCTATTTTGAGTGACAGGAGGAGGTGTATGTGGGTGGTAACAGGGGAAGGTGTTTGAAAACAGGGAGTGGAGATCAGAACGCAGGCGTGCTTAAAGGTCAAAACGGGCGTTTTAAGGGTGTGCATAATTAATACAGCAGCGTCATTGATCACGTCACTTGGTTATTTTATAGTCAGAACTGCTCGCAAAATAGCGGTAGGGAAAACCAGCCACAAGAATAGCGAGCAGTTCATACGCTGTTCGATGTACTCGATTAATCTAATAAATAGCGGACATGACGTATGGTGCGAGCGGCAAGGGGGCGTCTTTTTCAAAAATACGACCGCAAGTTTTGTTCGGTCGTTCAGACATGGAGGCGTGAACAGACCGCAAAGAGCGAACGGTTCATTTGAATAGCCACCCCTTTTTGTTGAACGAACGACCGCAAATAGCGTCCGGCTCTGAATGAGGGCCTCAGATTGCAGAAAGCCGCACATGGGCAATGGGAAAAACAGACGCTGAAACAGAGAAAAGTCTTACGTTACCATGTAACAAGGTTCCTCCAGTGATTACTGGAAGCCACGTCATGTATTCTGAACTCCTTGTGTAACGTGACAGCTGGAAACCACCATCAGTGACTCAGGGATAGTTAATAAACATCATTATCTCATTTCTCCAGCATGAAATCTGTAAACTGTGATATTTAAGTGCAGTGAAACGTATGGAGAAATCTGTGTTTTCTGTAACTTTTCACAGTTTACTGAACTGATGGTTTCTGCCATTGTCACCAATGAGACTTTTCTCCAGATCATATTTATATAATGGTGTTTGTGTAAAAAAAAAAAAAAAAAAAAAGAGAGATCTTTATCTCTGAACGTATCTTATCTCCCCTGATTGGTTTCTCATGTCAGATGGATGTTGATTCAGGGACTCCCCTCTTTGTCATGTTTTCCCCATGATTCTTTGCTTCCTTGGCTCCTCCCCTATGCCGCGCTCGTTAGCCTGTGTTATAGAAGGAGAAGCTTTACAGGACCTTTGACGTCACAACCACCTGACCCTCAACCAAAGAGGCAGGGACATGGTTTATATTGGGGGGGCCAAAAGTGTCAGCTCGCCACACTTCAGACACGGTGGCACTGCTCACTCATCGCCGGTTTATATTCCCCCTCTATGCCCACGTGGACAGTAACACTGGTAGTGGACCAGTACCTACCATAGTAGTTATGTGACTGTAATGTCAGAGGTCCTTTCTGCAACTTGGATCTAGTAACAACCTGCTGGGTGTATAGACCAGATCAAGAGGAACTCAAGGAGAGTGGGCACATGGGAGATCAGCCCAGGAGGGTGAGAGTGGGCACATGGGAGATCGGCCCAGGAGGGTGAGAGTGGGCACATGGGAGGTCATCGGAGACCGGCCCAGGAGGGTGAGAGTGGGCACATGGGAGACCGGCCCAGGAGGGTGAGAGTGGGCACATGGGAGACCGGGCCAAGGAGGGTGAGAGTGGGCACATGGGAGACCGGCCCAAGAGGGTGAGAGTGGGCACATGGAGACCGGCCCAGGAGGGTGAGAGTGGGCACATGTGAGATCGGCCCAGGAGGGTGAGAGTGGGCACATGGGAGATCGTCCCAGGAGGGTGAGAGTGGGCACATGGGAGATAGGCCCAGGAGGGTGAGAGTGGACACATGGGAGATCGGCCCAGGAGGGTGAGAGTGGGCACATGGAAGATCGGCCCAGAAGGGTGAGAGTGGGCACATGGGAGATCGGCCCAGGAGGGTGAGAGTGGCAGCTGAGTTAGAGTCACAGAGGGAGTGACAGAGCAGCAGGGATGAAGGTTGGGGACAAAGTAGAGAGAGAGATACAATAAGTGACAATGGCCCTCATTCAGAGCCACTCGTTAACAGCAGTACGCTCGTTGCGTTCCGATGTTGTGAAACCGCGCATGCGCCGGTGTAACACTGCGCATGTGCGTACGGCAGATTGCGAGCTTTTTTTCACTCGTTCGGCAAATTGCGAACAGGAAGTGACATGTCAAATGTAATTGACAGAACAGGCCATTTTTGGGCGTTGACGGGGGTGGAGATGGAAAAACGCAGGCGAGGCGAGGCGTTTTTGGGGCGTACATAAATTAGCTCATGCGAACGTCCAATGTGTTCGTACCAACTCATACGCCACTGGCTGATCCTCTTTCCATTCAAACTGCTCGCACAGCTTAGGGTCTGGATTACTCGACCACAATGGCGATGGCCTTGTCCTTTTGCCCGGGCCTCCTCGATGTTTCATAGATTTATCACAGCTTGTCAGATAAACAATCAACTTTGGATTGAAAACCAGCTTGTAATGTTTTTTTTGTTTTTCCCTTTGTAATAGCACAAAACCGTACGCAGCTGAAAATCTCGGCTGCTAATTTCAGGATTACACAATCAATTAGCGTTTTTTTGTAGGAATGTATTTTACAATTTGGTTAGTATTTTTGCATTTTGGAACAATATTGTAATCATGTTTGTGTGTATTGTAACCTTTTGCATTGGGCTGCTTTTTTTTTTTTTATTTATTCCAAAGTGTTCCTTAAAATAACATGTTGTTTTAACCCTTGATTTTGGGAAAGTCCCAAACTCAGATTTCGTTTTTCCCTTGTGGGACAGAATTAACTATAAACCAATTGTCAATTAATGTCACAATACAGTTGAGAACAATTTGTAGGTTTTATTTGAAAAACACATTTTAAAACAAATCATGTGCATTGTCACGTACATTTTTGGGGTCCTTGTTACCCACTAATATTTGGCACATATTTTTTTGTAAAATTATATTTTTGGAACAAAAACGACAAAATAAAAAAAAACAATTCACAAGAAAGGAGAGGGAAATTTTGGCCAGAAAGGAATATGGGGCAAGCACAGAAGGAGTGTGGGCAAAGTAGCCAGTGCTGTCATCGTTTCTTTCCCCGTTTGGCTGGGGTAGGGTTGGCGCCAGACCGGCTCCGGGATGTCCTCTGGCTGGCCTGTCCAGAGGCAGATGTTGTGGCCTCTGGACTAGGCACAGGGCTAGGCACATTTGGAGGAATGGCTGTTGTTGTGCCAGAAGTGGAGGATCCTGATGTTCCGGCAGGAAGGGAGGTCGGCTCCACCATGTGCTTGCGAACGAGCTGCTCCAGGGCATTGGTGATTCTGATGTTGGTCCTGGTATTTTCAGCCAGGGCCTGACCAATGGTCACGTTGGCCGCCGCATTTTGCTCCAGGGCCTCAGCCACCCGTAGCAGACTGGCGTCCATCCTCTGCAGAATCTCCGTATGGGAATCCGATTTAAAATTGAGTTCTGTGAGGAGTGTCACTGCCTGCGAGGGGGATTGCCCAGGACTGGCTTCTGCAGGGTCCTCAGCCGGAAATACTGGTTCCTCCCCTGCAGAGCCAGCAGAAATTCTGCGGCCAAGGCTCCCCTCTGGAGCAGACTCATCCGCCTGTGTCTCTGTGAGAAAAAAGAGAAAAGAGGAACATTACAATCTACATTTTGTCACATTAACAATTCAGAGTTGGTTACATCACAACATTTACCTGGGACAACATGAGGAGCCGCAAAGTCTGGCATGTCCGTATCCATGTTGGACACGCCAAACACCTCCACATCCTGCACACACCCCTGTGCCAGCTCTTCCAAATCATTAAACTCCAATGACACAGGGGTGGGACCCCCACCTGTCCCCCTTGCCTGCCTAGCCCTGTCAGACATTTTTTGTTTCAGGCGATATTTGAAGTCTTGCCATCTGTGGGTGAAAAAGTAGGCATTATTCCTGCATTATTTTACCCTGTTTTTTTTGGGTGGTCAAGTTTTTACTTACCGCCGTTTGACATCCCGGGCTAGACAGACATAATCACCCACCCTATTGACAGCACTGGCTATCTCCTCCCACATTCTCCACTTCTGGCTTGCACTCATATTCCTGTCTGCCTGTGGCAGGATGTCCACACACTTCTGAACCAAAACCTCCATCTCCTTTCTTGTGAATTGTGGCTGCCTTTTCTTTTTCTCTGCTTTGCCCGGAATACTGGGCCCAGCAGCCTCTTCCATGTCATCCTCCTCACCTATTTTCAATAAAATTGTTAAATTTTAGCTTGCAAACTTTCATTATATTCTGTCTCAAAATAATCCTTGTTTGGAAATGCCAGAAAAACTTACCGGCCGCCTCTTGGCCATTGTTTGGCTGGTCTGTAGCCATTTCTCATACCAAAACAAGAAATACACCAGACCATTTTTTTTTGGTCGTGACGTATTTATACATGTGTCCTTATTATTCGTCCGCATCCTTGATTGTGCGTTCCTATGATCCCTCCTTAATTTGAGCGGGAAAATAAACACTATTTATGGCTTTGGCCGTCTCGAGTCTAGGTGGCGGGTGTTGGTTGTTGGAGGTTACGTTGGTCGGAGTGGATTGTTGGCGGGAATTGTATTTGGCGGTGTTTGGCGATTTTTTTCAGTGCGTTTTTTTTAGTTTATCTTTCCGTTCGCTTTTTTTGGTGTGGTTCTTTTAGTTGTGATGTATTTTTTTGGTAAGTTTTTTGCCGTCTTCCTTTTGTTCAGTTTGGCTATCCTTCTTTTATTTAGTTTTTGCTCGCTAAATTTTTCAAAATTCTCCTTTTGTAGGTTTCTTTTGGCTCTGCCCCAACGACCTTTTTGTCCGGTGACTTATATATCCTGTATTGGTAAGTTTGGATTTTCACTTGTTTGTTAAATGTTCATGTCATTTTTTACGCAACTTTTGTGCACCTTACAGTTTTTACTGTTGGTTTTGTGTTTCCTAAATGTCTGAACTAATTAGCGCATTTTTGTCTGCTTATTTTCTGTAGTTAAATTGCAAACTAATTAGCGCATTTTTGTCTGCTTATTTTCTGTAGTTAAATTGCGTACTAATTAGCGCATTTTTGTCTGCTTATTTTCTGTAGTTTAATTGGGTGATATTTACCGTTCCCAATCTTGGTTGTTGTTTGGGCCCCAAATTGTGGAAGTCTGCGCACTGTCGGTTTGCTCTTTGGAGAAATGTGTGTTTATCCCCTTTTATGTTTTGTCTTTTACCAAATTAAGAAGCCTAAATGGCCACCAAACATTTTTTCCTTGTTCGTGTTTTTTTTTTTTTAGGCTTTGTAAATCATGACAATACCCCGGCATGTAAGCATCATTGGATTGTATCGTAAAGATAAGTATTTTACGTTGTTTTTTGGGGCAAACAAACCATAAATTCAATTCTTGCAATTCATGTTGATCTTGGTCGGATTGTTGTGGCCATGCTCCCGGAAGCCGACCAACCTCAATCTCGTCCCAGGCGTAGGCATCGTAGGCGTGCAAGGCCCCAGATATATAGAACACGTGTCACCCTTTTTGGAATGCCCGATGATGAGGTGTTAAGACGCTACCGTCTTCCGCCCCAAATCATCATAGACACTCTCTCATTAATAGACAGTGATTTGGAGCGGCAAATTGACAGTCCTACAGCAATACCACCACTTACGCAATTTATGGCGGTGTTACATTTCTGTGCCTCAGGATCCTTTCAAACAACGGTGGGAATAGTTGCGGGAATATCCCAATCCTCCTTTTCCAGGATCCTGAGGGCAGTGATGGAGGCCCTTTTCAAGCACCTCCATCATTTTATTAAAATGCCTTTGGATATGGGTGCCCTTAGTGTGGCCAAGGCCAATTTTTACCAAATAGCTGGCTTCCCACACATCATAGGGGTTGTGGATGGTACTCACATACCACTTCAGCCTCCAGCACGGCTGGAGGCCATTTTTAGGAACCGCAAACACTATCACTCACTGAATGTAATGGTGGTATGTGATGCCTCCCTCCAGATCCTGTCCCTGAATGCAATATTACCCGGGAGTGCACATGACTCATTCTTCATCCGGGAATCAGGGATATGGCAAAAATTAGACAACCTACAAGCTGGTGATGCATGGCTTCTGGGTAAGTGGAGACCTTTAGTACATACCAATGCTAAGCTTGATACACAGTGTTCCTGATGTTGTCACTTCTTTTTCACAGGAGACAGTGGCTACACTTGCACGCCCTGGCTGCTCACTCCTTATTTGGCTCCCACACCAGGGCCACAAAGTAATTTTAATTCCGCACTTACAGCCACCAGGCAAGTGGTGGAGCGCTGTATCGGCCTTTTAAAAAGCCGATTCAGATGCCTTCACCGCTCTGGTGGCGAACTCATGTAGTTGCCGGATATGGTTTTGAAAATTGTGGTCCTGTGTGGGATATTTCACAACATCGCCATAAGGAGTGGTGTCCCAATGCAGCCAGAGGATGCCTTACCTGAGGATGGCCCCCCCGAGGTTGGTCAGAGGTCAGTATGTGGGGGGGCCATACGCGATGATGTGGTGGCCAGATATTTTAGGTAATTATTGGCACAAAAGAAGTTCTTTGACACAATGTCGTAAGGATTTTTTGAAACCATCAAATTAATTGTTTTTTTATTTCCCATCTTGTGTTTTATTTCATAATCTTTTGGACTGAAACGATGACTACTTCCTGCTACCAAAAAATGACTTCATGGGGACACATTGGATATATATTCTGGACCCAATTTTGAAACGCAACATTTGTTGAATCATGTTGGCATGCTCATTCGTCAACCAGTTCTTGATTTTTCTTTTAATTTTTCTTATGGTGTTTGATGGTTTTTACATTTTGTTATCACTGTGTGTATTGTTTGTGAACCAACACTTTTTTTTGTTTTTTATGTGGTGAATAAATTTTTTGTTTTTGGAATCCCAAAAATTTTATTGTACATTACAAGCAAGTGTAAGCAAGTTCACCCACGTTAAATTTGCTTAAGGGTTAATCCTGTAATGTGGCAATTTGCACATTATTTAACTATGCTTTGTGGGTCCAAACCAACACCAAAAGGTATTATGTAGAATCAGTATGTTTTGGAATCTCGGCCTAAGCAGGTTTCCCACAAAATTGTAACATGTAAATTTTTTAAAGTAAAAAATAAAAATTGGAAACTCGCAAAACCTATTGTTAGTTTTAGCTGTTTCATGTGCCTGCTTTAAAAAAAACACCATAACACAATCTTAGTGACATTAGTTGCAAATACTTGCTGCAAGAGTCTACTTATGTAAGTTTAAACAATCTAAGATTTTGAGACAAGGAATGAGACTGAACTCAAATTTTAACTTTTTAATTAGGAAAACTAATTTGCGGGTTAAAAAAAAAAAATTAGGGACGAAGGATCCCTGCCATACGATCCAGGACCACCAGCAGGCCGATCACGTGCCCCCGCATAATTTGGACGCACCCGGCTAGGTCCGCCAAACGCCTCTGGTCCTCTGTGGGTTAGAAAATTGTGGTGCTTACTACAATGAATCCATAATTTATGAATCTCAAAAAAAACACAAGCAAAAGAGTTATCAAAAAGTGACAATAGTGTTGCAAAAAGCACATTTTAACAAAAACCCAGAAGCCCAAAAAAATGGTCAAACCTTAAAAAAAAAAAAAAAACGTAAGCCAGACATACAAGTTTGACTGTTTTGCCATGTGGGATATGTGTATGGGGAAATCAGCTGTGAAATGTAAATACAAACAGATATATAACATAACTTTTGGAAAACCAAAAAAAGGAAAAGGCACAGACAAAGGATTAGATCAACACATTTTCAACAACAAAAAAGGATAAAAGGGAAACATACCGTTCTGAATGACGGCTGGCCTCGAAACCACTCCCTCGTCCTCCTCGGAGGTGGTCAAGTTTCCCAAGGAGGTGGGAGGGGTGATCACCGATTCCGGAGATAGGGTGGTCAAGAGAGGGGTGGGTTGAGGGGAGGGGGAATTGGGATGGAGGGGAACTAGCACAGAGGGATGGGCGACAGGGTCTGGGCAGGCTGGGGAGGAGGGGGAATTTTGGGTATTTTGGGGAGAGGAGACGAATTTGGCTGGGGGTTGGGGAGAGGGGACGAGAGCGCCGTCTTTGTCGGCGATGACGCCGTAGTCTTCGCTCTGCCCCTAAATGATGGAAAACAAATTGGTTAGTTTAGAACATCACCTTGTTAAACACTAATTGTTTAACCCAAAAAAATTAAAACATGCACATGCAGATATGAGTACAAAGAATAAACAGGCCATACAAGAAAACATGCACACACAGATATGAGTACAAAGAATAAACAGGCCATACAAGAAAAC
Organism: Taudactylus pleione; assembly: GCA_031769625.1. Classification (NCBI taxonomy): domain Eukaryota; kingdom Metazoa; phylum Chordata; class Amphibia; order Anura; family Myobatrachidae; genus Taudactylus; species Taudactylus pleione. Next base: position 285,446 of record JAUIMM010001530.1, on the reverse strand, counting down.
ATGCACATGCAGATATGAGTACAAAGAATAAACAGGCCATACAAGAAAACATGCACACGCAGATATGAGTGCAAAGAATAAACAGGCCATACAAGAAAACATGCACACGCAGATATGAGTACAAAGAATAAACAGGCCATACAAGAAAACATGCACACGCAGATATGACTACAAAGAATAAACAGGCCATACAAGAAAACATGCACACGCAGATAGGGCCACAAAGATAAACATGAAAACCAAAGACAAAAAAACTTACTTTCCGCTATCCGCATGCGAAAGCATGCCAGCAAGCAGGGCGTCCGCCGTTGAAGGTCGGACCACCTGCGCTCCAGCTGGCCGATCTGGCGGCGTGAGCCGAAGGAACGCAGGCGTCCACGAACCTCCGCATAGGTGGCACGCTTTTCACGATTGGTGTTGGGGGGAGGCAGGCTGGTGATCCGCCTGTCCATCACCTCTGTTAAAACCAGGAGCTCTCGTTTGGTGAATGCAGAGGCTCTCATGATGGCAATGGTGTATTTTTAATAAAACAGTTTTAATAAAGACCAGAAAATAATTTTGATTGGCTAATGTAGTTGGGAAATTAACAGGAACCATTCTATTGGTTAGTGTATGAGTCATGTGTTCGACAGGGCCACAAATCTATTGCGAGTTATGATAGGCTTGATGCAGTGACATGCGTAAGCAAATTTAAATAAAGAAATGAACCCAGTAAAATATTCGTGGGTAATAACACAAAAAACAAATGGATAATTGGCTCAAACATGTAATTTGGCAAAAGAAAGCGAATGTTTAAGCCGTACGTATTCTGCGGGTCAACACAAACACGGACAAGAGTAAAGTTTAATGCAATTCAAAAAAAAAAAACACGTGAAGAGCAATTAAGCTAATTGATATATTGATTGGCATGATACGATTGAGGGAGGTAGGCAGAATGAACGAGCAGGTAATCGGAATCTGACAGGGCCACTTCCAGGTTGGACTTGTGTGTGCGTTCCCTGCAAGCCACATTGGGGATGTACGCTCGCTATTTGGCTCGCTCGTTAGCTAGAGGAGGGGTCAGTAGACTTTGGGGTGGAATTTTAGGTGCGTTCGAAATTACGTGCGAGCGCTTAAATTTACATATTTCGGCACGTACGCCGAACGTACGAATGGCCACTTGCGTCCGGGTCTGAATCAGGCCCAATGTGCGAGAGAGAGGAAGGGGAGAGAAACAGAGTGCTGCACACTAATAAAGAGGGACAGCCTGCTGCCAGGGGATGCAGTCAGAAAGCTGACATTCAAAATGCTGACCGCCACCTGTCTAATCCCGGCAGGGGTCTAACGACGCCTGTCATTTTACCTACCTACGCCGGGAGCCCGACGCCCGGCATACCGATCGAAGGTAGACCGGGCGCTGGGTGTGGACAACCACCCGGGGGGGGGGGGTTGGGGGCTCCTGAGGGTGACTTAGGGTTAGGCACCCCCCGGGAAGGTTAAGCTAGGGAGGGAGGTTAGGGTCAGGTATCCCCCTGGGAGGTTAGGGTCAGGCAGCAGGGAAGTGGGGGGGGGGGTAGCTTTAGACACTTAGGGGGTTAGGCACTAGGGAGGGAGGTTAGGGTTAGGCACCCATAAAGGAGGGTTGGGGGGGTTAGGTTAGTTCGTACTTACCTTTAGAGCAGTCAGGAACGTCACTCTTGCCAGGCTTGTGGCATCGGGATTTGAACCGCCGGACATTGTGCCAGGCACGCACACTAGCTGACAATCCATGTCTCCTGCACAGGGCAGCGCAGGAAGTGCTACATGATATATGACATTCTCGGGTCTGGAGTAGGGATGGGCGTCGGAAGCCCACCATCAACGGTAAGTAACCATCGCATCGAAAGTATTTGATGTATCAAACTAATCATTTGACTTGTGCATGCGCAGTACCGCGGCGGGCAGGGGACGACACTGGGGGCATGATGCGGTGGGATTGAAGGCGGGACCTGCAGTGGTCCGCGTGGTAAGATGCCCGATGCTGAGAACTGCAGACAGGGAAAGAGCAGCTCTCAGCATTAAAAAAAAAAAATGATTAGATTGCGGCGTTCCAATGATTGCCGCCATTGAATGGTAATGATTCGATGGTCTTTTTGATGGTTAATTTTAACCATCAAAAAGACCATCGAATCATTACCATTCAATGGCGGCAATCATTGGAACACCGCAATCTAATGGAAAAACCACGTACATTACAAGAAAAACATTGATGGTCAGCAAACATCGACCAGTGATGTCCATGAGACAGGATATGGGGCAGGAGGTTCTCAATGTCATTTTTGTCTGCCCAAAACAGAGAAGGGAGAGATATACTGTGGGCTGTGGTAATAATGCCACCCTCCGAGCGCCCGGCCACTGGTGGTTCTAGACCCCACACAAACTCCCACTTCACACCGGCTGCAACCAACAGCCCCAGCACTAATCCCCCCTGCACATCGTCCCCTGCCCCCAGCCCCCACACAAACCCCCCCTGCACATCGTCCCCTGCCACCAGCCCCCACACAAACCCCCCCTGCACATCGGCCCCAGCCACTGGCCCCCACACAAACCCCCCCTGCACATCGGCCTCTGCCACCGGCCCCCACACAAACCCCCCCTGCACATCGGCCCCTGCCACCAGCCCCCCCACAAGCCCCCCCTGCACATCGGCCCCTGCCACCGGCCCCCACACAAACCCCCCCTGTACATTGGCCCCTGCCACCGGCCCCCACACAAACCCCCCTGTACATCGGCCCCTGCCACCAGCCCCCACACAAACCCCCCCTGCACATCGGCCCCTGCCACCAGCCCCCACACAAAACCCCCCTGTACATCGGCCCCTGCCACCAGCCCCCACACAAAACCCCCCTGGACATCGGCCCCTGCCACCAGCCCCCACACAAACCCCCCCTGCACATCGGCCCCTGCCACCGGCCCCCACACAAACCCCCCCTGCACATCGGCCCCTGCCACCGGCCCCCACACAACCCCCCCTGTACATCGGCCCCTGCTAACGGCCCCCACACAAAACCCCCCTGTACATCGGCCCCTGCCACCGGCCCCCTGCACACTGGCTGCTGCCACCAGCTCCCACATCCAAAAAAAAAACCCTCCACTCTGACTGCTGCCAACAACCCACCCCTCCAAATGCCCGCTCGCCCCCCGCCGAGACCTCAGCTATCGCTACTGACCACGCTCCCCTCGACCGACCGCTATGACCAGCAAAGTCACATGGAAAAAAACAAAACAAACTTACCTTCTGACATCCGCGCCCGCTCTCCTCTCCGCTGGCACCCTCCTTGGCGTCTGACGACATCTGCCTCTCCCTGGTCCCACAATACACTTACCAGCGCATGCGCAGATAGGGGTCTATTTACTAAGCCGTGTTAGAAGATAAAGTGAATGGAGATAAGGTACCAGCCAATCAGCTCCTAACTGCCATGTCACAGGCTGTGTTTGAAAGGAGCTGATTGGCTGGTACCTTGTCACTGTTCACTTTATCTCCTAACACTGCTTAGTAAATAGTTCCCATAATGTTAAACAACAATTGCACATTACACCCATTAGTTCGCCAGGACAGGCCGTTTTCGCTTCGCCTGTCCCAGCAACAAATTTCTTTTAAATATGGGAGAAATAAAAAATGCGATGATATGCGAAATCTATGGGCTTCATTCAGAGGCGGCCGTACGGTCTACGACCGCCTCGATGTTCGTCCAGTGCGCATGCGCACGAGGGAGCCGGCTCCTTCGTGCGCATGTGTGAGACCCGCTACGACCGACAGCGCCGGTCGTAGCGGGTCTCTTTCCAAAGGGGGCGAGCTGTCGATGTTGATTGACAGCTCGCCCCATTTGGAAGGCGGGCCAGGGGGGGTGGCAGCCCAAACGGAGGCGTTCCCATGGGAACGCCTACCGTTTGGGGGAGGCCCCACTGACATCACTAGTGATGTCAGTGGAGAGCTTCCGGCCAGAAGCTCTCCGGGGTTTACGACAAGTGAGACCCTACCCTAGGGTCTCGTCGTAAGCCCCGATGGTCGCGATGGTCTATGACCATTGCGACCATCACCCTAGCGGTCGTTAGAGCTGTGGGTGTAAACCCACAGCCTAACGACCGAAACAGAGGCGGCCGGTCAGGATGCAAGCGGCCGCCCAGTTTCTGAGCGACCGCTTGCATCCTCCTACCGCCTCTGAGTCAGGCCCTATGTGTGTAGAAAGATAGCCGGGCCCTCCTACCGATACATCTGTCTGTTATTACCCAGCTTTGTTCTTATAATGTTTACAATTGTAAAGCGCAACGGAATATGCTGCGCTATATAAGAAACTGTCAATAAATAAATAAAATAAGTTTATTAAATCTCCCCCTGTGTCTTACTGCTCCCTGATCGCTCAGCATCTTCTTACTGATAATGTGACCACTCATATCGTACCCCAGTATTCTATACTCTTCCAGGCAGACATTGCTAGACCATGATGCTCTGCCCTATCAGTGACTACTGCTCATGTTGTGCTCCCCGGGGCAATGATGGGGAGCGTAGTGGGAACTGTACAGAAGGAGGCGGAGCTGTGGCTCACAGCATCCAATCAGATTGTCAAATTAAGCCAGACATCTCCCCCCCCCCCCCTAACCCCCCCGGCCTGACAGACGTCTCATCCTGGATGGTACAACTCACTATTTCTTTTTTTTCTTTTTAAACATCTTTTTCTTTATTAAAACTAGAAATGAGCGGTTCGGTGTTACTCGGTTATGTTCGGAGCTTGGGGCTTCATTCAGAGGCGGTCGGAGGATGCAAGCAGTCGCTCAGAAACTGGGCGACCGCTTGCATCTTGACCGCCCGCCTCTGTTGCGGTCGTTAGCCTGTGGGTTAACACCCACAGCTCTAACGACCGCTCCGGTGAAGGTCGCGATGGTCAGAGACCATTGCGACCATCAGGGCTTACGACGAGACCCTAGGGTAGGGTCTCACTTGTCGTAAGCCCCGGAGAGCTTCTGGCTCTGTCTGAGCCGGAAGCTCTCCACTGACATCACTAGTGATGTCAGTGGGGCCTCCCCCAAACGGTAGGCGTTCCCATGAGAACGCCTCCGTTTGGGCTGCCACCCCCCCCGGCCCACCTTCCAAACGGGGCGAGCTGTCAATCATCATCGACAGCTCGCCCCCTTGGGATCGAGACCCGCTACGACCGGCGCTGTCGTGCGCATGCTCTGTGGGGGGCCATCGACCCGGTCCGAGCGCATCGGCGCTAACGACCGGGTCTGAATGACCCCCTTAATATCCCCATCTTTTTGGCTAATCGGCTCTCAAATGTTTTGGATGGACAATGTGAGGAATCCGAACTTGTGCTAATTTGTCGAAAAAGAACAGAGTCAAAACCGAACCGCTCATCTCTAATTACAAAGCGCACTACTGATATACGGCTGCTACAGTAACAAGCGTAGACGGAAGTCAGGATACAGCTGCCGGGTGTCACATTGGAGTAAATATAATGGGTAACACAAGATCAAAAGGAACACAAATAAATAAGTGAACGAACGTTAGAAGAGAAAGAACAGAACAGGAGACCTGAATCCAAGAAGGAGGAGGGGAAGGGAGAGACGGACCCTCTCTGGCTGTACACAACATAATGCCGGCCATAATACACAAGCTGTCATGAATCGGAGGGGCTTAGGTACACGAGCGTATCTCGTACCGTAGCGTACCATGAAAACATTTCCAAAGTTACTCTCTAACCGAGCAGCTCTGAGTGACCCTCTCCTTCTGCAAGGCGGCCTCCAACCAATGTGTACGTAGCAATTAGGTTGTGGTACAACTAATGTCCTAAGTGCCCCCTCTCCTCCCCAGTAATAGCTCCCACCGCGGACCTGGAGAGATAAGACAGCTGTGGCGGAGGTAAGTGGGGCGTTGGCAGGGTGAGGGCATGATGAGGTGACCCAGTATACGTGTAATAGAGCAACAACAGTAATAGGGAAAACTCCTTTGTGGGGCACTCAGCAAAAATATATGAAAACATAATGTTTAATAAATACAATAAAACATGATACAGTGTAAGCCCCATTAGAGGTTCAATACATAGATGAGTCTTATGTAACGAGACCTGCACAAGGTCTCGCGGGCAGGGAACCGTCCTCGGCTTGTGGAAGCTCACAGATAATATAGGAAGTGAAATAAAAAGTTTGGGCTTAGGTGGAAGAGTAATTACATGATCACAGTCCCATAATGATACCCAATTGTACCCTATGCCATGTGGTGGCTTCATAGTGCACATAATGCTGTGTGCGGCCACCGCTGACTCCTTATACCAATAATATACCAGCGCTGTGACATCAGACCTCTCCATTATATGAGTAAGTGCACAGCGCAGCAAATCGTCATCCGCAGACCGTTGAATATGGTGGTGACTTGTCTCACATCCCAGCAGTGTAATAATAAATATATATATATATATATATATAGCCGCAGGGTGTTTGTATGCTTATAGTGCTGGCATGGTAATGGCTGTACAGAGAGGAAGGTACAGTAGATAGAACCATGGTCTGAGTGGAGAGCCCCCCGTGTAGTGAATAGAGGAGTGAGAGCACAAGGCCAGTCCTGATAGAACAAGTAAACAGGGTGGATCTGTTGGCGGGATCCGCAGTGCTATCCTGATATGCAGCCCGGGATACGTTTAATATGCCGACGGACGGGATCTCAGGCGTCGATATACTGTCGCCGGAAGCCCAACGCCAGGCATAATGCCGGCGCTGCTATCCCCAAGATGTCGGCATCCCGACCCCGCCATCCTCAAAGGTAAGTATACGGGTAAGTATTACACTTAGCCCGGGGATGGGGGGGGTGTTAGGTTTAGGGACCCCCTGGGGAGGGTTAGGTTTAGGGTGTGAGAAGGGGGGTAAGGCACCACCAGGGGAGGTTAGGGATAGGCACCACCAGGGGAGGTTAGGGATAGGCACCACCAGGGGAGGTTAGGGATAGGCACCACCTGGGTAAGGTTAGCATTAGGTACCACCAGGGGAGGTTAGGAATAGGTTAGGGATAGGCACCATCAGGGGAGGTTAGGGATAGGCACCACCAGGGGAGGGTTAGGGGGTGGAGAGGGAGAGGGTTCCTCTCTGCGTTATTGGCCCCTGGACTGGGATGGAAGGCGGCCATATCTTAATGCTATACCTATAGTGGTACAAGAGCAGAACTTCCTTCCTGCGAGCCACCATTTCCTGAAGACACTGCTGTGAGATGGTGACAGTTCTGTATCTCCAGCTTTTCCCACATTCCACAAGTAGAACAGTTTTTTACAAATATCGGGAAAACTCATCACCAGCGATCATGGTAATAAATATACCCATCAGAGGCTCTATGTGCCCCCTGACAATGGCAAATACTAAGGGTCTCCTGGTGGTAGTGCTGGGCTGCAGAAACCAAATATCGGGAATGCTCATCCACAGCAACTAGTATAAACGCCTGAGAGCTATAACGGCGTCAGCCAGACTCCAGAGCGCGACAACACAACCTGCTCAAAATGTTCATCACTGATCTTCCAGACCGGGGAACTGAAAAGTCCCTTGCAGGGTTCTTACTCTGCTTTATATATATATATATATATATATATATATATATATATTTTATATATGTGTCTATAAGGTTTTACAGCGCCAGTGGTATGTGATGTAACTAGGATATCAGTATCTAAAGACAAAGCCTGATCCCCCACAGCAATTGGGGTGTCAGCTCAACCTGATTTATTTAAGTCGTGGTCAGTGACTTATTTAAAATGATGTGAGAACAATGTGGTTAGGTCCGAGCGCCTTAAAGTGCTTTAAAGTGCAATAAATGTGCAAACAATCACTAAATGAATGTGCAAAATGAGCAATATATACGTCTATCAAATCGATCTAGACCATAAACAAGTATTTATAAAAATACCAATTTAATAAATACAATCAACATAAAAACATGAATAGAAAGACATAATGACACTAAAAAAAATATTCTAGAAATAAATATAAAATAAAAAATGCACAGTTGTTAAAAATTGAAAAGCTTATCTTATTTCATATATAAGGAGGGTATAACGGACTTCTTCAAAGTTATTGACGAAACGCGTTGGGATCCTGCACCCCACCTGACCATACCCTCCGTATATATGAAATAAGATAAGCTTTTCAATTTTTAACTGTGCATTTTTTATTTTATATTTATTTCTAGAATATTTTTTTTAGTGTCATTATGTCTTTCTATTCATGTTTTTATGTTGATTGTATTTATTAAATTGGTATTTTTATAAATACTTGTTTATGGTCTAGATCGATTTGATAGACGTATATATTGCTCATTTTGCACATTCATTTAGTGATTGTTTACACATTTATTGCACTTTAAAGCACTTTAAGGCGCTCGGACCTAACCACAATGTTCTCATATATATATATAAAGAATACCAAGAGCTGGCGTAGAGCACCTACTGTGCTTATATAACTTATTATAAAGTGCTAACAATATAAAGTGGTTTTGTGCAATTTTTTTGTGGTGCCTATCCCTAACCTCCCCTGGCTCCTGTGGGGTATCCAATATTTATACCCCCTCTAATAAGGACAAACAAGGATTGACAGAGCTCCACTTCTGTCATTACTGCTACATTACCAGGAACTATTAAGAAAACCGGAAGTGATGTCACAAAGGAGCTCTGTCAATCCTTGTTTGTCCTTATTAGAGGGGGTATAAATATTGGATACCCCACAGGAGCCAGAATATCCCTTGAAGAAGTCCAGGATACGGACGAAACGCGTTGGAGGCTCCTATTCTCTTTCCATTCATGAACTTGCCATTTTATCAGATAAGCCACGTTTTTTATTCCTATAAATTTATAGTCCTGTTTTATATATACACATTTTTGACCATGGTTTTATGTGTTTTATGTCATTTATCCTTCATGTAGGAGGATATCTCTTGTTGTGTCTGATTACAATTAATTTATGTCATTTTAAATGAATTTTTTGCACTTTTATTGATTTATACTTTAAATTATTTATGCATTTTTCTGCACATTTCTATGGAATATTATGGCTATTAATTCAGTGTTTGCAGTAGCACTTTAGTCATACAGACCGTTTTATAAGTTATATACTGTATATTAATAATTCCATGGGTATTTAAGGATATTGGTAATTTGATATTACTATCCTTGCACTAGCACTTTAATTGCACGATACCACTTTATATTGTTAGCACTTTATAATAAGTTATATAAGCACAGTAGGCGCTCTATGCCAGCTCTTGGTATTCTTTATTTGTTTGTATATGTAACAGATCACCACTGGTACATTATTTTGCTGGTTGAGCTGACACTCATATTTTCTTTGGGGGTGCATTATAACTGTGTTACACTATTACAATTTTTTATGTGAGATAAAAAGACACACAATTGATAAAATATTACATTGAGGGATTTGTACCCAATTGGCACTGTGATCTTCTACTGTACATATATATATATATCTCCATCTACATATTGGGATCTGTTTGCATTTCCACAGCTGTCCCTAAAATGTGTTGCGCACGTTATAACCTCACAGCGGCAGAAATCCCGCATGTGACGTGCTCCTTGGCATCATCATGCCATTCGGAGCAGAAGAAAAGAAAAGTCTGTATAATAAAAAAACAAATTCTCTTATGTATCAACAGTAAAACACAGATCAATAAATGTGTTATATTTCTCCCGCTGGGGCCACTGCCAGGGAGATTATTACATGACAACAGGGTTATTATTCATCGTATGACAAGTCGCAGGGCGTCGCGTCACTTTGTGCAATACCACAGTCCTGGCCCCTAAGGGGCCCATTTATCATTAAGTATTTGCATCTTATTCCACGAAAACACCCATTTTCGGGGGGTAACGGCAAATATTTAGTAACACCCCCATGTATGAGGGAGAGACAGCCGCAGATATCTCGCTCCATTCCCACCGGCAGCCGCAGCCGATGCGCACAGATTTACCAACTTCCGGAATGTGAAGTATTTCGGAGATTGCCCCCCGCAGCTAACGCCATCTGAAGATGATGTTAGCCTGTTGTACTCTATGGGCTACACCGCGCATAATTAGCCAACAGAGGGGTCCCCCAGAAACCTCGCCGGCAATGGCGGCCGTGCATGTGAAGTCAGCGGGACTGCGCATACGCAGTAGCCCAGGCGGCACTCCTGACACTTCGCAGGGATTTTCGGAGAGCCTGTCCCTGCATGTGCCGGATGATATGATCGCATCTTGCAATGCGGTCACAGGCGGAAATGTCATGCCCAGATCCAACTGCAAATGTGATCCTTAATAAATGGGTCACTAAGGGGGGAGGGTCTGTCCCATAGATTGCGTTCAGGAGACACCTGCTGGGCCCTCAGGACACACCTGCTGGGCCCTCAGGACACACCTGCTGGGCGCGCAGGACACACCTGCTGGGCGCGCAGGACACACCTGCTGGGCGCGCAGGACACACCTGCTGGGCGCGCAGGACACACCTGCTGGGCGTTCAGGACACACCTGCTGGGCGGGCTCAGGACACACCTGCTGGGCGGGCTCAGGACACACCTGCTGGGCGTTCAGACTCTGGATCTGTGCAGTCAGAGAGCCTCAATGAGACGATAGAATAACGTTTATTAAAGCTAGGTACACGCTAGGTCGACGGGTTGGCCGTCTTATCTGACGTAAGTGTATACACACTTACCTATCCTCTGCCTTATGTGCCGTGCTTTACAGCTCAAATGGACGGGCATTTAAATTGCCCACCCACTTGGGCTGTCAATTACCACCAGGTGCCCGCAGCATGTGTATATCTGAAGATATATCTGCCATTGGCTGTGCTGCACGGACGGCGCGATATGTCTGTGCACATATCGTCTGTACTCGCTGGCTGACGGGCACACGATTTATCACCCCTTCAGATGAACGCCGGTTTTGTCGGCCAGTGTGTACCCAGCATTACTTACTATCACAGCCATGAGACGTACAATAGCTCCTCCCATTATATACTGCCAGTGCCGTAGAGAGCTGTGGCGGGCCCAGGTACAGAGGGGGCGTAGCCTAATTGCGGGAGGCGTGGCCACACCCCCACAAGTAAACCCCCCCCAAAAAAAGTTTTGCTGCACGCCGGGGAGGCGGGCGCTGTAAGTCCCTCAGCCCGGCGCAAAGCCAGGCGGGGGTGCGATCAGTGTGATCGCTCCCTCCCACTGCAGCTCAGCACACGCTGTGTGCTGGGCTGCTGAGAGAGAGAGAAGGGAGGGGGGGCGGTGCCAGACCCGGGCCCCTCAGGAAGGCCGGGCCTGGGTAATCTGTACCCGCTCCCCCTCCCCACTCGGTACCCCTGTGTACTGCTAGTTATCAGCTTTATTACACTAGAACAACGCGATTGGTTGCTATGGGCAACATTTCTTCTAAAACTCACTTCTAAAAACTCTCACTTTAGTAAATGTACCCCTAAGTGTTTATGCCTAGGGTGCGATCATGGGGACTGCTGAATAGTAGGGATGCAGCTGCAGAGAACATATAAGGAGCTCCTATACAACCTGATGTGGAAGGATAGTGGTGACAGCAGCTGCATTTTATGGCTGGGTTTGGTTTAATGGCCCCGCAGTAGTTCTGGCAGTTATAAAGGTATCTGGTGCCACCTAGTGGAAGTTTGTAATATTACAAACAGTTTTCTTTATTACAATTAGAGCCAGATTCATTCAGCCAACTGTGGCTCTGCGAGGAAACTGGGGGGCGGTTTCAACCCATCCACTGCCGGCGGTTTTCACCTCCAAACCGCTGGATTGACTATTCCACGTTTTGAAGTGTTGATCGAAATCCACCAGTGGTGCCCCTCCGGAGAAACCCACCACAACACCGCTGCATTGATCCGGCCAATCAGAAGGGGAGGACTCCCAGGACACCTTTCATGAGGGCAAACATTATGTAATGGTGGAGGAGGAAACAAAATAATAATACATGTATAAGGGCAATTATTATTTTTATTCTAATTAGGTTCAAAAACCAGGTTTAATTTCATTACCCACTTGGCAGGTCGTGTGTACCCTGACATAGTCGCTAACAAGGGAACCAGTCAGAATCGCCCACTGGGCAGCTGTAGGACTATAATCTTCCAGCAGCAGCTGAGGGACCTGCCAGCCCCTCTGCATTCCTGCACCCTCCCCCAATGTCTGCCATGCTGCCAATCACTGATCGGACAGGACCACCCATTCCGCCGGGGAACTGCAGAGCCGCAACCACTCGATCATCGATGGATTGCTATATCGACAGTCACTATTGAAAATCGATATTATTATGCGTTTCAAAAAAATGATAAAATTGCGCTGGATAAGTTATAACTAGACCTAATTCAATCATAAACAAAACAATTTCCCAGTGGTTTTTGAAAAAAATATTAGCCAAGCAATATGGAATTATTAATTATATTAAAGGGCCATATTCATTGTTTTTGAAAATATATACATATTTATACAGGGGGCAAAATTTATTATTTTATGGTTCCATAAATGTTGACCCCGTCATAAATAAAAAAATTTAAATCAACAATATATCCGCTTTATTATAATGAATAAATTACATTGCCCCCATAGGAGCATTATTAATGCTACTTTCCTCCAATACATTTATTTACAAACAGCGGTCAGTCCTATCTTGCCGGCTACAACCACTCACAGTACCGGATTAACAACAGGAGCCCCCATACATGAGGGCCCTCCGCACATAGCTGCATAATGAATGTAGGGGGCACTGTGACATGTGACCTGAGGGTTCTCTGTGGCACACTTAGAACTGGGGGCACTATAGTGTGTTTAACACATTTGTGACCCTTGGAGAATTTACACATTATGCTTTATAATAACATAAACAGTATTTCTCATTGACAAACATATTGGTAGGCCCCACGCGATGTAGTTAGCAGACCAGCGGATCCCGACGCTGGAATACCGACACGGGACTTAAGATAGGCGTTGAAATACAGACGCCTATCTTAATCTCAATGCCGGAACACAGACAGAGGCCAGCCCGAACCAGGTAAGTCTGGGGCATCTTAGCGGTTAGCCGCAGGGGGGAGGGTTAGGTTTAGGTACCATAGCGGGGTTAGCGTTTGGTTTTGGGAGGGGTTAGGCACCATTGGGGGGGTGTTAGGCACTATGGGGGGGTTAGGTTTAGGCACTAATGGGGAGAGTTGGGGTGGGTTAGGTTTAGGTACCATATCGGGGTCAGCGTTAGGTTTTGGGGGGGTTAGGCATCATTGGGTGGGGGGTAGGTTTAGGCACTTATGGGGAGGTTTGGGGTGCAGGGTGGGGAGGGTTAGGTTTAGGTACCATAGCGGGGTTAGCGTTAGTTTTTGGGGGGGGTTAGGCACCATTGGGGGGGTAGGTTTAGGTACTAATGGGGAGAGTTGCGGTGCAGGTTGGGTTAGGATACAAGAAGGGAGGGTAAGTTTACTTACTCGATCCATCGGGTAACCAACCTTCGGGATACCACTGTCTGTACTATGACAGCCGGCATTACATACCCATTCCGGGGCCCACAAACCTTAATCCAGCCCTGACCACTACTTTAGTCTGCTGGACTATTCTGGGGCTTTTTCTGGTGGTTTAACAAAACTGTTGTTTGATGAATCTGATGTTTTCCCATTCTATACTAATGAAATATCAGGATGGTGCCGTGTCCGATGGCGGATTCTAAACTTCATATTTCTGCAAAACGCCACAATCAGGTTCATGCCACCTCGTACCTCAGGACCCTGTTCATCAGCCAGGAATATAGCCCCAGAATGGAGTGGAGAGGGGTAGGCTGTATCGCCAAGGCAAAGCTCCTTATACATAGGTGGTGTAGTACAAAGTCTCATTATCTGAGAGAAATAAGCATTCTGCCATCCACTCTGCGACCGGTCTGCCCTCTCTCGTCCATGTAGCAGTGGTTTTACAACGTTGTCTTCTGGTTCCCATTTACAGTCTTGTCTGCCCCTGCGGGTGTCATCACTAGCCGCCCCCTGCGGGTGTCACTAGCCGCCCCCTGCGGGTGTCACTCAGTCAGCAGACACTCAAGGTGCAGTAGAACCAGCAGACCCCGTCACCTGCCCCTGGAGCCCCTTACTTCTGGGTGTCTGGTGTAGCTCCTGCTGGGGGCAGACTTCTTCATATCAGTACTGCAGGGAACGGATTAGGGATTTAGCAGGAACAGGCGTCATGCAGGATCCTGTAAGCAGAATGGTGCCGATTCCTCCTATACAGTGGCCACCACAGTGGGGCAGTATAAGATACGAGGAACGTGAAGGAGTAGGGTAATTAGAACATGTAACTGTCAGGATGCGGTCTGGGATCGGTCGCTACTCACCGCAATGCCGGCTTCCCCTGATCTCCCGGGCGGTCAGATGCCAGGTGGCTCGCTCAGTATCATCCCCGGGGTCTGCCAAGACTTCTATGCGATGCTCCATTACAGGGTTTTCCGCGGCTGCGGTCATGGGTGCAGCCATGTTGTCTATCACCTGACCAGACCTTCCTCCAATGGTAGTCCTGCGGTCACACAGCTGATTCTTTCATCCAATGACCAGCTACCAAGGGGTATAAAGAGCTGAACTCCAGGAACATGTAGTCGCCTGAACAACTTCACTACTCCAGTGACTGGTTGCTATGGTATCATCCTAGGCTCCATACTGTGTTCTCTACCAGTGACTCTCTCCAGCGTGATTCACCAGTGCTACCCTGCGTCTAGATCCCCAGCGTTATATACCAGTACTACCCTGCATCTAGATCCCCAGCGTTATATACCAGTGCTACCCTGCGTCTAGATCCCCAGCGTTATATACCAGTACTACCCTGCATCTAGATCCCCAGCGTTATATACCAGTACTACCTTGCGTCTAGATCCCCAGCGTTATATACCAGTACTACCCTGCGTCTAGATCCCCAGCGTTATATACCAGTACTACCCTGCGTCTAGATCCCCAGCGTTATATACCAGTGCTACCTTGTGTCTGGATCCCCAGCGTTATATACCAGTGCTACCTTGTGTCTGGATCCCCAGCGTTATATACCAGTGCTACCTTGTGTCTGGATCCCCAGTGATTATACAGTATATACCAGTGCTACCTTGTGTCTAGATCCCCAGCGTTATATACCAGTGCTACCTTGTGTCTGGATCCCCAGCGTTATATACCAGTGCTACCTTGTGTCTGGATCCCCAGCGTTATATACCAGTGCTACCTTGTGTCTGGATCCCCAGCGTTATATACCAGTGCTACCTTGTGTCTGGATCCCCAGCGTTATATACCAGTGCTACCTTGTGTCTGGATCCCCAGCGTTATATACCAGTGCTACCTTGTGTCTGGATCCCCAGCGTTATATACCAGTGCTACCTTGTGTCTGGATCCCCAGCGTTATATACCAGTGCTACCTTGTGTCTGGATCCCCAGCGTTATATACCAGTGCTACCTTGTGTCTGGATCCCCAGTGATTATACAGTATATACCAGTGCTACCTTGTGTCTAGATCCCCAGTGTTATATACCAGTGCTACCTTGTGTCTAGATCCCCAGTGATTATACAGTATATACCAGTAGTACCCTGTGTCTAGATCCCCAGTGTTATATACCAGTGCTACCTTGTGTCTGGATCCCCAGCGTTATATACCAGTGCTACCTTGTGTCTGGATCCCCAGTGATTATACAGTATATACCAGTGCTACCTTGTGTCTAGATCCCCAGCGTTATATACCAGTGCTACCTTGTGTCTGGATCCCCAGCGTTATATACCAGTGCTACCCTGCGTCTGGATCCCCAGCGTTATATACCAGTGCTACCTTGTGTCTGGATCCCCAGCGTTATATACCAGTGCTACCTTGTGTCTGGATCCCCAGCGTTATATACCAGTGCTACCTTGTGTCTGGATCCCCAGCGTTATATACCAGTGCTACCTTGTGTCTGGATCCCCAGCGTTATATACCAGTGCTACCTTGTGTCTGGATCCCCAGCGTTATATACCAGTGCTACCTTGTGTCTGGATCCCCAGCGTTATATACCAGTGCTACCTTGTGTCTGGATCCCCAGCGTTATATACCAGTGCTACCTTGTGTCTGGATCCCCAGTGATTATACAGTATATACCAGTGCTACCTTGTGTCTAGATCCCCAGTGTTATATACCAGTGCTACCTTGTGTCTAGATCCCCAGTGATTATACAGTATATACCAGTAGTACCCTGTGTCTAGATCCCCAGTGTTATATACCAGTGCTACCTTGTGTCTGGATCCCCAGCGTTATATACCAGTGCTACCTTGTGTCTGGATCCCCAGTGATTATACAGTATATACCAGTGCTACCTTGTGTCTAGATCCCCAGCGTTATATACCAGTGCTACCTTGTGTCTGGATCCCCAGCGTTATATACCAGTGCTACCCTGCGTCTGGATCCCCAGCGTTATATACCAGTGCTACCTTGTGTCTGGATCCCCAGCGTTATATACCAGTGCTACCTTGTGTCTGGATCCCCAGCGTTATATACCAGTGCTACCTTGTGTCTGGATCCCCAGCGTTATATACCAGTGCTACCTTGTGTCTGGATCCCCAGTGTTATAGATCAGCACCATTCAGCATCTGGATCTCCAGTATTACTACTTAGTAATCACCTGCGTACTGGTCATCAGTGCTCTGCTCCACTATTATCTATTTACTATTCAGCCTGCGTACAAGTTCTCTAGAGTTAATCTCCAGTGACATCTACAGTGCAAGTCTGCATAGTGATCTCTAGGATCTCTCTCCAGTGAGGCACAGCTGTGATTCCCTGCATATCCTCACCAGCGTTAGTTAGTCCACAGGTCCACTCCTCAGTACTATTCTCTATTGTTATCTCCGGAGATACTCCGCCAGTGCCGGCCTCAGTACCTCGTTCCTGTCACTTAGGGCTCGATCCAATAGGTGCGAATGGAGAGTAGAGAGTTTGTTTCTTTAAACTCACACACCGCCGCGAAGCGCGCTCCCGACAATTCTCCATCCAATTAAAAATGCCTATTCACACTACTCGCAACGCCCTGTGCGAATTGACCGCCAAATGAGATTTGCGAGAAATGCATGGAAATGTGGAAAGACCATCCTGGACCCCCCAAAATGGATCATTTCGTTACCAGGACGGTATAGGAGGCTGCTTGTGGCCATTCGGAAGTTACTGTAGGTTTTGAAATGGTCACAAATGGCTGATTTGTGCTTTTTTTTTTTTTTTAAATGCAAGAAAATGATAAAAAAACTAAACTTTTTAGTTTAATCTCAAACGAATGAAACGAAAAATGCAAAAAAAGTAGGAAAAAGGTGATTTGGGGTACTTTGAGGGCACCTTGAAAAATGGAAAAAAAAATTCTTTCAACTATAAAATTATTGTAAGTAAATTTGGGGTGCCTAAACTGACCAAAAAGTTGATTTTGGGATAATTTGAGAACATTTTTTTTTTTTTTTACCTCAAAAAATGACATTTAATTATTGGACTAAATAAGCTAATTAGAAACTTCCAATTGTTTAATTGGTCATTATGGGGGTGTCCAAGGGGTTCAGCACAGCGTCCCCACGTTTTTAACCTTAAAATAAAGATTTTCCTTCCCATCTCTCACCCTCAGGGAGGTGGGAGTGGAAAGTTGTGAATTCAGTCTGACTGATCTGACTGGATGCGAATTCCAAAGTGAAAATCGCACCTCGCAATTCGCACCTAATAGGATTGACCCCTTAGCCTCCTCGCTAATCCCCAGGTACCTGACCAGAGGGTGCCACCTACTCACTGGTTGCAGCGAAATCCACATCCCAATTGGAGCGTTCACCAGGATTTAGCTTATGAGGAAGATGTACATCCAGCTGCCCCGCTTACTGCTACCTGTTCACCCTAGTACCCCGGCTCAGTTCCACGACTGAGGATCCCCAGTGCAGGGCTGTGACTGTAACCCTCTGAAATCAGTAAACACCTTAGAAATGATGAGTATCCCATGTTTGGGAGGATGTCTGTGCACCATCAGTTCACTCGCTCCCCTCTATAAAAATGTATCACGTTACCCACCCCTAACCCCAGTCCTGTTCCTCCAGAAGACAGAGGTGGAAGTGAGGAAGGGACAAGTCTCCCAATCTCCAGTTATGTGGGATACTTTATTCACTGGGTACCTTTTATTTTTACTTCAATGTATTGCCGATCTCACACATTGTAACCTGTGTAGTGCGCCCAAGATGGCTGCCTCGCCGGGTACTCGTGTGTAGGATGAACAGTGCATGGCTCTAATGATTATGTACGGATCCTGCATCTTGCTGTAGTATTTTGCATATCCCCCCCATTACGTGTCATCTGTCCCAGGCATTGCCTATCCCGCCCAATGTAACCCAAGTAGTGCGCCCAAGATGGCGGCCTCCCCGGTCCTCGTGTGTAGGATGAACAGTGCATGGCTCTAATGATTATGTACGGATCCTGCATCTTGCTGTAGTATTCTGCATATCCCCCCATTAAGTGTCATCTGTCCCAGGCATTGCCTATCCCGCCCAATGTAACCCAAGTAGTGCGCCCAAGATGGCGGCCTAGTCTGGTACCTCTGTGGGCAGAATGAATATACCTTGGAATTTATGACCCACAATGGCTGCATCACCTCTACTATATTCATGGTTTCTGTAAAGCGTTTTGAGTTCTTTTGGAGAAAAGCTCTATGTAAATAAAGTTATTACTACTATTAAATGCTCATTTCCCAGCCAGTGAACGTGTGATGGGTGTGGAATGCCCAGGGACGCTAGGCGGGCACAGGACAATTACTGTGTAACCATATACAATATGGGGTAGTTTCTGCAAGTCGTTGCATACATCACCAGCTGCGCTGCCCGTTAGGCTCATTGCATGTATATAGAGACACAGAAACGGTTACATATGTCCAAAAATGAACAAACTTTATTCCAAATGTAGAAAAAAAAAATAGATTCATCTGAACATCAACAAAATTTACACCAAACAGGCGAAGATTAAACTAAGCGGACGCCATCTTCTTCTGCGGCACTGCGCCCATTTCATGACCAGAATACTAACACGGTGAGAGGGGAGGTTTTAGAAGTCATGTGAATACAATTAATAAGTGTTCTCCCCTCTGACTTAAGAAGAGCAGAGTGACGACACCCGGAGACATAGTACAGAGACCGCTGAGGGATCAATTCACATTTCAGCAGCTCGTTTCTAGAACACCGCGGGTATCTCTGATATAGTGGTATATAACCGCGTACTTACGGAATACGCACACTGGAGGCAGACATTTTGTGGGCTGGGACCATTTTCATATTTGTGCTTCAG
This sequence comes from Taudactylus pleione, assembly GCA_031769625.1. Classification (NCBI taxonomy): domain Eukaryota; kingdom Metazoa; phylum Chordata; class Amphibia; order Anura; family Myobatrachidae; genus Taudactylus; species Taudactylus pleione. The sequence continues at coordinate 266,155 of JAUIMM010001530.1, read as the reverse complement.
TATGGATTCAACCCACAAAATGGCAGCCGCACAGTGTGAGAGAGACGCTTTGTTTTAAGACCCGACTCCCCCCCCCCCCCAGTAGTTTTGGTTTTTGGCCAAGCATAAAAATCAATATTAACCTTGCAGCAATAGGAAAGTGCATCAAACTTTAAGCCTTTAAACACTGTAACGTAACAATATCAACAGGCAATAAAAGGGATATATCAGCCCTATATATCAGCAGCAAAATGGTGGAGGGCAGAGAACACGTCCGTAGCCCATAACAAAGTCATCCGTCCATAATACTGGCTTCTCAAAGAGCGAATTACAGCCACACAGGACCCAATGCAAACGCCACGGACACTTCATTCCACGGCCAGAGCCGTACAAAAATATAAAAACAGTACAAAAATAAAAAACTACTATAACTAGGAGGAAAAAAGTGCAAATCCAAAGAGACGACTATGCAGAAAAGTGCCAACGCTAGGAACCATGAGCGACGAGGAGGTTTAGGATGAGGCCCCCCTCTGAGGGTGACCAAGCCGTACCCTCTAGTTACCCAGCAGTCAGTAGATTCTGGACAGAAAAGGCGCAGGTTGGTAGTATGGGCGAATCCGGCCATCCTCATATCTCGGCCTGCTCTTCATTACAAACCTATGGCGTCCATTCCAAACCTCTAGTGGAACCCGATTGGGTAACATGCCGTATGGATGGGGCAGGATGCCCATCCCAGGGAACTGGTGGTTATAGATGGGACCTGGACAGGATAAAAAGAGGAGAGAGAGTCAGACACAGCTCATTACACGCTACATGAATATTACTCAGATATTATGTGGGTGCGATAAATATCATTACGTCAGCCTGCACGTAACTAACAGCGCCATGGGAAAGTCGTGAGATTCAGGATTAGCTCGGTGTCATAGTGGAGAGCATTGCAGCAGACAAAGTGTGATTGGTGATATTAATAGCTAGCCATCTAGACAAAATACAGACCCCTCATTGGGTGTGTGACATAATACAGACCCCTCATTGGGTGTGTGACATAATACAGACCCCTCATTGGGTGTGTGACATAATACAGACCCCTCATTGGGTGTGTGACATAATACAGACCCCTCATTGGGTGTGTGACATAATACAGACCCCTCATTGGGTGTGTGACATAATACAGACCCCTCATTGGGTGTGTGACATAATACAGACCCCTCATTGGGTGTGTGACATAATACAGGCCCCTCATTGGGTGTGTGACATAATACAGGCCCCTCATTGGGTGTGTGACATAATACAGACCCCTCATTGGGTGTGTGACATAATACAGACCCCTCATTGGGTGTGTGACATAATACAGACCCCTCATTGGGTGTGTGACATAATACAGACCCCTCATTGGGTGTGTGACATAATACAGACCTATGAAATGCTGTAAATTTATACACAAGTGCACGCGTGACACACGGACTGTACATATCACTGTACAGATGTCACTCGTCAGTCACTGCTGGGAGCTGCAGATACAAGTGACTGGTTCTGTTATTACAGTTGTCCACAGGGAATAACTGCGACCCGGAGTGAAGGACGCTGGAACGGGGAGATCACCTGACTACTGATAACCGTGTGCAGACCAATCAGGAGGAGGATGGGTATCGCGTCGTCAAACGCGGGGGAAACGAGGCAGATGCCTGCGGTGGGAATCATTACAAGGCTGCATCTAAACAACGTAACATCAGGCATCCAGTGCCAGCCGCTGACATTACAGGTGCGAGGGATGGTCGGGGGGGGCAGGCAGCCTCCAGGTCACCACAGTGCCACCGTCAGCCATGGCCACATCCCAGAATAACTCTTCACTGGATAACAGTATAGAGATAAAATACATCTACTCTATACGTTTTACCCTTAGCCGGAGCGGAGGGGGCTGCGCCATGCAGTTGACATTCAGGGGCACCTCTGGTTTTATTACGTAGAGCCGGCCAATCAGTTCCTTCCAGCACTTTCAGAGAGGGTGAGTGAATGAGAGGACCAATCACAAGCCTTCTTCGTTGGTTGCCCCCCTCACCCCGTGCCCGAGAGACGTACCGGGCAGGGTTAGGGGGGATACAGTGGATGGTGACAGTCTCGCACCATTGCACCATGCATGTAACAATCCTTTCCTTCTACCAGATAAGGAACAAGTTCTCCTCATTGTGAGAGCTGGTCTGTGACCTCGGGAAGGAAGAGGAACCATCTGATAACGCTGGGATAACGCTTCCGGCAGCTCGGATTCTCTAGTGCTGTAGGACTGACTACGGGAAGAACAAATGTCTCCAAACGTTTTTAGTGGTGTGTACACGGCGCTGGTTGATGCAGCATATACACACACCCTGTACCCCCTCCCCAGCAGCCTGAGGCTCCAGGTCCCCTGTTGGAAAGAATTGCGGCAATTATCAGTAGACGAGCGCCGTTCTGCCGTGGCGTCACCAGCAATAGCGTTCTTAACCAAGCAGAAATATAAATATTTGCTGTATTGTAGCGTATGGGAGAGCCCAGTGTCTGCGCTACAGTAACGGGTGGGCGGCCAGCGAAAGGTATCACAAATTGATGTCTGACGAACCGTGTATACGGGGGGGGCGATGGGGGTAAGCCGGACGGGAATACAGCGACGCACTAGGAAGACTTCTAGGCGCCAATACACAGACCCACTCCCCTGTGACAGCCTCTATGCCTCACCCTCTGCCCTCGCTATGCATACCAGTTATATACACAGACGGGTGTTACCCAGCAACTAGTCCTTCAGGCACGGTCCCCTGAGGGCCAACAGGTTCTGCACCTTTAGGAATGTTTTTTGAAAAATAAGAGACTGTATAACTAACACAACTGCACTAAGTATAGGTGACGTGTAACTGTCACTCACACACAGCTCTGTGCATCCGGCTCCTAAACACACAGACTGAGACCATTACATTGTTACCTGAGACGTTTGTTCTACTTTCATCAAAATTGAAGTACCCCGGAGGTATGTCACCAAATACGGGAATATCGTCATCAGCAAAGGATGGGGCAGCTGGAAAGCAGAAATATTGCCATAAAACGTACAGAAATAACAGAGGGGGAGAAACCGCACAAGGCCGAGGTGGGGGGCCGAGACTAGCCAGGAGGCCGCGCGGGGCCGAGACTAGCCAGGAGGCCGCGCGGGGCCGAGACTAGCCAGGAGGCCGCGCGGGGCCGAGACTAGCCAGGAGGCCGCACGGGGCCGAGACTAGCCAGGAGGCCGCGCGGGGCCGAGACTAGCCAGGAGGCCGCGCGGGGCCGAGACTAGCCAGGAGGCCGCGCGGGGCCGAGACTAGCCAGGAGGCCGCGCGGGGCCGAGGGCGGGGGGGGCGAAACTAGCCAGGAGAACGCGCAGGGCCGAGGGGGGAACAACACTAGCCAGGAGGTTGCGTGGGGCCGAGAGGAGAACCACTAACAAATTGCTTCTAAACAAACTTAAAACCGTTACATCATTACCTGTTGGCCTATTCCCATAAACATTCATGTATTGTGGAGGTATGTCACCAACCAACACTGGACTGGCATCAACATAAGATGGGGCAGCTGTAATGTAATTATATTGGCATAAAATTTACAGAAAAAGCAGATTATTATACAGAGGGGAGCAGAGCCAGGACAGAGCAGAGCCAGAGGGGAGCAGAGCCAGGGACACAGGGCGGGGCCAGAGGGGAGCAGAGCCAGGGACACAGGGCGGGGCCAGAGGGGAGCAGAGCCAGGAACACAGGGCGGGGCCAGAGGGGAGCAGAGCCAGGGACACAGGGCGGGGCCAGAGGGGAGCAGAGCCAGGGACACAGGGCGGGGCCAGAGGGGAGCAGAGCCAGGGACACAGGGCGGGGCCAGAGGGGAGCAGAGCCAGGACACAGGGCGGGGCCAGAGGGGAGCAGAGCCAGGACACAGGGCGGGGCCAGAGGGGAGCAGAGCCAGGACACAGGGCGGGGCCAGAGGGGAGCAGAGCCAGGACACAGGGCGGGGCCAGAGGGGAGCAGAGCCAGGACACAGGGCGGGCTAAGAGGGAAACAGAGTGGCATGGTGATAGGAATCCGAGGCGAGAGGGGAACCTCCATTAACACAATTATGTCCATCCTGTTCCTTCTAAACAAATAAACTTATACAGTGACATCATTACCTGTCGGCCTATTCCTATAAACATTCATGTATCCTGGAGGTATGTTACTGACCAACATCGGACTGTCATCGACAAAGGATTGGGCAGCTGTAATGTAAATATTGGCAAATGTAAAACATATTCCGCAGCACGGGGCGAGAGGAATCACAGATGCAAGGCCAGAGGGTAACAGAGGCAGGGCACACACCTGGCACATGGCAGGGTAACAGAGGCAGGGCACACACCTGGCACATGGCGGGGTAACAGAGGCAGGGCACACACCTGGCACATGGCGGGGTAACAGAGGCAGGACACACACCTGGCACATGGCGGGGTAACAGAGGCAGGACACACACCTGGCACATGGCGGGGTAACAGAGGCAGGACACACACCTGGCACATGGCGGGGTAACAGAGGCAGGACACACACCTGGCACATGGCGGGGTAACAGAGGCAGGACACACACCTGGCACATGGCGGGGTAACAGAGGCAGGACACACACCTGGCACATGGCGGGGTAACAGAGGCAGGACACACACCTGGCACATGGCGGGGCAACAGAGGCAGGACACACACCTGGCACATGGCGGGGTAAGAGGCAGGGCACACCTGGCACATTGCGGGGTAAGAGGCAGGGGGAGAAAGAAACAGACAGGACATGTCCCGGGACCAGAGGGAAACAGACCTGGACACATGTGGCAAGAGGAGAAGCAGGGGAACTGGAGCAGGGCACAGGAGTGGAAGGGAAGAGGAGAAGCAGGGGAACTGGAGCAGGGCACAGGAGGAGAAGGGAAGAGGAGGAGAAGGGGAACTGGAGCCGGCAAAAGGAAGAAGAAGGAAAGAGGAGAATCAGGGGAACTGGAGCCGGGCACAGGAGGAGAAGGGAAGAGGAGAAGCAGGGGAACTGGAGCCGGGCACAGGAGGAGAAGGGAAGAGGAGAAGCAGGGGAACTGGAGCCGGGCACAGGAGGAGAAGGGAAGAGGAGAAGCAGGGGAACTGGAGCCGGGCACAGGAGAAGGGAAGAGGAGAAGCAGGAGAACTGGAGCCGGGCAATGGGAGGAGAAGGGAAGAGGAGAAGCAGGGGACCTGGAGCAGGGCACAGGAGGAGAAGGGAAGAGGAGAAGCAGGGGACCTGGAGCAGGGCACAGGAGGAGAAGGGAAGAGGAGCTACACATGACCATACACATGGACATTCTGCTTCTCACCATTTGTTGGAATATAATCGTTTTCAAAACTGAAGTATCCGGGATGGAACGTTTCTGTCAGGTGTAAAATAAAAGCAGCTGCTGGTTACTGCCCAATTACCGTGCCACCCTCAGAGTACACTGAAGCATCAATACTAACCTGCGTCAACGCTACGCCCATCAAAACCCATGTATCCAGGAATGTACGTTCCTCCTGCAGAGGGAGAAGAAACATTGTATGAAAGCAGAACACAGTATAGGGGGCTCCGGACTATAGACAGTAAAAATGTTGACAATGTCTAGATAGACACCAGATGTTAGACAGTCAATAGGTCGACTGGGACAAAAGGTCAACAGGTAAAAATGGTCGATGTGAAAATGGCTGACATTTTTTTTTATGTTTTTTGTTAGGGTTAGGCACTTACCCCGATGGTTAGGGTTAGGCACCAGCAAATAGGGTTATGCACTTACCCTGATGAAAGAGGGTTAAGCACTACAAGGGACAGTTAGCGTCAGGCACCTACCCCGTCGGCTAGGGTAGGCACCAAGGGAAGGGTGAGGGTGACGATTAGAGCTAAAAAAAACAAAGAGATAATCATTATGTATAGTCCATTTTCATGTCGACCTTTTCTCCCCTGTATTTTTAGAACCAGGACAGGTTTTATAATGCCCGGGGCTGGTTATGCTTTTGGAGAGATCTCACTGATCTGTGATGGCTTTTCTAAAACTTGCACCTTTTAAAGCTAGGTCGCATTAAAAGGTGCCAGTTTAACTAGGGAACAACTCGCCTAAACTCGCGAATGGAGTAACCTCGGGCTGAAAAGTTTGCAGGCTATTGAATTTGCGAGTACAGCACAAACTCGTACCTTTAAAAAATCCAAGAAGGTGCGAGTTTGTACTGTTACTAAAACAGACACCCTATTACTTTTGGCCCCTGGTGTCTATCTAGACACTGTCAACATTTTTACTGTCTGTTAATCCACACCACACTATAGGACACAGGAGAGCACAAAAAATGTCTACAGGTTATTGTATTTAATTCCACTGAGTAACCTGTAACCCAGCCAACCAGATACGCGCGACCCTTGTAACCCAGCCAACCAGATACGCGTGACCCTTGTAACCCAGCCAACCAGATACGCACGACCCTTGTAACCCAGCCAACCAGATACGCACGACCCTTGTAACCCAGCCAACCAGATACGCACGACCCTTGTAACCCAGCCAACCAGATACGCACGACCCTTGTAACCCAGCCAACCAAATACAGGTGACCTTTCAAAAGAGCCAACCAAATACATGTGACCGTTCAACACATTCAACCACCTGCAAATGACCCTTCAACCCAGCCAACCAGATGCATGTGACCCTTCAACCAAGCCAACCACCTGCACGTGACCCTTCAACCTTCATGACCCTTCAACTCAGCCAACTAGCTACAGGTGAAACCAGAACCCAACCAGTGACACCACTGCCCAACCACAGCGTGCCTGGTCATTAGGCTGTACGGAAAGATAGCGATTGTTTCTGTGATTAGGAAAGGCGTCCTAATGGGGTAAGATCTATTAACTGCCGTAGTGGTTTCAGCGCACGTTACGTGCATTGATATTGCTTCTCACTCATTTATTATTGGGGGCCGGGAGCCCCTGTCATTATCAGCGCTGCCATCTTCAAGATAGCATATATTGCCCAGCTTATCAGCACTGTTACCGCGTAGATAGCATACATTGCCCAGCTTATCGGCGCTGCTATCGCGTAGATAGCATACATTGCCCAGCTTATCAGCGCTGTTATCGCGTACATAGCATACATTGCCCAGCTTATCAGCGCTGTTATCGCGTAGATAGCATACATTGCCCAGCTTATCGGCGCTGTTATCGCGTAGATAGCATACATTGCCCAGCTTATCGGCACTGTTACCGCGTAGATAGCATACATTGCCCAGCTTATCAGCGCTGTTATCGCGTACATAGCATACATTGCCCAGCTTATCGGCGCTGTTATCGCGTAGTAAGCATACATTGCCCAGCTTATCGGCGCTGTTATCGCGTAGATAGCATACATTGCCCAGCTTATCGGCACTGTTACCGCGTAGATAGCATACATTGCCCAGCTTATCGGCACTGTTACCGCGTAGATAGCATACATTGCCCAGCTTATCAGCGCTGCTATCGTGTAGATAGCATACATTGCCCAGCTTATCAGCGCTGCTATCGTGTAGATAGCATACATTGCCCAGCTTATCAGCGCTGTTATCGCGTAGATAGCATACATTGCCCAGCTTATCAGCACTGTTATCGCGTAGATAGCATACATTGCCCAGCTTATCAGCGCTGCCATCACGTAGATAGCATACATTGCCCAGCTTATCAGCGCTGTTATCGCGTAGATAGCATACATTGCCCAGCTTATCAGCGCTGCTATCGCGTAGATACCATACATTGCCCAGCTTATCGGCGCTGCTATCGCGTAGATAGCATACATTGCCCAGCTTATCAGCGCTGCTATCGCGTAGATAGCATACATTGCCCAGCTTATCAGCGCTGTTACCGCGTAGATAGCATACATTGCCCAGCTTATCAGCGCTGTTACCGCGTAGATAGCATACATTGCCCAGCTTATCAGCGCTGTTACCGCGTAGATAGCATACATTGCCCAGCTTATCAGCGCTGTTACCGCGTAGATAGCATACATTGCCCAGCTTATCAGCGCTGTTATCGCGTAGATAGCATACATTGCCCAGCTTATCAGCGCTGCTATCTGCAAGATGGCAGCGCCGAAAAGCTGGACAATGTATGAACGGTCAGTTCGCCTGGCAGCTGGCGTTGCCCTACCGCCACAACAGGGACAGCACTGTCCCGCTTGCCGGCTCCGGGGGCTGCACGCGGGATCTCGCAATGCTTGAGATCGCATGCCCAGTGGTGCCGGCCAGGAGGTGAGAGCGCATCAAGCACTAGGCTGATTCGGTGTGCGCTCAGCCGGGGATCGCCGGAGGGGGGAGTTTTCACTCTTCCACTCCGGCAGGGGAGATATTTATACATCATTAGTGCTTCCTGCCTTGCCTCCATCACCACCAATAGTGAGACAAGGTGGGAGGTGGTAAATGTGTGTACGCAGGATGTTAGGATAGTGGGGGAGGGAAGAGGGCCCTGCTCGTCACAGCCTACAATGCACATGTCCATTTAATGTGTTGTTTCTGATTACCATGGGTGCTACATTATACACGGGTACTACATTATACCTCCTGCATGACAGGCTGTAATAATGACATCTTCACCCAGCTTCTAAACACTGTAACGGGCACAGTAGCAGACTGCTCGCCGCGGTGACTAATTGCCTGCTTCCGGATTGGATGAATAGTTTTTGTATGTAGAGTGGCGGGACGGTTCCCCCCAATGAGAGACGGTCACTGACCCGGTCACGCTACTTTGTAGGCTCGTGGAGGAAATCTCTGCTATGGCGACTTAAGCTACGGATGTATCCACATACATTTATCCTCTGTGCGCTCCGTGGGATTCGGTAGCGCCGAGCGTCTTTCCATGCAACTTTTTACCTTCAAATGTGTCTTATTCGCACAGTGATTATTTAGCACAAGCAGCTTCTGCTGATTATAATGGTATACGGCAGATTATAATGGTATACGGCAGATTAAAATGGTATACGGCATGTCTTTGTGCGGTGTGTGACTGCGGCTGTATCTGCATGCTAAACGCTACGTTACGTTGTGCTAAATATTCGCATCGCTGTACGAATAAGATGCATTTGAAGGTAAAGTGACGCACGAAAAGACACTTGGCGCTACTGTCACGCCACGGCATGGCGCGACTAGAAGGGCTGTTTAGCGTGCAAGGAGACTGAGGGGCATATTCAATTAGGTGCGAACAGTCCCGAACTTTTCGCATGCCAGACTGTCCGCCGATATCGCTGGTTTTCCATGCGAAAAAGTATCGCGCTCGTCCCCACTTATCCCCGTATTCCATTAGAAATCGGCAAAAACAGGACCCGGCGAAATGGAAACATGCGAAAAGTGCTGTCAGATTTGGGGAAATCAGCCTGAAACCCCCCAAAAGATGGACTAACATTGGGGATCACTATAGGTACCCCTGAATAGCCATGCTGAAGGTATTTGGGGTACTTAAGCTACTAATCAGCGTCTTTGCAGAAGTGGTGTAGAATAGCATTTAGCAGTTTTTTGGGAGAAAATAAGAAGTCCCAGCAAATATGGGGTACATGAAAATGGGGGCTAGCATATTTTAAAGTTGCTAAAGTGAAGTTTTAAAAATCGTAAATAATCCACCTGCCGCAATCACCTGCAAACTTAAAATACACCTGCGGCATCCTTGGGGACCCCCCCTGGAGTCTATTTCACTAGTTTTTAAGTTTGTCCCCCAACTTTGAAAAAGGGGGCGAAAAAGTCCAAAGTAATTTTTTGGGGTGTTCTTAAGGATCCAGTCTACCTTTGGGGGGGGCTGTCCCAAGGCTGCAGGGGGGTTCCCGAAATTCTGCACCACAAAACCGCAATTCTGCACTTTCCTTCGCCTGCATTCAGAGGCAAATCTTTTCCGCTGTTTCCTATGCGCAGACTTTCCGCACCGGCGAGAAGTCTTTGGAATTGAATACGGGGATAAATTTTCGCCGGGCGAAATGACGTCCCGGCGAAACTTCTCAGCAGAAACTGACTTTTCGGAGCTAATTAAAAATGCCCCTAGATGTATGCGGGCACATCTGTAGCTACAAACGACGCAATAATCAGGGCGACCTACCTATTATTGCACAGCGCTCAGGGCCTATTATTCTACTCGTCTGATCTGGCCTGCTGCGTGACATTCGTGATAACAAGAGATATGGTAAGAACTTACCTTTGTTATCTCTGTTTCTACGAAGTCCATAGGGTCCACAGGGTTGACCTTGGGGTATAAGGTTGGGAACCAAACCCGGGCACCGCGCAGTTAAAGCTTTTAGCTCCCAGGATGCACTGGGTCCACTCTCCCTATAGCCCCGCCCCCAAGCCAGAGGCACCTCAGTTTGTAAGTAGCCAAAGGCCGCAGGAGGAAAGAAAGAGAGAAGAGTGGAACACTCAATAACCATACTCAGAGAAGGAGACGGGAAACCGGTGACCAGTCACACAGCCCATAAGAAGCCAGGTGCGTCAGGGCGGGCACCCTGTGGACCCTATTGACTTCGTAGAAACAGAGATAAAGGTAAGTTCTTACCATATTTCTTGTTTTCTACTTCAGGGTCCATAGGGGGTCCACAGGAGAATTAGTCGCCCAAAGGAAGCATCCTGAGAGGCAAAGGAAACCAATGCATAGATCCTTAAAAAGGTCTGGACAGAAGACCACGTGGCCACCTTGCAAGGAAGAACAGCCGAGGCGCCACAGCGAGCCACCCACGAGGGGCCCACAGACCAAGTAGAATAAGTATCACCCAGAACAGAAAGGCCTATCCTATGTGTTGGCCACTGAGATAGTCATACGAAGACATCTAGCCAATGTCAGTCTATTGGCCTGCCATCCTTTCCGGTGAAATCCAAAGACCACAACTAAGGAGTCTGATTTCCTGAGGGAACTCGAACGGATCACATAAATCCCGAGAGGCCGGACCACAGTCAATGAGGCCTCCCCAGCCGATAGGACTGGAAACTGAAATGTCGGTGTGGCCGGAGGCCGGTCCCACGTGTATAATGGCGGCCGTGGAATTGAAGGGGGTTAAACCCCGTGCTGCGGCGCCATTTTTAAAAAGGACAAAGACGCCAGGCGCCCATTGTAAATGTGTACTCTGCGCTAGACGCCGAGTGTTTATAAAAACAAAAACGTATTTAAAATGGTCTGTGCAGGTCTCAGGCTACAGTGCTGCAGGGAGGAAAGCCTGACGCTGTGCACACGCATGAAATGTGTATTTACAGTGTATGATTTTACATGTATATTTTGTAGAGAAAATGCACTTCTTGAATATTCCTGTACATGACATGACCAGCCTCTGTGACTGCAGAAACTAGATGCTAATTGTCATTCCCTAGCTGCAGGAGGTCTGGTGAATAGAAAGGCGTGACTGGAAGCTCTCTGTGTGAAGGCGTGACTGGAAGCTCTCTGTGTGAAGGCGTGACTGGAAGCTCTCTGTGTGAAGGCGTGACTGGAAGCTCTCTGTGTGAAGGCGTGACTGGAAGCTCTCTGTGTGAAGGCGTGACTGGAAGCTCTCTGTGTGAAGGCGTGACTGGAAGCTCTCTGTGTGAAGGCGTGACTGGAAGCTCTCTGTGTGAAGGCGTGACTGGAAGCTCTCTGTGTGAAGGCGTGACTGGAAGCTCTCTGTGTGAAGGCGTGACTGGAAGCTCTCTGTGTGAAGGCGTGACTGGAAGCTCTCTGTGTGAAGGCGTGACTGGAAGCTCTCTGTGTGAAGGCGTGACTGGAAGCTCTCTGTGTGAAGGCGTGACTGGAAGCTCTCTGTGTGAAGGCGTGACTGGAAGCTCTCTGTGTGAAGGCGTGACTGGAAGCTCTCTGTGTGAAGGCGTGACTGGAAGCTCTCTGTGTGAAGGCGTGACTGGAAGCTCTCTGTGTGAAGGCGTGACTGGAAGTTCTCTGTGTGAAGGCGTGACTGGAAGCTCTCTGTGTGAAGGCGTGACTGGAAGGTCTCTGTGTGAAGGCGTGACTGGAAGGTCTCTGTGTGAAGGCGTGACTGGAAGGTCTCTGTGTGAAGGCGTGACTGGAAGGTCTCTGTGTGAAGGCGTGACTGGAAGGTCTCTGTGTGAAGGCGTGACTGGAAGGTCTCTGTGTGAAGGCGTGACTGGAAGGTCTCTGTGTGAAGGTGTGACTGGAAGGTCTCTGTGTGAAGGTGTGACTGGAAGGTCTCTGTGTGAAGGCGTGAATAGTGTCATATGGCTAAGCCCTTCATTTACAGCACGTCCTTAGAAAAGACAATAGCCAGCAAGGTTGATCAAGACAATTTGGTTGTTTTTAAGAAGCCCCTTTTTGATGTCACTTTCTAAAACCTGAATGTGTTAAGGTTGGGAATGCCAAACTGATTGATACTTCCATTGGGAAGGGTGAATGTCATTTACTATTTCCTGTGAAATGTTACATCAACATTTTAGGAGACCGTTATAATGCATGATAAATCAGTTTGTGTTTAGGGGGCCTATTCATTAAACCTAAAAATTCTCTGGAGATAATTAGCTTTAGAACTCCATGCGAGTTCTAGCTAATTATAGGTGGAATTCATCATTCCACCTCTCCATAAGTATCTATTCCGGTACCTGTCATTTTTGTGATGACAGCTTTTCGGGAAATAGATACTTTTCCTGCCTACACTACCTTATCGCATCTGGAAACAGTGCTGCGCATGCGCTGTTACAGCTGTAATACCAGCGCATGCGCAGCACTGCCTACAGATGCGGTAAGTTTCGTACCCCCCCCCCGACTTACCTGTCCGCGCAGCAGCCTCCGGCTCCGTCCTGCTGGTCTGTCATGTGGTTTCCCAGCAGACCACATGACAGATTAGAAAAAAATATATATATTTTTTTTTTTGTCTAAACTTTCTTGTGCTCTGCTGGGGAGCACACATGTCCGACCAGCCTCCGGAGCCTGAGGACGGAGCAGAGCGCCGGAGGGACTCGTCGGGGGACCTGCACACGCGGATACAGGTAAGTTTCACCTGCTATTCGCCACCTCACAGTGGCGAATAGTAACTGCATCAAATTCCGAAAATTGATAATTTTCGGAATTTGATGAATACCACAATTTCCACATCCCCATACTAATGTACTAATATCCCCATACTAATGTACCCATACTAATGTACTAATGTATGGGGAGTGTGGAAATTAACGCAGGGGAACTTAGCAAGGAGATATCTCCTGTGCTTTGTGGCTACATGAATACCAAAATAACGTTATTTAAGGAAAATGTCCTTAAAAACGTTATTTTAGTGTTGATGAATAGGCCCCTAGGTTTGGGTGGTAGATTAGAAAGGAGGAAATTGGGTGACTCCTTTGAAATGTAATACGTGGTTATTTATATTTTGTGACACCGCATGATTGGTTGAGAGGAACACAAGGCGGATTTACCCCCCTGTGATATTGTGTGCAAGAATGATATAAAAAGAGGGACTGTGAGCCCTGTATGTTGTACATCTTTGACAATCCTTTGAGGAGAAGAATTGCTGTAACATCTTGTATGCTGATTATTCCCCTTCAATCCAAAAGGGACGAGTCTTCTTTAAGACTTTGCGTAATAAATACCTTTTTGCCTTTACTTCGATTACATCTGTACCCTGCGACTAACAGAATTGTGCAATAACGCTATTCCGTTCTCCTACTGTTCTGGGTTGAGTCGTTTGACACTCTCCTGGCAGATGCAAACGCCATAAGAAAGAGAGACTAAGCCATAAACCACGTAAGGGCTATCAAAACTATTGGTTCAAATGGAGGCCCCAGGAGGCACAAAGAACTACTGCCAAATCCCAAGGAGCCCCTAGGGGGGATAAAGGGAGGCAGAATCCAGAGAACACCCTGAAGGAAGGTCTGGATACCCGAGAGTGAAGCAATTTCACATCCGAACTATCCTGACAGTGCAGAGACCCGCACTTTCAGGGAGGCCAGGTGAAGGGCTAGACCCAATCCAGCTGGAAGGAATGCCAGAACTTCTGGAAATTCTAAACACCTGAGGATCATAGCTACAGGTACGATACCATAAGAATTATGTATGCCACATTCTGTGGTAGATCCCAGCAAAAGCTGGCCTACACGCTCTAAACATTCCAATGACAGAGCCAGAGAAGCCTTAGGACCACAGTAGGGACGCAGCCAAGGACAAACATCCAGGTCCAGGGAAAGGCAAGGACCCTGAGGCAACAGGTCCGGATATTGAGACAGCAGGAGCGGAGTGTCGATGGAGAGACTCCGAAAATCTAAGTACCATTGACGTCTGGGTCAATCTGGAGCCACCAGCAGGACAGTACCTCCGTCTTGATTGAACTTCCGAAGAACTTGAGGAAGAAGGGAGACCGGAGGAAGCAGGTACACATTTGAAGGTCCACTTCACTGACAACGCGTCACCAGAGGTTGCTTCAGTACCTCTAGTTCTGGACCCCAACACCGGCAGTGTGTGATAGAGGTTTTCCTCATGGCCTCCTGACTCTGGGAGGCACCCTCTGCTCACTAGGAGTTGAAACCTCTCTTGGAGAAAAGACCAGTCCCCGGCATGCACGTCGTGATGGCTGAGGAAATCCGCTTCCCAATGGAGAACTCCCGGAATGAACCCTGCAGAGATGGCCGGGAGGAGACCCTTGGTCTATGTCAGAATGTGTAACATTTCTGTCATTGCTGCCCAACTACGAGTGTCTCCTAGATGTCAGCCACTGTTGTGACATAGACGGACTGAACCTTTACAGGTTTACCGGGAAGTATGTGTTAGGCCAGAGCGAGGGCCCAAGACAGCTTGAAGTTCCAATAAGTTGATTGGCAGGGCGGAATCGACAGACATCCAACTGCCCCGAAAGGAGTGCGGACCGGTCACTGCGCCCCAGAGACTGGCGTCCGTTGTAAGGAGTACCCTAGATGAGATGGCCATAGCCACCCAGACAGACGCATCATCGTCTGAACAGTGATCCGATGGAGAAACCCATTCCATCTGGAGAGGATCAGTTTTTGCAAAGGCCTGGAATGGAATGGAGCATATTCCACCCATCCGAAGGTAGACACCCTGGATTCCAGAACCCGCATTACAGAGTGTAATGACATTTGTCGACTGTGGAAACATTCGCAAACTCGTAGTTGAAGAGTGGAGATCTTGTCTGACGTCAGAAGGATTCTCCGATTCTGAGAATCCAGCAGGGCTCCCAGATGAAACGTACCCTGTGAGGGATTCAGGGAGGACTTTTTCCCAGTGGATTAACCATTCGTGCTTGTGAAGGAAAGCAATGGTTAACTGGAAATGGCTTTAAAGTACTTGGGTAATCCTGCTAAGAGCAGGAGGCCGTCCAGATACAGGAGCAGTCGGATACCCTGAATAGGTGGGTTGTCATAAAAGCCATAAATCTGGTAAACCCCGGTGGGGCTGTGGACAGTCCAAAGGGCAGAGCCCAAAAATTGGAAGTGTCGCTGGACATCCTATGGACAGTCAGACGCTGCCGCTCTGAAGAGTCCAAAAGTAAATAAAAAAAACTGAACTCAAAGGTAAAAAAAATAAGGTTAGGAGCCGCTAATCAGCCCCCCCCCCCTGCGATAACAGTGACCCGACTCTGGCCGGGCACCTACTCAAACTGAGGTGCCTCTGGCTTGGGGACGGGGTTAAAGGGAGAGTGGACCCAGTGCATCCTGGGAGCTGAAAGCTTTAACTGCGTGGTGCCTGGATTTGGTTCCCAACCTATACCCCAAGGTCAACCCTGTGGACCCTCTATGGACCCTGAAGTAGAAAAACAATTATCCTGCACATCTGGTCCCACACATTAAAAGAGAACTCTCAGTAAATTGTGGATTATGAGAGTGCACCTAGCTTTAGCCTCTGCATTATAACAGGAAACGTGTATAAACCACAGACGGCAGCGAAGTTTGGGAGTTGGTGAAGGGTCTCCCCATACGGCGCATACATCCCCACAATCCGCATGGCTCACCTGTGGTCTTCTTACTGTCCGGAGCCTCCACCCCCCAGGCCTGGGCAATGTGTGTCAGTAGGATCTGGGTGTATTTCCGATGTGCCAATTGGTTCCAGTGAACCCCGTCTTTGCACCTGGAACGCAGGTCAAAGCGGAAGTGATAATGCATGTCCAGCACGTCCATTCTGTGGAAATTCGCTATAAAGGCGCCAAAGAAGTTCCCAGCAACAATGTCCCATCGCAGGTTAAGCTGCATGTTCTGTAACACAGTAAGGAGAGGCAGGAGGTACATGAGCTGTATGTAACACAGTAAGGAGAGGCAAGGGGGACATGTGCTGTATGTAACACAGTAAGGAGAGGCAGGAGGGGCATGAGCTGTATGTAACACAGTAAGGAGAGGCAGGGGGACATGAGCTGTATGTAACACAGTAAGGAGAGGCAGGGGGGACATGTGCTGTATGTAACACAGTAAGGAGAGGCAGGAGGGGCATGAGCTGTATGTAACACAGTAAGGAGAGGCAGGGGGACATGAGCTGTATGTAACACAGTAAGGAGAGGCAGGGGGGACATGAGCTGTATGTAACACAGTAAGGAGAGGCAGGGGGGACATGAGCTGTATGTAACACAGTAAGGAGAGGCAGGGGGGACATGAGCTGTATGTAACACAGTAAGGAGAGGCAGGGGGGACATGAGCTGTATGTAACACAGTAAGGAGAGGCAGGAGGTACATGAGCTGTATGTAACACAGTAAGGAGAGGCAAGGGGGACATGAGCTGTATGTAACACAGTAAGGAGAGGCAAGGGGGACATGTGCTGTATGTAACACAGTAAGGAGAGGCAGGGGGACATGTGCTGTATGTAACACAGTAAGGAGAGGCAGGGGGACATGAGCTGTATGTAACACAGTAAGGAGAGGCAGGGGGGACATGAGCTGTATGTAACACAGTAAGGAGAGGCAGGGGGGACATGAGCTGTATGTAACACAGTAAGGAGAGGCAGGGGGGACATGAGCTGTATGTAACACAGTAAGGAGAGGCAGGAGGGACATGAGCTGTATGTAACACAGTAAGGAGAGGCAGGAGGTACATGAGCTGTATGTAACACAGTAAGGAGAGGCAGGAGGGACATGAGCTGTATGTAACACAGTAAGGAGAGGCAGGGGGGACATGAGCTGTATGTAACACAGTAAGGAGAGGCAGGGGGGACATGAGCTGTATGTAACACAGTAAGGAGAGGCAGGAGGGACATGAGCTGTATGTAACACAGTAAGGAGAGGCAGGGGGGACATGAGCTGTAGAGGGTGACAAAGTAAGTGCCCAAAGACGGATCCCTTCATTCGGTTCTCCCTCTGCATTTATAGCAATTCAAATATTAAGAAATCATTTGCAATAATTGTAGGATTGTTGAGACCTCAAAAAGTTTAACTACAGTTGTGTCCTCCTACATCTATCCTCAATATGCCACGCGACATGCCTGGTGTGAATGAGGCGCCACGTCCTGTGTAATTTTTGCTGAAAATACTTCTAAGTCGTGTTGTGATGCGACTAGGACGCACCAGCTGACTGCACTGATTAAAAGGGATCTTTGGCGCTTGTACATCCGTGTCACACTGCATCGAAGCACTTCACACATACAGGTGTCACACATCACATTACTTAGCGCAGTCTCCCATAGGGGGGGGCAGGGACAGCATTCTGCAAGGGGGGGGGCAGGGACAGCACTCTGCAAGGGGGGGGGTTGGCAGGGACAGCACTCTGCAAGGGTGGGGGTTGGCAGGGACAGCACTCTGCAAGGGGGGGGGTTGGCAGGGACAGCACTCTGCAAGGGGGGGGGTTGGCAGGGACAGCACTCTGCAAGGGGGGGGGTTGGCAGGGACAGCACTCTGCAAGGGGGGGGGTTGGCAGGGACAGCACTCTGCAAGGGGGGGGGGTTGGCAGGGACAGCACTCTGCAAGGAGGGGGGGGTTGGCAGGGACAGCACTCTGCAAGGAGGGGGGGGTTGGCAGGGACAGCACTCTGCAAGGGGGGGGGGTTGGCAGGGACAGCACTCTGCAAGGGGGGGGGTTGGCAGGGACAGCACTCTGCAAGGGGGGGGTTGGCGGGACAGCACTCTGCAAGGGGGGGGGGGGTTGGCAGGGACAGCACTCTGCAAGGGGGGGGGGGTTGGCAGGGACAGCACTCTGCAAGGGGGGGGGGGTTGGCAGGGACAGCACTCTGCAAGGGGGGGGGTTGGCAGGGACAGCACTCTGCAAGGGGGGGGGTTGGCAGGGACAGCACTCTGCAAGGGGGGGGGGTTGGCAGGGACAGCACTCTGCAAGGGGGGGGGTTGGCAGGGACAGCACTCTGCAAGGGGGGGGGTTGGCAGGGACAGCACTCTGCAAGGGGGGGGGGTTGGCAGGGACAGCACTCTGCAAGGGGGGGGGGTTTGGCTGGGACAGAACTCTGCAAGGGGGGGGTTTGGCAGGGACAGCACTCTGCAAGGGGGGGGTTTGGCAGGGACAGCACTCTGCAAGGGGGGGGGGTCTGGCAGGGACAGCACCCTGCATAGCTAGTTGATAGGTGGATTGGGACACCGGACCATTCTCGTATAATTGCACTTTTTCGTGTATTGCTTACCTCTGGTATTTCGTTATATTTGAAGCCCACAGGCATGGTCATATTCCATACAACGAGGCACTCGGGACTCAGAACTTCTGTCAGCCGGAGGAACAGATGGTCCAGATTGGTTATATATTCTTCCATCTGGGGGTCCCTGTACCTGGGGGGAGATCAGAGGGTGAGATCACATACAGAAGACCAGTCCCGTGCGATGAGACCTGGGGAGGGGGTTACCTAATGACATCCCAGATGCAGGAGTTAGCGATGACCACGTCCGGCTGGGGACCCCTCTGGAAATCGGCCAGCACGCTCTCCAGGTAATCAGAGTAGGCGCGGGTCAAGAAGTAGAAACGCACAAGATGGGAGCCAGTACGGTACTGACGCACTTCCCGGAAAGTTACGCCGTTGTGCAGTCCGCCCAGCTTTCCTCCCTCGACCAACATATCGTTTTCAAACGACCTTTCCCCCTGCCATGAGCACAAACACAATATCCGTATCTCCGCAAATCACATTCACATAAACAGAGCAGAGAACATACTATACCCCCATGAATGGATTCATGACATCGCATAACTAGCGCTAAAAGTAAAAGACGACGCGTCCAGAGTCTAAAACTAGTGAGAATGCAGCAGGTAGAACATAACGAGGGACTCGCAACTCCCCCAAAAGTACTAGAATAATCATTGACGGCGCAAAGAAACCCCAAAAATTAAGTCCCAATATTTAATACAAAATTATATTTAATGTAAAGAAAACATATACAGATAGATAGATAGATATATCTAGATTTATTCGCTTCAGAACGGGATAGCGCATGAAATGAAGAAATAATGTAAGCCAGTGATATATCAGCAATTGCTTATTGCGTCTAGTATCAGTACGGATATGCCATAAACAAAAAAAACAAAAAAGAGCATTTCCATTAGCTATAGAAATAACAGTAAATATGAAAAATAAAATATAAATAATTTTTTTTTTTTCCATTACGGATTCTGATATTTGTATTTACTTTGATTTCTGAGTGTATTGATATTCTGGAAAAGCACTATCGGCACTCGTTATCAACCTTATGCTTTGTTAAAAATTTATATGGTGTCCACCACCATCATTTTGTGGTGTGAGCTGCTGAGACCCACACAAATTGGGGTGTGCGCCACAATGAGGATTTCTAGAGAAAGGTTTTTTGTTTTGTTTTTTAAATAAAGTTGCCAGATTAGGGGTCTGTGTGTTTGTTCGGGCTAAATCTCTTGAACCACTGGACGGATTTTGACGGTGTTTTCAATTTTCCATACAGCATTGGTCGAGGAAGGTTCATCTGTGAGTATAGGGAGCGGAGCAGTGACAATTTTAGTGAAGCAAAGTCTCAAAAAAAAAAAAAATCTTGCACCAAGCTGCTGTATAGGAGCTGGCCAGGGTGCTGAAACAGCAAGACAGCATCTGAAACTGAAGCTTGGAATGAAGCCACAAAAAAATAAAAAACCCTGGTGTGCTGTGAGAGTGACTGACAACTGCTGCAGGGCTGAGGGCTGCACTGATTGGCTCTGTTTCAGAGAGCCAATCAGAGATAGCAATGTGCCCTGTTTCTTAGCAGCAGCTTAGAGAGGGGAGGAAGTCAGGGACTGAGCAGGGTCACATCTGAGGCAGACAGAGACAGCCTCCAACAAACCCATAAAGATGCCCCGTTGCAGATACAGTAGCCAGAAAGGAGCCAAGGGAGGCTTAACTTTAGAAAAAAAAAAAAAAAGCACACACAACCACCATCGGAACACCATTGATTGATTTCCATTTGGTGGTGGCAAACATCGGAACACCACAATCAAATGGTACAAACTACCATCGGAACAAACACATTGATGTTTAGTAACCATCAGATTGCAATGTCCACCCCTACGCAGTCACCACTCCTCTACAGTGAAGTGTTCCCTGCAGGGCAGCAGCAGTGGGGTTTGCAGGAGTGAGCAGCAGGGAGTTGTGGTGAGTTACAGGGGACTGCGGTGACCTGGTGTAGGTGGTTATAGGAGTCACTATTAAATATATGGCCAATAATTATATAAAATTTGGTTGCCCAATAACTGTAGCACTGATTGCTGCAAGTACAGTGCAGTTACTATGAGGGAAGATGTAAGAAGATTTGACACATACAACAAAGCAGATAATGCAGAGAAAAAAAAAATGTTCTCAACATATACCAAAATCATCAAGATGTTAAAAAATTAAAAGCGCACGTTTGTAGCTCACAAAAGCAGAGAGCAGGGGATACAGACGGTCGGGAGGTCAGTGTGGAGTGAGCAGGGGATACAGACGGCGGGGAGGTCAGTGTGGAGTGAGCAGGGGATACAGACGGCGGGGAGGTCAGTGTGGAGTGAGCAGGGGATACAGACGGCGGGGAGGTCAGTGTGGAGTGAGCAGGGGATACAGACGGCGGGGAGGTCAGTGTGGAGTGAGCAGGGGATACAGACGGCGGGGAGGTCAGTGTGGAGTGAGCAGGGGATACAGACGGCGGGGAGGTCAGTGTGGAGTGAGCAGGGGATACAGACGGCGGGGAGGTCAGTGTGGAGTGAGCAGGAGATACAGACGGCGGGGAGGTCAGTGTGGAGTGAGCAGGGGATACAGACAGCGGGGAGGTCAGTGTGGAGTGAGCAGGGGATACAGACAGCGGGGAGGTCAGTGTGGAGAAAGCAGGGTATACAGACAGGGGGGAGGTCAGTGTGGGGTGAGTAGGGAATGCAGACAGCGGGGAGGTCAGCGAGGAGGGTCCAAGTTATGTAGAGAGCAGGTGTTTGTGGAGGAGAGTCAGCTAATGCTGGCCATACACT
Organism: Taudactylus pleione; assembly: GCA_031769625.1. Classification (NCBI taxonomy): domain Eukaryota; kingdom Metazoa; phylum Chordata; class Amphibia; order Anura; family Myobatrachidae; genus Taudactylus; species Taudactylus pleione. The sequence continues at coordinate 244,855 of JAUIMM010001530.1, read as the reverse complement.
GGTACGACCAGCATAAGGTAAGATTCATCTTACGATTTCCCTTGAACTCCCCGGCAGTCCCGGCCACACGATGTAATTACGATCTCACGATACGATGCATCGTCGTCATTTGTTTAAAAAAAAAAAAAAAGACTGATGCACGCACAGGTAGATCCGTGATGCATGCATCTGTCTTTAATAAAAATAAACACAGATACAGGGATAGTTCAGTGAGAACCATCTGTGAATAAAAAAAAAAAAAAAAAAAGGAAAAAATATCAGAATTATGGTACAACATACCTTAGATAACTCTTTCTTCGAGGTCCACAGAATCTACATTGGGGTATATAGTTGGAGAGAACCATTGCAACAAACAGCTACAGCTTTGAAGCTCCCAGCATGCACTGGTCCTCCTCCCTATATACCCCGCCCCCAGCCACAGGCATTCAGTTGTAAACAAGCCTAATGGCAAAGAGACGGAAAGTGGAGAAGGAAGTACAATGTACCCAAGAAACACTCAACATGCGAAGAGGGAATCAGTGACACAAAAAAGCAAAGAACAGATCCCACCGTCAGGGAGGGTGCTCTGTGGACCCTATGTACCTCGAAGGAAAAAAAAAAAAAAAAGAGTTAACTAAGGTATGTTATACCATAACTTGATTTTCTTCTTCAAGGTCCACAGAATCTACCTTGGGGACCTCATAAAGCTGCTCCCTTAAGGGTGGGGATGCTCCTGAGCAGAGAAGAGAATCCACCGCCCTAAGGAAGCATCCTGGGAGGCAAAAGTATCTAATGCATAGAATGAGATAAAAGGTAAGGAGGGAAGACCAAGTGGCTGCCTTGCACAGCTGTTCAGCCAAGACGCCATGTCTAACCGCCCACGACGGTCCGACAGACCGAGTACAATGTGCTGTCACCTTGTTAGGAACAGGGAAATCCGCCTTTATATAGACTTGAGAAATAGTCGTACGCAGCCAGCGAGCCAAAGTCTGTTTGCTAGCTGGCCAACCTCGTTTGTGAAACCCATATAAGACAAAGAGCGAAACTGATTTCCTGACGGAGCTGGTACAATACACGTAGATATGAAGGGTTCGAACCACATCCAAGGAAGCTTCACCTGTAGACAGGTTTGAAGACTGAAAAGCCGGGACTACAATTCCCTCATTTAAAAATGAAACGGGATACTACCTTCGGAAGGTAACCCGCCTTAGTACGAAGTACAGCTCTGTTTTAATTAAAAAAATCAAATATGGAGAGCGACATGACAGTGCTGCCAAGTCAAACTCTACGAGCTGAGGAGATAGCGAGGAGAAAAAGTGTCTTCGCTGTCAACCATCTTAAGTCCACCTTATGCAAGGGTTCAGCAGGGGGGAGCTTGCAGTGCCTTGAGAATCAAGGATAAATCCCATGATGCCTCCGGAGGAACAAATGGAGGTTACAGTCGTAGGACCCCCTGCAAAAATGTTCTTATATCTGCCAGGGGTGCAATTCTGTGCTGGAACAAAGCTGACAAAGCAGAAACCTGAACCCTCAAGGTAGCCAGGTGCAAACCTAAGTCTAACCCAGCCTGCAGAAATGCAGGTACTCTTGAAACCTTGAAAATCTTAGTTTTGTTTGGGAACACCAACGAAAAAATCAATGCCAAATCCTGTGATAGATGCGGGAGGAAACAGGCTTCCTTGCCCTCATCATCGCCTGGATCACAGAAGCAGAGAAACCTTTGGCTTTTAAGACGAAAGCCTCAATAGCCACGCCGTCAAAGCCAGCCGAGGTAAAGAGCAAATCCAGTCATAGAGGCAATGGAAGTGGCCTGTCTATGGATAGACCTGTCATATCAGAGAACCAATGCCTCCAGTGCCAGACAGGGACTATTCGTATTATCCTACCGCCCTCCTGCTTGAACTTTCTGACGACCCTTTGGAGGAGGGAGATTGGAGGAACCAGGTATGCCAAACTAAAGTTCCACCTCACCACCAGAGCGTCCACAAAGGCGGCTGAGGGGTCCCTTGTTCTGGACCCGTACCTGGGGACCCTGTGGTTGTGGCGTGACGCCATGAGGTCTACGTCTGGTAGTCCTCACCTGTCCACCAGGAGTTGAAAGACATCCGGGTGAAGAGATCATTGTATGTCCTGATGACTTAGGAAGTCAGCTTCCCAGTTGAGGACTCCTGGGATGAATATTGCCGAAATTGCTGGAAGATGGCATTCTGCACACAGCAGAATGTTCGCCACTTCCCTCATGGCTTCCGGACTTCGTGTGCCTCCCTGATGGTCGATGTAGGCCACTGTGGTCGCGTTGTCGGCCTGAATCTGGACAGGCCTGCTGTGAAGAAGGTCCTGCGCCAAACTTAGCGCTCTGTGCACTGCACAAAGCTCTCAGATATTTATCGTTAGGTGACTTTCCTGATCCGTCCACCTTCCCTGCTGCCCTGTCACCGCTCCCCATCCTCGCAGACTTGCATCCATGGTGAGGAGTACCCAAATCTGCGACTCATAACGGACGACCCTTGTCTAAACGAGTCGTCCCCAGGCACCAAGCGAGGGAGAGCCGAAACACTGGCGAGATGCGGATCATCTGAGATTCTATCAGATGATACCGGCCATCCCAATGAGACAGAATCCATTGCTGCAGGGACCTGGAGTGGAACTAGGCATATGCCACCAGATCGAATATGGAGCCCAGCACCTGCATTGCCAGGTGAACTGACACTTTGCAGAGTAGACTGTAGTGCCGCAATCTTGTCCTCTGGTAAAGGAATCCTCTGGCCTAGAGAGTCCAACAGCGTCCCCAAGTGCACTATCCGCTGAGATGGAGAAAAAGGACTTTTTCCAATTTATTACCCAGCAGTGCTCCTGTAAGCAGACAAAGGTCATCTGCAGATGACATTGTAACAACTCCTGTGATTGTGCCAATATCAGGAGGTCGTCCAGATATGGCAGTATCCTGACTCCTTGTCGTCTGAGATGATCCGTCATCACTGCCATTATTTTGGTAAATACCCGAGGAGCTGTGGTCAGCTCGAAGGGTAGGGCCTGAAATTGGTTATGTTGCCGACTTACCACCAACCTTAACATTTTTTGGTGGGATTGCGCAATGGGAACATGCAGTTACACATCCTGTGTGTCCAGGGAGACCATGAAATCTCCAGGCTCCATTGCCTGCATAATGGACCGTAGGGTTTCCATAGGCACATGGATGAATCTGTTGAGAGACTTCAGATTCAGGATAGGGCGATGCGACCCATTTGGTTTCTGAACCAAAAACAAATTTGAATAATAAACCCTTCCCTGTGGCGTCACAGGAACAGGGATTATGACTCCCGACCTCAGGAGAGCCCCAATAGACTCCCGGAAAACCGAAGACCTGACTGGGTCTAAAGGTAGGGTTGTGAGGGGATGCCTCAGGAACGTGATGGCATAACCCTGAGAGACCACCTCTCAAACCCAGGCATCTGTCATGGTCTGATGCCAGGCCTGAGAAAACTGTAGGAGTCTGCCTCCAAAAGGACCTAGCTGACGACTGCCTATACTTAGGGGTAGTCATGGATGGCAACCCCGCAGATTTAGATGTCGCCAGAGAAGACACTGTCACCCAGCTCTGGTCCGAACAGTACTTTCCTCACAAAAGGCAAGGATTCAAGGGGCTTCTTGGAACCTGTATCCGCCTTCCAGGTTTTTAGCCAAAGGGTTCTTTGAGCTGCAACTGAAGCTGCCAATTCCCTAGAAGCTAAGATACCTGCGTCAATGATCGCTTCCCCTATATACATAGCTGCTTCTCGCATCTGACAGAGGGAAGACCGCTGTTCTCTGGTAGCATTAGGCATGCTATCCTCCAGAGAGACTTCGTCCATTCTTCCATAGCTGGCCTGGTAATAGCTCCAGTTAATGAAAACATTGATTTTAAATAGTTATCCGTTACCCATCCTCAACGAGGATGTGGCAGGAATGGGTAACAGAGCTCTTGACAAATCTAGTTACATGAGCATCTACTGATGGAGGAACGTCCCCATTTGCTACATTCACCCTGAGCAAATGGATATCAAGAGGTTAAATTCCTTGTAGTATGGAAATGCTGATTTGGAGTACACCATGCTCCAGACATGAGATTCGTCATTTGCACAGACTGAGGAAAATAATCCCTAGCCACCTTCTGACGCCTAAAGACCGGAGTCACCTCCTCCTCTATACTGGGGACAGATCTAACCGCTCTCACCAGAGAGGGGACTTCCACAGAGGATTGATGGTCTTCTTCCACTAAGTAAGACCCAGAACTCTGAGTATCAGAGTGTAACGAGGCGGTCGAGTCAGAATCCTGAGGCAGTGTCTGAAGAGAACCTCTCTTATGTCCCTGTTTCTTTACTGCCCCAGGTCTATCCGCCTGCACTACCTGCTGAGGGGCTATAGATGGCAGCATACTCCGACTAGAGTGAGCAGAGGAATCAAACCAACAGGGATTCATAGGGGACATGTACATAGAAGGATGCAACTGCTGTGGGTAACCCACAGTAGGAGGCAATATCGTGGCAGGAGCACGCAACGCTGCGGCCTTGTCCACCTTATGCGACAAAACCTGCGACCAAGACGCCACCCAAGATGGCTCCATCTGTATTTATTTTACACGGCACGATCGGCATGCGATAACGATAGACATGAAGGGCTGCACATCTGATCATACGATACTTTTTAAGAGCTGCGGGAGTGCGCATCGGATCGTACCCTACCTTAAAAACTACACGATTTCCACGATTCATCGTACGACGCATCGCAAATCGGCCCAAAATGGCACTAGTGTATGGCCAGCGTAACTCAAACACGTTGGGTGAAAGGAGTAATTCTGAAGCAGAGATGGCTGCAATGTCTTCAATGTCCTCCCACTACAATGTCTAGCAATAAAATGCTTAAACAAAACAAACAAACAGGGCGTTCCAGCATACCATATACCCAGGAATTCAGCTACAGTCATCCCTCCAAACACACTACATCCTGCAGAAAGCTTCTGTCACCTTATGTAAAATAATGTCACAATGCAGCTACCTGCCGCCAGCAGATGCCGGATACCTGTGTAATGCTGTAGCTAAACAAATATTGTTATATTTCGAGGATGCAATAGTCTGCACCAGGGGGAGGGGCCTTGGTGATACCTGGGGGGGGGGGGGGGGGGGGGACACCTTTGAAAAGACACCTGGGGGAGGGGCTGGGGAGATGGGCACCCTGACACAGGGAGCCGTATGTTAATGACTGGTTATCTATGTAGCTCTTTCTTTGAAATGCGCCCCAGGGGGTCTCCTGTGCACCATCTAGTGTGATAATAGTACATGTGGGGAAAAGATTCCTGGACAACTGAGGAAGCAAATAGTTTGGTAATTATATTATGGTTACATCCAAATAGAGGAAGGGGGAAGGGGGGAGGGGGTCCACGCTCCCTGAGATTGTCAGCTATGAAATATATGGTTTATTGATGCTACATTGTAAGTCTAACCCTGTGTACAATGTAGAAGTACGATTCATTAGGAAACATCAAGTACGGGAAAAGATCATATAATTCAAAATATATACTGATTTATTACTTATATTTACTTATATGTATACGCCGTATATGATCATATACCTATATACTCATATATTCATAAAATCTTATATCATATTCATATAAGAACTCACATATATATCATTTAATACTAGAACCAGTCGTCAGCCATGATGTTGAAGCAGGACTTCGCTATCATGGTTGCTTTAAGAAAGACATTACCTAACTTGTCTTTCTGCAAAGTTAGGGAGTAGAAGGAACACACTAAGACCTTCCTTTTGCGCACTGTCTGACTTATTTACCAAATAGAGAGATTCGGCCCTCAGACGAGGATGTTGCACATTGCACGTAGGCCATGGCTATTGTATTCCAAGGATGGGGAGTATTCCATTAATTAGGGCAAAAATAAACTACTGTCTCAATCTTTTTATAAATGTCTTATCAATGTATGCCAAAAGTTATCCAATGCTTGTATGCCTTAGATGGGAAAAGAACTTTGCAAGTGGGGCGTGATAATGTGCAATGGTTCTGCTAATGAAATGACAAGTGTATAAAAGATTTGTTACTTGTGCACTGACCCTGAGAGATGCACTTATGCTCTCAGTAAGATTACTTAATTAATAAAATATACTTATTCTTAAGAATACCCGTTTCGGATCGATTACTCATTGGAGAAGCACACCTGATGTTCTGTTTAATAGAGCTTAGACAACAATCATCCTGCAGGATGTATGACCCAATCAGCTGGTTATCCCCTGCCAACATGTCTGATATTACTGGATATAATGGCTGATGTGCCTCAGAGATATATATATATATATATATTACACAAACACATATACACACACACATAATATATATATATATTTCACAAACGCATATACACACACACATAATATATATATATATTTCACAAACGCATATACACACACACATAATATATATATATATTTCACAAACGCATATACACACACACATTATATATATATATATATATATATTTTTATATATATATATATCTATATCTATATACACACACACACACACCATCTCATCATTGTGTGTGTGCATCCTGTGTATTCTACAACATCTTGTATACTGCAATATTCCCAGCAGGTTCAGCCAAGTTATTCTCTCATGCCAGGCGTTACTGACAGTGAGAGGGAACCCCAATAACTCAGTGATGCAGTACGGCCACTCAGCTCGCTTACTAGAGGAACCTCTAAAAAGTGGCGGTGCAGCACCCCCATATATCCCTCCCACCAACACACCACCCCCCATGTACCCCTCCCACCAACACACCACCCCCCATGTATCCCTCCCACCAACACACCACACCCATGCACCCCTCCCACCAACACACCACCCCCATGCACCCCTCCCACCAACACAGCATCCCCATATACCCCTCCCACCAACACACCACTCCCATGTACCCCTCCTAATACTACACCACTCCCATGTACCCCTCCCAATACTACACCACCCCCATATACCTGTCCCACCAATACACCACCCCCATATACCTGTCCCACCAATATAGCAACCCCATATACCTGTCTCATCCATACAACACCCCATATACCTGTCCCACTCATACCGCACCCCCATACACCTGTCCCATTCATAAAGCACCCCCATACACCTGTCCCATTCATAAAGCACCCCCATACACCTGTCCCATTCATAAAGCACCCCCATATACCTGTCCCATCCATAAAGCACCCCCATATACCTGTCCCATCCATACAGCACCCCCATATACCTGTCCCATCCATACAGCACACCCATACACCTGTCCCATCCATACAGCAGACCCATACACCTGTCCCATCCATACAGCAGACCCATACACCTGTCCCATCCATACAGCACCCCCATATACCTGTCCCATTCATACAGCACCTCCATATACCTGTCCCATCCATACAGCACCCCTATATACCTATCCCATCCATACAGCACCCCTATATACCTATCCCATCCATACAGCACCCCCATATACCTGTCCCATCCATACAGCACCTCCATATACCTGCCCCATCCATACAGCACCCCCATATACCTGTCCCACTCATACAGCACCCCCATATACCTGTCCCATCCATAAAGCACCCCCATATACCTGTCCCACTCATACAGCAACCCCATACACCTGTCCCATCCATAAAGCAACCCCATATACCTGTCCCATTCACACAGCACCTCCATATACCTGTCCCACTCACACAGCACCCCCATATACCTGTCCCACTCACACAGCACCCCCATATACCTGTCCCATTCATACAGCACCCCCATATACCTGTCCCATCCATACAGCACCCCCATATACCTGTCCCATCCATACAGCACCCCCATATACCTGTCCCACTCATACAGCAACCCCATATACCTGTCCCACTCATACAGCAACCCCATATACCTGTTCCATCCATAAAGCAACCCCATATACCCGTCCCATTCATACAGCACCTCCATATACCTGTCCCACTCATACAGCACCCCCATATACCTGTCCCATCCATAAAGCACACCCATACACCTGTCCCATCCATAAAGCACCCCCATATACCTGTCCCACTCACACAGCACCCCCATATACCCGTCCCACCCGTATAGCACATCGCCATATAGCTGTCCCATCTTTTCAGCATCCCCATATACCTGTCCCATCCATACAGCACCTCCATATACCTGTCCCATTCATACAGCACCCCCATATACCTGTCCCATTCATACAGCACCTCCATATACCTGTCCCACTCATACAGCACCCCCATATACCTGTCCCACTAACACAGCACCCCCATATACCTGTCCCACTAACACAGCACCCCCATATACCTGTCCCACTAATACAGCAACCCCATATACCTGTCCCATCCATAAAGCACCCCCATATACCTGTCCCACTCATACAGCACCCCCATACACCTGTCCCATCCATAAAGCACCCCCATATACCTGTCCCACTCATACAGCACCCCCATACACCTGTCCCATCCATACAGCTCCCCCATATACCTGTCCCACTCATACAGCAACCCCATATACCTGTTCCATCCATAAAGCAACCCCATATACCTGTCCCACTCACACAGCACCCCCATATACCTGTCCCATTCATACAGCACCCACATATACCTGTCCCATCCATAAAGCACCCCCATATACCTGTCCCATCCATACAGCACCCCCATATACCTGTCCCATCCATACAGCACCCCCATATACCTGTCCCATCCATACAGCACCCCCATATACCTGTCCCATCCATACAGCACCCCCATATACCTGTCCCATCCATAAAGCACCCCCACATACCTGTCCCATCGGAATCGGTATGTAATGCCAGCTGCTGGGATGCCTCTCAAAAACCCCAAACCTCCCAACTCCGCACCCTAACCCACCCCATTAGTGCCTAAACCTAAGTACCCCTCTTCATGCCTAAACCTAAACTTCCCCCCTTAGTGCCGAACCCCCCCCCCCTCAAAAACCTAACGCTAACACCACTATCTTACCCAAACCTAACCCCCCCCCGGCGGCTAACACCAAGGGCGCCCCGGCTTACATTTGTTTGGGCTGTCGTCCTCCTGGATTCCGGCATCGGGATTAAGATAGAGGTCGGTATTTTGACGCCTATCTTAAGTCCCTTTGTCGGTCATGGCGGCCGCTAGTCTGATAACTACATCCTTTCCCATCCATACAAATCCCCCTAATACCTGTCCACCATCTTTTAACCCATTACTCTGCAGAATATCGCACCATTAATGACATGTAATTATTGACCAAATTAAGCTGATTAAAAACTTCTAATTGTCCAATTAAACATTAGGGGGGGGCAGGTGTTGTGAGCCAAGCTCCAACATTTTTAACTTAAAATAGCGAAATTCTATTGAAATTTATGGCAACTGAATTTCCGCAGGTAACTGGCCGCGTATATTAGGTTATAACCTAGCACATTGGATGTGCCCTTCATTTTTTTCTCATTTCAATTTTCAGTAATTATTTTTGGCAATTGTTTGTTTGCGCATCGTTATTAGTACGACTCTAATTTCCACTGGATGCTGGTGGGCGCGATGCTGAGGTGGGAGTAAAGCGCACAAAGCAGGTGACCATGCTGCAATGCGAGGGGTGCAAACACATTTGTTGTGTGTGCATGCAGGGTAAATACTGGCTGCTGTTACATGTAGCCCACAAATGCTGGTCAGCTTGATTATTACACTGCAATTTATATCAGAGTTTGGATACGCCCCTCCCAAATCTAATCTCCCTGCACATGTGCCATTGGCCCCTGCTGTCGCGCAGCACGGCGTTATCACCGGCTCGCAGGGTAACGCAGGAACGGTCATATACATTATACAATGATTTGTATTATACACAATATACATAAACTATACCAGCCAAACCACACATCTCCCAGACAAGGACTCCACCATCCCAAGCCTGCATTGGACCCCCCAGGTCATTGCTCGCACCCAACGGAGGTCACACCCTGAAGCCAAGCCTGGCACAGATGCCCAAACCCACGCCACTAGCACAGAACTGGAGACTGATGGGCAAACAAACAATGGCGCCTTTCCAAACTGTATGTACTGAGCCATTTGGAAGCTCCGGGGCAGAGACGTTAGACCAGACGAGGGGCGTCATACACCGCAGGTGATGGTGGCAGCGTATACAACCCCTCACTCAGGAACCTATAACCCCTGTGTGTTACGTTAGACCAGACGAGGGGCGTCATACACCGCAGGTGATGGTGGCAGCGTATACAACCCCTCACTCAGGAGTCTATAACCCTGTGTGTTACGTTAGACCAGACGAGGGGCGTCATACACCGCAGGTGATGGTGGCAGCGTATACAACCCCTCACTCAGGAGGGTATAACCCTGTGTGTTACGTTAGACCAGACGAGGGGCGTCATACACCGCAGGTGATGGTGGCAGCGTATACAACCCCTCGCTCAGGAGTCTATAACCCTGTGTGTTGTGTGTCACGTTTCACAATGTGGTGGCGGTGTCATTTTCAGCCACCTTGGAAAGTGGGCAGCGCTTGGCGTGGACCTGCTATTAGCGCCATGTCAGCGGACTCACCTTGTCTTTCAGCTGTTTCTCCGACAGATACTGGTCACCCCGCAACAGCTTAACTAGGTCCTTGTACACCGACCTCTGAACTGAAAGACAGAAGGGTGATCTGGGCGTGAATGTGACGATGATGTAATGACTGGTTAGTGCAGGGGTCAGGGAACTTTAACTTTTACCCCAAAATATATTTAGATACGCCAACATTACCCCCTTGATTTGAAAGGAAGGAAATCATATAGTAGTGCCCCCCATATAATGTCCCTGTAGTAGTGCCCCCCATATAATGTCCCTGTAGTAGTGCCCCCCATATAATGCCCCTGTAGTAGTGCCCCCCATATAATGCCCCTGTAGTAGTGCCCCCATATAATGCCCCTGTAGTGCCCCTTGTACAAAAAAAAACAAAAAAAAAAACTCACTTACCTTAATCCCCGCTCCTGCATCCGCCGCCGTCCTGTTCGCCCGTCTGCTCCTCGGAACTATGGGAGAGACGTATTGACGTCTGTCCCATAGTATGCATCAAGAGAGGCGGAAGCTGGAGTTCAGAAGAGAACCCCAGCCTCCGGCTAACGCGGTGCTGCAGGGCAGGAGCCGGGCGCCCGCTAGTAATAACATCTCAGCGGGCGTCCGGCTTAGAGCCTCCCTGCAGCACAGCCGGGCATGCATATGAATCATTTCTATATTATAGAGTGATACATATGCATGCCCGGCTGTCGGTTCATTACCCCCAGGAATTTCATTTTTACCCCGTGTCGGGTAATTTACCCGTTCCCCGACCACTGGGTTAGAACGTTCCTGACACCATACCCTGCCAAGAGGAACTTGATGTGACGCCCCATAGACCACAAGGGTTAAATGTATGGAACAGAGAGATACTACGCCCACTCATCACAGTTACAGGTCTGTGGTCTGTGCCATCTTAGGCAAAGTCATTACACGGTCATGAAACTTCCTCATCAGGTGGCTCCTATGCCGAGGGCCTGCGCTATACGCAGTAAGAACACAGACTGAGAGGAAGCCAGCGATGGTTATTCTCTGTCACATGACTATGTAAGGTCCCCGCAGAAGCCGTATAACACGGATACACATATACTGTATATGGAGGAACACAAACGCTGACTATCACCGAGACGCTGATCACTGCACATAGTACATCAGAGAGAAAGTAACCGGTCTCTACAGTCCCAGGTGCTCATCATTGTTATTTACAGCTCACACAGGGCCGGATTCATCTCCTCAGTCACCAAGGCCGGCAATTCTTTACTAGTACACGTGCGCGACAATCGCTAAAACCTCATACGGCGCAAGCGTTACACAGTGTGCACGCATAAATCGGCTGCTGCAATTGAGACGCCAGAAATCTTGTGGAAGGGCGCTGAGCGTCGCCGGGCGGTGACTGGGGGGTGGTCATTAAGATGCGCAAAAATGGCCCGTGGGCGTGTTATGAGAGCGTTGCTGGCGTGTTGCTAAAGTGTCCGTGTAAACAGACGCTCCGTCGTTCGCTTTGGAGGCCGTACTCTGACAGGATTTCTGCACCTGCCATAGGACTGGCGCAAGTTTAATTTGTGCGACCGATGGCGGCATCTAAAGACGCACCAGGCAGTATTACATGGACTACAGATGCTCAAAGTGGGCGTCTCCAGACCTTATACAGTCAGACGCACAGCTGTACCCAAGGGATTGGCTCTGTAGCGGCATCTACATAGAGTCGCAGATGGGCGACCACCGAAAGACCCAGCCACCACCTCTGACTAACGCTCAGAATGCGATGGCGGATGGGTGACCACGGAAAGACCCACTGCAGACAGCATCCATGTCAGCTCTCCTCTGGGGGGGTCACTACTGGCATCGTCTTGCCAAGGGGCGACGCGCCAATTGTTTGTGTGCCGTCCGCACAGTCACCATCCTCGCTGTCAGCGCGGTTTATGATGTCGCCCCCTCCGCGCAGAAGCTTTGCTAGTAACAGGGGCTAGTAATCAGCACTATGGCGCTGGTACGTCTGACCTCCATAAACCTCTATAGACCGGCAATAAAATAACCCAGGAGAACTCATTTTACTACGCCCGGAACCTGTGCGCTGATCACGCAACGTCTTCCCTGACAAACATGGTTTTCACATATATACTGGACGCCACAGTTCATTAGACACTTACACAGGTACATTCTCCCATCTCATGTAACATCTCCTCTTCTCACACCTAATGGCTACCAAACCTGTATGGTCTAACAGGCTCCCGTGTTACCAGGACATGGCTACACTCCCTCAGATGCCCAGCAGCTTGGTTACTGTGTGTATGGTCTAACAGGCTCCCGTATTACCAGGACGTGGCTACACTCCCTCAGATGCCCAGCAGCTTGGTTACTGTGTGTATGGGTCTAACAGGCTCCTGTGTTACCAGGACGTGGCTACACTCTCTCAGATGCCCAGCTGCATGGTTAATGTGTGTATGGGTCTAACAGGCTCCCGTGTTACCAGGACGTGGCTACACTCCCTCAGATGCCCAGCAGCATGGTTACTGTGTGTATGGTCTAACAGGCTCCCGTGTTACCAGGACGTGGCTACACTCCCTCAGATGCCCAGCAGCTTGATTACTGTGTGTATGGTCTAACAGGCTCCCGTGTTACCAGGACGTGGCTACACTCCCTCAGATGCCCAGCAGCTTGGTTACTGTGTGTATGGGTCTAACAGGCTCCCGTGTTACCAGGACGTGGCTACATTCCCTCAGATGCCCAGCAGCTTGATAACTGTGTGTATGGGTCTAACAGGCTCCCGTGTTACCAGGACGTGGCTACACTCCCTTATCCCTTAGATGCCCAGCAGCTTGGTTACTGTGTGTATGGTCTAACAGGCTCCCGTGTTACCAGGACGTGGCTACACTCCCTCAGATGCCCAGCAGCTTGGTTACTGTGTGTATGGGTCTAACAGGCTCCCGTGTTACCAGGACGTGGCTACACTCCCTCAGATGCCCAGCAGCTTGGTTACTGTGTGTATGGTCTAACAGGCTCCCGTGTTACCAGGACGTGGCTACACTCCCTCAGATGCCCAGCAGCTTGGTTACTGTGTGTATGGTCTAACAGGGTCCCGTGTTACCAGGACGTGGCTACACTCCCTCAGATGCCCAGCAGCTTGGTTACTGTGTGTATGGGTCTAACAGGCTCCTGTGTTACCAGGACGTGGCTACACTCCCTCAGATGCCCAGCTGCATGGTTACTGTGTGTATGGGTCTAACCGGCTCCCGTGTTACCAGGACGTGGCTACACTCCCTCAGATGCCAAGCAGCATGGTTACTGTGTGCATGGGTCTAACAGGCTCCCGTGTTACCAGGACGTGGCTACACTCCCTCAGATGCCCAGCAGCTTGGTTACTGTGTGTATGGTCTAACAGGCTCCCGTGTTACCAGGACGTGGCTACACTCCCTCAGATGCCCAGCAGCTTGATTACTGTGTGTATGGTCTAACAGGCTCCCGTGTTACCAGGACGTGGCTACACTCCCTCAGATGCCCAGCAGCTTGGTTACTGTGTGTATGGGTCTAACAGGCTCCCGTGTTACCAGGACGTGGCTACACTCCCTTATCCCTTAGATGCCCAGCAGCTTGGTTACTGTGTGTATGGTCTAACAGGCTCCTGTGTTACCAGGACGTGGCTACATTCCCTCAGATGCCCAGCAGCTTGGTTACTGTGTGTATGGGTCTAACAGGCTCCCGTGTTACCAGGACGTGGCTACACTCCCTCAGATGCCCAGCAGCTTGGTTACTGTGTGTATGGGTCTAACCGGCTCCCGTGTTACCAGGACGTGGCTACACTCCCTCAGATGCCCAGCAGCTTGGTTACTGTGTGTATGGGTCTAACAGGCTCCCGTGTTACCAGGACGTGGCTACACTCCCTCAGATGCCCAGCAGCTTGGTTACTGTGTGTATGGGTCTAACAGGCTCCCGTGTTACCAGGACGTAGGCTACACTCCCTCAGATGCCCAGCAGCTTGGTTACTGTGTGTATGGTCTAACAGGCTCCCATGTTAACAGGACGTGGCTACACTCCCTCAGATGCCCAGCAGCTTGGTTACTGTGTGTATGGGTCTAACAGACTCCCGTGTTACCAGGACGTGTCTACACTCCCTCAGATGCCCAGCAGCTTGGTTACTGTGTGTATGGGTCTAACAGGCTGACGTGTTACCAGGACGTGGCTACATTCCCTCAGATGCCCAGCAGCTTGGTTACTGTGTGTATGGGTCTAACAGGCTCCCGTGTTACCAGGACGTGGCTACACTCCCTTATCCCTTAGATGCCCAGCAGCTTGGTTACTGTGTGTATGGTCTAACAGGCTCCCGTGTTACCAGGACGTGGCTACACTCCCTCAGATGCACAGCAGCTTGGTTACTGTGTGTATGGGTCGAACAGGCTCCCGTGTTACCAGGACGTGGCTACACTCCCTCAGATGCCCAGCAGCTTGGTTACTGTGTGTATGGTCTAACAGGCTCCCATGTTACCAGGACGTGGCTACACTCCCTCAGATGCCCAGCAGCTTGGTTACTGTGTGTATGGGTCTAACAGGCTCCCGTGTTACCAGGACGTGGCTACACTCCCTCAGATGCCCAGCAGCTTGGTTACTGTGTGTATGGGTCTAACAGGCTCCTGTGTTACCAGGACGTAGCTACACTCCCTCAGATGCCCAGCAGCTTGGTTAGTGCGTGTGGCCGTTACCACGGGAGACGCAGGGCCCAGATGCCGCCAGCGTGTTGTGTCTGACGTGGCGCTTTGGGGGTCAGTTATTGCATACATATACATATATACACACACATAAAAATAAATAACACACTGTATAGCATCTATAGCGTACAATACACAGAAATAATAAATCACACTTACTGGAGTCTCCCAGGATGACCACGAACTTGTTGTGAAGCAGCTGGCGCACATCGTCCGAGCTGAAGCACCCCATGCCTCCGACTCACCTTCCGGCCCTGCCATTAAACACAGAGATAAAGCTTTAGTGGACTAGGAGGAAGCGGGTACACGACTCAGGGACTTATCGGCCAATGCGGTGACAGGTAGCTACAGAACAGAAGATAATTATGCAGAAAACCAGAAGTTGCACTCTGGCCACTGCCCAATTTCCCTGACAGTCCATCCCACTTCCCAATTCATAGACAATAAGCACAGCAGCTACCGGCCATGATGTTATGTAGGAGACAGCAGTCTTTACGTGACCTATATATAAGAACACAGAATGTTCTTTCCTCTCGGCACATACAGTATGCATTTATCACCGTCCTGCATATAACCACACGCCTGGTACCTGGGTTTAATGTAAACATGGTCATGATTTGGGATTTTGTTGAAGTATTGTTGGGTACACATTGGGCGATATATCGATCAGCGCATCGGCTCGTGCATACACGTGATTAGTCTGTACAAAGTCTATCAGAGATATAACGCATTGGTCTGAAGCACGGTGGATCCAATATATCGTACACATCTGCGTGTACACAAATGGCCGACTGACCCGTACGCAGGCCGCAGGAACCAGCGACGATGACATCACAGCTGGGCGGGCATACGGTATATAAATGCCCGTCAAGTTGTGGCCAGATATATTGTGCAGCCAATTGGTAAGTGTATATATGCTCACCAGCATCAGTCGCTGGGTCCGTCAGTGGTGCCATCAGAAGTGGGACTGTGCGATTATCCATATACACAGAATGGGAACAGATACTGAGAATCCCATACGCTGAGAACAGGAGCAGTGGGACTGTGCAATTATACATATACACAGAATAAGAACAGATACTGAGACTCCCATACGCTGAATAGAACAGGAGAAGTGGGACTGTGCGATTATCCATATATACAGAATAAGAACAGATACTGAGACTCCCATACACTGAATAGAACAGGAGAAGTGGGACTGTGCGATTATCCATATATACAGAATAAGAACAGATACTGAGACTCCCATACGCTGAATAGAACAGGAGCAGTGGGACTGTGCAATTATCCATATATACAGAATGAGAACAGATACTGAGACTCCCATACGCTGAATATAACAGGAGCAGTGGGACTGTGCAATTATCCATATACACAGAATAAGAACAGATACTGAGACTCCCATACACTGAATAGAACAGGAGAAGTGGGACTGTGCGATTATCCATATATACAGAATAAGAACAGATACTGAGACTCCCATACGCTGAATAGAACAGGAGAAGTGGGACTGTGAGATTATCCATATATACAGAATAAGAACAGATACTGAGACTCCCATACGCTGAATAGAACAGGAGCAGTGGGACTGTGCAATTATCCATATATACAGAATGAGAACAGATACTGAGACTCCCATACGCTGAATATAACAGGAGAAGTGGGACTGTGCAATTATTCATATATACAGAATGGGAACAGATACTGAGACTCCCATACACTGAATAGAACAGGAGAAGTGGGACTGTGCAATTATTCATATATACAGAATGGGAACAGATACTGAGACTCCCATACGCTGAATAGAACAGGAGAAGTGGGACTGTGCAATTATTCATATATACAGAATGGGAACAGATACTGAGACTCCCATACGCTGAATAGAACAGGAGAAGTGGGACTGTGCAATTATCCATATACACAGAATGGGAACAGATACTGAGAATCCCATACGCTGAGAACAGGAGCAGTGGGACTGTGCAATTATCCATATACACAGAATAAGAACAGATACTGAGACTCCCATACATTGAGTAGAACAGGAGCAGTGGGACTGTGCGATTATACATATACACAGTATAAGAACAGATACTGAGACTCCCATACGCTGAATAGAACAAGAGAAGTGGGACTGTGCGATTATCCATACATACAGAATAAGAACAGATACTGAGACTCCCATACGCTGAATAGAACAGGAGCAGTGGGACTGTGCGATTATCCATATATACAGAATGAGAACAGATACTGAGAATCCCATACATTGAGTAGAACAGGAGCAGTGGGACTGTGCGATTATACATATACACAGTATAAGAACTGATACTCCCATACATTGAGTAGAACAGGAGCAGTGGGACTGTGCAATTATCCATATATACAGAATGAGAACAGATACTGAGACTCCCATACATTGAGTAGAACAGGAGAAGTGGGACTGTGCGATTATACATATATACAGAATGAGAACAGATACTGAGACTCCCATACGCTGAATAGAACAGGAGCAGTGGGACTGTGCGATTATCCATATATACAGAATGAGAACAGATACTGAGACTCCCATACATTGAGTAGAACAGGAGCAGTGGGACTGTGCGATTATCCATATACACAGTATAAGAACTGATACTCCCATACATTGAGTAGAACAGGAGCAGTGGGACTGTGCGATTATACATATACACAGTATAAGAACTGATACTCCCATACATTGAGTAGAACAGGAGCAGTGGGACTGTGCGATTATCCATATATACAGAATGAGAACAGATACTGAGACTCCCATACATTGAGTAGAACAGGAGCAGTGGGACTGTGCGATTATACATATATACAGTATAAGAACTGATACTGAGACTCCCATACGCTGAATAGAACAGGAGAAGTGGGACTGTGCAATTATCCATATATACAGAATGGGAACAGATACTGAGACTCCCATACGCTGAATAGAACAGGAGCAGTGGGACTGTGCGATTATCCATATACACAGTATAAGAACTGATACTGAGACTCCCATACATTGAGTAGAACAGGAGCAGTGGGACTGTGCGATTATACATATACACAGTATAAGAACTGATACTCCCATACATTGAGTAGAACAGGAGCAGTGGGACTGTGCAATTATCCATATATACAGAATGAGAACAGATACTGAGACTCCCATACATTGAGTAGAACAGGAGAAGTGGGACTGTGCGATTATACATATATACAGAATGAGAACAGATACTGAGACTCCCATACGCTGAATAGAACAGGAGCAGTGGGACTGTGCAATTATCCATATATACAGAATGAGAACAGATACTGAGACTCCCATACATTGAGTAGAACAGGAGCAGTGGGACTGTGCGATTATCCATATACACAGTATAAGAACTGATACTCCCATACATTGAGTAGAACAGGAGCAGTGGGACTGTGCGATTATCCATATATACAGAATGAGAACAGATACTGAGACTCCCATACATTGAGTAGAACAGGAGCAGTGGGACTGTGCGATTATACATATATACAGTATAAGAACTGATACTGAGACTCCCATACGCTGAATAGAACAGGAGAAGTGGGACTGTGCAATTATCCATATATACAGAATGGGAACAGATACTGAGACTCCCATACGCTGAATAGAACAGGAGCAGTGGGACTGTGCGATTATCCATATACACAGTATAAGAACTGATACTGAGACTCCCATACATTGAGTAGAACTGGAGCAGTGGGACTGTGCGATTATACATATACACAGTATAAGAACTGATACTCCCATACATTGAGTAGAACAGGAGCAGTGGGACTGTGCAATTATCCATATATACAGAATGAGAACAGATACTGAGACTCCCATACATTGAGTAGAACAGGAGAAGTGGGACTGTGCGATTATACATATATACAGAATGAGAACAGATACTGAGACTCCCATACGCTGAATAGAACAGGAGCAGTGGGACTGTGCAATTATCCATATATACAGAATGAGAACAGATACTGAGACTCCCATACATTGAGTAGAACAGGAGCAGTGGGACTGTGCGATTATCCATATACACAGTATAAGAACTGATACTCCCATACATTGAGTAGAACAGGAGCAGTGGGACTGTGCGATTATACATATACACAGTATAAGAACTGATACTCCCATACATTGAGTAGAACAGGAGCAGTGGGACTGTGCGATTATCCATATATACAGAATGAGAACAGATACTGAGACTCCCATACATTGAGTAGAACAGGAGCAGTGGGACTGTGCGATTATACATATACACAGTATAAGAACTGATACTCCCATACATTGAGTAGAACAGGAGAAGTGGGACTGTGCGATTATCCATATATACAGAATGAGAACAGATACTGAGACTCCCATACATTGAGTAGAACAGGAGCAGTGGGACTGTGCGATTATACATATATACAGTATAAGAACTGATACTGAGACTCCCATACGCTGAATAGAACAGGAGAAGTGGGACTGTGCAATTATCCATATATACAGAATGGGAACAGATACTGAGACTCCCATACGCTGAATAGAACAGGAGCAGTGGGACTGTGCGATTATCCATATACACAGTATAAGAACTGATACTGAGACTCCCATACATTGAGTAGAACAGAAGCAGTGGGACTGTGCACTGACCTAGTCACACATAATAAGAACAGACAATGAGAATGATATATAGCAGAGAAAGAGATGGGCCTATTTAGTTCCCCATTGACATTGCCGTACAGGGAGCTGGAGTGTCTGAGATATATATTTATTTCCACAGCCCCCCATCAGGACACCGGCCTGTTACAGACATCGGCAGCTGCTGCTACAAAGAGCTACTACCCGCAAACCTTACAGCTCAGGGGTGTAACGGAGCCAGCACCCACCCTATAATACAGGACGCTGCTCTAGCATGTAACGCGAGGACCCGACACGGGGAATATATGGAATATGTACACAACAGGATCCTACAGGGATCTATTACTTACATGATCTGAGCCACATAAACTATGTGACATGTTCGGCATGACCACTGCATGGACACTAGGGCTCACATTGGGCAGGGGGCTGATCAGCGAGGGGGGCACATTATAGCTTAGGATGCAACGCTAAAGCTGATGTATACAGTTATTGTAATACTAATGTTACATTATATGTACTGTAATATATATTATCGCACAGTGGGGGCCCCGAATCTCATATTTAGCAATGCTGAGAGCAATACATGACATCTCCTGTGTGACGTCAGCTTAAACCCGGCCAGGGCTCAGGGCAAATAACAGCCGATGTACTGGAGACCATCAGTCGTTCCGCTCATTCTCTGAGCGCCATAACACGCTGACCCCACATTGTACATAGGCTCTTATATTAGCCATGCGTCCCGCTGGTCACAGACAGTGGCCCCAAAAAGCTCCAGTTAGAGCCAGTGGCCCCCAAATTGCAGACAAGTCCCCACTGCAGAATTATATAATAATTAAACAAGTTATTGGACATCTGGGAGAAAATCGGTAATTTAACCCTTACAGCGCCAGGTCAGCCGCCTGGGTAATGGGGGTTTATTAGGTGCCAATTTTGCGTGAAATAAAAATCAGGCTGATCTGAACCACTTTGCCCCTCAAATCCTAAATATCTTCATTTGGCGCCACTTATACCTTACAGCGGTATCTGCAACACGTCATTGGGAAACCTCTGTAGCGCAATACAAGGAACACAAGTTCATAATTGAAAAAACAACTAAACTGGGGTGTGATCCAAAGAACCTCCCAGATACAATACGCCGAGTGTATGAAGCAACGACACTGGCAGGAGATCGCGCTACGCGTTTCATTACACAAACTGCATCATAGTTACTCACCAGGGAAATCAGATTATTTTTTTTGTAAGAGAACGGATTTACCTTTTGCTGCGCACACTCATAATATATATAAAACACGTACGTACGTACATACATACAGTATATACATTCACACACACACAGTATAGATAGATGAACATATAGGGCGGAATTCAATTGATTATTCCCCCCTTCGCACCCGACGGAGCTATTCAATTGTTGCTCCTGTTGGGCGCGATCAGCTGCTAGCGCTCCATTTCAGCTCGCAGCCCCAGCGAGCTGAAATGTGCAAAAAGTGACCTGTTTGGGCGCCCAAACATCACTTTTCGCGGTCGCGCCCAGCACTTTTGTCAGGGGTAGCTGCTTTATGCGGCTAAACCCGACCACTGTGGGCGCGATCAGCGTGAAAAATGGCAGCAATTGAATAGCGGCGCACAATCTCCTGTCACTTTAGACTTGAGATCCAGACTGCGTAAACAATTGAATTCCGCCCATACAGTCAGGATTGATGATTATTTTATGAAGGCCTCATCACCACAATATGGGCTGCAGTCATTAAGGGGTACAGTAATAATGACGTTATCTGTTACTGACAGAAGAGTGTGACAGGTGGGCTCTGCGTGTAACGTTAGCCCGGGGATAGCTGAGGGCAGCGAGTGGTCACTGGGGCTATTGTAGGAACACCAGCAGCTGTAATGTAATACACGGGTGAGGAGAGGGTCACAGGGCACTGCAAAGAAGGTGCCGTTTTAAGGGTTAGGTCCATCCTGTGACACGGGTGTCAATGAAAAGCTGACCAGTCCTTCCCCAGCATGCAGAATAAAGCACATAAATGTCATTTGCTTCCCTGTAGCACATCATATATTCCAGTGCAAAATTATTCCCCAGTGCAAATGGGACCATTGCAAATTGAGCCACAACAATGTCGCAACTAACCTAGGGGATCACGCCGCCATCTCACCGATTCCCAGAGAACACACAATGGCCGACATCACCGTCTGTGGTATAACTGTAGCAATGTTCCGATACCAGTAGCTTCCAGCATCACCAGTATGATAATGAACCAACTGAGGGCACAGATACATTAAACATTTATGTATACTGGAGCAGTGCCATGTTACATTCTGCCTGCAGAGCATTACACATCTCCCAACACTAATCGGGAGCCAGCCAATCAGCACAGAGCGGGACACCATAGTCAGAGGTACGGCCACAATTGGGGTAGCAGTTCTTCTCATGTGGACTTCATACAACAACGCAATGAACAGAACACTAGGGGGGGGGGGGGGAACGTTACGGAACCTAAAATGGCCGCTCACAGGGAATATGTAGCGTCAGACTTCTTTCAGTGCGATGTGTCACCCGATAACCGCATAGTCCTCCATCTTGTGACCCAAAATCCATGAGAATGTCCTACAGGAACTTCACGATCTCTGGTCAGAAAGTCGCTCAGTAAGATCTCGGGTTCCTATTCATTCCATTGATTTATTTCTAGCATGCTAAGCCCATGTACAGCGTTGTAAGACGTGGGGCGCTGTGTACATAAAGAATGACACAAGTCCACAAGGTTTCAGCAACATGGATGTCTTGGAATGTGACTTGTTATTGAGAATACGCCTACGTGAAATACTCTGCTGTGTGACTGATGCTCCAGGTCAAATCAGTTTTATTTGCATTGTAGTGAATATATAGGTGTGTGTATATATATATATATATATATATATAGGGTGTGTATGTATGTGTGTAAATATAGGTGTATGTCTCTCTCCAGCTTCAGATGGAGGAGGAATTGGGATCTCTGGTGTATGAGGCACTGGTCTTATTGCGGATGGGTCATCGGAATATTCAATGTTAACTAGACAGAAATAAAAAGTAACTGGTTCTGTGTGATTTAGGAGACGGTCCTGGCGCTTGCTGGACGTTCTTGGGCGCCCTGAACTTCACAACTATTGAACAAGTTCTTGATGATCCGATAAATGGTTGATTTAGGTGCAATCTTACTAGCAGCGATATCCTGGCCTGTGAAGCCCTGTATGTACAAAGCAATGATGACTGCACGTGTTCCCTTGCAGGTAATCATGGTTAAACAGAGGAAGAACAATGATTTCAAGCTCCACACTCCTTTTAAAGCTATTCTAACGCACAGGTTCTCAAACTCGGTCCTCAGGACCCCACACAGCGCATGTTTTCCAGGTCTCTTCGCAGAATCTAAAGTGAAATAATTAGAACCACCCGTGACCTTTTAAAATGGGTCAGTGAGTAATGAATACACCTGTGCACCTGCTGAGTGACCTGGAAAACCTGTGTGGGGTCCTGAGGACAGAGGGTCTCATTTAGACCCGGTCACAAGCACCGATGTGCTCGCAACTGGGTCGAAGGGTAGCCCTGCGCACGAGCAGCGGCCGCACTGTGCGTGCGCAAGCCACGGAGCAAGAGAGAAATTCTCTCGCTCCGGAGCTCGCTACAAAAGGGGCGGCTGTCGAGGTTGGTTGACAGCTCGCCCCCGTTTTGTAGGCGGGCCGGGGGGGTGGTTTCCAAAACGGAGGCGTTCCTTAAGGAATGCCTACCGTTTTGTGGGCGGCCGCACTGACATCATCAGTGATGTCAGTGGGGAGCTTCCTGCTCCATTAGACCAGAAAGTTCCCTGGGGCTTGCGGTTGCTGAGACCCAACCTTAGGGTCTCGTTGCAAGCCCCGATGGTTGCGATGGTGATCACCATCACGACCATCAACCTGGTCGGTCGTTAAGTTGTGGGTAGTAACCCACAGCTTAACTAACGACCAGGAGGCCGCACTTCAAAAATGAAGCAGCCGCCCTCATTCAGAAAGCGACCGCCTCTGAATGAGGGCCAGACTTTGAGAACAACTGTTCTAACTCAAATCAGCATGACAGAGTGATCTCCAGCCTTGTCCTCGTCAACACTCTCACCTGTGTTAACGAGAGAATCACTGACATGATGTCAGCTGGTCCTTTTGTGGCAGGGCTGAAATTCAGTGAAAATTTTATTTTTGGGAATAAGGGCCTGATTCAGAGCCGGACGCTATTTGCGCTCGCTCGTTCAGAAAATAGGGGTGGCTATTCAAATGAACCGTTCGCTCTTTGCGGTCTGTTCACGCCTCTAGGTCTGAACGAGCGTACAAAACATGCGGTCGTTTTTTGGAAAACTACGCCCCCTGGCCGCTCGCATCCTACGTCATGTCCGCTATTTATTAGATTAATCGAGTACATCGAACAGCGTATGAACTGCTCGCTATTCTTGTGGCTGGTTTTTCCTACCGCAATCTTGCGAGCAGTTCTGACTATAAAATAACCCAGTGACGTGGTCAATGACGCTGCTGTATTAATTATGCACACCCATAAAACGCCCGTTCTGACCTTTAAGCACGCCTGCGTTCTGATCTCCACTCCCCGTTTTCAAGCACCTTCCCCTGTTACCACCCACATATGCCTCTTTCTGTCACTCATATTAGCAGGCATTCGCTATTTAGCGAACAAACGATTTTCGGCCGCACTGACTGGTTCGCGCATGCGTATTACGATCCGTACGCATGCGCAGTTGGGCAAACATCGCTCGGAACGAACGAGCGGCCGCTTACGAGCGGCTCTGAATCAGGCCCTAAGTTCATTGTCATGGCAAAGAGGAACTTTGCAACTAGTTGCAATTCATCTGATCACTCTTCATGACATTCTCGAGTATATTCAAATTGCCATCATAAACACTGAAGCAGCAGACTTTGTGATACCCAATACTTGTGTCATTCTCAGAACTTTAGGCCATGGATGTAGGCCGCAGTGGCCGATTGTCTGGTCTGAGGGCCTGACTCAGAGCCGGACGCTCTGACCAGAGCGCTCGCTCTGAATCAGGGCCCTCCTACCTAAAAATGGAGCGGCCTCTTGGATGCTCGCATAGCTGTAGGTAACCACCCACAGCTATAGCGAACGTCCATGATGATGGTCGCGATGGTCAAGACCATCGTGACCATCGGGCTTGCGACGAGACCCTGTGGTAGGGTCTCGCTGCCGCAAGCCCTGGAGTGATTTTGGCTCTATCAGAGCCAAAATCACTACCACTGACATCACTACTGATGTCAGTGGGGCCGGACTCAGACGGTAGGCGTTCCCATGGGAACTCCTCCGTCTGGCAGCCACGCCCCCGGCACGCCCACCAAAGGGGGCGTGCTGTCACTCACCATCGACAGCACGCCCCCTTTGGTGCGAGATCCCGAGCGACGGATTCTCCGTCGCTCGCTGGGTCTCGCGCATGCGCATGATGGAGCTCCCTCCGTCGTGCGCATGCGCATTAGGGCACCATCGACCCGCTTGCGAGCATCCTTCGCTCGCGAGCGGGTCTGAATTAGGCCCTGAGTGCAGCGTTTATTTTGTGGTATATTTTAAAATGGGAGCGAAAACGTGGCACATTTATAAATTCAGCAAATATTTTTTGCTATGTTTGTGGACAATTTACAGTGAAGTCACAATAATCGGTCAATCACACAGAACCAGTTACTTAGACTATTGTTATTTCTGTCTAGTTAGCATTGAATATTCCAATGACCCATCTGCAATAAGACCAGTGCCTCATACACCAGAGATCCCAATTCAATACACCTATATTTACACATATACACACACATTTATATATTCACTACAATACAAATAAAACTGACGTCAATCACACAGCAGAGTGTCTCATGCAGGCGTATTCTCAATAACAAGTCACATTCCATGTAATCCTTCCTACAGTTATGTGAATGTTTTGCGGAAACGAAACCAAATGATAACTTGTACTGGAGCACAAAGCAGCAGCAACATCACGTGAGGCCGCCGTGCAGACTCCTGTGCTCCCTTCATGGCAGCCACAAGGAGAATCAATCCCGGCTACGTGACACCTTCCTTACGCTGTTATTGTTATGTAGTCTATAATTATACTGTACTATTTATCAGGCCTCTACATTGGGTGGGTTCAACAACAAACGCCCTCGGTTATGCAGAAGATAAGACAGCTCTGATCAAATAGGGCCTGATCCAGCGACAGACGCAATGGCGATTACACAGAGAGGAATCCATCGCAGAGCGAGTGACAGGTAGTCAGCGTTTGGGGGGGTGAGGATTAGAACGCAAATCATGTGTCTGTCCGTCTGAACGCCGTTTCATGAGAGTATATAAAGTAGCCACTGCGACTGCATATGTAGCATGAGAGCGCTCTGCGTGCAGGGGAGACATGCAGTCTGGGGCTGGTCAGACTTGTGACTGCCCGATGTGCGTCGATGGTACCGATGTTTATGCAGAAGAGCGACGTTGGACAGATATGAGAAGGCCGCAAGTTGTGGGCGTCTTTATGTTGGCGGAGCTTTGGCGGGCATTCGCATATTTTAGCAACTGCGGTCCGTAGGCGATTGCAGTTGCATTTGCCTCGGCTGCTGATCAGGCCCATAGTCCAATTGTAGTTCCCATGTACAGTGGGCCTGATTCAGACCCGCTCGCAAGCGGGTCGATGGCCAGGAAGTGCGCACGTACGGCGCGTGCCTCGTAGCGAGTGAATTTTCACTCGCTGCGGGACTCACTACAAGACGGGGCGGCTGTTGATTGTGATTGACACCTCACCCCGTTTTGTAGGCGTGCAGAGGGGGTGGCTGGGCAAACGGAGTCGTTCCTGAAGGAACGCTTGCCATTTGTGGGCGGCCCTACTGACATCACCAGTGATGTCAGTAGTGAACTTCCTGCTTGCGGTAGACGAGATCCTACCACAAGGGTCTCGTCTCAAGCCCGATGGTCGAGACCAAAGGGCTTGTGGGTGGTCACCCACAGCTTAGCGAGCGGCCTGGAAAAAAAAAAAAAAACAGCGCGCCTTGATTCAGAGCGAGCGCCTCTGAATCAGGGCCAGTATGCTTACTATTGTGGATTCATTATTTAAGCCATTCTTCCAGTGCAGGGTAGGCTGGGTTCACCCACAGCACAGACTGGCAGGCAAGGACCTGGGGCCCACAGCATAGATTCCCTGCACCTGAGATGGACCAGGACTGCATTCAATGCAGTAGCAGGGTGACCCAGCAGAGAGTCATTTGTGGAGAGCTGGCAACCTGTCCCGGGCAAGTACCGCATGGGGTCTCCCAGCTGAGTCCTACTATCCCCCCTCCCATTGCCATCCAGGAGTTCGTACCCAGCTGCTTTTCCCGGATGGAGACATTGACCCAGCAACTGGTATGGGCACCACAAGCCAGGCGAGCTCACTGACTGGCCAACGACACGAGGCTCCCGACACCAGCTACTGCTCCCAGGGGCGAACATGCAACCCCAGAGAGCATGGGGGGGGGGGGGGGGGCGGAGGTTCGGCAAGAGAGACCGGGCTGCAAATGTTCTACATTTGCTGGCCGGAGCCAGAATGCAAAGTATGAAAAGAGTAGGCGTACACTGCTGACCGATGTCTACCTGATTATCACTCACAGCGATCATCAGGAAACTAGTTGGAAAATCTACCGTTTGATTTTTCTCAACTAATTGGACCGACGGTTTATTGCAGATTCTCAGCGTGTGGAAGTTATCGAACAATTATCGTTTGCTCCCACACACTGGCCGATTATTCCAACCAGCCAACTAGGTGACTAATACCCCTTTCACATCACAAACTCGGCAACGTGGGTCCAACCCAGCTGTGACCCGGGTCAGACACCTCTCACACTGCACCATCGACCAAGGTTATTCCCAGGTTGGCTCTGTTCACACTGAACCCGGGTCAGCAATGTAAAACTCTATGGATGTCATTAAAAATTGACCTTTTCAGGCTCACAAAAGATAAGATGACAAAAGGGAACACAAGGGAGGGGTGGGGACTGCTCCCAGCATTGCAGGGGTCATGGCTGATAGATTATCACTGAGTGTTTGTGCATTAGTGCTGTGTAGTGTACAGGTCACTCATCACTCCTTTATGCCATCACTGTAATGACAGTATGTGGTATTAACCCCTTTCAGACTGCTGCCTCTGCTATTGTCTGCAGTGTGCTGCCTGTGTGCTTGGATGCTGACATCATCAAGTGAGACCCAGGAACATCCAATCATACCCCTTTTACACCAAAGTTCCGGGTCATCAAGTGAGACCCAGGAACATCCAATCATACCCCTTTTACACCAAAGTTCCAGGTCATCAAGTGAGACCAAGGAACATCCAATCATACCCCTTTTACACCAAAGTTCCGGGTCATCAAGTGAAACCAAGGAACATCCAATCATACCCCTTTTACACCAAAGTTCCGGGTCATCAAGTGAGACCCAGGAACATCCAATCATACCCCTTTTACACCAAAGTTCCGGGTCATCAAGTGAGACCAAGGAACATCCAATCATACCCCTTTTACACCAAAGTTCCGGGTCATCAAGTGAAACCAAGGAACACCCAATCATACCCCTTTTACACCAAAGCCCCGGGTCATCAAGTGAGACCCAGGAACATCCAATCATACCCCTTTTACACCAAAGTTCCGGGTCATCAAGTGAGACCCAGGAACATCCAATCATACCCCTTTTACACCAAAGTCCCGGGTCATCAAGTGAGACCAAGGAACATCCAATCATACCCCTTTTACACCAAAGTCCTGGGTCATCAAGCGAGACCCAGGAACATCCAATCATACCCCTTTTACACCAAAGTTCCGGGTCATCAAGTGAGACCCAGGAACATCCAATCATACCCCTTTTACACCAAAGTCCTGGGTCTGACCCGGGATTTGGAACACGTTTCCAACCTGGGACAGACCCCCTTTTACACTGCAGTGCCGACCCAGGCACTGTTCACACCGGAGCACTGACCCGGCTCTCCAGTGCAGGTGAGCAGCACTTCTTACCCTCCCTCCCCCTCCGCGACCCCCTTACCTTACTCCAAAGCGGCCCGGAGGCATGGAAGGGGTGCGCTGCTCCGTTCTGGTCGGCCTGGCAGTGGACACTTGGAGATGATGTCATCTCCAAGCGCCACTGAAGCCGAGCCAATCGGACGGATTTCGGCGCGACCCGGTTCATCGAGACCAGGGTCGCGCCATTTACACAGCAAGGGTGACACGGGAATGACCCGTGCTCAACCCTGGAAGCCAGCCATGTCGGATCCCCGGGTCACTGGACCCGGGTTGATCCGTTTACACCGAAAACAATCCTGGGTTGATGCGCGTTCATGTGCATCAACTTGGGATTTTTAATTCAGTGTACAAGGGGCATTAGTGGTGTTTGCGGAGTCCCGGGTTGGATAACTCGGGTAGGGCCTGTTCACACTGCACTTCAACCCTGCAAGTTCCTGAGTTCAACTCTAGTTGACTGCAGGGTTGAAATACAGAGTCGCCGGAAGCATAACTGGGGAAAATCACCATTCAGACAGCAGAGTAAGAGTCACCTGAGCCAGCGGCTGGTCCCTCTACATTTACCATGCCAGTTACTGTCCCGAACACTTAAATTGAGCAAAGTGAGGTTCCCTGCAAAGATGTAAATGGATTGATGGATGAACTAGGGTTTCTGAATATCACTGAATGGAGATTATTCTTCAGTTCTTCTAAACAGAGTTTAAAGTCCGTGTTATTACATAATGGGAACAGAAAACCATCGTTATCAGTGGCTCGACCGGTAGGTAGGTAAGTAACTGTCTGTAAATCCGGTAAGATGTGCTGATTTGTAAGCAATTGCTGGGTCGGCAGTTATTGTTGTTTTCTGTGCTTATGTTATAGCCGCACAACACAGCAGCATTACATTGTGAAGGACTGGCCCATCAGAGAGAGGGATAGGTCCTCGGGAAGTACATTGTAAAGGACTGGCCCAACAGAGAGAGGGGTAGGTGCTCGGGAAACACATTGTGAAGGACTGGCCCATCAGAGAGAGGGGTAGGTCCTCGGGAAGCACATTGTGAAGGACTGGCCCATCAGAGAGAGGGGTAGGTCCTCGGGAAGCACATTGTGAAGGACTGGCCCATCAGAGAGAGGGGTAGGTCCTCGGGAAGTACATTGTGAAGGACTGGCCCATCAGAGAGAGGGATAGGTCCTCGGGAAGTACATTGTAAAGGACTGGCCCAACAGAGAGAGGGGTAGGTGCTCGGGAAACACATTGTGAAGGACTGGCCCATCAGAGAGAGGGGTAGGTGCTCGGGAAACACATTGTGAAGGACTGGCCCATCAGAGAGAGGGGTAGGTCCTCGGGAAGCACATTGTGAAGGACTGGCCCATCAGAGAGAGGGGTAGGTCCTCGGGAAGCACATTGTGAAGGACTGGCCCATCAGAGAGAGGGGTAGGTCCTCGGGAAGCACATTGTGAAGGACTGGCCCATCAGAGAGAGGGGTAGGTCCTCGGGAAGCACATTGTGAAGGACTGGCCCATCAGAGAGAGGGGTAGGTCCTCGGGAAGCACATTGTGAAGGACTGGCCCATCAGAGAGGGGTAGGTCCTCAGGAAGCACATTGTGAAGGACTGGCCCATTAGAGAGAGGGGTAGGTCCTCGGGAAGCATATTGTGAAGGACTGGCCCATCAGAGAGAGGGGTAGGTCGTCGGGAAGCACATTGTGAAGGACTGGCCCATCAGAGGGGTAGGTCGTCGGGAAGCATATTGTGAAGGACTGGCCCATCAGAGAGAGGTAGGTCCTCGGGAAGTACATTGTGAAGGACTGGCCCATCAGAGAGAGGGGTAGGTCCTCGGGAAGTACACTGTGAAGGACTGGCCCAACAGAGAGAGGGGTAGGTGCTCGGGAAACACATTGTGAAGGACTGGCCCATCAGAGAAAGGGGTAGGTCCTCGGGAAGCATATTGTGAAGGACTGGCCCATCAGAGGGGTAGGTCCTCGGGAAGCATATTGTGAAGGACTGGCCCATCAGAGAGAGGGGTAGGTCCTCAGGAAGCACATTGTGAAGGACTGGCCCATCAGAGAGGGGTAGGTCCTCGGGAAGCACATTGTGAAGGACTGGCCCATCAGAGAGAGGGGTAGATCATCGGGAAGCACATTGTGAAGGACTGGCCCATCAGAGAGAGGGGTAGGTCCTCGGGAAGCATATTGTGAAGGACTGGCCCATCAGAGAGGGGTAGGTCCTCGGGAAGTACATTGTGAAGGACTGGCCCATCAGAGAGAGGGGTAGGTCCTCGGGAAGTACATTGTGAAGGACTGGCCCATCAGAGAGAGGGGTAGGTCCTCGGGAAGCATATTGTGAAGGACTGGCCCATCAGAGAGAGGGGTAGGTCCTCAGGAAGCACATTGTGAAGGAGTGGCCCATCAGAGAGAGCTTTGCAGATAAACGGAAGGCGCAGAATTAGCTACATGGAATCCTTCCGATCTGTGATTGGGGGGTTTAGGATATAGAAAAGCATTTTTTCTGAGGGGTAGGTGTACGGGAAGGTCATCTCCTAACTAGGGGCAGCCATGATGGGATCCCGCATAGAGGAGGGGGTGTGGGCTGCAAAATGCTCTGCATGGCTGACCTCCAAATATGGACAGGCACAGGACGCTCTGCATGGCTGACCTCCAGATACGCACAACTGCATATTGCTCTGCATGGCAGGCCTCCAGACATGCGCAGGGCGCTCTGCATGGCAGGCCTCCAGACATGCGCAGGGCGCTCTGCATGGCAGGCCTCCAGACATGCGCAGGGCGCTCTGCATGGCAGGCCTCCAGACATGCGCAGGGCGCTCTGCATGGCAGGCCTCCAGACATGCGCAGGGCGCTCTGCATGGCAGGCCTCCAGACATGCGCAGGGCGCTCTGCATGGCAGGCCTCCAGACATGCGCAGGGCGCTCTGCATGGCAGGCCTCCAGACATGCGCAGGGCGCTCTGCATGGCAGGCCTCCAGACATGCGCAGATGTAGGACACTCCCCTAGCTGACCACCAGATAAGCACCGGCACAGGACGCTCTGCATGGCAGACTTCCAGATATGCGCAGGACGCTCTGCATGGCTGATCTCAGGATATGCACAGGCGCAATATACTCTGCGAGGCTGACCTCCAGATATGCGCAGGACGCTCTACTGGCTGACCTCCAGAAATGTGCAGGACGCTCTGCTGGCTGACCTCCAGATATGCGCAGGACGCTCTGCATGGCAGGCTTCCAAATATCCACAACTGCATAATGCTTTGTTGTCGACCACCAGATGTGCACAAGACGCTCTGCATGGCATATATGCACAGGGGCATGATGCTCTGCATGGCTGACCTCCAGATATGCACAGGCGCAGCACACATAGGTACCTCTTTATATATAGGCACACACAAGGCTCTGCTCAGGTACCTCTACATACTGTATGCACACACACAAGGGTTTGCACGGTGAACTTCTACGTATACATAATTTCATTGCTCTGCATGGGAACCTCTAGACACAAAATGCTCTGCACAGGGAACAAGTACATATGAATATACACAAAGCTCTGCATGGTAAACACAGACAGACACACACAACTGTGCCAATACTCTGCATATGGAACCTCTACAGACACACAATGCTCTGCTCAGGTACCTCTACACAGACACACACAATGCTCTGCTCGGGTACCTCAACACAGACACACACAATGCTCTGCTCGGGTACCTCTACACACACAATGCTCTGCTCGGGTACCTCTGACACAATGCTCTGCTCGGGTACCTCTGCACAGGCACACACAATGCTCTGCTCGGGTACCTCTACACAGGCACACAATGCTCTGCTCGGGTACCTCTACACAGGCGCACACACACAATGCTCTGCTCGGGTACCTCTGACACAATGCTCTGCTCGGGTACCTCTACACAAACACACACAATGCTCTGCTCGGGTACCTCTACACACAATGCTCTGCTCGGGTACCTCTACACAGGCGCGCACACACACACAATGCTCTGCTCGGGTACCTCTACACAGGCACACACAATGCTCGGCTCGGGTACCTCTGCACAGGCACACACACTGCTCTGCTCGGTTACCTCTACACAGGCACACACACTGCTCTGCTCGGTTACCTCTACACAGGCACACACACTGCTCTGCTCGGTTACCTCTACACAGGCACACACACTGCTCTGCTCGGTTACCTCTACACAGGCACACACACTGCTCTGCTCGGTTACCTCTACACAGGCACACACACAATGCTCTGCTCGGGTACCTCTACACAGGCACACACACAATGCTCTGCTCGGGTACCTCTACACAGGCACACACAATGCTCTGCTCGGGTACCTCTACACAGGCACACACACAATGCTCTGCTCGGTTACCTCTACAGACACACAAAATGCTCTGCTCGGGTACCTCTACACAGGCACAACAATGCTCTGATCGGGTACCTCTACACAGGCACACACAATGCTCTGCTCGGGTATCTCTACAGACACAAAATGCTCTGCTCGGGTACCTCTACAGACACAAAATGCTCTGCTCGGGTACCTCTACAGACACACAAAATGCTCTGCTCGGGTACCTCTACACAGGCACACACAATGCTCTGCTCGGGTACCTCTACAGACACAAAATGCTCTGCTCGGGTACCTCTACAGACACAAAATGCTCTGCTCGGGTACCTCTACAGACACAAAATGCTCTGCTCGGGTACCTCTACAGACACACAAAATGCTCTGCTCGGGTACCTCTACACAGGCACACACAATGCTCTGCTCGGGTACCTCTACAGACACACAAAATGTTCTGCTCGGGTACCCCTACAGACACAAAATGCTCTGCTCGGGTACCTCTACAGACACACAAAATGCTCTACTCGGGTACCTCTACACAGGCACACACAATGCTCTGCTCGGGTACCTCTACACAGTCACACAATGCTCTGCTCGGGTACCTCTACACAGTCACACACACACAAAATGCTCTGCTCGGGTACCTCTGACACAATGCTCTGCTACCTCTACAGACACACAAAATGCTCTGCTCGGGTACCTCTACACAGGCACACACAATGCTCTGCTTGGGTACCTCTACAGACACACAAAATGCTCTGCTCGGGTATCTCTACAGACACACAAAATGCTCTGCTCGGGTACCTCTACACAGGCACACACAATGCTCTGCTCGGGTACCTCTACACAGGCACACACAATGCTCTGCTCGGGTACCTCTACAGACACACAAAATGCTCTGCTCGGGTACCTCTACTGACACAAAATGCTCTGCTCGGGTACCTCTACAGACACACAAAATGCTCTGCTCGGGTACCTCTACACAGGCACACACACAATGCTCTGCTCGGGTACCTCTACACACAATGCTCTGCTCGGGTACCTCTACATACTGTATGCACACACACAAGGGTTTGCATGGTGAACTTCTACGTATACATAATTGCATTGCTCTGCATGGAAACCTCTAGACACAAAATGCTCTGCACAGGGAACAAGTACATCTGAATATTCACAAAGCTCTGCATGGTAAACACAGACAGACACACACAACTGTGCCAATACTCTGCATAGGGAACCTCTACAGACACACAATGCTCTGCTCAGGTACCTCTACACAGACACACACAATGCTCTGCTCGGGTACCTCAACACAGACACACACAATGCTCTGCTCGGGTACCTCAACACAGACACACACAATGCTCTGCTCGGGTACCTCTACACACACAATGCTCTGCTCGGGTACCTCTGACACAATGCTCTGCTCGGGTACCTCTACACAGGCACACAATGCTCTGCTCGGGTACCTCTACACAGGCGCACACACACAATGCTCTGCTCGGGTACCTCTGACACAATGCTCTGCTCGGGTACCTCTACACAAACACACACAATGTTCTGCTCGGGTACCTCTACACACAATGCTCTGCTCGGGTACCTCTACACAGGCGCGCACACACACACAATGCTCTGCTCGGGTACCTCTACACAGGCACACACAATGCTCGGCTCGGGTACCTCTACACAGGCACACACAATGCTCTGCTCGGTTACCTCTACACAGGCACACACACTGCTCTGCTCGGTTACCTCTACACAGGCACACACACTGCTCTGCTCAGTTACCTCTACACAGGCACACACACAATGCTCTGCTCCGGTACCTCTACACAGGCACACACGCAATGCTCTGCTCGGGTACCTCTACACAGGCACACACAATGCTCTGATCGGGTACCTCTACACAGGCACACACAATGCTCTGCTCGGGTACCTCTACAGACACACACAATGCTCTGCTCGGGTACCTCTACAGACACACAAAATGCTCTGCTCGGGTACCTCTACAGACACACAAAATGCTCTGCTCGGGTACCTCTACAGACACACAAAATGCTCTGCTCGGGTACCTCTACACAGGCACACACAATGCTCTGCTCGGGTACCTCTACAGACACAAAATGCTCTGCTCGGGTACCTCTACAGACACAAAATGCTCTGCTCGGGTACCTCTACACAGGCACACACAATGCTCTGCTCGGGTACCTCTACAGACACACAAAATGCTCTGCTCAGGTACCTCTACTGACACAAAATGCTCTGCTCGGGTACCTCTACACACAATGCTCTGCTCGGGTACCTCTACATACTGTATGCACACACACAAGGGTTTGCATGGTGAACTTCTACGTATACATAATTGCATTGCTCTGCATGGAAACCTCTAGACACAAAATGCTCTGCACAGGGAACAAGTACATCTGAATATTCACAAAGCTCTGCATGGTAAACACAGACAGACACACACAACTGTGCCAATACTCTGCATAGGGAACCTCTACAGACACACAATGCTCTGCTCAGGTACCTCTACACAGACACACACAATGCTCTGCTCGGGTACCTCTACACAGGCGCACACACACAATGCTCTGCTCGGGTACCTCTGACACAATGCTCTGCTCGGGTACCTCTACACAAACACACACAATGCTCTGCTCGGGTACCTCTACACACAATGCTCTGCTCGGGTACCTCTACACAGGCACACACAATGCTCTGCACGGGTACCTCTACAGACACAAAATGCTCTGCTCGGGTACCTCTACAGACACAAAATGCTCTGCTCGGGTACCTCTACAGACACAAAATGCTCTGCTCGGGTACCTCTACAGACACACAAAATGCTCTGCTCGGGTACCTCTACACAGGCACACACAATGCTCTGCTCGGGTACCTCTACAGACACACAAAATGCTCTGCTCGGGTACCCCTACAGACACAAAATGCTCTGCTCGGGTACCTCTACAGACACAAAAAATGCTCTACTCGGGTACCTCTACACAGGCACACACAATGCTCTGCTCGGGTAACCTCTACACAGTCACACAATGCTCTGCTCGGGTACCTCTGACACAATGCTCTGCTACCTCTACAGACACACAAAATGCTCTGCTCGGGTACCCCTACAGACACAAAATGCTCTGCTCGGGTACCTCTACAGACACAAAAAATGCTCTACTCGGGTACCTCTACACAGGCACACACAATGCTCTGCTCGGGTACCTCTACACAGGCACACACAATGCTCTGCTCGGGTACCTCTACAGACACACAAAATGCTCTGCTCGGGTACCTCTACAGACACACAAAATGCTCTGCTCGGGTATCTCTACAGACACACAAAATGCTCTGCTCGGGTATCTCTACAGACACACAAAATGCTCTGCTCAGGTACCTCTACAGACACAAAATGCTCTGCTCGGGTACCTCTGACACAATGCTATGCTACCTCTACAGACACACAAAATGCTCTGCTCGGGTACCTCTACACAGGCACACACACACACAATGCTCTGCTCGGGTACCTCTACAGACACACACAGTGCTCTGCTCGGGTACCTCTACACACAATGCTCTGCTCGGGTACCTCTACAGACACACACAGTGCTCTGCTCGGGTACCTCTACACACAATGCTCTGCTCGGTTACCTCTACACAGGCACACACACTGCTCTGCTCGGTTACCTCTACACAGGCACACACACTGCTCTGCTCGGTTACCTCTACACAGGCACACACACAATGCTCTGCTCGGGTACCTCTACACAGGCACACACACAATGCTCTGCTCGGGTACCTCTACACAGGCACACACACAATGCTCTGCTCGGGTACCTCTACACAGGCACACACAATGCTCTGCTCGGGTACCTCTACACAGGCACACACACAATGCTCTGCTCGGTTACCTCTACAGACACACAAAATGCTCTGCTCGGGTACCTCTACACAGGCACACACAATGCTCTGCTCGGGTACCTCTACACAGGCACACACAATGCTCTGCTCGGGTACCTCTACAGACACACAAAATGCTCTGCTCGGGTACCTCTACAGACACAAAATGCTCTGCTCGGGTACCTCTACAGACACACACAATGCTCTGCTCGGGTACCTCTACAGACACAAAATGCTCTGCTCGGGTACCTCTACAGACACAAAATGCTCTGCTCGGGTACCTCTACAGACACAAAATGCTCTGCTCGGGTACCTCTACAGACACAAAATGCTCTGCTCGGGTACCTCTACAGACACACAAAATGCTCTGCTCGGGTACCTCTACACAGGCACACACAATGCTCTGCTCGGGTACCTCTACAGACACACAAAATGCTCTGCTCGGGTACCCCTACAGACACAAAATGCTCTGCTCGGGTACCTCTACAGACACACAAAATGCTCTACTCGGGTACCTCTACACAGGCACACACAATGCTCTGCTCGGGTACCTCTACACAGTCACACAATGCTCTGCTCGGGTACCTCTACTGACACACAAAATGCTCTGCTCGGGTACCTCTACACAGGCACACAATGCTCTGCTCGGGTACCTCTACACAGGCACACACAATGCTCTGCTCGGGTACCTCTACACAGGCACACACAATGCTCTGCTCGGGTACCTCTACACACAATGCTCTGCTCGGTTACCTCTACACAGGCACACACACTGCTCTGCTCGGTTACCTCTACACAGGCACACACACTGCTCTGCTCGGTTACCTCTACACAGGCACACACACAATGCTCTGCTCGGGTACCTCTACACAGGCACACACACAATGCTCTGCTCGGGTACCTCTACACAGGCACACACAATGCTCTGCTCGGGTACCTCTACACAGGCACACACACAATGCTCTGCTCGGTTACCTCTACAGACACACAAAATGCTCTGCTCGGGTACCTCTACACAGGCACACACAATGCTCTGATCGGGTACCTCTACACAGGCACACACAATGCTCTGCTCGGGTACCTCTACAGACACACAAAATGCTCTGCTCGGGTACCTCTACAGACACAAAATGCTCTGCTCGGGTACCTCTACAGACACACAAAATGCTCTGCTCGGGTACCTCTACACAGGCACACACAATGCTCTGCTCGGGTACCTCTACAGACACAAAATGCTCTGCTCGGGTACCTCTACAGACACAAAATGCTCTGCTCGGGTACCTCTACAGACACAAAATGCTCTGCTCGGGTACCTCTACAGACACAAAATGCTCTGCTCGGGTACCTCTACAGACACACAAAATGCTCTGCTCGGGTACCTCTACACAGGCACACACAATGCTCTGCTCGGGTACCTCTACAGACACACAAAATGCTCTGCTCGGGTACCCCTACAGACACAAAATGCTCTGCTCGGGTACCTCTACAGACACACAAAATGCTCTACTCGGGTACCTCTACACAGGCACACACAATGCTCTGCTCGGGTACCTCTACACAGTCACACAATGCTCTGCTCGGGTACCTCTACTGACACACAAAATGCTCTGCTCGGGTACCTCTACACAGGCACACAATGCTCTGCTCGGGTACCTCTACACAGGCACACACAATGCTCTGCTCGGGTACCTCTACACAGGCACACACAATGCTCTGCTCGGGTACCTCTACACACAATGCTCTGCTCGGTTACCTCTACACAGGCACACACACTGCTCTGCTCGGTTACCTCTACACAGGCACACACACTGCTCTGCTCGGTTACCTCTACACAGGCACACACACAATGCTCTGCTCGGGTACCTCTACACAGGCACACACACAATGCTCTGCTCGGGTACCTCTACACAGGCACACACAATGCTCTGCTCGGGTACCTCTACACAGGCACACACACAATGCTCTGCTCGGTTACCTCTACAGACACACAAAATGCTCTGCTCGGGTACCTCTACACAGGCACACACAATGCTCTGCTCGGGTACCTCTACACAGGCACACACAATGCTCTGCTCGGGTACCTCTACAGACACACAAAATGCTCTGCTCGGGTACCTCTACAGACACAAAATGCTCTGCTCGGGTACCTCTACAGACACACAAAATGCTCTGCTCGGGTACCTCTACACAGGCACACACAATGCTCTGCTCGGGTACCTCTACAGACACAAAATGCTCTGCTCGGGTACCTCTACAGACACAAAATGCTCTGCTCGGGTACCTCTACAGACACAAAATGCTCTGCTCGGGTACCTCTACAGACACAAAATGCTCTGCTCGGGTACCTCTACAGACACACAAAATGCTCTGCTCGGGTACCTCTACACAGGCACACACAATGCTCTGCTCGGGTACCTCTACAGACACACAAAATGCTCTGCTCGGGTACCTCTACAGACACAAAATGCTCTGCTCGGGTACCTCTACAGACACACAAAATGCTCTGCTCGGGTACCTCTACACAGGCACACACAATGCTCTGCTCGGGTACCTCTACAGACACACAAAATGCTCTGCTCGGGTACCTCTACAGACACAAAATGCTCTGCTCGGGTACCTCTACAGACACACAAAATGCTCTACTCGGGTACCTCTACACAGGCACACACAATGCTCTGCTCGGGTACCTCTACACAGGCACACACACACAAAATGCTCTGCTCGGGTACCTCTGACACAATGCTCTGCTACCTCTACAGACACACACAATGCTCTGCTCGGGTACCTCTACACAGGCACACAATACTCTGCTCGGGTAACTCTGACACAATGCTCTGCTCGGGTACCTCTACTGACACACAATGCTCTGCTCGGGTACCTCTACATACTGTATGCACACACACAAGGGTTTGCATGGTGAACTTCTACGTATACATAATTGCATTGCTCTGCAAGGAAACCTCTAGACACAAAATGCTCTGCACAGGGAACAAGTACATCTGAATATTCACAAAGCTCTGCATTGTAAACACAGACAGACACACACAACTGTGCCAATACTCTGCATAGGGAACCTCTACAGACACACAATGCTCTGCTCAGGTACCTCTACACAGACACACACAATGCTCTGCTCGGGTACCTCTACACACACACAATGCTCTGCTCAGGTACCTCAACACAGACACACACACTGCTCTGCTCGGGTACCTCTACACACACACAATGCTCTGCTCAGGTACCTCTACACAGACACATACACAATGCTCTGCTCGGGTACCTCTACACACACACAATGCTCTGCTCAGGTACCTCAACACAGACACACACACTGCTCTGCTCGGGTACCTCTACACACACACAATGCTCTGCTCAGGTACCTCTACACAGACACATACACAATGCTCTGCACAGGGATCCCCTGCATATTTATATACACACAGGCTCTGCACGGGGAACCTGTACATGTACACAGGCACTGCTCTGCACGGTGCACACAGAGAGGTGAGAGGCTCTGCAGCCCGTTACTCACCTCCCCCCGGTCGTCGCCGGAACTCTGAGTCCGAACTCTCCGCTCTGCAACTATCCCGCCCGAGTGACCCCGCCCACCACACGTGTGACTCCGCCCCCGGCTGTTGTGTTCTAGCTGGCCACGCCCCACAGCTTCCCAGTTATAACGCGACGACCATCGAAGCAGCCCTGCACCATCGATGGTCGGTAGTTTTTTTACCATCGGTGGATGAGTGCTGCGCATACGAAGACTTCAGCCATAAGACTGTCACCACAGATGATTTCTCAACATCGGGTGCTGTCATCGATGGAAAACATACTTGCAGTAAGCCATAGACCATCAATGGGGGTGTGGATTGAAAGATGTACAGTAGTTAGACAGTCAATACAGAGCAGTAACTAGACTTTTTGGTGCCCTGTGCCAGAGAAAGCATTGCCCCCCCCCCCCCCCTCCTTTTTTTTATTTAAATAGGGACATAAGACAGTGCCAGGAGATGCTGGGGATAAATAGGGACATAATATAGTGCACCTGAGAGAGGGTCATGGCCTCATGGGGAAGGGGCCAGGGAAGAGATAGAGGAGGCCAGGAGATGCTGGGGATAAATAGGGACATAATATAGTGCACCTGAGAGAGGGCCATGGCCTCATGGGGAAGGGCCAGGGAAGAGATAGGGGCCAGGAGATGCTGGGGATAAATAGGGACATAATATAGTGCACCTGAGAGAGGGCCATGGCCTCATGGGGAAGGGCCAGGGAAGAGATAGGGGCCAGGAGATGCTGGGGATAAATAGGGACATAATATAGTGCACCTGAGAGAGGGCCATGGCCTCATGGGGAAGGACCAGGGAAGAGATAGGGGAGGCCGGGAGATGCTGGGGATAAATAGGGACATAATATAGTGCACCTGAGAGAGGGCCATGGCCTCATGGGGAAGGGTCAGGGAAGAGATAGGGGAGGCCAGGAGATGCTGGGGATAAATAGGGACATAATATAGTGCACCTGAGAGAGTGCCATGGCCTCATGGGGAAGGGCCAGGGAAGAGATAGGGGAGGCCAGGAGATGCTGGGGATAAATAGGGACATAATATAGTGCACCTGAGAGAGGGTCATGGCCTCATGGGGAAGGGCCAGGGAAGAGATAGGGGAGGCCAGGAGATGCTGGGGATAAATAGGGACATAATATAGTGCACCTGAGAGAGGGCCATGGCCTCATGGGGAAGGGC
Source organism: Taudactylus pleione (assembly GCA_031769625.1). Taxonomy (NCBI): domain Eukaryota; kingdom Metazoa; phylum Chordata; class Amphibia; order Anura; family Myobatrachidae; genus Taudactylus; species Taudactylus pleione. Next base: position 202,903 of record JAUIMM010001530.1, on the reverse strand, counting down.
CAGGGAAGAGATAGGGGAGGCCAGGAGATGCTGGGGATAAATAGGGACATAATATAGTGCACCTGAGAGAGGGTCATGGCCTCATGGGGAAGGGCCAGGGAAGAGATAGGGGAGGCCAGGAGATGCTGGGGATAAATAGGGACATAATATAGTGCACCTGAGAGAGGACCATGGCCTCATGGGGAAGGGCCAGGGAAGAGATAGGGGAGGCCAGGAGATGCTGGGGATAAATAGGGACATAATATAGCGCACCTGAGAGAGGGCCATGGCCTCATGGGGAAGGACCAGGGAAGAGATAGGGGAGGCCAGGAGATGCTGGGGTAAATAGGGACATAATATAGCGCACCTGAGAGAGGGCCATGGCCTCATGGGGAAGGGCCAGGGAAGAGATGGGGGCCAGGAGATGCTGGGGATAAATAGGGACATAATATAGTGCACCTAAGAGAGGGCCATGAACTCATGGGGAAGGGCCAGGGAAGAGATAGGGGAGGCAAGAAACGCTGGGGATAAATAGGGACATAATATAGTGCACCTGAGAGAGGGCCATGGCCTCATGGGGAAGGGCCAGGGAAGAGATAGGGGCCAGGAGATGCTGGGGATAAATAGGGACATAATATAGTGCACCTGAGAGAGGGCCATGGCCTCATGGGGAAGGGCCAGGGAAGAGATAGGGGAGGCCAGGAGATGCTGGGGATAAATAGGGACATAATATAGTGCACCTGAGAGAGGGCCATGGCCTCATGGGGAAGGGCCAGGGAAGAGATAGGGGCCAGGAGATGCTGGGGATAAATAGGGACATAATATAGTGCACCTGAGAGAGGGCCATGGCCTCATGGGGAAGGGCCAGGGAAGAGATAGGGGAGGCCAGGAGATGCTGGGGATAAATAGGGACATAATATAGTGCACCTGAGAGAGGGCCATGGCCTCATGGGGAAGGGCCAGGGAAGAGATAGGGGAGGCCAGGAGATGCTGGGGATAAATAGGGACATAATATAGTGCACCTGAGAGAGGGCCATGGCCTCATGGGGAAGGGCCAGGGAAGAGATAGGGGCCAGGAGATGCTGGGGATAAATAGGGACATAATATAGTGCACCTGAGAGAGGGCCATGGCCTCATGGGGAAGGACCAGGGAAGAGATAGGGGAGGCAAGAAACGCTGGGGATAAATAGGGACATAATATAGTGCACCTGAGAGAGGGCCATGGCCTCATGGGGAAGGGCCAGGGAAGAGATAGGGGCCAGGAGATGCTGGGGATAAATAGGGACATAATATAGTGCACCTGAGAGAGGGCCATGGCCTCATGGGGAAGGGCCAGGGAAGAGATAGGGGAGGCCAGGAGATGCTGGGGATAAATAGGGACATAATATAGTGCACCTGAGAGAGGGCCATGGCCTCATGGGGAAGGGCCAGGGAAGAGATAGGGGCCAGGAGATGCTGGGGATAAATAGGGACATAATATAGTGCACCTGAGAGAGGGCCATGGCCTCATGGGGAAGGGCCAGGGAAGAGATAGGGGAGGCCAGGAGATGCTGGGGATAAATAGGGACATAATATAGTGCACCTGAGAGAGGGCCATGGCCTCATGGGGAAGGGCCAGGGAAGAGATAGGGGAGGCCAGGACATGCTGGGGATAAATGAAGAGGAAGCTACAAGTGAGAATGATAATAAACAGGAAAATTGACAGATCCAAACAGTCCCCCCCTGCCCTACGGTGCCCTGTGCCATGGCACTGGTCGCACTATCCTAGTTACAGCCCTGGTTGGCTGTCCATCGTTGGTTGGCCACCGCGGCCAATCGAAATATGAGGCGTGGCTTAGCAGCCACCGAGGGCTGGGATAAAACCATAGACCATTGGTAATTAACCATCTATGGGCCGTATAAAATTAGCGGCGAAAAGGGCGAAATTTTTGCCAGAAAAAACAGGCGAAAACGGCAACAGGCGAAAAAAAACTGGAGAAAAGTTTTCTCCATCCCAGACTAAGAGAAAAGAAAATGCAAAATCTCTATTTTTGGCTAAAAATGTGGGGTTTTCTTTCAGAACCCTTTAGACGCCCCCCTAATGATAAATTACCGAAAAAAATTGTATGTTGCGTACTTTGACAAAAACTACCGTTTTCGCCTGTTTTGGCAAAAATTTAGCTGTTTTTTGGGCTAAAAAACGTCAGTTTTCGCTGCTAATTGAATATGGCCCAATGTTTGATAACTATCTATGGTCGATGGCCATCCCTAGGTGGCACCAAATGGTTGACAGGCAATAGAAAGACAGGGTCAAATGGTTAACTTGAAAAAGTATCCAAGAGAGGAAAAGGATCACAGAGGACTCCTGGTAGGGGGCACGCATAGATAGTCACAGTGTAGTTACATAATATACGTTATAAGAGAATAATAGTTATGCAGTAGCTATATGGGTGTTCAGGTACTCCCAAAAGAAAAAAAATATAAAACTTTTAATTAGGATAAAAATGTATACACTAACAATATAAATAATCACGCACATAAACAAAAATACACTTAACATAGAATGGCAATGATATGTATGTGTCATCGTTCTGGTATAAATCAGTAACAATGACTAAATCTCGTCTGGTCACAGAGTCTATAGAGTTGGTTATCAATGATAAATGTTACACAAGAAAAACATAGGTTACCAGAGCGCTGTTATAGTTAATACTGTTTTATAAGAAGATTCATACATAAATAAACATTCTGAAGCTTCCGCTATTAATTCATCAGAGCTGATCATTTCCTTCTATCAGAGTATATTTGCAAAAAAAGGATTATATATATGTTTAATTTCCCTTCATTCATCCCCGTATGCATATATTGTGCAGACACCTGACGTAAATGATCCGACAAAAAATCGATGCAAGAAAATGGTGGCCTCATAAATCAAAATATAGAGGAGTGTTCTCCAGTCAATATCAAAGATCTCAACATACATATTATGTGAGTGGAATAATAGTTTTTTGCATCAATTTTTTGGTATCGATTTTTTCAGATTATTTATGTCAGGTGTCTGCACAATATATGCCTACGGGGATGAATGAAGGGAAATGAAACATATATGCATGCATGATATCATCGGCATTCTATGTTAAATCTAGATTTGTTTATGTGCGTGATTATTAATATTAGAGCCAGAAACTCTCTAGGGCTTGCGGCCACGAGACCCTACCACAAGGGTCTCGTCGCAGGCCCGATGGTCACGATGGTCTTAATCATCGCGACTATCATCATGGCCGCTTGCATTAGCTGTGGGTGGTCACCCACAGTTATGCGAGCGGCCAGGGGGCCGCTCCAAAAAAAAAAAAAAAACGCCCTGATTCAGAGCGAGCGTCCGGCTCTGAATCAGGGCCTCTGTGCAGTGTCTCTGTGCTGTAGGTTTTCATCAAGGGTTTAAAAAAGTAAAAAGCAGCGTTGGGTCCTCCCCCATGTGTGCGTGAGTGTTATTAATGTGTAATAAAGTGTTAAAACCTTCAGTGTCCGTGTCATATCTTTCTTTTAATATTTTCTTCATAGTGGGGTTAAAGGTGCCAGCAGCCTTTTGGCACTTTTGGTTCTACAAGTGTTGCAGGGTAGGCTTGCTGGAACCTGTAGTCCCACTGTGAATACCAATATTAGTACTATATTTACACCATTACCCCTGGAGGGAATAGTCCTGGGCTTTCAGTCCCGCTGACTGCACATGTGCAGCGGCCATTGCCGGCGGAGGATTCTGGAGGAACCCTCCGTCGGCTAATTATGCGCGGTGTAGCCCATAGGTTACAGCGGGCAACGCCTTTTTCAGGTGGCGTTAGCTGCGGGGGCCAATATTGGGAATGCACCGATTTCTGGATATTGGTAAATCTGGCAGCATCGTATCCCCCCATAGTAACCTTTGGGGGATGCGGCTGCCTGCGGGAATTTCTCAAAAGGTGGAACGATGCTTAGTACATATATCCCCTATTGGATGAGATGACAGATACTACAGCGCTAGAAGGTTGGACCTCGGTTTGCACCGGGCATCTCTCATCACTCCTAGGCACCGTTCCGGGTGGTGTAGGGGGGTGCGGGAGACTTGCCCACTTTCCCGGGTGTCCGGCAGCGCCATCTGACGTTCAGGTGCCTCCCGGCCATTCCTGGGAGAGTAGCCTTGTGCACATACCCGTTATACCTGGCCAAGGGGCTGGTCTGAGTATGGAGCAAAGCAATAACTTTCCACCTGGACAAACCATGCTTTACTGCAATGGGGAGGGGGGTACATTTATTCTTCTCTCATGCAGGGTAAATACCAGCTGCTTTTGCATGTAGCTCACACATTCAGGAGAGTTTTATTTTTACACTGCAATTTAGATTTAAGTTTGGTCAGACACCTCCCAATTCTAAGTCTCTCTCCACATTTTAAATCTCACCCCCCTGCAGTGCTGCATGGTATTACCCCGGTGGAAACTAAAGGTGCGTACACACGTAACGATTTTATAACCAACGATTTTCTGTCAGATTTTCCATTGAAAACGATTTTTTGAAGTGTGATGAACAATGAACGAAAAATGTTCCTTCCCTTAATGAAAATCGTTATGTTGGACAGTCTGAAATGGACGATGAACGATAACTACAAACGGGAGCGCGCTTGAACGATTATCGTTCATTGTTATAACTCAGAAACTGAACGAGTTTTTGAATAACGTTGTTAACGACAAATCGTTCAAAAAATTGTTACGTGTGTATGCACCTTTATGTGCTCTTTTTTGTCTTAAGCTGGGTACATATTAGACAACGAGCAAACGATACGATTGGTCGTCCCGATTTTCTTTGAACTCCCGGACAAACGTTATGGGGCCTGATTCATTACAGATAGCAACTGCAACAGCGTAAGCAGTTGGCCGATTCTTGTGTACTGCGCATGCGAATACATTGCCGTGCGCGGACCGAAGGCTACACTGAAGAGTATGGGAAGCCATCGCCTTATCAAGTGACAGGTAGTCAGCATTTGTGGGCGGTGACGGGGGAGTGGATGGAGAAATGCAGGCGTGTCTGTCTGTTTGACCGCTGTTACATAGGCGTGCATAAATTAACCACTGCGACGGCATACGCAGCCTGAGCACTTACTGCGTGCGATGAGGATAGCGATTTCTAAGTGATTGCTACAGTAACCTCATTGCACGCAGTGCTGTATTTGTGCGTGAGGGGCCAATGGTTCTCGATGTTTCCGATGTGTACGCAGGACTGCGAGGTATTGCGGATGTGAGATAGCGGTAGTGGGAGGCAGTGGGCGTCTATATGTTGGCCGGGCGACGGCATTGCGATAGCAGTCATTAGCATATTTTCACAGCAGACCTGCGTGTGATTATGGACCTGCGATAGCAATAGCGATCCGTAATGAATCAGGCCCATACTGCGTACACACTGCGCAATTTACCAAATGACGACATATCATGTTTCGATCTGTTGTTTGGGCGTTAACTATATAATGTTAACATATTGGAGCTCATTCAGACCCGCGCGCTAGTTGGGCCGCTCGCTCCCAGCGTATTTACATTTTTCAAAGTGACGTCAAGGCAGCCGCTCGCTCGCAAGGCATAAGCACTCCCACTATGTCTTGGCGAGCGATCACTTTGTGTTTATAGACGTCCACCAGCCTGTCTTTAGCCGCCCACTTGCGTACATCATCTCCAGGAAGTATATACAACCATCGGTACATCGGGTTACATTGGATCTGGCCGCAGCGCTTGCGGTTTACTGTACCCTACCGCAAGCACTGCGAGCACTTCAGTGTATTATTCAACCAAGTGACGTGTACTATGACGCTGCCTGTTAATTATGCACGCCCCAAAAACGGTGTGAAAACACTCTGGCACGCCTGCGTCCCTAAGTCCACTCCCCCGTTACTACTGCCCTGCCCGTTAACACCCACAAAAGGCCTCTCCTGTCACTCATTCCACTTGGCTGTCTTTGCTGGGCGAGCGAGCACATTCCGGTCGCTCGTATTAGTTTACGCACACTGCGAACTACACACATGCGCACATTAGCGAACATCGTCTGCAACAAGCGGCCGCTTGCTAGCGAGTGGCTCTGAATGAGCTCCATTGTCTGGTCATAAAATCGTTGACGGTATCTTCAGATTAAGGAACATGTATGGCGGATCTGAAGATGAGACAGACGACTCTGCGGAAGCGCACATAGGCCCTGATTCAGACCCAGTCGCTCTGACAGAGCGCTCACTCTGAATCAGGGCCGGGCTTCTTTTTTTTTTAGAACGTCCTCCTGGCCGCTCGCATAGCTGTGGGTGACCACCCACAGCTACAGCGAGCGGCCATGCTGATGGTCGCGATGGTCTTGACCATCGCGACCATCGGGCTTGCGACGAGGCTTTTGTGGTAGGGTTTCGTGGCCGCAAGCCCCAGAGAGCTTTCAGCTCTAACAGAGCCGGAAGTTCTCCACTGACATCACTTGTGATGTCAGTGGGGCTGCCCCCAAACGACAGGCGTTCTCTCATGGGAACGCCTCCATCTGGGCAGCCACCTCCCCGGCCCGCCCACCAAAGGGGGCGAGCTGTCACTCAACATCGACAGCTCGCCCCCTTTGTTTGCGAGACTCGGAGCGACGGAGTGCCCGTCGCTATCTGGGTCTCACGCATGCGCATGACGGAGCCGGCTCAGCACTTGCGACCGGGTCTGAATCAGGCCCGTAGTGCGTACACACTGGACGATTTGTAGGAATGTTTCTCTGTCCTGTTGGAAATCATCTAGTGTGTACCCGGATTTACTCCCAACTCAAGATCAGGCTCAGGGACAAGCCTGTGACTGCCGTTATAATGCCCATGGCTTGTTATGCCCACAGCGCGCACTCCCCCTCCCACCCCAGTCAGCATAGCACAGCCTTGGCCGTATCACTTCGTTGCTGTTCCCAGACTTCACAAAGTACATATTGCACCAGCCGCTGACCCGCTGTTACTGATAAGAGCCTGGAGAGCCCAGGACACTGTACAGAAACTCTGGATAGCAGACTAGGAAAGCTGCCTTAGCCCACGGAGATTAGTTCAGCACAGCAGACATGTCAGGCATAAGAGTACATACCATATATACATATATTCTTTAATTTTCTCACTAGGGGGCCTATTCATCATCGAAGGCCGTATGTCCTCCTATGATGAAGTTTAGAACTTGCAGCGGGAGATACTTAAGTATCCAACTCGCAGCAGGGGAAGCCTGACACCGGAGCAATTCATCATTGCTCCGCTGAGGGGACAACTGCTCCGAAAAGCACCTGTCCCTGTGGAAAGTTTTGCAGCTACTTCTGTAGCTGCGTTACTTATCTGCTCCCTGTAATCACGGCTACGCAAGTGTGACCTCGGGTCAGGCATGAGCAAAGCTGCCGGGGAGGGAGTGAGGAGGCGGCGGAGGGATCCGCTCGGATCCATCTTCACATCCCCGGAACTCCTTTCCATAGGGATCCTAGAACAAGCGCCGTCTGAAGATGGCGCTTGTTCTCGGCAGCAATACCAGGGGGGTCCTATCGGACGCCTCATGGTGACTGGCCTGGTAACCTAAATATTATAGCATGATGAATAGGCCCCTCGGCCTTGGACCACCCAGGCTGTGTATAGTTGGTGGAAACCCCTCCATGTAACAGTATCTCACTGCCCTCACCATACCCTAATGTATCTTTGCAGAACAGACGCGCCCACAGTGCTCCGGTGTCAGCATTTGATAGAAAACCCATCTGCTGCCCCTTGTCTGACTGACTGTCCAGAAAAAGTCCTAATTCTGGAATAATCCCCGCTGGACACAACTTTTATTATAGCAATATACTATACTATAGGCTGGGAGTCTTCCTACGTCGCGCAGGTTTAATGTGCGCATTCTGCAGAATTCTCAGTGAGGAGCAACATCGCTTCCAGCCCTATTTCTTGTTACGTCCTATTCAACAACAAGATACTTACAGGCCATGGTTATAATACCGTCGCCGCTGGCGATAAGGTGTGCCAGGGAAATATGGCCTGCCGTACTTTTACTATGGGAATGATCTTGGTAGGACCTAGGTGGTATAGACCAGAGCATGCACATCTACCATCTCTGGATGGAGTTACCAGATGAAGGGGGAGATGTATCAAACCTTGGAGAGAGATAAATGTCCCGATTTGATCCGTTTTTTTACACACAAATAGCATGGATCAAAAGCGGACATTTTTTATTTTATTTGTGTAAATTGGAGTTTACCAAGCTCCCGTGTTTGACAGGATCGTAGGGTCCCCCCTCCCCCAAAGACATAACCAGCCACGGGCTGCTCACCCAGTCCTGGTTCTTAACTATACGGGAGAAAAAACATTCCCCTATATTTTAGCAACCAGCACCTGGCTGCTGGCCAGTCCTGGTTTTAAAAATAGGGGGAGAAAAATTGTGTAGGGGTCCCCCTATATTTAAAACCAGCACTGGACCAAACACCGACCGGGGTGTAATGCCACAGCCAGGGGACCCTATCGCCGGGTCTCCCTGGCCAAAGAATTGTCACCCCAAGCCGGTCAGCCCAGCCGAAGCCAAAAAAGGGGTCCCCCCTCTCCCGAGCACCCCAGGGCTGTGGGTACAGGGGGTAATAGTAGTGTAAAAATAGAGAAACTATCGTATTGTACAGTGAATCTACAGGTGCCAACATGCCTGCCCTTTGGCACTTGTGGAACTACAAGTGTCAGCAGACGGCCGGCACCCGTACCCCTGCTGTAAAATAAATAGTTAAATAGCCACAACACTCACACACCGTGTCAAGTATAACTTTATAACATACACCTACCTATCCCGCTCACACATACTTACCTGTTTCCAGGTAATCCGTCCCCTTCTCCGTCTAGAAATCCAATGGGAGTACCCGGAACAATGATGCTATACCCACCTCTGTCCTTGCGCTGGTCTCCATAGAATCCCCGGAGTGCCGAGATTAATGGCTTTGTGAAGCAGGCGGCGGGGCCACGATGACGCGATTCAGCGCAAATTGCATCATTGGACCCTCACGCTGCAGGGGGGCATGTATGGGGTTGTAGGGGGTCCAGTGCAATGTGGGGGACGCCGGCCAGGAGATTTACCTACCTTTCCAGGCGGCCAGGAGCAGCAGCCATTTTTCGGGAGCCTCCTGCCCATCCCGGGAGAGTAGGTATGTATACGTTCAGCCGATCGGAGCGCCCTCAGGACAATCTAGTCTGCACTGCACTTACAAATGGTGCTAGCCCCGCCCCCTAATTACATCATGCAGGCAACGTCATGACGTTGGGCGCTTAGGGGGCGGCCCGGCACATGACGCATTTGAGCCCTGTTATGGCAGTACATAGCGCCATCTGAGGAAAGGGCCTCCGCTGCCTCCTGACGTCTTCGCACATGCTCCCTTGGTCACTGCGCTTGCTCAGGAGACAAGGCAGAGATTGCCCACGGGCTAACTCTCTATTTCATACATATGAGCAGTAAGACGTCCTGCATTGCTACATTCATTGGCGATACAGGATGTCTCTTAGCGCTGAGCATAGGGGCCGCACAATACGTTTATTCCGTGAAAAGCAAAGATATTTATTTGTGTGTAATGATTCTATTTATTTTACCATCATTTCTACATTAGTGGAACAGACAATCTGGGCTCTTAAGGCCCCTACACACTAGACATAGGACCTCATTCAGAGGCGGTCGCTAGGGCACGATCGATCGCAGCGAGCAATTTTTTTGTCATGTGCGCATGCGTGTAGTCGGCATTGCACGTGCGCAGACCAGTTCTTACGAGCTATATGGAGTCTGTCGTCAGTCACTACTTGGTCGTAGCTCTGATTGACAGATAGTTCCGTTTGTGGGTGGTAACGGGTAGGTGCATGTGAACGGGGGCGTGGCGCAGCGAACGTAGGCGTGTCTGTCGTAAAAAGAGAGATTTCAAGGCGTGCATAAATTACTGAGCGGGTCATCGCACACGTCATACCGCAGCTTTTGAGATGTTACTGCTCGTACTGCTGGAGTGAGCCCAGGGTCTACCTCAAGCACTGCGACTGCAGGCCATGGTTTCTGCTTCTGCCGATGTCTGGAGTCAATTAACAAAGTAACTGGTATTTGTCATTGCAATGTATATTAGCAAAGCGGCTGCGTTAATTGGCTTTTTCTTCTTTTTAAAAGGACATTACATTTGGTTGCTCTCGGTATGTGATATTTATATTACATTTGTTTGCAAAACCATTTAAAATACATTTAATAATCATAATTCCCTTTTTTTAGGTCAAATGCTAAATACATGTTTTTGTAGATTTTTTTTTATATTTGTTTAGGTTTGTGGTACTGCACATCCCAGCATGCTTTGTTTTTGTTTTTTTTTATTAATAAAGCCCATAGCCAGATTTCTTAAACCAAACATTACATGCAAAATTTACATTAGAAGAATAGAAAAAAAAACAAAGAAACGATTGCACGCTGCTCGCATTCGCCCGAAATAGGCAGAAGAACCATCGAAAGTGCAGATGTGAAAACTTGACTCTGCCAAAAAATCACGATGGTCACATAGCTTGGCGCCAGCGAATGACAAATTTCTGCGGCTGTAGTCCTCGCTCACCCCTTTACGAGACTCAGGAGGTGTGTTTTCATTGTGATGGGAGTTTCCTCGCCTACGATGTGCGCTTCGATTTTGCGATTGATTTGAATTTTCTCGCTCTTTTATGATACGATCGATCGCGCCCTAGCGACCGCCTCTGAATGAGGGCCATTATCTGGCCGATTCCGACGCATCGTTCATACTGTCCAGTGTGTAGGCGCAATGCCGATGCGCGTTCTGGTGGGTCGTCCGTCGCATCCTCAGATCTTTTGTTCATGCAGAAAGATTGAGGATGTAGCTAACAATGCCACGGTGCCGAATGCAGCATGGCCCTCGCTAACCGCCCCTCCCCCCCCCCCCCCCCCCCGCCGTAGCTCCATCGGCTTGTGTGTATGCACTTGTCGGTGCCGGCACCCCGCTGGGTCCCGTCACTCATGAGATCGTGCTGGGTGCACATCGTCTAATGTGTACCCAGCTTTAGTTGAACTGCACATGGACAAGCCGCCCGACATATGCGCACATCTGCAGAGACTGGCGCGGCAAAGTGGTGACGTATCTTCAGATGCCCTGACTACACTATTATTATTTTTTTGTTATATTGCAGCAATTAGGGATTTTTTTATTGGCTAGATAGTGGGCCCTATTCATCTTTTTGGCGGTTGTCCGTCTGCGACTTTATGCAGATGTCGCCATAAAGTCCTTCCCTGGTGCAAGTCCGTGTGCGTATGAGTGCGCAAGGTCTGAGAACAGCATCGGTTACCATCATCGAAACTTGCACCAGCTGCGGTGGGTTCAGGGGCCCGTTTGTCCCCCTAGATCATCCCCTATATTTTTTGTAGAGGGCATGGCCACACCTCCACGATTAGGTCACACCCACCTACAGTACCCAGGCACGGCCCCGCTCTCCACAGCCCTGGCAATTGTATTCTCCGGTTTCGGAGAGACAGACAGGGATTTAGGTCACAAATAAGCACACACATAGGGTATGACCTCTAGCTCACAAGGACAGGACTCAGGCCCGATGGGACAGTGATCTGCAATCTGTGTGTATCAGCACTGCATGTGGCCACAAGGACAGGACTCAGGCCCGATGGGACAGTGATCTGCAATCTGTGTGTATCAGCACTGTATGTGGCCACAAGGACAGGACTCAGGCCCGATGGGACACTGATCTGCAGTCTGTGTGTATCAGCACTGGATGTGACCACAAGGACAGGACTCAGGCCCGATGGGCACTGATCTGCAGTCTGTGTGTATCAGCACTGCATGTGGCCACAAGGACAGGACTCAGGCCCGATGGGACAGTGATCTGCAATCTGTGTGTATCAGCACTGCATGTGGCCACAAGGACAGGACTCAGGCCCGATGGGACAGTGATCTGCAATCTGTGTGTATCAGCACTGTATGTGGCCACAAGGACAGGACTCAGGCCCGATGGGACACTGATCTGCAGTCTGTGTGTATCAGCACTGGATGTGACCACAAGGACAGGACTCAGGCCCGATGGGCACTGATCTGCAGTCTGTGTGTATCAGCACTGCATGTGGCCACAAGGACAGGACTCAGGCCCGATGGGACAGTGATCTGCAATCTGTGTGTATCAGCACTGCATGTGGCCACAAGGACAGGACTCAGGCCCGATGGGACAGTGATCTGCAATCTGTGTGTATCAGCACTGTATGTGGCCACAAGGACAGGACTCAGGCCCGATGGGACAGTGATCTGCAATCTGTGTGTATCAGCACTGCATGTGGCCACAAGGACAGGACTCAGGCCCGATGGGACAGTGATCTGCAATCTGTGTGTATCAGCACTGCATGTGACCACAAGGACAGGACTCAGGCCCGATGGGACAGTGATCTGCAGTCTGTGTGTATCAGCACTGCATGTGGCCACAAGGACAGGACTCAGGCCCGATGGGACAGTGATCTGCAATCTGTGTGTATCAGCACTGCATGTGGCCACAAGGACAGGACTCAGGCCCGATGGGACAGTGATAAGCAATCTGTGTGTATCAGCACTGCATGTGGCCACAAGGACAGGACTCAGGCCCGATGGGACAGTGATCTGCAATCTGTGTGTATCAGCACTGCATGTGGCCACAAGGACAGGACTCAGGCCCGATGGGACAGTGATCTGCAATCTGTGTGTATCAGCACTGCATGTGGCCACAGGGACAGGACTCAGGCCCGATGGGACAGTGATCTGCAATCTGTGTGTATCAGCACTGCATGTGACCACAAGGACAGGACTCAGGCCCGATGGGACAGTGATCTGCAATCTGTGTGTATCAGCACTGCATGTGGCCACAAGGACAGGACTCAGGCCCGATGGGACAGTGATCTGTAATCTGTGTGTATCAGCACTGCATGTGGCCACAAGGACAGGACTCAGGCCCGATGGGACAGTGATCTGTAATCTGTGTGTATCAGCACTGCATGTGGCCACAAGGACAGGACTAAGGCCCGATGGGACAGTGATCTGCAGTCTGTGTGTATCAGCACTGCATGTGGCCACAGGGACAGGACTCAGGCCCGATGGGACAGTGATCTGCAATCTGTGTGTATCAGCACTGCATGTGGCCACAGGGACAGGACTCAGGCCCGATGGGACAGTGATCTGCCATATGTGTGTATCAGCACTGCATGTGGCCACAAGGACAGGACTCAGGCCCGATGGGACAGTGATCTGCCATCTGTGTGTATCAGCACTGTATGTGGCCACAAGGACAGGACTCAGGCCCGATGGGACAGTGATCTGCAATCTGTGTGTATCAGCACTGCATGTGGCCACAAGGTCAGGACTCAGGCCCGATGGGACAGTGATCTGCAATCTGTGTGTATCAGCACTGTATGTGGCCACAAGGACAGGACTCAGGCCCGATGGGACAGTGATCTGCAATCTGTGTGTATCAGCACTGCATGTGGCCACAAGGTCAGGACTCAGGCCCGACGGGACAGTGATCTGCAATCTGTGTGTATCAGCACTGCATGTGGCCACAAGGTCAGGACTCAGGCCCGATGGGACAGTGATCTGCAATCTGTGTGTATCAGCACTGTATGTGGCCACAAGGACAGGACTCAGGCCCGATGGGACAGTGATCTGCAATCTGTGTGTATCAGCACTGCATGTGGCCACAAGGACAGGACTCAGGCCCGATGGGACACTGATGTGCAATCTGTGTGTATCAGCACTGCATGTGGCCACAAGGTCAGGACTCAGGCCCGATGGGACAGTGATCTGCAGTCTGTGTGTATCAGCACTGCATGTGGCCACAAGGACAGGACTCAGGCCCGATGGGACAGTGATAAGCAATCTGTGTGTATCAGCACTGCATGTGACCACAAGGACAGGACTCAGGCCCGATGGGACAGTGATCTGCAGTCTGTGTGTATCAGCACTGCATGTGGCCACAAGGACAGGACTCAGTCCCGATGGGACAGTGATCTGCAATCTGTGTGTATCAGCACTGCATGTGGCCACAAGGACAGGACTCAGGCCCGATGGGACAGTGATAAGCAATCTGTGTGTATCAGCACTGCATGTGGCCACAAGGACAGGACTCAGGCCCGATGGGACAGTGATCTGCAATCTGTGTGTATCAGCACTGCATGTGGCCACAAGGACAGGACTCAGGCCCGATGGGACAGTGATCTGCAATCTGTGTGTATCAGCACTGCATGTGGCCACAGGGACAGAACTCAGGCCCGATGGGACAGTGATCTGCAATCTGTGTGTATCAGCACTGCATGTGACCACAAGGACAGGACTCAGGCCCGATGGGACAGTGATCTGCAATCTGTGTGTATCAGCACTGCATGTGACCACAAGGACAGGACTCAGGCCCGATGGGACAGTGATCTGTAATCTGTGTGTATCAGCACTGCATGTGGCCACAAGGACAGGACTCAGGCCCGATGGGACAGTGATCTGTAATCTGTGTGTATCAGCACTGCATGTGGCCACAAGGACAGGACTCAGGCCCGATGGGACAGTGATCTGCAATCTGTGTGTATCAGCACTGCATGTGGCCACAAGGTCAGGACTAGGGCCCGATGGGACAGTGATCTGCAGTCTGTGTGTATCAGCACTGCATGTGGCCACAGGGACAGGACTCAGGCCCGATGGGACAGTGATCTGCAATCTGTGTGTATCAGCACTGCATGTGGCCACAAGGACAGGACTCAGGCCCGATGGGACAGTGATCTGCAATCTGTGTGTATCAGCACTGCATGTGGCCACAAGGACAGGACTCAGGCCCGATGGGACAGTGATCTGCAATCTGTGTGTATCAGCACTGCATGTGACCACAAGGACAGGACTCAGGCCCGATGGGACAGTGATCTGCAATCTGTGTGTATCAGCACTGCATGTGACCACAAGGACAGGACTCAGGCCCGATGGGACAGTGATCTGTAATCTGTGTGTATCAGCACTGCATGTGGCCACAAGGACAGGACTCAGGCCCGATGGGACAGTGATCTGTAATCTGTGTGTATCAGCACTGCATGTGGCCACAAGGACAGGACTAAGGCCCGATGGGACAGTGATCTGCAGTCTGTGTGTATCAGCACTGCATGTGGCCACAGGGACAGGACTCAGGCCCGATGGGACAGTGATCTGCAATCTGTGTGTATCAGCACTGCATGTGGCCACAAGGACAGGACTCAGGCCCGATGGGACAGTGATAAGCAATCTGTGTGTATCAGCACTGCATGTGGCCACAAGGACAGGACTCAGGCCCGATGGGACAGTGATCTGCAATCTGTGTGTATCAGCACTGCATGTGGCCACAAGGACAGGACTCAGGCCCGATGGGACAGTGATCTGCAATCTGTGTGTATCAGCACTGCATGTGGCCACAGGGACAGGACTCAGGCCCGATGGGACAGTGATCTGCAATCTGTGTGTATCAGCACTGCATGTGACCACAAGGACAGGACTCAGGCCCGATGGGACAGTGATCTGCAATCTGTGTGTATCAGCACTGCATGTGACCACAAGGACAGGACTCAGGCCCGATGGGACAGTGATCTGTAATCTGTGTGTATCAGCACTGCATGTGGCCACAAGGACAGGACTCAGGCCCGATGGGACAGTGATCTGTAATCTGTGTGTATCAGCACTGCATGTGGCCACAAGGACAGGACTAAGGCCCGATGGGACAGTGATCTGCAGTCTGTGTGTATCAGCACTGCATGTGGCCACAGGGACAGGACTCAGGCCCGATGGGACAGTGATCTGCAATCTGTGTGTATCAGCACTGCATGTGGCCACAGGGACAGGACTCAGGCCCGATGGGACAGTGATCTGCCATCTGTGTGTATCAGCACTGCATGTGGCCACAAGGACAGGACTCAGGCCCGATGGGACAGTGATCTGCCATCTGTGTGTATCAGCACTGTATGTGGCCACAAGGACAGGACTCAGGCCCGATGGGACAGTGATCTGCAATCTGTGTGTATCAGCACTGCATGTGGCCACAAGGACAGGACTCAGGCCCGATGGGACAGTGATCTGCAATCTGTGTGTATCAGCACTGCATGTGGCCACAAGGACAGGACTCAGGCCCGATGGGACAGTGATCTGCAGTCTGTGTGTATCAGCACTGCATGTGACCACAAGGACAGGACTCAGGCCCGATGGGACAGTGATCTGCAGTCTGTGTGTATCAGCACTGCATGTGGCCACAAGGACAGGACTAAGGCCCGATGGGACAGTGATCTGCAATCTGTGTGTATCAGCACTGCATGTGGCCACAAGGACAGGACTCAGGCCCGATGGGACAGTGATCTGCCATCTGTGTGTATCAGCACTGCATGTGGCCACAAGGACAGGACTCAGGCCCGATGGGACAGTGATCTGCAATCTGTGTGTATCAGCACTGTATGTGGCCACAAGGACAGGACTCAGGCCCGATGGGACAGTGATCTGCAATCTGTGTGTATCAGCACTGCATGTGGCCACAAGGTCAGGACTCAGGCCCGATGGGACAGTGATCTGTAATCTGTGTGTATCAGCACTGCATGTGGCCACAAGGTCAGGACTCAGGCCCGATGGGACAGTGATCTGCAATCTGTGTGTATCAGCACTGTATGTGGCCACAAGGACAGGACTCAGGCCCGATGGGACAGTGATCTGCAATCTGTGTGTATCAGCACTGCATGTGGCCACAAGGACAGGACTCAGGCCCGATGGGACAGTGATCTGCAATCTGTGTGTATCAGCACTGCATGTGGCCACAAGGACAGGACTCAGGCCCGATGGGACAGTGATAAGCAATCTGTGTGTATCAGCACTGTATGTGGCCACAAGGACAGGACTCAGGCCCGATGGGACAGTGATCTGCAATCTGTGTGTATCAGCACTGCATGTGGCCACAAGGTCAGGACTCAGGCCCGATGGGACAGTGATCTGTAATCTGTGTGTATCAGCACTGCATGTGGCCACAAGGTCAGGACTCAGGCCCGATGGGACAGTGATCTGCAATCTGTGTGTATCAGCACTGTATGTGGCCACAAGGACAGGACTCAGGCCCGATGGGACAGTGATCTGCAATCTGTGTGTATCAGCACTGCATGTGGCCACAAGGACAGGACTCAGGCCCGATGGGACAGTGATCTGCAATCTGTGTGTATCAGCACTGCATGTGGCCACAAGGACAGGACTCAGGCCCGATGGGACAGTGATCTGCAATCTGTGTGTATCAGCACTGCATGTGGCCACAAGGACAGGACTCAGGCCCGATGGGACAGTGATAAGCAATCTGTGTGTATCAGCACTGGATGTGACCATCTGTTGTGCTGGTTATCAGTAGTGCAGGTGCTCACAGCTGTCTGTACAAGCTGACACCTCCTCTCTAATAGGTCTTTCCCACCATAAGCTTTGCTCCATTGCACGTACCTGCCCCCACCCTCTCGTCTCCCTTCCTGTGATGACCTTTCCACAGACCCATTCCTTGCATCCAATCACCAAATTTGTAAATGTAATTGGGTCACCCAGCCGCAGATCCAGCATCTCCTTCCCGCTCCCTGCTCCGTCTCTGTGTCTCTCGTGTCCCCAGGTGAGAGGTATCTAGGGAGAGCGTCTATCATTGCATCCTGGTGTCAGTAACGTGTTCATGCACTTTGCAGATATCACAGCTTCATTGTCAGTCACCAGCCCGGGGCCTCATGTAGCAGCCAGGAGTGACTTTACACCTGAACAGACCACGTGATGATGTGTCCTGGACTGAGAGCAAATGCAATGTGCGCTCCATGCAGGGTAAGTACTGGCTGTTCCTGCATTTTATAGTCCCACCGGGACTTAGGGGTCTATTTACTAAGCCTTGGATGGAGATAAAGTGAATAGACCCCTTGGAGATGAACCAGAATGCCGCCAACGCCCCACCACCCGTCTCTACCCATAACGGGGTTTATCAATATTGTACGGTTCTGGGGCCTGATTCACAGGTGGCGGGTAATGCGTACAGAGATGTCTACTGGCTGCAGCATTATTCCGACGCTTTGCGTATTATTACGACGCACAATCAGCCGCACAGCAGTCGCACCCTCTCACATTGCACCAGCCTTATAGAGGGACACAATGTCCGATTGAAAATGGCCGCCGAAATCAATGCAACTGCACTAAGTGCCACAGTCTCCGACCCGTGTCTGGCTAACCACCCCGCTATTATCACCGAGGAACGCCCACTGACATTCCCTCTCTCTGCGCAGTGCGACGCATGCACAGACTGACATAATCAGGCCGTTGCAATCTCATTTGCTGCTGACTGTAAGTTAGGCCTCTGGTTTACTAGGGGGTCTAGTTACTAAGCAGTGTTAGGAGACAGTGTGAAAAGTGATAAGAAAGTGATAAGGTGCCAGCCAATCAGCTCCTAACTGTCATCTCACAGGCTGTGTTTGAAAAATGATAGTTGGGAGCTGATTGGCTGGCACCTTATCACTTTCTTATCACTTTTCACTCTGGGGCCTATTCATCAACACTAAAATAACGTTTTTAAGGACATTTTCCTTAAATAACATTATTTTGGTATTCATGTAGCCACTTAGCACAGGAGATATCACAGATATCTCCTTGCTAAGTTCCCCCTGCGTTAATTTCCACACTCCCCATACATTAGTACATTAGTACATTAGTATGGGTACATTAGTACATTAGTATGGGTACATTAGTATGGGGATGTGGAAATTGTGGTATTCATCAAATTCCGAAAATTATTAATTTTCGGAATTTGATGCAGTTACTATTCGCCACTGTGAGGTGGCGAATAGCAGAATCCACTTACCTGTATCAGCGTGTGCAGGTCCCCCGACGAGTCCCTCCGGTGCTCTGCTCCGTCCTCAGGCTCCGGAGGCTGGTCGGACATGTGTGCTCCCCAGCAGAGCACAAGAAAGTTTAGACAAAAAAAAAAAAATCCACCTATAATTAGCTAGAACTCCATGAGAGTTCTAAAGCTAATTATCTCCAGAGAAGTTTTCCGTTTAATGAATAGGCCCCTCTGACTCCTAACACTGCTTAGTAAATAGACCCCTAGGTTACTTATATTTGCCCTAATGCACCACTAGGTGGAGTTAGCAGAGAAAGGCAGAAGCAGCAGAGAGCCGAGCAGCGCTGTCCACCTGTGATCAACGGCCTACGCAGGATTTCCTAAAGTTATATAGCGTGGTGGGTGTGAACATCTCAGGGAAATAGCGCGCCTATTCTGCCTCATAACTGCGCATGCACCACTGCGAGGGGCTTGTTCTTCACACTGCGTGCGACCGGGGACATACTGTACATCCCAACTGTCCCTGCATTTGGGGCAAAGTCTTAGGCTCTGTGTGGGACATTGGGACAGAGCATAATACACGGGGAGGAGGGCACACGATGCCAACAGGGGAGGGTGAGGACAGCATGGTACAATCGCCAGAGGCTCATACTGCTGCGGAAGCGGGTGCGTCAGCCGCGTCATCCGTAGTGATGGCACGGATAAAAATCTTCAGATGGCGTTAGCTGCGGGGTCCAATATCCGGAATACATCGCATTCCGGATATTGGTACATTTGGCAGCATCGCATCCCCCATAGAAACCTATAGGGGAGGCGGCTGCCAGCGGTAATGGAGTTATCGGAGATATCTGATGCGGTCCCTCCTAAATATATCCGGGGGATACTTAGTATTTAAGGTAAACCTTTTTTTACCTCAAATACATTTTGATAAATGGGCCCCTTAATGAGGCCTAATGGTACTCTGACATTGATAAATATAATGCTGTATTAAATTGCTAAGGGGTCTAGTTACAAAGCAGTGTTAGGAGACAGAGTGAAAAGTGATAAGGTACCAGCCAATCAGCTCCCACCTGCCATCTCACAGGCTGTGTTTGAAAAATGACAGTTGGGAGCTGATTGGCTGGTACCTTATCACTTTTCACTCTGTCTCCTAACACTGCTTAGTAACTAGACCCCTAAGTCTCTTGTAGTGAAAACTAAGGGCCTGATTCAGACCCACTCACGAGCGGCTGTCCGCTCGCAAGTGGGTCGATGTTCTGCACTGAACATGCGCACGACGGAGGGAGCTCCGTCGTGCGCATGCGCCAGACGCGACGAGCGAAGGACTTTCCTTCGCTCGTTGTGTCTGATCAAAGGGGGCGTGCTGTCGATGTTGATTGACAGCACGCCCCCTTTGGTGGGCGTGCCGGGGGCGTGCCACCCTGACGGGGGCGTTCCTAAGGGAACGCCTACCGTCAGAAGCCGGCCCACTGACATCACTAGTGATGTCAGTGGGAGTGATTTTGGCTCTGATAGAGCCAAAATCACTCCGGGCCTTGCGGTTGAAAACCTCAACCACAGGCTCCGGCTCGCAGTTTCGATGGTCGCGATGGTCAAGACCATCGCAGCCATCAAACTACATGCTCGTATAGGCTGTGGGTGGTGACCCAAAGCTATACGAGCGTCCAGGAGGACGCTCCATAGTTATGGAGGACGGCCCTCATTCAGAGCGTGCGCTCTGCTCAGAGCGTACGGCTCTGAATGAGGGCCTAAATGTCCTATTAATGCTGATTGCTGCAGAGTGAGGCTGTGATGTTAGGTGCTGTTACTCTCATTTACAGACCTCTCCTGTGAGTACCAGATCTGATCCTGTGAGGAGCCTGTCAGCGATGTTACTGCCTCCTTCAGTTTCTTCCTCTCGCTGGGGCGGTCTCCGGACCTCACCGTCCTCCGCCCGCCTCTCTGTCAGCTAAATCCACCTCTGCTCCTCACTCGCTCTAGACTTCCCTTCTCCCAAACAGGGAACGGAAGTCACTAAGGGGTCTATTTACTAAGCAGTGTTAGGAGACAGAGTGAAAAGTGATAAGAAAGTGATAAGGTGCCAGCCAATCAGCTCCCAACTGTCATTTTTCAAACACAGCCTGTGAGATGGCAGTTGGGAGCTGATTGGCTGGCACTTATCACTTTCTTATCACTTTTCACTCTGGGCCTGATTCAGAGGAGCTTGCAAAAAGTGAGCGCTCGCTATGAATCAGAGCGGGCGCTGTTTTTTGTAGTTGCGGCCTCCTGGCCGCTCACATAGCTGTGAGTGACCACCCACAGCTATTGCGAGTGGCCAGGATGATGGTCGCAATGGTCAAGACCATCGTGACCATCGGGGCTTGTGACGAGACCCTTGTGGTAGGGTCTCGTGGCCGCAAGCCCCAGAGAGCTTCTGGCTCTTATAGAGCCGGAAGCTCTCTCACTGACATCACTGGTGATGTCAGTGGGGCCGCCCACAAACGGCAGGCGTTCGCTTGGGAACGCTTCCGTTTGTGAAGCCACCCCCCGGCCACGCCTACAAAACGGGGCGAGCTGTCGATCAACATCTTCAGCCGCCCTTTTGTAGTGAGCCACGGAGCGAGTGCTTTATGCGCTCGCTCCAGGGCTCGCGCGTGAGCACAGGGCTACCATCGACCCACTTGCGAGCGATATGTGCTTGCGAGCGGGTCTGAATCAGGCCCTCTGTTTCCTAACACTGCTTAGTAAATAGACTCCTCAGATTCGGGTACCCCGTCAGCCATCTGCCTCTGCTCTCGTCTCCACATGTCAGGTAAGGGACCCAGCGCAGGTCTGGTCGTCTTTATCACCGCCTCAGAACTGCCCATCTGTCAGCTGGGCAGATCCTTTTATAACCTCCCTCTGTGTCGCATGCTGGACTGCTGTTCCACAAACCATTAACTCCAGTTCAGACAGGGCTCCCCCATAACGTCCAGTGGGAGAGTCCTTGCCTTGCATCCCCCTATTAGAAGCAGTTCAGACCAGGTGGGGAATACCATAACACTCCATGACAAGGGGGTACAGTCTTTGGGCCTGATTCAGACCCACTCGCGAGCGGCTGTCCGCTCGCAAGTGGGTCGATGTTCTGGACTGAGCATGCGCACGACGGAGGGAGCTCCGTCGTGCGCATGCGCCAGACGCGACGAGCGAAGGAAAGTCCTTCGCTCGTTGTGTCTGATCAAAGGGGGCGTGCTGTCGATGTTGATTGACAGCATGCCCCCTTTGGTAGGCGTGCCAGGGGCGTGCCTCCCTGACGGGGGCGTTCCCACAGGAACGCCTCCCATCAGAAGCCGGCCCACTGACATCACTAGTGATGTCAGTGGGAGTGATTTTGGCTCTGATAGAGCCAAAATCACTCCGGAGCTTGCGGTTGAAAACCTCAACCGCAGGCTCCGGCTCGCAGTTTCGATGGTCGCGATGGTCAAGACCATCGCGGCCATCAAACAGCACGCTCATATAGCCTGTGGGTGGTGACCCACAGCTATACGAGCGTCCAGGAGGACGCTCCATTTTCATGGAGGCCGGCCCTCATTCAGAGCGTGCGCTCTGAATGAGGGCCTTTGACATGAAGTAAAACCAATACATAACAACCAAGGCACAGTATAGCATACATGAAATTATCTCATTTAAAACCTATAAAATAAAGTAAAAATATGACTATCTCCCAGCAATGCAGGGGTATATTAACAGAAATAATACTAATAAGGGGGTACTCCCAGGCCTGGGGGGTACCACATTGTAGCATGTATCTCCCTGTATTGCAAGCAAATAAGAATATATTTTTTGCTGCTGCTGCTTAGGAGCCATTATACATTATTGCGCACAACAGCGTCCCCTCTGCCGCGCTTGTGAGTTTACCTCCACGGAAAACATGTCGTATCAGTGAAACATGATCCACACCTCAGCCACATTGAAGAAGTAATTACATTGTAGAACACGTCTATATCGCTGCTATATATTTAGTTGTTTACCCAAATATTACGATCCTCGCTCGGGACAGAGGGAGCAGGTAAGAGAATAAGAAGAGAGGCTGTGATTAGTAAACAGACTAAATATAGGTACGACCACAGGCGTGTGATCACCCAGGTGGCTTTATAGGAACGCATGGTCAGGGCCGGAAACCACCGAGCCGTCACACTCCTGCCCTTATGAACTTCCTCTTACTGTCAAAGCAAATTTCTTTGTGCTATTTGCATAGGAACTCATAATTCCAGAGATGTATAATATACTATAGATCTAATATGTGATGTGAAATGAGCCTGATCTGCACCTAATGGACAGCTGAGAGTCTGTATACCGCTCAATAAGAGCTTTGGCTACTGCTTGTCTGTGGACATATACATAGGTTTGGCTGAAATATTTGGGTAGAGCTGTACCTGAAGCAGCTTCTGATCCCTTACCGTCCCTCTCGATTACTGCGATCCGTTGACGAAGGACTATTAACAGTACCTAGAATCTCCCGGAATTCGTCTGGGGGTCGAGCTTTCATTTTTGTGGCTCCAACCTTTTGGATCTCACTTCCCCGCACAGTTCGAGAGGCCTCCACTCTAGAATCCTTCAAAAATAGACTCAAGACCTCTTCACCCAGCATTTCACTAGTGTCCCTTGTTTAAGCTTATTTTGTCTTTTGTACTGTAAATGTAAAGCACTTTGAGTCCTTTAGGAGAAAAGTGGTATATAAATAAACTTATTATTATTATTATTATTATTATTATTAATAAATATAATATATATAATGTCATGAGCACAGAAGCATCAATTAATATGATTAGTGATAGATCATAATCAATCTTCTGTAATTAATCACCAGCCCAAGCTCATTAGTGTATGTCAGACTCTTGCATTACTGACATCTCAGGAGACGGAATCAACACAAACATCAGTCTTGGTGTCAAGAATCCTTCTGGCTATATTTGCATGTCGTACAATAATATAAAGCACAGCGTTCTTACTTTGCAACATATCAGAATATTCACACATTATACCTCACTACAGCAGTCATTGTTAGCATTACATTATTATTCATACACGTGGGAGTGTTAGGGGGGTAAGGATACACAGTCTTATTCATAACACTATCTGCATGTTTATACATTTCAAGGTTCTTCAACTCAAAGCTCAGCAGAACTCAGTCTCTGCAATATTATAAATTTAAAGCTATGAATAACTTAAAGGCACACACCATCTGGTGACAAGATGGAGTCTTATGTGGATAGCTTAATAACAGATTTATCATTACCAAAAACTTTACTGCTGCTGGGGGATCCTCAGCTGTCTGATTCCCTCTTTGTGTCCAACTCCAAATTGGTGGATCCCCAGTTCCTGGCGACAGATCCTATACTAGCTGAGGAAGTGACATCACTTGTAGATTGGATGTGAGGCATGAAGGTGAGTGCGGGGCTGAGGACACCAAGGAGATAGCGACCCCGGGCAATCTGCAGAATGTCACTGACATTTACTATCAAAGGGATGTTAGGCAGAGGCTTGGAAGGTGGTGGAGGGAATATCACTAAAGATTTGTATATTTCCAAATACAGACATACTCTCTATCAGCACCGTGGGAGTCAGAATACCTTATTATTTATCCACACTTAGGTAACTACAGTAACTTCCAATACAAACAGTAGGTAGCAAGCTAGATCCCTAGGCAGTGTGACAATGTATCCCTAGGCAGTGTGACAATGTATCCATAGGCAGTGTGACAATGTATCCATAGGCAGTGTGATAATGTACCCATAGACAGTGTGACAATGTATCCATAGGCAGTGTGACAATGTATCCATAGGCAGTGTGACAATGTTTCTATAGGCAGTATGACATTGTTTCTATAGGCAGTGTGACAATGTATCCCTGGGCAGTGTGACAATGTATCCCTGGGCAGTGTGACAATGTATCCATAGGAGGTGTGACAATGTACCCATAGGCAGTGTGACAATGTATCCATAGGCAGTGTGACAATGTATCCATAGGCAGTGTGACAATGTTTCTATAGGCAGTGTGACATTGTTTCTATAGGCAGTGTGACAATGTATCCATAGGCAGTGTGACAATGTATCCATAGGCAGTGTGACAATGTATCCATAGGCAGAGTGACAATGTACCCATAGGCAGTGTGACAATGTATCCATAGGCAGTGTGACAATGTACCCATAGGCAGTGTGACAATGTATCCCTAGGCAGTGTGACAATGTATCCATAGGCAGTGTGACAATGTATCCATAGGCAGTGTGACAATGTATCCAAAGGCAGTGTGACAATGTACCTATAGGCAGTGTGACAATGTAGCCCTAGGCAGTGTGACAATGTATCCCTAGGCAGTGTGCCAATGTATCCCTAGGCAGTGTGACAATGTACCCATAGGCAGTGTGACAATGTACCTATAGGCAGTGTGACAATGTACCTATAGGCACTGTGACAATGTAGCCATAGGCAGTGTGACAATGTATCCATAGGCAGTGTGACAATGTTTCCATAGGCAGTGTGACAATGTACCCATAGGCAGTGTGAAAATGTACCTATAGGCACTGTGACAATGTTTCTATAGGCAGAGTGACAATGTATCCATAGGCAGTGTGACAATGTATCCAAAGGCAGTGTGACAATGATTCTATAGGCAGTGTGACAATGTATCCAAAGGCAGTGTGACAATGTTTCTATAGGCAGTGTGACAATGTATCCAAAGGCAGAGTGACAATGTTTCTATAGGCAGTGTGACAATGTATCCAAAGGCAGTGTGACAATGTTTCTATAGGCAGTGTGACAATGTTTCTATAGGCAGCGTGACAGTGTATCCAAAGACAGTGTGACAATGTTTCTATAGGCAGTGTGACAATGTATACATAGGCAGTGTGACAATGTATCCATAGGCAGTGTGACAATGTATCCATGGGCAGTGTGACAATGTTTCTACAGGCAGTGTGACAATGTATCTACAGGCAGTGTGACAATGTTTCTATAGGCAGTGTGACAATGTATCCATAGGCAGTGTGACAATGTTTCCATAGACAGTGTGACAATGTATCCATAGGCAGTGTGACAATGTACCTATAGGCACTGTGACAATGTATCCATAGGCATTGTGACAATGTATCCATAGGCAGTGTGACAATGTTTCCATAGGCAGTGTGACAATGTACCTATAGGCACTGTGACAATGTATCCATAGGCATTGTGACAATGTTTCCATAGGCAGTGTGACAATGTTTCTATAGGCAGTGTGACAATGTATCCATAGGCAGTGTGACAATGTATCCATAGGCAGTGTTACAATGTATCCATGGGCAGTGTGACAATGTTTCTATGGGCAGTGTGACAATGTTTCCATAGCCAGTGTGACAATGTATCCAAAGGCAGTGCGACAATGTTTCTATAGGCAGTGTGACAATGTATCCAAAGGCAGTGTGACAATGTTTCTATAGGCAGTGTGACAATGTATCCAAAGGCAGTGTGACAATGTATCCAAAGACAGTGTGACAATATTTCTATAGGCAGTGTGATAATGTATCTATAGGCTGTGTGACAATGTTTCTATAGGCAGTGTGACATTGTTTCTATAGGCAGTGTGACAATGTATTCATAGGCAGTGTTACAATGTATCCATGGGCAGTGTGACAATGTCTCTAATAGGCAGTGTGACAATGTATCCAAAGGCAGCGTGACAATGTATCCCTAGGCAGCGTGACAATGTATCCAAAGGCAGAGTGACAATGTTTCTATAGGCAGTGTGACAATGTATCCATGGGCAGTGTGACAATGTTTCTATAGGCAGTGACAATGTATCTATAGGCAGTGTGACAATGTATCCAAAGGCAATGTGACAATGTTTCTATAGGCAGTGTGACAATGTATCCAAAGGCAGTGTGACAATGTATCCATACGCAGTGTGACAATGTTTCTATAGGCAGTGTGAGATTGTTTATATAGGCAGTGTGACAATGTTTCCCTAGGCAGTGTGACAATGTATCTACATGCAGTGTGACAATGTATCCAAAGGCAGTGTGACAATGTTTCTATAGGCAGTGTGACAATGTTTCTATAGGCAGGTGACAATGTTTGTATAGGCAGTGTGACAATGTATCCAAAGGCAGTGTGACAATGTACCTAGTGTGACAATTTTCTATAGGCAGTGTTACAATGTTTCTATAGGCAGTGTGACAATGTATCCATATGCAGTGTGACAATCTACCTATAGGCAGTGTGACAATGTATCCAAAGGCAGTGTGACAATGTTTCTATAGGCAGTGTGACAATGTATCCATAGGCAGTGTGACAATGTTTCTATAGGCAGTGTGACAATGTATCCAAAGACAGTGTGACAATATTTCTATAGGCAGTGTGACAATGTATCTATAGGCAGTGTGACAATGTTTCTATAGGCAGTGTGACATTGTTTCTATAGGCAGTGTGATAATGTATTCATAGGCATTGTGACAATGTATCCATAGGCAGTGTTACAATGTATCCATGGGCAGTGTGACAATGTATCCAAAGGCAGTGTGACAATGTGTCCATAGGCAGTGTGACAATGTATCCAAATGCAGTGTGACAATGTTTCTATAGGCAGTGTGACAATGTATCCCTGTGCAGTGTGACAATGTATCCCTAGGCAGTGTGACAATGTATCCAAGGGCAGTGTGACAATGTATCCATAGGCAGTGTGACAATGTACCCATTGGCAGTGTGACAATTTACCTATAGGCACTGTGACAATGTATCCATAGGCAGTGTGACAATGTTTCCATAGGCAGTGTGACAATGTACCTATAGGCACTGTGACAATGTATCCATAGGCATTGTGACAATGTATCCATAGGCAGTGTGACAATGTTTCCATAGGCAGTGTGACAATGTTTCTATAGGCAGTGTGACAATGTATCCATAGGCAGTGTGACAATGTATCCATAGGCAGTGTGACAATGTATCCATGGGCAGTGTGACAATGTTTCTATGGGCAGTGTGACAATGTTTCCATAGCCAGTGTGACAATGTATCCAAAGGCAGTGTGACAATGTTTCTATAGGCAGTGTGACAATGTATCCAAAGGCAGTGTGACAATGTTTCTATAGGTAGTGTGACAATGTATCCATATGTAGTTTGACAATGTATCCCTAGGCAGTGTGACAATGTATCCATAGGCAGTGTGACAATGTTTCTATAGGCAGTGTGACATTGTTTCTATAGGCAGTGTGATAATGTATTCATAGGCATTGTGACAATGTATCCATAGGCAGTGTTACAATGTATCCATGGGCAGTGTGACAATGTATCCAAAGGCAGTGTGACAATGTGTCCATAGGCAGTGTGACAATGTATCCAAATGCAGTGTGACAATGTTTCTATAGGCAGTGTGACAATGTATCCCTGTGCAGTGTGACAGTGTATCCCTAGGCAGTGTGACAATGTATCCAAAGGCAGTGTGACAATGTATCCATAGGCAGTGTGACAATGTACCCATTGGCAGTGTGACAATGTACCTATAGGCACTGTGACAATGTATCCATAGGCAGTGTGACAATGTTTCCATAGGCAGTGTGACAATGTACCTATAGGCACTGTGACAATGTATCCATAGGCATTGTGACAATGTATCCATAGGCAGTGTGACAATGTTTCCATAGGCAGTGTGACAATGTTTCTATAGTCAGTGTGACAATGTATCCATAGGCAGTGTGACAATGTATCCATGGGCAGTGTGACAATGTATCCATGGGCAGTGTGACAATGTTTCTATGGGCTGTGTGACAATGTTTCAATAGCCAGTGTGACAATGTATCCAAAGGCAGTGTGACAATGTTTCTATAGGCAGTGTGACAATGTATCCAAAGGCAGTGTGACAATGTTTCTATAGGTAGTGTGACAATGTATCCATATGTAGTGTGACAATGTATCCCTAGGCAATGTGACAATGTATCCATAGGCAGTGCAACAATGTTTCTATAGGCAGTGTGACAATGTATCCAAAGGCAGTGTGACAATGTTTCTATAGGCAGTGTGACAATGTATCCAAAGGCAGTGTGACAATGTTTCTATAGGCAGTGTGACATTGTATCTATAGGCAGTGTGACAATGTTTCTATAGGCAGTGTATCAATGTTTCTATAGGCAGTGTGACAATGTATCCATAGCCAGTATGGCAATGTTTCTATAGGCAGTGTGACAATGTATCCAATGGCAGTGTGACAATGTTTCTATAGGCAGTGTGACAATGTATCCAAAGGCAGTGTGACAATATTTCTATTGGCAGTGTGACAATGTATCCAAGGGCAGTGTGACAATGTTTCTATAGGCAGTGTGACAATGTATCCAAAGGCAGTGTGACAATGTATCCAAAGACAGTGTGACATTGTTTCTATAGGCAGTGTGACAATGTATCCATAGGCAGTGTGACCATGTATCCAAAGGCAGTGTTACAATGTATCTATGGGCAGTGTGACAATGTTTCTATAGGCAGTGAGACAATGTATCTATAGGCAGTGTGACAATGTTTCTATAGGCATTGTGACAATGTATCCAAAGGCATTGTGACAATGTATCCCTAGGCAGTGTGACAATGTATCCATATGCAGTGTGACAATGTATCCAAAGGCAGTGTGACAATGTTTCTATAGGCAGTGTGACAATGTTTCTATAGGTAGTGTGACAATGTATCCATAGGTAGTGTGACAATGTATCCCTAGGCAGTTTGACAATGTATCCATAGACACAACACATGGAATGTACCGAGCAGTTGTCCCTTTAGTTGTATCAGTTCCTTCTTTGTCTCAGGACGCCAGGCTGCTAGCCCACTTCTCACAGGCACCCACCAGTTACGTGACCCTTCCATGTAGATTGCAACAAGATGTTCCCCACAATCTGCGCCTCCTCCAGCATGAATCCTGACCGTCCAATGGAAACTTTAACCTCTAACCAATCCTGCCAGTATAGAAACTCTTGCCAGCCCTACTCCAGTATCCCTACTTTATCCCACCCCCCGAATTCACACCGTCCAGGGGAAGTGCAAACTCACGGGTCCTGGGACAGATGGCACCAGCGTACCCATGATGCGCTTATTATAACGGGCAGCTACCTGGTGAATAGCTGCAAGCCATGCGCTACTGTGTGTCAGGTAATAGCTAATCGGCTGGTAATTTGGGCAATGCTTCCCCCCCCACACTAATCTGTGCCAGGGCTGCTAGCAGGGTGTAATAATTATAATAATAATTGCTGGTATTGCTCCTGCGATCTTCTGCAAATGCCACTACAAGACCCTCCCTGGTGTACAGCTGTGGGAGGTTTGGGGCAGGGCACCCCTTCCCCCACAAAGACGCCATCAGGGACTGGACCTCGAAACACCAGGCGTGCCTACGTGGTGTGGCACGTCATCACCCCAGAAGGCCATGCGGCAGATTATTTCAACCCCGCATGCGGCCTGGCAGGAGTTGGTGTTCGGGAGTTGCCCGAGCAGATGCATCGTCGCTGGAGGGAGTCCAGGACACAGTCAGCGGATCAGTGAGGCCCTTTTGCTTGTATTGTTATTCCACTGTGCCCTCATTGTTCACCCACTGTAGCACCACCGTGCGGCGTTAGGCCGAGGCCATTGTACCCCTATACTATTCTTGCTCGGTGCTAGGCCGCAGGTATTAATTTTGTTGATCCATAGGCCGTCGGTATTATTCTCATTCGGCGCTAGGCCGCAGGTATTATTCTCATTTGGCGCTTGGCCGCATGTATTATTCTCATTGGGTGCTAGGCCGCAGGTATTGTTCTTGTTCGGTGCTAGGCCGCAGGTATTGTTTTTGTTCGGTGCTAGGCCGCAGGTATTGTTCTCATTCGGTGCTAGGCCGCAGGTATTGTTCTCATTCGGTGCTAGGCCGCAGGTATTGTTCTCATTCGGTGCTAGGCCGCAGGTATTGTTCTCATTCGGTGCTAGGCCGCAGGTATTGTTCTCATTCGGTGCTAGGCCGCAGGTATTGCTCTCACTCGGTGCTAGGCCGCAGGTATTGTTCTTGTTCGGTGCTAGGCCGCAGGTATTGTTCTTGTTCGGTGCTAGGCCGCAGGTATTGTTCTTGTTCGGTGCTAGGCCGCAGGTATTGTTCTTGTTTGGTGCTAGGCCGCAGGTATTGTTCTTGTTAGGTGCTAGGCCGCAGGTATTGTTCTTGTTCGGTGCTAGGCCGCAGGTATTGTTCTTGTTCGGTGCTAGGCCGCAGGTATTGCTCTCGTGCGGTGCTAGGCTGCTGCTATTTTTTGCAGGTGTTATGATCAGGACCACTCGCCCGCTAAGGGGACGGGAGTGTACCCGGGGAGCACATTCTGTCTGTGTTGCATCATTTTTGTGTGTTATCCTCTCTCCCTTTTCCCTTCTCTAGTGTTTTCGTTCAGGTTGCACCCTTGTGCCTGGTACGTGGGTGTAACCAGTCTGAGGCCAAAAGTGCCAATGGTGACCATCCACTAGTCCGCGTAAGGTCTGTCAGTCAATCTTGTGGCACCAGAGTCCCTTCCAGATACTCCGCGTGTCCGACTTCTCTTGCAGGGTAGACCGTCACCGGCTGTGTCGAACCAGAGTCACAGGACCGTCGATATGAGTAACCTTGACTGCCTAACGGTGAGAGCCACGGGGTGCAAGAGGTAAGTGTCACGCCACACCTGCATGGCAGCAGGCGCACACATCAGCCCCCCCCGCGCCCCTCCTGCACAGCCATGCGTCTGCAGTGTGCGAGGGCTGAGGTGCCCAGTAGGATCAGGTACTATGTAACCCAAAACTGCTGACATCTGTGTACTGCATATGGGAGCTGATTCAGGGCCGCTCGCAAGTGATGTGCGCTCGCAAGCGGCCCAATGTTTGCGCACTGCACATGCGCCAGGTCTGGCGTGCATGAGCCCCACTGAGCGACTGTAGTTCAGTCGCTACGGGGCTCGCAACAAGACAGGGCTGCTATCGATGTTGATTAACAGCTCGCTCCGTTTTGTGGGCGGGTAGGGGGGTGGGTGCACAAACGCAGGCGTTCCCTTATGATGATGTCAGTAGTGGACTTCCTGCTCTATTAGAGCAGGAAGTCCACTCACCCTTGTGGCAGCTAGACCCTACCCCAGGGTCTTGTCGCAAGGCCGATGGTCACGATTATTGCGACGGTCTCCAGCACGCTCGCACAAACTGTGGGTGGTCACCCACAGCTTTGTGAGCTGCCGGATACCAAATATAAGAATTAAAAAGCACACCCACATTCAGAGCGAGCGGCCACCAGCAGCGAGCGGCTCTGAATGAGCTCCATAATGCAACTGATTGTCTTCTGGCAGGATAAAGGGATGGACTGCGCTAGGGTAGTGATGAGCAAATCTATACACTATGGCCCTCATTCAGACCCACTCGCAAGCGGGCGCACGTACGTTAGGCATACGTACAAAATTATTTAAATTCAATGGCTCGCTCGTATTTTCGTTCGCATCTAAAATACCTCCCTAAACTCAGGCGACCCCTCCTCTAACTAACGAGCATGCGAAATAGCGAGCGTACATCCCCGAAATGGCTTGAAGGGAACGCACGCACAAGTGAAACCGGAAGTGGCCTTGTCAGATGTCGATTACCTGCTCCTTTATTCTGCCTACCTCCCTCAATTGTATCATGCCAATCAATGTATCAATTAGCTTAATTGTTTGTTTTTTTCAACACAATGCAAGAAACTTTACTCTTGTCCGTGTTTGTGTTTACCCGCAGAATACGTACGGATGGAACATTCGCTTTTATTGTTCAAAAAACATGTGAACCACAATTAAACAATTGTTCTATTGCTGTGGATCCCCGCATATTTTCCGGGGTTCATTTCTTTATTTAAATTTGCTTACGCATGTCACTGCATCAAGCCTATCCTAACTCTCCAGAGATTTCTGGCCCTGTCGAACACATGACTCATACACTAACCAATAAAATTGCTCCTGTTAATTTCCAAAATACATTAGCCAATCAGAAATTTTTTGCACACTTTATCAAAAATGTTTTGTATGAAAAACTCCATTGCCATCATGAGAGCCTCCGCATTCACCAGGCGCGAGCTGCTGGTGCTTACGGAGGTGATGGATCGCCGTATCACCAGCCAGCCTCCACCCATCACCAACCGGCAGAAGGGCTCCGCGTATGCGGAGGCACGGTCCCACCTGCGGTCCTTAGGTTCACGCCGCAACATCGGGCAGCTGGAGCGCAGGTGGTCAGACCTGCAACGGCGTACGCCCCGCTTGCTGGCATGCTTTCGCATGCAGATACTGGAAAGTAAGTGTTATGTATTGTGGTTTTCATGTTTGTGTTTGTGGGGCAAACTGCGTGTGCATGTTTTCCTGTCTGTCCTATTTATTATTTGTCCTCATATCTGCATGTGCATGTTTTCCTGTCTGTCCTATTTATTATTTGTCCTCATATCTGCGTGTGCATGTTTTCCTGTCTGTCCTATTTATTATTTGTCCTCATATCTGCGTGTGCATGTTTTCCTGTCTGTCCTATTTATTATTTGTCCTCATATCTGCGTGTGCATGTTTTCCTGTCTGTCCTATTTATTATTTGTCCTCATATCTGCGTGTGCATGTTTTCCTGTCTGTCCTATTTATTATTTGTCCTCATATCTGCGTGTGCATGTTTTCCTGTCTGTCCTATTTATTATTTGTCCTCATATCTGCGTGTGCATGTTTTCCTGTCTGTCCTATTTATTATTTGTCCTCATATCTGCGTGTGCATGTTTTCCCTCTATTTCTGTTTTTTTCATTCTACTCCTATTTGCATGTTTTTTGTTGGTGGTTTTTTTTTTTTTATTTGGGCCCCGGATTTGGCCTGAAACTAACCTCAATTTGTTTGACATATTTTAGGTGGACAGCCAAGACTACGCCGTCACCGTCCGGGCAGACGGCGTTCCGGCCACTATCCCCAACCCCCAGCCAACACTCCACCCCAAATATTTCCCCTATACCCCACTCCTCCCCAGCCTTCCCAGACCCTCTCCCGGAACTGTCGGGCCCCATTCCCCTCCGTCCCACTTCCCCCTCTCCTCCACCCACCCCTCTTCCAATTACCCCCTCCCCGGAGTCCATCATTACCCCTCCCCGTTCTTTGGGGAATGAAGGCTCCTCCGAGGAAGAACATGGAGGGACTTCCGGAGCTCCCGTTTTGGCTCCCGGTATGTTTTTCTTTTGCATTTTTTTTAAGCACAAACTGTTTGTATGTAATCATGTGTCGTGCCTTTATTCGTGATTTTTGGGTTTACTTTTGGTGATTTAGCAGTTTGCCTTTACCTCTTCCTGCTGGATTCAACATACACATATCACACCTGTGGGAATTTGTACATAGGCCTTGTATTTTTGGCAGCACCCCTTTTTTGTTTTGGTTTCTTTTTTTTAGGTTTAGGAGTGATTTCGTTGTGTTTTTTTTTTGATAATGTGGCTTCCCTATTGTTTTATTAATCCACACACTTTTCTCACCCACAGAGGAACAGAGGCGTCGGCAAGAGGTGGTCGAATGTGTTGGCCAGATGCGCCAACATGTCATTGGCGTTCTTGTGGGCCTTGACCGGCTGTCTGGCATCCTTCGCCAGTATTTTTTTTTGTTTTTTTTAGTTTTCTAAATAAATTGTTGATTTCGAATATACGTTCTGGCTCATTCTTTTTTCCAAAACCAAAAAAAAAAACCCTGACATAAGTAGACTGTTCCTGCAAGGATTTCCCTTTTTTAAAAGTTAGATTGTGTTTTGTATTTGTATGTAAAACAGACACAAGAAACACATAACAGTAACAATGTCATTTCCCTTTTTGGGTGTAGTGTCAATTACATATTTCTACATTTTCCAGGTTCCTACTTGGTGCGCAAGCTGCTTAGGCCAATCTTCAAAATCCAAAGGTTTGGACAGGCTTCCTTTTGGTGTGGGTTGGGAACCTGAAAACATATTTCAGTTTAGCTCAACTGGCGTCAGTACTGGATTACCCCTTAGTCAAATGTAAGGTGTGTTAACCTGGTTACACTTGCTGTTAACGTCCAAAAAAAGGAAGACCATTTCACTCTCCAAACATTTATTCACAACATAAATGAGAAATCAAAGTGGTCACTCCCAAAAAAAAAACAGTGATAAACTCAAATACAACACATACAAATAAAATATTTAAATTAAAAAAACAATCAAGAACTGGTTGACGAAGGACCATGCCAACATGATTCCACAAACATGGCGTTGCGATATGGGTTCCAGAATATATGCCCCAAATCACCAGATCCAGGTTTGGTAAGGGTAGCAGGAAGTAGTGAGCGTTGGAGTGCCAAAGATTATGTGAACAAACAGAAGATGGTGAAAAAAATACAAATAAATTAGATGTTCGCAAACAAACACAAACAAACACATTAGGTATAAACACTGTAGTTTTGGTCAAACTTACCTAAAAAATCTGGCCACCACATCATCGCGTATGGCCCCCCCACCTACTGACCTCCGACCAACCTCGGGGGGGCCATCCTCAGGTAAGGCATCCTCTGGCTGCATTGGGACACCACTCCTTATGGCGATGTTGTGAAATATCCAACACAGGACCACAATTTTCGACACCATATCCGGCAAATACATGAGCTCGCCACCAGAGCGGTAGAGGCATCTGAATCGGCCTTTTAAAAGGCCGATACAGCGCTCCACCACTTGCCTGGTGGCTGTAAGTGCGGAATTATACTCACTTTGTGGGCCTGGTGTGGGAGCCAAATAAGGAGTGAGCAGCCAGGACATGCAAGGGTAGCCACTGTCTCCTGTGAAAAATAAGAGACAACATCAGGAACACTGTGTATCAAGCTT
Organism: Taudactylus pleione; assembly: GCA_031769625.1. Lineage (NCBI taxonomy): Eukaryota > Metazoa > Chordata > Amphibia > Anura > Myobatrachidae > Taudactylus > Taudactylus pleione. The sequence continues at coordinate 167,306 of JAUIMM010001530.1, read as the reverse complement.
AACATTGTTATGTACTAAAGGTCTCCACTTACCCAGAAGCCACGCATCACCAGCTTGTAGGTTGGTTAATTTCTGCCATATCCCTGATTGCCGGATGACGAAGGAGTCATGTGCACTTCCTGGTAATTTAGCATTCAGGGACAGGATCTGGAGGGAGGCATCACATACCACCATTACATTCAGGGAGTGATAGTGTTTCCTGTTTCTAAATATTGCCTCCAGCCGTGCTGGAGGCTGAAGTGGTATGTGAGTACCATCCACAACCCCTATGATGTGTGGGAAGCCAGCTATTTGGTAAAAATTGGCCTTGGCCACACTAAGGGCACCCATATCCAAAGGCATTTGAATAAAATGATGGAGGTGCTTGAAAAGTGCCTCCATCACTGCCCTCAGGATCCGGGAAAAGGAGGATTGGGAGATGCCCGCCACTATTCCCACCGTTGTTTGAAACGATCCTGAGGCACAGAAATGTAACACCGCCATAAATTGCGTCAGTGGTGGTATTGCTGTTGGACTGTCAATTTGCCGCTCAAGATCACTTTCTATTAATGAGAGAGTGTCTATGATGATTTTGGGAGGTAGACGGTAGCGTCTTAAAACCTCATCATCGGGCATTCCAAAAAGGGTGACACATGTTCGAAATATCTGGGGCCTTGCATGCCTACGATGCCTACGCCTGGGATGAGATTGAGGTTGGTCGGCTTCCGGGAGCATGGCCAGAACAATCCGCCCCAGATCAACCTGAAATTCAAAGATTTCAAAGTAAGGCTTTTGACCCACCCCCAAACTATATTAAAACAACTTAGCTTGATGATACCATCCATTGCTGCTTACATGCCGGGGTATTGTCATGATACGTCCAAACTGAAAATAAACACCAAAATTACTTGACACATTTCACTCTGTGCATTTTTGTTTATAAATTTTGTGCTAGACCAAAGGTAAAATATGCCAAACACCCATTTAGCAAAACCGCAAAGCGACATTTAACACAGTACATCAAAACGGGTCGAAATGTTGGCTCAAAAAGCGAAAGATAAACCACCAAAAAGTTAGAATGATTATTAAGCTGTTTAAAATGCGCTAATTAGTTCGCTAATACAAGTCACAAGAGTAACTACTAAAAATGCGCTAATTAGTTCGCTAATACAAGTCACAAGAGTAACTACTAAAAATGCGCTAATTAGTTCGCTAATACAAGTCACAAGAGTAACTACTAAAAATGCGCTAATTAGTTTGCAAATACAAGATAAAAAATGGACTTACCAAGAGCAAATATCTAAGATGCAAAATCAAAAGGTCTTTGGGGTCGAAAATAAACAAAATCTAAAATAGAAGAAATTAGGGATCGGTGTTTCAGCAGGTCCACCAACAATGTCCTCATTTTGAGATTAATATGTATAAACTGCCTAACAAATAATTAATGTTATGAATATGAGACTAATACCCATTGTAGATTATCTGAGTGAATAATATAGTATAAATCAGCTATCTTAACTAATGCTACACGAGGCTGTACAAACCACAGTAATAACTGGTGAAGCGTTGAAACTATGTAACAACAATCTCATTAGACAATTGCATTATATCTTTTACATTGTTGTGATCTGAGGCAACAAATTGGAACATCTTGTGTCTATACACATGTGGATGATCACAGTACGGATGAACAGTTTTACCAACTGATTTATGTATCAGAGATTTCCGGCTCCAATAAACAAACACTGTTCCGACTTATTATATGGCCAGTAATGTATTTAGTCTCAAATATCAAACATATTTGATTGCACTGACTACAATTATAGCAAAACTGTGGCCCTGATTCAGAGACGGACGCTCTGACAGTGCGCTCGCTCTGAATCTGGGCGTTTTTTTAATTTCTGTGCGGCCTCCTGGCCGCTCTCATAGCTGTGGGTGACCACCCACAGCTATAGCGAGTGGCCAGGATGATGGTCGCGATGGTCAAGACCATAGCGACCATCGGGCTTACGACGAGACCCTTGTGGTAGGGTCTCGTGGCCGCAAGCCCCAGAGAGCTTCTGGCTCTAATAGAGCCGGAAGCTCTCCCACTGACATCACTGGTGATGTCAGTGGGGCCGCCCACAAACGGTAGGCGTTCGCTTGGGAACACCTCCGTTTGTGAAGCCACCCCCCGGCCACGCCTCCCAAACGGGGCGAGCTGTCAATCACCACCGACAGCTCGCCCCCTTTGGTGCGAGACCCAGAGTGACGGAGCGCCCGTCGCTAGCCGGGTCTCGCGCATGCGCTCTGCGCTTGCGGCCGGGTCTGAATCAGGCCCTGTGTACATTATGTATTCTGACAGAATATATATGAGAGACGTCTAGTACTAAAGATGCAGTGGAAACACATTACTCATAATTGTAAGCGTCCTAGATATCTGGTGAATACGATAGACCACAATTGCAGTCAAGTCTATTATTATTATTATTATTATCATTTATTCATATGGTGCCACAAATGTTCCGCAGCGCCTTACAAAGTACATAAACAAGTTGTAGACAAGCGACTTACAGAACAATACAATACAGGACCAGGACATGGATAATATATATTGCTACATTAGCGACCATAACACTTAGATAAGCAACAGAGCATAAGCAGCTAAGTGTTAGGTGCCCTAGTGGTAAGAAGTAGATGAAACTAAAGTAGGGAGAAGCACAAGAGGGTAGAGGGCCCTGCTCATAAGAGCTTAAATTCTAAAAGGGAGGGGAAGACAAACATGGGTGACGCAGATGGGGTAGATGGGGAGGAAGGTGTATGTAGCAGGGAGTTAGAATGATAGCTGGAAGGCTTTGATGAAGTAGTGGGTCTTGAGAGCCCGTTTGAAGGATTGCAAACAGGTGGAGAGTCTGATGGGGAAAGGGAGAGAGTTCCAGAGGTGGGGAGCAGTGCAGGCAAAATCTTGGAGGCGGGAGTGGCAGGAAGTAATCGGTTGGCATGAAAGGCGGCGTGCATTAGTTGAATGAAGAGAGTGGAGAGGAGAGTGAAGGGAGATGAGATCAGAGATGTATATGGGAGAGGAATGGGTGAGGGCTTTGTATGCGAGCGTGAGAACCTTAAATTGGGTTCTAAAAGGGAAGGGGAGCCAGTGGAGGGCTTGTAGGAGAGGGGAGGCAGATGTAGATTATTTGGAGAGGAAGATGAGCCGAGCAGCAGCATTAAGGATGGACTGGAGAGGAGAGAGATGGGATTTGGGGAGGCCAGAAAGGAGGAGGTTACAGTAGTCCAATCTGGAGATGACCAGTGAGTGTATGAGGGTTTTTGTAGCATCCTGGGTAGCATAGGGTCTGATTTTAGAAACATTTTTGAGATGGAAACGACAGGACTGTGAGAGGTTCTGGATATGTGGTTTGAAGGAGAGGGATGAGTCCAGGATAGCTCCAAGACAGCGCACCTTGGGAGTAGATGAGATAGTTATTCCATCAATTGATAAATAAATAGTGGGAGGTGAGGTTATGTGGGAAGGTGGGAAGACGATCAGCTCTGTCTTAGCCATATTAAGTTTAAGAAATCGCTGGGACATCCAGGAAGAGACAGCAAAGAGACAGTTGGAGATACGAGTCAGAAGAGAGGGGGAGAGATTAGGGGAGGAAAGGTAGATTTGAGTATCATCAGCATAGTGATGATAATGGAGGTCAAAAGAGCTGATGAGTTCACCTAGAGAGGACGTATAGAGGGAGAATAGGAGAGGTCCAAGAAGAGAACCTTGGGGAACACCTACTATAAAAGGCTGTGGGGGGGACGAGGAGTCATGAGAGGAAACGGAGAAAGATCGGTCAGAGAGGTAGGATGACAACCAGGAGAGGGCAGTGTCACGTAGACCAAGGGAGTGAAGGATATGCAGCAGGAGAGGGTGGTCCACAGTAGTAAAAGCAGCAGAGAGATCAAGGAGAATGAGAAGAGAGTAATGACCTTTGGATTTGGCAGCAAGGAGGTCGTTGCTGACTTTCGTGAGGGCAGTTTCAGTGGAGTGGAGAGAACGGAAGCTGGATTGAAAAGGGTCAAGGAGGGAGTGGGAGGAAAGAAAGGTGGTAAGGTGGTTATAGACAATCCGCTCAAGGAGTTTGGTGGCAAAAGGGAGGAGAGAGATGGGTCGGTAGTTAGAAAGAAGGTTAGGATCAAGGGTAGTTTTTTTTTAAGAATGGGGGGGAGACAAGGGCATGCTTGAATGCAGAAGGAACAGTGCCTGATGAGAGGGAGAGGATAATGAGGTGGGAAAGATGGGAGCAGGCAGAAGGAGAGAGGAAGCGGAGGAGGCGGGAGGGGATAGGATCAAGGGGTGAGGTGGAAGGGGGGGAGGACTGGATGAGGGCCATGACTTCCTCTCCAGATACAGGGGAGAAGGATGTTAGAGTTGGTAAAGTTGGAGAGGGGTTAACTGGGAAAGGAGGAGGTGGAGAGCTGGGGGATTGGTTGGATATGATGTCCTGACATAAGGAATCAATTTTAGATGTAAAGTAGGTAGCAAAGTCAAGGCCAGAGAGCACGGAGGGGAGACGAGGAGGGGTTGGGCGAAGGAGGGAGTTAAAAGTGGTGAAGAGACGCTGGGGATTAGAGGACTGAGAGGAGATGAGGATTTTGAAATATGACTGTTTAGAGAGGGAGAGAGCAGCACTGTAGGATCAGAGCATAAATTTGAAATGGAGAAAATCTGCCTTAGAGCGTGATCTTCTCCACTGTTGCTCGGTGGTTCGTGAACACTTTTGCAGGAATCTGGTGCATTTGGAATGCCAGGGTTGGGGAGTAGATCTGCGAGTGTGAATAGTGATTGCCGGGGCAACAGAGTCCAGAGCAGAAGTACGGGAGGCGTTGTATAGGGAAGTGGCTTGGTCAGGACAGGAGAGAGAGAGGATAGGTGAGAGAAGTGAGTCAAGTAGGGAAGAAAAGGAAACTATGTCAATAGCATCAATGTTACGCTTAGTGATGGTGGCTTTTGGAGGTAGAGGAGGGGAAGGAGAGATGGACAGGTTAAAAGAGAGAAGGTGATGGTCAGAAAGTGGGAATGGGGAATTGGAGTGATCAGAAATATCACATCGGTGAGTGAAGACCAGATCAAGCAAATGGCCACTCACATAGGAGGGTGAGGAGGTCCATTGGGAGAGACCAAGTGAAGATGTGAGGGTGAGGAGTTTGGAGGCAGAGGATTCTGTGGGGATATCAATTGGAATATTGAAGTCACCTAGGATAATGGAGGGAAGATCTGAGGAGAGAAAGTGAGGGAGCCAGGAAGCAAAGTTGTCAAGGAACTTGGAGGAGGGAGGGCCAGGGGGACGGTAAATGACAGCTACTCAGAGGTGTACTGGGTGGAAGAGGCATAAGCATGGACTTCAAATGTAGAGAATGTAAGGGATGGTTCAGAGGGAATGGGTTGGTATGAGTAACCAGGGGATAGAAGGACCCCAACACCACCACCATGGTGACCCCCAGGTCATGGGGTGTGGGAAAAGGTGAGGCCCCCAGAGGAGAGAGCTGCAGGAGAAGTTGTGTCAGAGGGTAAAATCCAGGTTTCAGTAATGGCCAGGAGATTCAGGGAGTTGGAGATGAAAAGGTCATGGGTTGGGACTAGTTTATTACAGACTGACCTGGCATTCCAGAGGGCACAGGATAGAGAGACAAAGTTTGTTGTAGAGATTTGAATGAGATTATCAGGGTTGCTGTAGCGTGGAGATGAGATTGATTTGATGGTGCGGACTCCAGTGCTAGAAGGGGAGTCAGCAGAAGGTGGGCAGGAAGGGAGATTAATGATATGTGGATGGAGGTGGGGTGAAGTGACCTGTAGAGGGGAGTGGGAGGAGGGATTAGCAGTGAGGTAGTAGGACCCCGGTGGAGTATAAGGGAATGAAAGTGGAGTAATGGGAGAAGATGGGGGAAGGTAAACAGAGGAGAGGAGATAAGGGGAAGAGGAAATGGAAGAGACAAGGGGGAAAGGATAAAGGTGGAAGCAAGGGGCAGAATAAAAGATTAGGTCGACACTGAGTGAAGGTTGGAGTTGAAGAAACCATGGTAATAGTAAGGATGATGTAAATAGGGGAAGAAAAGTTAAAAGTAGGAATGAAGACAGAATGTAGGAGAGAGCAGATTTCCAGAAACGCAAGTAATAGTACAGTGTGGGAAAAGAGTCTGTACTGCAAAAGTTTATTATTGAGTATAATAAAAGTGGAGATTTGGTTGGAGCAGAAGTTAAATAATAAAATAGACAGTGGTAGGAGCTAGATGATATAAGACTTAGAAACAGAGCTAAGGTAAAAGTACATTATCATAGAGGTAAACTGACATAACACAGATAAGTATGCATTAGGATTATATGTAAAGCACAGAGCCAGCAGCAATAGTAGCAAGGGAGGCACCAGGTTTATGCAGCCACCAGACAGGGAGTTCAGTGATGAAAGTCCTGGTTATGTATCCACAGGAGCTAGTAGTATGGAGACTGAGGGCCTGATTCTGACCCGCTCGCAAGCGGGTCGATGGTGCCGAATTGCGCATGCGCACAACGGAGGGAGCTCCATCGTGCGCATGAGCGAGACCCGAATATCGACGGTCAAGCTGTCGTTATGGGTCTCGCACCAAAGGGGGCGTGCTGTCGATGGTGAGTGACAGCACGCCCCCTTTGGTGGGCATGCCGAGGGCGTGGCTGCCAGACAGAGGCGTTCCCATGGGAACGCCTACCGTCTGAGTCCGGCCTCACTGACATCACTAGTGATGTCAGTGGGAGTGATTTTGGCTCTGATAGAGCCAAAATCACTCCAGGGCTTGCGGCAACGAGACCCTACCGAAGGGTCTCGGCGCAAGCCCGATGGTCGCGATGGTCTTAACCATCGCGACCATCATCATGGACGCTCGCTATAGCTGTGGGTGGTGACTCCAGCCAAGGCTATACAGCCTACTAATGACCCTTACATAGGAGACCTGGCATGTGACACCACTGATTACTAACTACCCCCAAAACACTCCCACTAATAATGCCAGCAATAAATTACCTTACACACACAAATAGCACATACCATTAAGCTAACATCTGGGTCTATATGTCTAGAAGCTAACAAAGAAAAGTCTATGTACTGTATGTTCTGGCAACTGCCAGTATTACTGACTAAATAAACACAATTGTGACTATTTACTTTGTATCTTTTACATCATTTTTGATTAACTTTTCTGATTTGCAAACTAATAATCTCCTATTGAATTGATGTCTCTGCGGTCATTAATGTTCACTAGGAGGTTTTTCATTCATGGATTAGATACAATTAGTGTCAACACTTGAATTCATATACTTCAGGACAATATATTAATGGATTATTTTAGCCAGTACCAGGCTCAACTATACTAGGAGATATTACTTTCTTTTTCTATATATCCATCCTGTTACAAATCAATAAGCAGGATCCAGCATTAGTAGAGACTAACTAATGGACCTTGCTTTGTGTGTATATTTTTAATTGGTATTAATATTTTCTTATATTGTGGTTATTATTTTATATTTTTTCTCTTTATTAATTTTTTTTTCCATTATTTAACCTATATATTTCACTGTACATTTCCCAATCATTGGGAATATTTTAACTAATGGTAATTAAAAGTTAAATGTTACTATACATATACCTTCTGTGTGCACCCATGAGAACGCAACCCCTTGCTTCTTTCCTTACATTCAGTTTAATTTGGTTGGAATAGGGCAGCACCCCCATGTCGAAGAATTGATTTATACATATTATCTTGGGGCGACTTCTGTGATTTCATATTAACGATTAATGTTGAGTGCAGACACCTCTTTTCTCTTTGTGTTCGTTCCCTTAGGAACGCCGGGCGTTTGTAGGGAGGTATTACTGACATCACTATTGATGTCAGTAGTGGACTTCCTGCTCTATTATCTATTAGAGCAGGAAGTCCACTCGGCCTTGCGGCAGCTAGACCCTACCCCAGGGTCTCGTCGCAAGGCCGATGGTAGCGATTATCGCGATGGTCTCCAGCCCCCTCGCACAAGCTGTGGGTGGTCACCCACAGCTTTGTGAGCACCTGGAGACCAAAAATAAATAAATAAAAAAACACACCCACATTCAGAGCGAGCGGCCAACAGCAGCGAGCAGCCACCAGCAGCGAGCGGCTCTGAATGAGCCCCATAATGCAACTGATTGTCTTCTAGCAGGATAAAGGACCACGCTAGGGTAGTGATGAGCAAATCTATACACTATATCTATTCAATTGAACACCTTATGCAAAACTCAATATGCATCAATAAATAACATGCAAATTTCAATTCAATACACTTATAAATATATAAACGTATGACTGTATACGGATTGGGTTGAAATAATGCAGATATTAATTTATTGCTGCATATAAATAAAACCATGTATCAAATATATAGTGCAATGGACAATGGAGCTCATTCAGACCCGATCGCAAAGCAGCGGCCGCTCGCTCTTGCCGATAAATCGCACATCTGCGCATGCGTATGGTTCGCAATGCGCGTGCACAAGCCAGTCTTAGCGATGTGGAATGGAGCGCTCGTTTCACACAGACTGGCCGCTACTTTGAGTGACCGATAGCGCCGTTTGTGGGTGGTAACAGGGGAAGGTGCTTGTGAACGGGGGAGTGGATGTGCGAATGCAGGTGTGTCTGGGCGTCAGAACGGAGTTTAATAGGTGTGCATAATTAGCAAAGTAGCGTCATTGTACATGTGACTTGGTTGTTTTTTAGCCTGAACTGCTCGCAGTGCTTGCGGGAGGGTAGGTCTACCTTAAGTGCTGCGAGCAGCTCCGATGGCTCCGGATGTTCCCGATTAAATACACACTTCCTGGAGATGACGTGTGCAGCGAGTGACAGGTGGGAGGTTTTATAGTCCTGCGTACGCTAACTGCCATCACTCTCTAGGACATAGAGGGCGTCCTTACACCGCAAAGTGCGATCGCTTGATTTGCATACCCGGCCCCTTTTGCAAGCGAGTGGCCGCTATTTAGCGTTCGGGTCTGAATGAGGTCTAATGTACAGTAAACGAAAAAGGAAACATTTTAATATACTGTAAATAATGCCAAAAAAATTATTATTGAAGGTTCCTGTGTAGTATCCTGTTAAAAGGTCCTAATCCAGATGGCAATTGTTAGGTTGTAGGTACAGTCATCCGGGATATTTTCCTGCTATGGATATAATTACCAGCCTTGAAGTACACAGTCACATCCTAACCTTAGGCTGCAGTGCCTGTAAGTCATGTCGAGTTGGAGTGGTGTTGATGGAATCTGGTGGATGGTGCCGGTCCAGAAGTCCAAAGGAGATCTCAATGTGTATAAAGTCAATGTCAATGGAGTGCTAGACGCATTTCGTTGTGTGGAACCCACAACTTCCTCAATGGTATATCGCCATGCGTCCGCAGTGTGCAATGACTGAGGCGCCCAGTAGGATCAGGTACTATGTAACCCAAAACTGCTGATATCTGTGTACCGGATATAACACAACTGATATTCTTCTGGTATCACATTCAATTTAATGCCATGTATGCAGCAATAATGTGCCAACAAGCAGAGTCAGACTGACCCGTAGGCATACAGGGGAAATCCCTGATGGATCCCATTCTGTCCTCTAAGGGTTAGGCTCCAGACCATGCACTTATATTATACATTGTTACTCTATTAGAGTGTCAGTCACTTGGTGGAGCTGGACCAGGCATCAACTTGGGTGCTTGGTTTGTTTCTAGGGAAACTACACCAAGATAAGCCCTCCTGCCAATCAAAGTGGGCATTTCTGATCTCTTTTATAAAGGGGTCCTATTCTATGCATGCTATGTCCTCTTTAATGGTTGGCTAAGCTTCGCTGTGGTGGATGCCCACACCCCCTGGTCATACCCTTAAGCTTGGGTCCCTCCACTGCATTCCCCAGTGGGCTCCAGTCCGAAACTGCCAATATGCCATTATCCCCAGCACAATATGCACGATGCCCCAATTGTTTGCACATTTGTACTATCTGGATTGATTGGGCTTTTCCAAATAACAGGCTTCGGTGTCATTTGAAACACTATGGCCCTATAATATACTAAATTGCATATAAAGATGATCCATGTCTATACCCACAAGGCCCCTGCCAATCTCTCCGTCATCACCCTGTGTCACATCAATGTATATACAGTATATAAGGAAGACAGGCACCTAATGTTGGGTACACACTGGTAGATATATTGGGCGATTAATTGATCAGCCAATATATTTGGTGCCCGTTGGCCAGTGTGTACCAGTGACGTCATTCACAGACATATCACGTCGGCTCTGCTGCACAGCTGTTGCCCAATATATCTGCTCATCGTGCTGTGTGTACGGGCAGTCAGCCAACCATCCGTACACTGGCCGCGGGGAAGGGGTGGGACACGCCCCCCAGCCAGCGGGACCCGCAGACAGAAGGAAGATGATGGTTGGTCAGTGTGTATGAACAACCATCATCTGCAGATACTGTATATCTGCTAGGTGTGTACCCACCTTACCGGGCCCATTTATTAAAGTGTATTTGAGGTAAAATCCCGAAAAACACCCATTTACCTTAAATACTAAGTATCCCCCGGATGTATGAAGGAGGGACCGCAGCAGGTATCTCCGATACCTCCATTACCGCTGGCAGCTGCTTCCCCCATAGGTTTCTATGGGGGATGCGATGCTGCCAGATTTACCAACATCCGAATGTGATGCATTCCCGATATTGGCCCCCGCAGCTAACGAAGATGGCGTTAGCCGCTGTAGCCTATGGGCTACACCGCGCGCTATTAGCCGGCGGAGGGATCCACCGGAACCCTCCCCGGCTATTGCGGATGTACATGTGCAGTCCACGGAACTGCGCACCACCCCCTGTAGTGGCCGGATGCTCTCCGGAGACATCGCATGGACAAGCCTCCGTCCCGGCATATCCCAGATGATACCTTCGGCCGATAGGATCGCTTTTTGCAATGCGATCAGGGGGCGTTACTGGCAGTGGCGTAACTAGGGCAGGGCGAGCGGGGTGCTTGCCCTGGGCGCCGTTGGACCGGCGGCGCGGGGGGACGCCGCCGGCCACGGTACCGGCCCACCCACCCTAGTTAGCCAGTGTAGCAATGAGTGTGGTCAGCACTACACATTTGCACAGGACCGGTGCTAGGCTTTCAGCGCCGGTCCTGTGCTGCACGCCTGAGCCCGTTCCCTCCCCCTGAGCGCTTGCCCAATAGCGCCAGGAGGCGGGCTCAGGCTGTGCATAACACATGCATCGCCGCCAGCGCTGGCGGCGATGCATGTGTTAAACAGCAGCCAATGAGAGTCAGATAGACTCTCATTGACTGCTGCAGCACCCACTGCAAGAGCCGGACGGAACAGTGGGTAATGGGACTGACGTCATGACGTCTGTCCCATAATGCTGAGCGCGCCAGCCCGGGCAGACTGGCGGGTGGGAGCGGCGTCGCAGACAGGAGCAGGAGCAGCGTGGAATCAGGTAAGTATATTTTTATATATATATATATATTTATTTATTTTTTTAACCTATCTGGGGGAGGGGGGTGGCTACTACTGGGGGGACCTCTACTGGGCAGGTGTGGCTACTACTGGGGGCGCCATTGGGAGGACCTCTACTGGGGGGGCTACTCTACTGACTACTACTTGGGGGGGGGAACTACCACTGGGGGCATTATAAAAGGGGCCTATTACAAGAGGCACTGCACTCGGGGGACCACTACTGGGGGCAATAATAGGAAGGGCCACTACAGGGACCACTGGATAGGGGGGGTCACTACTGGGAGCCTGCATCAGGGGGACCACTACTGGGGGCACTGCATGGAAGGGGGGGACTACTGCTGAGGGCACTATATAAGGGGCTTACTGCTAGGGGCACTGCGGGGACCACTACAGGGGGCACTAGATAGGGGGGATAACTACAGGGTGCCTGCATAAGGGGACCACTACTGGGAAAACTGCATGGGGGGACAGACTATGGCTGGGGGCACTATATAAAGGGCACTGCATGGGGGGGACTACTACTGGGGGCACCATATAAAGGGCACTGCATAAGGGGATACTGCTACTGGGTGCACTGCATTGTGGGGACTGCTACTGGGGGCACTGCATAAGGGGGAACACTACATGGGGCATTGCATTTGGGGGGGCCACTACTGGGGGTACTGAGTAAGGGGAACTAATTGGGGGCTGTATAAGGGGGACCACTACTGGGGATACTGTATAAGGGGCACTACTATGGGCCTGCATAAGAGGGACCACAACTGCATACTGGGGGTACTGTATAAGGGGTGCTACTGCGGTTAAGGTGCATATGGATAGGAATGTTCAGTTTGAAAATAATGGGGTGTGTCATGTTGACACGCCCCATTTTTAAGTGACCACGCCCATTTTTTTGCCGCACGCGCACATCGGTGGGGGGGGGCACCCTTTTCAAATTTGCCCTGGGCTCCAAATACCCTAGTTACACCACTGGTTACTGGCATGTCCTGTTCGCATTGCAAAAGCGATCAATGATCTATGGGCCTCTTACAGTGTAGCCCTTTACAATTCTAAACAGTTGTTACAATAAAAGTGCAAGTGCCGGGCCCAGGATGCAGATTGCTGCAGGCTTCATCTTCCTTGTTATGGTGCCGTGCAGATACTGGAACTGCAGTGGTCCTTACATGTTGTCTGAAGTTGGGACTTTGTTTAGGCTCCGTCTGTTTGTTCCATTCAACTTTGATGAGAACAGGAAACGGCTAATTAGTAATTAGTGTGATAAAGATTATAGGAGATCGGTGAGAAGAACACAAGTAAATTGGACTATGTACCAGTATAAAATCAATATCAGCTTATCTGTCAGTCTCTCAGGTCCTTTATAAGTCTCCTAGGAATTTCTACCATGTGGTGGGACTCATAAAGGGAGGATGAGTCAGCACCAGATTATATATAAAGTAGGGGTGAGCGGGTTCGGATTTCTAAAATCCGAACCCCCCCGAGCCCCCCCGATCCGAGTCCGATCCGAGTCAGGCTCGACTTTTCCCGCCTGACTCGGATCTGAAATCGAGGCAAAACGTCATCATCCCGCCTTCCGAGTCTCGCGGGTTTTGGATCCTATATAAGGTACCCGCGTCGGCGCCATTTTCTCACTCGGCTGTGGACAGTGAAGAGGGAGGGTGGGAGTTAGGGCTGTGTAGTGTAGTGTAGTGTAGTGCTGCTGTTGTCCACTACTTCAAAGTCCATAGGGGCTGGCTGTGTTGTGCTGTGCTGCTGTTGTTAATAGGGGCTGTGTCCACTACTTCAAAGTCCATAGGGGCTGGCTGGACTGTGTTGTGCAGTCAGTTCTCCATAGGGGCTGTGTCCACTCCAAAGTCCTGTGCAGTGTCCCAGTCCTAAAGGAGAGCTGTAGTGTTGTCCAGGGGGTGCTCTGTCCATCAGGGGCGCTCCCCCCAAGTGCTAAAAAAATAATATATTTTCTGTGTTTGTGAATTGTGTGCGCAGTAGCCGCACGTGCATCAACAAAGTAGTGCCAAGCGTGCGCCTGTGTCATAAGTAAAGGGCCGGCTGGCTTGACCGTTAAAGGGTGCTGTAACCCCCGAAAGTACACTCCAGTCCAAACCAAAAAAAAATTATTTTCTGTGTTTGTGAATTGTGTGCGCAGTAGCCGCACGTGCATCAACAAAGTAGTGCCAAGCGTGCGCCTGTGTCATAAGTAAAGGGCCGGCTGGCTTGACCGTTAAGGGTGCTGTAACCCCCGAAAGTACACTCCAGTCCAAACCAAAAAAAAATTATTTTCTGTGTTTGTGAATTGTGTGCGCAGTAGCCGCACGTGCATCAACAAAGTAGTGCCAAGCGTGCGCCTGTGTCATAAGTAAAGGGCCGGCTGGCTTGACCGTTAAGGGTGCTGTAACCCCCGAAAGTACACTCCAGTCCAAACCAAAAAAAAAATTATTTTCTGTGTTTGTGAATTGTGTGCGCAGTAGCCGCACGTGCATCAACAAAGTAGTGCCAAGCGTGCACCTGTGTCATAAGTAAAGGGCCGGCTGGCTTGACCGTTAAGGGTGCTGTAACCCCCGAAAGTACACTCCAGTCCAAACCAAAAAAAAAATTATTTTCTGTGTTTGTGAATTGTGTGCGCAGTAGCCGCACGTGCATCAACAAAGTAGTGCCAAGCATGCGCCTGTGTCATAAGTAAAGGGCCGGCTGGCTTGACCGTTAAAGGGTGCTGTAACCCCCAAAGTACACTCCAGTCCAAACCAAAAAAAAAATTATTTTCTGTGTTTGTGAATTGTGTGCGCAGTAGCCGCACGTGCATCAACAAAGTAGTGCCAAGCGTGCGCCTGTGTCATAAGTAAAGGGCCGGCTGGCTTGACCGTTAAAGGGTGCTGTAACCCCCGAAAGTACACTCCAGTCCAAACCAAAAAAAAATTATTTTCTGTGTTTGTGAATTGTGTGCGCAGTAGCTGCATGTGCATCAACAAAGTAGTGCCAAGCGTGCGCCTGTGTCATAAGTAAAGGGCCGGCTGGCTTGACCGTTAAAGGGTGCTGTAACCCCCAAAGTACACTCAAGTCCAAACCAAAAAAAAAATTATTTTCTGTGTTTGTGAATTGTGTGCGCAGTAGCCGCACGTGCATCAACAAAGTAGTGCCAAGCGTGCGCCTGTGTCATAAGTAAAGGGCCGGCTGGCTTGACCGTTAAAGGGTGCTGTAACCCCCAAAGTACACTCCAGTCCAAACCAAAAAAAAAATAATTTTCTGTGTTTGTGAATTGTGTGCGCAGTAGCCGCACGTGCATCAACAAAGTAGTGCCAAGCGTGCGCCTGTGTCATAAATAAAGGGCCGGCTGGCTTGACCGTTAAAGGGTGCTGTAACCCCCAAAGTACACTCCAGTCCAAACCAAAAAAAAAATTATTTTCTGTGTTTAGCCGCACGTATATATCAAATCGATATAACATAAATGGAGGACCAAACTTTCTCCGATAAAAATAAAATAGAGAAAGATCAAGAACCACTTCCTCCTAGTGCTGAAGCTGCTGCCACTAGTCATGACATAGGCGATAACATGCCATCAACGTCGTCTGCCAAGGCCGATGCCCAATGTCATAGTAGAGGGCACATACAATCCCAAATGGCAAAGTTCAGGAAAATGACCTTGAAAAAGACATTTAAATCAGCTGAAGAGAAACGTAAACTTGCCAATATGCCATTTACGACACGGAGTGGCAAGGAACGGCTAAGGTCGATCCCTAGTATGTTCATGACTAGTGGTTCAGCTTCACATGACGATGGAAGCCCTCCTCCCACTAAAAAAATCAAAAGAGTTAAGCTGGCAAAAGCACAGCGAAGAACTGTGCTTTCTAAGAAGATATCACAAATCCCCAAGGAGAGTCCAAGTGTGGTGGTGGTTGCGATGCCTGACCTTCCCAGCACTGGACGTGAAGAGGTGGCTCTTTCCACCATTTGCACGCCCCCTGCAAGTGCTGAAAGGAGCACCCACAGTCCACTTGCTGATATGCAAATTGAAGATGTCACTGTTGAAGTACAACAGGATGAGGATACTGGTGTAGCTGGCGCTGAGGAGGAAGTTGGCGAGGAGGATTCTGATGGTGATGTGGTTTGTTTAAATCAGGCTCCGGGGGAGACAGTTGTTGTCCGTGGGATGAAAAAGCCCATCACGGTCATGCCTGGGCAGAAGACCAAACATTCCACCTCTTTGGTCTGGCAATATTTCTATCCAAATCCGGACAACAACTGTCTTGCCATATGTACCATATGTAAAGGTGAAATAAGTAGGGGTAGGGACGTCAACCACCTAGGAACATCCTCCCTTATACGGCACCTGCAGCGCGTTCATAAAAAGTTACTGTCAAGTTCAGAAACTTTGGCTAAGACCGTAAGCAGTCCAGGGACACCTAAATCCCGTTGTCCTGTTGTATCCAAGCGCCTGCAAACCACACCGTCAACTCCCTCCTCGTCAATTTCCTCCTTAGTCAGGATCGGAAGTAGTCCTGCAGGCCATCTCACTGGCATGACTGACTCTCCTATCCGGGATTCCTCTGGAGGATCCTGCATTGCTACGCCTACTGCTGCCGCTGCTGCTATTGCTGCTGCTGGGAGTCGTTCATCATCCCAGAGAGGAAGTAGGAACACCACTACTTTTACTAAACAATTGACCCTCCAACAGTCCTTAGCGAGGAGGATGAAGTACGACAGCAGTCATCCTGAAGCAAAACGTATAACTGAGGCCTTGACTGCTATGTTGGTGTTAGACGTGCGTCCGGTATCCGCCATTAGTGCAGTGGGATTTAGACAATTGATGGAGGTAGTGTGTCCCCGGTTCCAAATCCCGTCTAGATTCCACTTCACTAGGCAGGCGATACCGAGACTGTACAGAAACGTCAGAAAAAGTGTCTTCAGTGTCCTGAAAAATGCCGTTGTACACAATGTCCACTTAACCACGGACATGTGGACAAGTGGAACAGGGCAGACTAAGGACTATATGACTGTGACAGCCCACTGGGTAGATGTATCACCTTACGCAGCAACAGCAGCAGCGTCACCAGTAGCAGCATCTCAGAAACGCCAGCTCGTTACAAGGCAGGCTACGCTGTGTATCACCGGTTTCAGTAAGAGGCACACCGCCGACAACCTCTTAGAGAAACTGAGGGAAATCATCGCCCAGTGGCTTACCCCACTTAGACTCTCCTGGGGATTTGTGATATCTGACAACGCCACCAATATTGTGCGGGCATTACATCTGGGCAAATTCCAGCACGTCCCATGTTTTGCTCACACAATAAACTTGGTGGTGCAGAATTTTCTGAAAAGCGACAGGGGCGTGCAGGAGACGCTTTGGGTGGCCCGAAAAATTTCTGGCCACTTTCGCCATTCAGCGACTGCGTGCCGAAGACTGGAGCGCCAGCAAACACTCTTGAACCTGCCCCGCCATCACCTGAAGCAAGAGGTTGTGACGCGGTGGAACTCAACCCTCTATATGCTTCAGAGGATGGAGGAGCAGCAAAAGGCCATACAAGCCTATACATCCACCTATGACATAGGCAAAGGAGGGGGTATGCACCTGACTCAAGCGCAGTGGAGAATGATTTCCGTGTTGTGCAAGGTTCTCCAGCCCTTCGAACTTGCCACACGTGAAGTCAGTTCAGACACAGCCAGCTTGAGTCAGGTCATTCCCCTCATCAGGCTTTTGCAGAAGCAGCTGGAGAAAGTGAAGGAGGAGCTAAGACGGAGCGATTCCGCTCGGCATGTGGGACTTGTGGATGAAGCCCTTCATTCGCTTTGCCAGGATTCCAGGGTGGTCAATCTGTTGAAATCAGACCACTACATTTTGGCCACCGTGCTTGATCCTAGGTTTAAAGCCTATGTGGTGTCTCTCTTTCCGGCCGACACAAGCCTGCAGAGGTGCAAAGACCTGCTGGTGAACACACTGTCAGCTGAAGCGGAACGTGACACGTCAACGGCTCCTTCTTCATTTTCTCCCGCAACTGGGGCTGCCAGGAAAAAACTTAGGTATCCTAAGCAACCCGCTGGCGGTGATGCAGGGCAGGCAGGACCAAGTTTGGACATCTGGTCCGGACTGAAGGACCTGGCAACAATTTCTGACATGTCTACTGTCACTGCATTTGATACTGTCACCATTGACAGAATGGTGGAGGATTACATCGGTGACAGCATCCAAGTAGGCATGTCAGACAGTCCATACCTGTACTGGCAGGAAAAAGAGGCAATTTGGAGGCCCCTGTACAAGCTGGCTCTATTTTACCTGAGTTGCCCCCCCTCCAGTGTGTACTCCGAAAGAGTGTTTAGTGCAGCCGGGAACCTTGTCAGCGAAAGGCGTAGGAGGTTGCTTCCACAGAATGTGGAGAAGATGATGTTCATCAAAATGAATTATCAGCTCTTCCAGGCAGACCAGCCTCCAGAAGGTACAGAGGGACCTGTGGTGGTGGATTCAAGTGGGGACGAGTTAATACTTTGTGAGGATGAGGATGTACACACTGAAGAGGGTGAGGAATCGGTGGATGAGGAGGATGAAGATGACATCTTGCCTCCGTAGAGCCAGTTTGTGCAGGGACACATTAATTGCCAGCTTGTTTTGTGGGGGCCCAAACGAACCAATCATTTCAGCCACAGTTGTGTGGCAGACCCTGGCGCTGAAATGATTGATTTGTTAAAGTGTGCATGTCCTGTTTATACAACATAAGGGTTTGTGGGAGGGCCCAAGGACAATTCCATCTTGCACTTCTTTTTTTTCTTTGCATTATGTACAGTTTGGGGCCTAGTTTTTCTAACTGCCATCCTGTCTGAGACTGCAGTGTCACTCCTAGATGGGTCACGTGTTTGTGCCGCCCACTCGTGTCGCTTAGCATAGTCATCCAGCTACCTCGGTGCAACCTTTTGGACATGAAAACACTATTGTGAGGTGTGAGGTGTTCAGAATAGACTGGAAATGAGTGGAAATTAAGGTTATTGAGGTTAATAATAGCATAGGAGCAGAGAAACCAACAAATTCTGTGATTTTAGCTGTTTTTATGCTTTTTAAAAAAAAAATACAGATCCAAAACACAAAACCCAGAACCCAAAACACGGAAGGGTGGTTTTGGCAAAACCAATCCAGATCCAAAACACGAAGAAAGATCCAGATCCAAAACCAAAACACAAAACACGAAAAGTGGCCGGTGCACACCCCTAATATAAAGTGTGTACTAGGAGAGATAGTTACCCTGAAAGAAAGTCCACTTGTGGAATCGATGCCATGTTGAGTTGCTGCAGTTTGCCAGGCTAGGGGGCAGTGGCGTATCTAGGGGGGGTGGAGCAGGGCACATATGATGAAAGTTTTAAGCAAACTAGAACGTAAACATTGGTAACGGGGGCCTAATTCAACATTATTGGGAATCTGCGGGTTCTGTGTGATCGCACCCAGCGCCTGCTATGCCTATGTCTGATTGACAGACAGAGGCATTTACGGGGTGGTGTGGGGCGAGGCGGCCGGCATTCGCAGAACCAGGGGCATGTCGTCCCTATTTTCCGGGAGTGGCAAGGCCAGGAAACTAGGCCAGGATCTGCATCCATGGATGCAGCTTCCTGGCCTCACAAGCCGGCCAATCTGCGATGGTTATCCCATCCTGTGATGTTGGTCACAGTACTGGGATCGCAGATGCAGCCGGGGTGTCAGGCGCCTAATGCTGCATTTGCATATTTGTAAGGACGGAATTGTACAGCTGCTTGTGTGCGGCTTGTGTGAGGCTTGTGTGCAGCTTGTGTGGGGCTTGTGTGCAGCTTGTGTGCTGCTTGTGTGCTACTTGTGAGCGGATTGTGTGCGGCTTGTGTGCTGCCTGTGTGCTGCCTGTGTGCGGCTTGTGTGAGGCTTGTGTGCGGCTTGTGTGAGGCTTGTGTGCAGCTTGTGTGAGGCTTGTGTGCAGCTTGTGTGGGGCTTGTGTGCAGCTTGTGTGCTGCTTGTGTGCGGATTGTGTGCGGATTGTGTGCGGCTTGTGTGCTGCCTGTGTGCGGCTTGTGTGTGGCTTTGCAATTCCATCGTACGTTGAATCATCCCCAGGGTCTTTTAATACTACAATGATAAGTGTGAATTGGGTTAGATCAAAGTGTTGCTAACTCTGGGCCTAATTCAGACCCGCTCGCGAGCGTAGGACACTCGCAAGCGGGTTGATGGTGCCCTAATGCGCATGCGCACGACGGAGGGAGCTCCGTCGTGCGCATGCGCGAGACCCGTATAGCAACAGCCCAGCTGTCGCTCCGGGTCTCGCACCAAAGGGGGCGTGCTGTCGATGGTGATTGACAGCACACCCCCTTTGGTGGGCATACCGGGGGCGTGGCTGCCAGACGGAGGCGTTCCCATGGGAACGCCTACCGTCTGCGTCCGGCCTCACTGACATCATTAGTGATGTCAGTGGGAGTGATTTTGGCTCTGATAGAGCCAAAATCACTCCAGGGCTTGCGGCAGTGAGACCCTACTGCAGGGTCTCGTTGCAAGCCCGATGGTCGCGATGGTCTTGACCATTGCAACCATCATCATGGACGCTCGCATAAGCTGTGGGTGGTAACCCACAGCTATGCGAGCGTCCAAGAGGCCGCTCCATTTTTAGGTAGGAGGGCCCTGATTCAGAGCGAGCGCTCTGGTCAGAGCGTCTGGCTCTGAATCAGGCCCTCTGTCCCATTTTATTCATTTTTGTTTTGCAGTGCCTCCAGCCTCAGATGTGTATTATCTCCCTGAAGTGGACGTGGTAACACCAATCTCCATTTCCTGAGGAATTTATATATTACAATTCTCTGTTACTGCTATTACCTGTGAGGTTACCTTGGTCTTCGAACCTTGTTGGTAACAGCAGCTGAACACAAAGAGGACACTTTTCAATAGAATAACATATTTCATTTTACAGGTTCATCTCTCTTTCTCAGAACTTGAAGTTACTGTAACTCTTTCTTTCTATCTGTCAGGCAAAAGTGAAACAAAGGGCCTGATTCAGAGCCGTTCGCTATTTGTGGTCGTTCGTTCAAAAACAAGGGGTGGCTATTCAAATGATCCGTTCGCAAATTGCAGTCTGTTCCCACCTCTAAGTCTGAACAAGAGAGCAAAACATACGCTCGTTTATTTGATAAAAACGCCCCCTGGCCGCACGCACCATACGTCATGTCCGCTATTTATTAGATTAATCGAGTACATCGTACAGCGTATGAACTGCTCGCTATTCTTGTGGTTGGTGTTTTCAACCGCTATTTTGCGAGCAGTTCTGAGTTAAAAAAAACCAAGTGACGTGGTCAATGACGCTGCTGTATTAAATATGCACTCCCTTAAAACGCCCGTTTTGACCTTTAAGCACGCCTGCGTTCGGATCTCCACTCCCCGTTTTCAAGCACCTTCCCCTGTTACCACCCACATACGCCTCATTCTGTCACTCAAAATAGCAGGCCCTCGCTATATTGCGTACCAACGATTTTCGGCCGCACTGACTGGTTCGCGCATGCGTACTAAAAACCGTACGCATGCGCAGATGTGCGAACATCGCTCGGAACGAGCGTACTGCCGCTTGCAAGTGGCTCTGAATGAGGGCCAAAGTTCACAAGCTTTGACACATATACCATAAATGTATCAGTATCATTTGTAAATAAGCCATAGTAAGTCTATACAGTTACTGTATATAATATAACCCTGATCTCCGCTAGGAGATGCTAATGTTCAACAAAAAAAAAACAACAAAAAATAAACATAACTGTAACGCTGGGTACACACTGGGCCTGATTTAGAGCCGGACGCTCTGAACGAGCGCCCGCTCTGAATCAGGGTGTTTTTTTTTTTATTTTGCGCGTCCTCCTGGACGCTCGCATAGCTGTGGGTTACCACCCACAGCTTATGCGAGCGTCCATGATGATGGTCGCGATGGTCAAGACCATTGTGACCATCGGGCTTGCGACGAGACCCTTGCGGTAGGGTCTCGTCTGCCGCAAGCCCTGGAGTGATTTTGGCTCTATCAGAGCCAAAATCACTCCCACTGACATCACTAGTGATGTCAGTGGGGCCGGACCAAGACGGTTGGCGTTCCCATGGGAACGCCTCCGTCTGGGCAGCCACGCCCCCGGCACGCCCACCAAAGGGGGCGTGCTGTCAATCACCATCAACAGCATACCCCCTTTGGTGCGAGACCCTTAACGATGGCTTGGCCGTCATTATTCGGGTCTCGCGCATGCGCATGACGGAGCAGCCTCCATCGTACGCATGTGCATTTGGGCAACATCGACCCGCTTGCGAGCGCTCAGCGCTCGCGAGC
Organism: Taudactylus pleione; assembly: GCA_031769625.1. Taxonomy (NCBI): domain Eukaryota; kingdom Metazoa; phylum Chordata; class Amphibia; order Anura; family Myobatrachidae; genus Taudactylus; species Taudactylus pleione. The sequence continues at coordinate 145,552 of JAUIMM010001530.1, read as the reverse complement.
GGGTCTGAATCAGGCCCACTGGCAGATATTTTGGCCGATCAATTGATTGGCCAATATATCGGGTGCCCGTTGGCCAGTGTGTGCCAGTGATATGTCTGTGAACTACATCGCATTGGCTCTGCTGCACAGCCGATGGCTGATATAATCTCACACATTTACCAATCGGCGGCTCTATATGTCTGGCCAGACATCACATATGGGCGGGTAATTAAATTTGTGATGTCAGCATTGGAGGTCCCTGTGGCCAGTGAACGGGCGGTTGGCGGGTCACCCGTACACACATGTAGAGGTACTGATACAGTATATCTGTAAGATATATCAGTATGTCGTTCACAAGTCGTTGGCAGACACATCGGATACCCTTCTGATATATCGTTCATCATTAGAACAAATTATATATCTACAAGTGTGTACCCAGCTTTAGGGAAGTCATCTCTGTCTCTCCAGTTATGCTATGTCTGTGTTTAAGGGGCCTATTCATCATCCTTAATGGCCTATTACACAATAGTTTCTGTATGCTTTTAGTAACAGGCCCAGTTTGCTTGCGGGAACCAGTGCTGTCTTCAGATGGTGTTGATTCCCAAAGCCCCATCTCATTCTTATGAAGATCAAGGTTGCACTAACCCTTCCCTGCAGCCTAACCTCAGTCTAGTGCCTAACCCTAACCTCCTTTCCTGTAGCACAACCCTAAGTTACCCCTAGTGCCTAACCCTTACCCTCCCCTCTTGTAGCCTAACCCTAGCCTTCCTTCCCATAGCCTAGCTCTAACCTTCCCTTCCATAGCCTTAACACAAAACTTCCCTTCCCATAGCCCAGTAGTTCCCAAACTGTGCACCATGGCACCCTGGGGTGCCTTGGGACACTTGCAGGGGTGCCTCAGGGTGGTGGTCCAGCACAAAATCTAATTATTTATGGACAATGTAATGTAAATATAAGGACAAACAGAAGCACAAACCTGTCCCCACCACATAACTGAGCCTAAGGCTGACAGGTCAGCGCAATTTACTTCACTGTACATTTTCCTCTGAATTTCTCAATAACAAACTTTTGCCTTAGGGGGTGCCGTGAAAACAATGCATATACTCTAGGGCACCGTGATTCAAAAAAGTTTGGGAACCACTGCCATACCCTTACCCTAACCTCCCCTCTCATAGCATAACCGGAACCTCCCCTCCCGTCACCTAACTATAACCCCTCCCATATCATAACCCTAGCCTGCTCTCCAGTAGACTAACCATAATCTCCCCTCCTGTAGCCTAATCCTAAACACCCCTCCCATAACATAACCCTAGCTTCCCCTCCCATAGACTAACCCTAAACTCCCTTCCCATAGCCTAACCAAAATCTCCCCTCCCGTAGCCTAATCCTAAAATCCCCTCCCACAGCCTAACCCTAACCTCACCTCACCTAACCATAACGCTCCCATCCCATAGCCTAACCCTAATTTCCCCTCCCATAGCCTAACCATAATCTCCCCTCCCAAAGCATAACACTAACTTCCCCTCCCATAGCCTAACACTAACTTCCCCTCCCATAGCCTAACCCTAACCTCCCCTCCCACAGCATAACCTCCCCTCCCATAGCCTAACCCTAACCTCCCTTCCCATAGACTAACCCTAGCTTCCCCTCCCATAGCCTAACCCTAACCTCCCTTCCCGTAGCCTAACCCTAACCACCCCTCCCATTGCCTAACCCTAACCTCCCTCCCATAACCTAACCCCAAACTCCCTTCCCATAGACTAACCCTAGCTTCCCCTCCCATAGCCTAACCCTAACCTCACTTCCCATAGCCTAACCATAATCTGCCCTCCCGTAGCCTAATCCTAAAATCCCCTCCCACAGCCTAACCCTAACCTCACCTCACCTCACCTAACCATAACCCTCCCATCCCATAGCCTAACCCTAATTTCCCCTCCCATAGCCTAACCATAATCTCCCCCATCACACCATAACCCTAACTTCCCCTCCCATAGCCTAACCCTAACCTCCCCTCCCATTGCCTAACCCTAACTTTCCCTCCCATAGCATAACCTCCCCTCCCATAGCCTAACCCTAAATTCCCCTCCCATAGCCTAACCCTAACCTCCCCTCCCATAGCCTAACCCTAACTTCCCCTCCCATAGCCTAACCATAACCTCCCTTCCCATAGCCTAACCCTAACTTCCCCTCCCATAGCCTAACCCTAACCTCCCCTCCCATTGCCTAACCCTAACTTCCCCTCCCATAGCCTAACCCTAACCTCCCCTCCCATAGCCTAACCCTAACTTCCCCTCCCATAGCCTAACCCTAACCTCCCCTTCCACAGGTCTTACCCTAACTTCCCCTCCCATAGCCTAACCCTAACCTCCCTTCACATAGCCTAAACTCCTCTCCCGTAGCCTAACCATAATCTCGTCTCCCGTAGCCTAATCCTAAAATCCCATCCCACAGCCTAACCCTAACATCACCTCACCTAACCATAACCCTCCCATCCCATAGAATAACCCTAACCTCTCCTCCCATAGCCTAACCATAATCTCCCCTCCCACAACATAACCCTAACTTCCCCTCCCATAGCCTAACCCTAATCTCCCCTCCCATAGCCTAACCCAAACCTCCTCTCCCATAGCATAACCTCCCCTCCCATAGCCTAACCCTAACTTCCCCTCCCATAGCCTAACCCTAACCTCCCATCCCATAGCATAACCTCCCCTCCCATAGCCTAACCCTAACTTCCCCTCCCATAGCCTAACCCTAACCTCCCCTCCCATAGCCTAACCCTAACTTCCCATCCCATAGCCTAACCCTAACCTCCCCTCTCATAGGTCTTACCCTAACTTCCCCTCCCGTAGCCTAACCATAATCTCTCCTCCCGTAGCCTAATCCTAACTTCCCCTACCAAAGCCTAACCCTAACCTCCCCTCACCTAACCCTCCCATTCCATAGCATAACCCTAACCTCCCCTCCAATAGCCTAACCTTCCCTCCCATAGCCTAACCCTAACCTCCCCTCCAATAGCCTAACCCTAACTTCCCCTCCCATAGCCTAACCCTAACTTCCCCTCCCATGGCCTAATCCTAACCTCCCTTCCCATAGCCTAACCATAACCTCCTTTCCCATAAGATAACCCTAACTTCCCCTCCCATGGCCTAACCCTAACCTCCCCTCCCATAGCCTAACCCTAACCTCCCCTCCCATGGCCTAACCCTAACCTCCCCTCCCATAGCCTAACCATAACCTCCCTTCCCATAGCCTAACCCTAACTTCCCCTCCCATAGCCTAACCCTAACTTCCCTTCCCATAGCCTAACCATAACCTCCCCTCCCATAGCCTAACCCTAACTTCCCTTCCCATGACTTAACCCTAACTTCCCTTCCCATAGCCTAACCATAACCTCTCCTACCATAGCCTAACCCTAACCTCCCCTCCCAAAGCCTAACCATAACCTCCCCTCCCATAGCCTAACCCTAACCTCTTCTCCCATGGCCTAACCCTAACTCTCCCCTCCCATGGCCTAACCCTAAACTCCCCTCCCATAGCCTAACCCTAACCTCCCTTCCCATAAGATAACCCTAACTTCCCCTCCCATGGCTTAACCCTAACTTCCCTTCCCATAGCCTAACCATAACCTCTCCTACCATAGCCTAACCCTAACCTCCCCTCCCATAGCCTAACCATAACCTCCCCTCCCATAGCCTAACCCTAACCTCTCCTCCCATGGCCTAATCCTAACCTCCCCTCCCATAGCCTAACCCTAACCTCCCCTCCCATGGCCTAACCCTAACCTCTCCTCCCATGGCCTAATCCTAACCAACCCTCCCATAGCCTAACCCTAACCTCCCCTCCCATAGCCTAACCCTAACTTCCCTTCCACATGTCTTACCCTAACTTCCCCTACCATAGCCTAAACTCCCCTCCCGTAGCCTAGCCATAATCTCCGCTCCCGTAGCCTACTCCTAAAATCCCATCCCACAGCCTAATCCTAACCTCACCTCACCTAACCATAACCCTCCCATCCCATAGAATAACCCTAACCTCCCCTCCCATAGCCTAACCATAATCTCCCCTCCCACAGCATAACCCTAACTTCCCCTCCCATAGCCTAACCCTAATCTCCCCTCCCATAGCCTAACCCTAACCTCCCCTCCCACAGCATAACCTCCCCTCCCATAACCTAACCCTAACTTCCCCTCCCATAGCCTAACCCTAACCTCCCCTCCCATAGCCTAACCCTAACTTCCCGTCCCAAAGCCTAACCCTAACCTCCCCTCTCATAGGTCTTACCCTAACTTCCCCTCCCGTAGCCTAACCATAATCTCTCCTCCCGTAGACTAATCCTAACCTCCCCTCCCACAGCCTAACCCTAACCTCCCCTCACCTAACCATCCCCTCCCATAGCATAACCCTAACCTCCCCTCCAATAGCCTAACCATAACCTCCCTTCCCATAAGATAACCCTAACTTCCCCTCCCATGGCTTAGCCCTAACTTCCCTTCCCATAGCCTAACCATAAACTCTCCTACCATAGCCTAACCCTAACCTCCCTTCCCATAGCCTATCCATAACCTCCCCTCCCATAGCCTAACCCTAACCTCTCCTCCCATGGCCTAATCCTAACCTCCCCTCCCATGGCCTAACCCTAACCTCCCTTCCCATGGCCTAACCCTAACCTCCCCTCCCATAAGCTAACCATAACCTCCCCTTCCCATAAGCTAACCATAACCTCTCCTCCCATAGCCTAACCCTAACCTCCCCTCCCATAAGCTAACCATAACCTCCCCTTCCCAAAGCCTAACCATAACTTCCCTTCCCATAAGATAACCCTAACTTCCCCTCACATGGCATAACCCTAACCTCTCCTCCCATAGCCTAACCCTAACCACCGCTCCCATGGCCTAACCCTAACCTCCCCTCCCATAGCCGAACCATAACCTCCCTTCCCATAGCCTAACCCTAACTTCCCCTCCCATAGCCTAACCCTAACTTCCCTTCCCATAGCCTAACCATAACCTCCCCTCCCATAGCCTAACCCTAACTTCCCCTCCCATGGCTTAACCCTAACTTTCCATCCCATAGCCTAACCATAACCTCTCCTACCATAGCCTAACCCTATCCTCCCCTCCCATAGCCTAACCATAACCTCCCCTCCCATAGCCTAACCCTAACCTCTCCTCCCATGGCCTAATCCTAACCTCCCCTCCCATGGCCTAACCCTAACCTCCCTTCCCATGGCCTAACCCTAACCTCCCCTCCCATAGCCTAACCATAACCTCCCCTCCCATGGCCTAACCCTAACCTCCCCTCCCATAGCCTAACCCTAACCTCCCCTTCCCATTAGCTAACCATAACCTCCCCTTCCCATAAGCTAACCCTAACCTCTCCTCCGATAGCCTAATCCTAACCTCCCCTCCCATAAGCTAACCATAACCTCCCCTTCCCATGCCTAACCATAACCTCCCCTCCCATAGCCTAACCATAACCTCCCCTCCCATAAGCTAACCATAACCTCCCCTTCCCAAAGCCTAACCATAACCTCCTCTCCCATAGCCTAACCCTAACCTGCCCTCCCATAGCATAACCTCCCCTCCCATAGCCTAACCCTAACCTCCCGTCCCATAGACTAACCCTAGCTTCCCCTCCCATAGCCTAACCCTAACTTTCCCTCCCATAGCATAACCTCCCCTCTCGTAGCCTAACCCTAACTTCGCCTCCCATAGACTAACCCTAACCTCCCCTCCCATAGCCTAACCCTAACTTCCCCTCCCATAGCCTAACCCTAACCTCCCTTCCCACAGCCTAACCCTAACCTCCCTTCCCATAGCCTAACCCTAACTTCCCCTCCCATAGCCTAACCCTAACCTTCCCTCCCATGGCCTAACCCTGACTTCCCCTCCCATAGCCTAACCCTAACCTCCCCTCCCATAGCCTAACCCTAACTTCCCCTCCCATAGCCTAACCCTAACCTCCCCTTCCGCAGGTCTTACCCTGACTTCCCCTCCCATAGCCTAACCCTAACCTCCCTTCCCATAGCCTAAACTCCCCTCCCATAGCCTAACCATAATCTCCTCTCCCGTAGTCTAATCCTAAAATCCCATCCCACAGACTAACCCTAACCTCACCTCACCTAACCATAACCCTCCCATCCCATAGAATAACCCTAACCTCCCCTCCCATAGCCTAACCATAATCACCCCTCCCACAGCATAACCCTAACTTCCCCTCCCATAGCCTAACCCTAACCTCCCCTCCCATAGCATAACCTCCCCTCCCATAGCCTAACCCTAACTTCCCCTCCCATAGCCTAACCCTAACCTCCCATCCCATAGCATAACCTCCCCTCCCATAGCCTAACCCTAACTTCCCCTCCCATAGCCTAACCCTAACCTCCCCTCCCATAGCCTAACCCTAACCTCCCGTCCCATAGCCTAACCATAACCTCCCCTCTCATATGTCTTACCCTAACATCACCTCCCGTAGCCTAACCATAATCTCTCCTCCCGTAGCCTAACCCTAACTTCCCCTCCCACAGCCTAACCCTAACCTCCCCTCACCTAACCCTCCCCTCCCTTAGCATAACCCTAACCTCCCCTCCAATAGCCTAACCTTCCCTCCCATAGCCTAACCCTAACCTCCCCTCCAATAGCCTAACCCTAACTTCCCCTCCCATAGCCTAACCCTAACCTCCCCTCCCATGGCCAAACCCTAACCTCCCTTCCCATAGCCTAACCATAACCTCCCTTCCCATAAGATAACCCTAACTTACCCTCCCATGGACTAACCCTAACCTCCCTTCCCATAGCCTAACCCTAACCTCCCTTCCCATAGCCTAACCCTATCTTCCCCTCCCATGGCCTAACCCTAACTTCCCTTCCCATAGCCTAACCATAACCTCCCCTCCCATAGCCTAACCCTAACTTTCCCTCCCATGGCTTAACCCTAACTTCCCTTCCCTTAGCCTAACCATAACCTCTCCTACCATAGCCTAACCCTAACCTCCCCTCCCATAGCCTAACCATAACCTCCCCTCCCATAGCCTAACCCTAACCTCCCCTCCCATGGCCCAATCCTAACCTCCCCTCCCATGGCCTAACCCTAACCTTCCCTCCCATGGCCTAACCCTACCCTCCCCTCCCATAGCCTAACCATAACCTCCCCTCCCAAGGCCTAACCCTAACGTCCCTTCTCATAGCCTAACCATAACCTCCCTTCCCATAAGATAACCCTAACTTCCCCTCCCATGGCCTAACCCTAACCTCTCCTCCCATATCCTAACCCTAACCTCCCCTCCCATAAGCTACCCATAACCTCCCCTTCCCAAAGCCTAAACCTAAACTCCCCTTCACATAAGCTAACCATAACCTCCTCTTCCCATAGCCTAAGCCTAACCTCCCCTCCCATAAGCTAACCATAACCGACCCTTCACAAAGCCTAACCGTTACCGCCCCTCCCATAGCCTAACCATAACCTCCCCTCTCATAAGCTAACCATAACCTCCCCTTCCTAAAGCCTAACCATAACCTCCTCTCCCATAGCCTAACCCTAACCTGCCCTCCCATAGCATAACCTCCCCTCCCATAGCCTAACCCTAACCTCCCTTCCCATAGACTAACCCTAGCTTCCCCTCCCATAGCCTAACCCTAACCTCCCTTCCCGTAGCCTAACCCTAACCACCCCTCCCATTGCCTAACCCTAACCTCCCTCCCATTACCTAACCCCAAACTCCCTTCCCATAGACTAACCCTAGCTTCCCCTCCCATAGCCTAACCCTAACCTCACTTCCCATAGCCTAACCATAATCTCCCCTCCCGTAGCCTAATCATAAAATCCCCACCCACAGCCTAACCCTAACCTCACCTCACCTAACCATAACACTCCCATCCCATAGCCTAAACCTAATTTCCCCTCCCATAGCCTAACCATAATCTCCCCTCCCACACCATAACCCTAACTTCCCCTCCCCTAGCCTAACCCTAACCTCCCCTCCCATTGCCGAACCCTAACTTTCCCTCCCATAGCATAACCTCCCCTCCTATAGCCTAACCCTAACTTCCCCTCCCATAGCCTAACCCTAACCTCCCCTCCCATAGCCTAACCCTAACTTCCCCTCCCATAGCCTAACCCTAACCTCCCCTCCCATAGCCTAACCCTAACCGCCCCTCTCATAGGTCTTACCCTAACTTCCCCTCCCGTAGCCTAACCATAATCTCTCCACCCGTAGCCTAATCCTAACCTCCCCTCCCACAAACTAACCCTAACCTCCCCTCACCTAACCCTCCACGCCCATAGCGTAACCCTAACCTCCCCTCCAATAGCCTAACCCTAACTTCCCCTCGCATAGCCTATCCCTAACTTCCCCTCCCATGGCCTAACCCTAACCTCCATTCCCATAGCCTAACCATAACCTCCCTTCCCATAAGATAACCCTAACTTCCCCTCCCATGGCCTAACCCTAAAGTCTCCTCCAATAGCCTAACCCTAACCTCCCCTCCCATGGCCAAACCCTAACCTCCCATAGCCTAACCATAACCTCCCATCCCATAGCCTAACCCTAACTTCCCCTCCCATAGCCTAACCATAACCTCCCCTCCCATAGCCTAACCCTAACCTCCCTTCCCATAAGATAACCCTAACTTCCACTCCCATGGCTTAACCCTAACTTCCCTTCCCATAGCCTAACCATAACCTCTCCTACAATAGCCTAACCCTAACCTCCCCTCCCATAGCCTAACCATAACCTCCCCTCCCATAGCCTAACCCTAACCTCTCCTCCCATAGCCTAACCCTATCTTCCCCTCCCATGGCCTAACCCTAACTTCCCTTCCCATAGCCTAACCATAACCTCCCCTCCCATAGCCTAACCCTAACTTTCCCTCCCATGGCTTAACCCTAACTTCCCTTCCCATAGCCTAACCATAACCTCTCCTACCATAGCCTAACCCTAACCTCCCCTCCCATAGCCTAACCCTAACCTCCCCTCCCATAGCCTAACCCTAACCTCCCCTCCCATGGCCTAATCCTAACCTCCCCTCCCATGGCCTAACCCTAACCTTCCCTCCCATGGCCTAACCCTACCCTCCCCTCCCATAGCCTAACCATAACCTCCCCTCCCAAGGCCTAACCCTAACGTCCCTTCTCATAGCCTAACCATAACCTCCCTTCCCATAAGATAACCCTAACTTCCCCTCCCATGGCCTAACCCTAACCTCTCCTCCCATATCCTAACCCTAACCTCCCCTCCCATAAGCTACCCATAACCTCCCCTTCCCAAAGCCTAAACCTAAACTCCCCTTCCCATAAGCTAACCATAACCTCCTCTTCCCATAGCCTAAGCCTAACCTCCCCTCCAATAAGCTAACCATAACCGACCCTTCACAAAGCCTAACCGTAACCGCCCCTCCCATAGCCTAACCATAACCTCCCCTCTCATAAGCTAACCATAACCTCCCCTTCCCAAAGCCTAACCATAACCTCCTCTCCCATAGCCTAACCCTAACCTGCCCTCCCATAGCATAACCTCCCCTCCCATAGCCTAACCCTAACCTCCCTTCCCATAGACTAACCCTAGCTTCCCCTCCCATAGCCTAACCCTAACCTCCCTTCCCGTAGCCTAACCCTAACCACCCCTCCCATTGCCTAACCCTAACCTCCCTCCCATTACCTAACCCCAAACTCCCTTCCCATAGACTAACCCTAGCTTCCCCTCCCATAGCCTAACCCTAACCTCACTTCCCATAGCCTAACCATAATCTCCCCTCCCGTAGCCTAATCATAAAATCCCCACCCACAGCCTAACCCTAACCTCACCTCACCTAACCATAACCCTCCCATCCCATAGCCTAAACCTAATTTCCCCTCCCATAGCCTAACCATAATCTCCCCTCCCACACCATAACCCTAACTTCCCCTCCCATAGCCTAACCCTAACCTCCCCTCCCATTGCCTAACCCTAACTTTCCCTCCCATAGCATAACCTCCCCTCCTATAGCCTAACCCTAACTTCCCCTCCCATAGCCTAACCCTAACCTCCCCTCCCATAGCCTAACCCTAACTTCCCCTCCCATAGCCTAACCCTAACCTCCCCTCCCATAGCCTAACCCTAACTTCCCGTCCCATAGCCTAACCCTAACCGCCCCTCTCATAGGTCTTACCCTAACTTCCCCTCCCGTAGCCTAACCATAATCTCTCCACCCGTAGCCTAATCCTAACCTCCCCTCCCACAAACTAACCCTAACCTCCCCTCACCTAACCCTCCACGCCCATAGCGTAACCCTAACCTCCTCTCCAAAAGCCTAACCCTAACTTCCCCTCGCATAGCCTATCCCTAACTTCCCCTCCCATGGCCTAACCCTAACCTCCATTCCCATAGCCTATCCATAACCTCCCTTCCCATAAGATAACCCTAACTTCCCCTCCCATGGCCTAACCCTAACCTCTCCTCCCATAGCCTAACCCTAACCTCCCCTCCCATGGCCAAACCCTAACCTCCCATAGCCTAACCATAACCTCCCATCCCATAGCCTAACCCTAACTTCCCCTCCCATAGCCTAACCATAACCTCCCCTCCCATAGCCTAACCCTAACCTCCCTTCCCATAAGATAACCCTAACTTCCACTCCCATGGCTTAACCCTAACTTCCCTTCCCATAGCCTAACCATTACCTCTCCTACAATAGCCTAACCCTAACCTCCCCTCCCATAGCCTAACCATAACCTCCCCTCCCATAGCCTAACCCTAACCTCTCCTCCCATGGCCTAATCCTAACCTCCCCTCCCATGGCCTAACCCTAACCTCCCCACCCATGGCCTAACCCTAACCTCCTCTCCCATAGCCTAACCATAACCTTCCCTCCCATAGCCTAACCCTAACATCCCTTCCCATAGCCTAACCATAACCTCCCTTCCCATAAGATAACCCTAACCCCCTCCCATGGCCTAACCCTAACCTCTCCTCCCATAGCCTAACCCTAACCTCCCCTCCCATAAGCTAACCATAACCTCCCCTTCCCAAAGCCTAAACTAACCTCCCCTCCCATAGCCTAACCCTAACCTCCCCTCCCATAGCCTAACCCTAACCTCCCCTTCCCATAAGCTAACCTTAACCTCCCTTAAGCTAACCATCACCACTCCTCCCACTGCCTAACCCTAACCTCCCCTCCCATAAGCTAACCATAACCTCCCCTTCCCAAAGCCTAACCATAAGCTCCCCTCCCATAGCCTAACCATAACCTCCCCACCCATAAGCTAACCATAACCTCCCCTTCCCAATGCCTAACCATAACCTCCTCTCCCATAGCCTAACCCTAACCTGCCCTCCCATAGCATAACCTCCCCTCCCATAGCCTAACCCTAACCTCCATGTCCAAAGACTAACCCTAGCTTCCCCTCCCATAGCCTAACCCTAACCTCCCTTCCCGTAGCCGAACCCTAACCACCCCTCCCATTGCCTAACCCTAACCTCCCTCCCATAACCTAACCCAAAACTCCCTTCCCATAGACTAACCCTAGCTTCCCCTCCCATAGCCTAACCCTAACCTCACTTCCTATAGCCTAACCATAATCTCCCCTCCCGTAGCCAAATCCTAAAATCCACTCCCACAGCCTAACCCTAACCTCACCTCACCTAACCATAACCCTCCCATCCCATAGCCTAACCCTAATTTCCCCTCCCATAGCCTAACCATAATCTCCCCTCCCACACCATAACCCTAACTTCCCCTCCCATAGCCTAACCCTAACCTCCCTTCCCATTGCCTAACCCTAACTTTCCCTCACATAGCATAACCTCCCCTCCCATAGCCTAACCCTAACTTCCCCTCCCATAGCCTAACCCTAACCTCCCCTCCCATAGCCTAACCCTAACTTCCCCTCCCATAGCGTAACTCTAACCTCCCTTCCCATAGCCTAACCCTAACTTCCCCTCCCATAGCCTAACCCTAATCTCCCCTTGCATTGCCTAACCCTAACTTCCCCTCCCATAGCCTAACCCTAACGTCTCCTACCATAGCCTAACCCTAACTTCCCCTCCCATAGCCTAACCCTAACCTCCCCTTCCACAGGTCTTACCCTAACTTCCCCTCCCATAGCCTAACCCTAACCTCCCTTCCCATAGCCTAAACTCCCCTCCCGTATCCTAACCATAATATCCTCTCTCTCCTAGCCTAATCCTAAAATCCCATCCCACAGCCTAACCCTAACCTCACCTCACCTAACCATAACCCTCCCATCCCATAGAATAACCCTAACCTCCCCTCCCATAGCCTAACCATAATCTCCCCTCCCACAGCATAACCCTATCTTCCCCTCCCATAGCCTAACCCTAATCTCCCCTCCCGTAGCCTAACCCTAACCTCCACTCCCATAGCATAACCTCCCCTCCCATAGCCTAACCCTAACTTCCCCTCCCATAGCCTAACCCTAAACTCCCATCCCGTAGCATAACCTCCCCTCCCATAGCCTAACCCTAACTTCCCCTCCCATAGCCCAACACTAACCTCCCCTCCCATAGGTCTTACCCTAACTTCCCCTCCCGTAGCCTAACCATAATCTCTCCTCCCTTAGACTAATCCTAACCTCCCCTCCCACAGCCTAACCCTAACCTCCTCTCACCTAACACTCCCATCCCATAGCATAACCCTAACCTCCCCTCCAATAGCCTAACCTTCCCTCCCATAGCCTAACCCTAACCTCCCTTCCAATAGCCTAACCCTAACTTCCCCTCCCATAGCCTAACCCTAACTTCCCCTCCCATGGCCTAACCCTAACCTCCCTTCCCATAGCCTAACCATAACCTCCCTTCCCATAAGATAACCCTAACTTCCCCTCCCATGGCCTAACCCTAACCTCTCCTCCCAAAGCCTAACCCTAACCTCCCCTCCCATGGCCTAACCCTAACCTCCCCTCCCATAGCCTACCCATAACCTCCCTTCCCATAGCCTAACCCTAACTTCCCCTCCCATAGCCTAACCCTAACTTCCCTTCCCATAGCCTAACCATAACCTCCCCTCCCATAGCCTAACCCTAACTTCCCCTCCCATAGCCTAACCCTAACTTCCCTTCCCATAGCCTAACCATAACCTCTCCTACCATAGCCTAACCATAACCTCCCCTCCCATACCCTAACCATCACCTCCCCTCCCATAGCCTAACCCTAACCTCTCCTCCCATGGCCTAATCCTAACCTCCCCTCCCATGGCCTAACACTAACCTTCCCAAACATGGCCTAACCCTAACCTCCCCTCCCATAGCCTAACCCTAACCTCCCCTCCCATAGCCTAACCCTAACCTCCCTTCCCATAAAATAACCCTAACTTCCCATCCCATGGCTTAACCCTAACTTCCCTTTCCATAGCCTAACCATAACCTCTCCTCCCATGGCCTAACCCTAACCTCCCCTCCCATAGCCTAACCATAACCTCCCCTCCCATAGCCTAACCTTAACATCCCTTCCCATAGCCTAACCATAACCTCCCATCCCATAAGATAACCCTAACTTCCCCTCCCATGGCCTAACCCTATCCTCTCCTCCCATAGCCTCACCCTAACCTGCCCTCCCATAAGCTAACCATAACCTCCCTTTCCCAAAGCATAACCATAACCTCCCCTCCCATAGCCTAACCATAACCTCCGCTCCCATAGCCTAACCCTAACCTCCCCTTCCCATAAGCTAACCATAACCTCCCCTTCCCATAAGCTAACCATAACCTCTCCTCCGATAGCCTAACCCTAACCTCCCCTCCCATAAGCTAACCATAACCTCCCCTTCCCATGCCTAACCATAACCTCCCCTCCCATAGCCTAACCATAACCTCCCCTCCCATAAGCTAACCATAACCTCCCCTTCCCAAAGCCTAACCATAACCTCCTCTCCCATAGCCTAACCCTAACCTGCCCTCCCATAGCATAACCTCCCCTCCCATAGCCTAACCCTAGCTTCCCCTCCCATAGCCTAACCCTAACTTTCCCTCCCATAGCATAACCTCCCCTCTCGTAGCCTAACCCTAACTTCGCCTCCCATAGACTAACCCTAACCTCCCCTCCCATAGCCTAACCCTAACTTCCCCTCCCATAGCCTAACCCTAACCTCCCTTCCCACAGCCTAACCCTAACCTCCTTTCCCATAGCCTTACCCTAACTTCCCCTCCCATAGCCTAACCCTAACCTTCCCTCCCATGGCCTAACCCTGACTTCCCCTCCCATAGCCTAACCCTAACCTCCCCTCCCATAGCCTAACCCTAACTTCCCCTCCCATAGCCTAACCCTAACCTCCCCTTCCGCAGGTCTTACCCTGACTTCCCCTCCCATAGCCTAACCCTAACCTCCCTTCCCATAGCCTAAACTCCCCTCCCATAGCCTAACCATAATCTCCTCTCCCGTAGTCTAATCCTAAAATCCCATCCCACAGACTAACCCTAACCTCACCTCACCTAACCATAACCCTCCCATCCCATAGAATAACCCTAACCTCCCCTCCCATAGCCTAACCATAATCTCCCCTCCCACAGCATAACCCTAACTTCCCCTCCCATAGCCTAACCCTAACCTCCCCTCCCATATCATAACCTCCCCTCCCATAGCCTAACCCTAACTTCCCCTCCCATAGCCTAACCCTAACCTCCCATCCCATAGCATAACCTCCCCTCCCATAGCCTAACCCTAACTTCCCCTCCCATAGCCTAACCCTAACCTCCCCTCCCATAGCCTAACCCTAACCTCCCGTCCCATAGCCTAACCCTAACCTCCCCTCTCATATGTCTTACCCTAACATCACCTCCCATAGCCTAACCATAATCTCTCCTCCCGTAGCCTAACCCTAACCTCCCCTCCCACAGCCTAACCCTAACCTCCCCTCACCTAACCCTCCCCTCCCTTAGCATAACCCTAACCTCCCCTCCAATAGCCTAACCTTCCCTCCCATAGCCTAACCCTAACCTCCCCTCCAATAGCCTAACCCTAACTTCCCCTCCCATAGCCTAACCCTAACCTCCCCTCCCATGGCCAAACCCTAACCTCCCTTCCCATAGCCTAACCATAACCTCCCTTCCCATAAGATAACCCTAACTTACCCTCCCATGGCCTAACCCTAACCTCCCTTCCCATAGCCTAACCCTAACCTCCCTTCCCATAGCCTAACCCTATCTTCCCCTCCCATGGCCTAACCCTAACTTCCCTTCCCATAGCCTAACCATAACCTCCCCTCCCATAGCCTAACCCTAACTTTCCCTCCCATTGCTTAACCCTAACTTCCCTTCCCATAGCCTAACCATAACCTCTCCTACCATAGCCTAACCCTAACCTCCCCTCCCATAGCCTAACCATAACCTCCCCTCCCATAGCCTAACCCTAACCTCCCCTCCCATGGCCTAATCCTAACCTCCCCTCCCATGGCCTAACCCTAACCTTCCCTCCCATGGCCTAACCCTACCCTCCCCTCCCATAGCCTAACCATAACCTCCCCTCCCAAGGCCTAACCCTAACGTCCCTTCTCATAGCCTAACCATAACCTCCCTTCCCATAAGATAACCCTAACTTCCCCTCCCATGGCCTAACCCTAACCTCTCCTCCCATATCCTAACCCTAACCTCCCCTCCCATAAGCTGCCCATAACCTCCCCTTCCCAAAGCCTAAACCTAAACTCCCCTTCCCATAAGCTAACCATAACCTCCTCTTCCCATAGCCTAAGCCTAACCTCCCCTCCCATAAGCTAACCATAACCGACCCTTCACAAAGCCTAACCGTAACCGCCCCTCCCATAGCCTAACCATAACCTCCCCTCTCATAAGCTAACCATAACCTCCCCTTCCTAAAGCCTAACCATAACCTCCTCTCCCATAGCCTAACCCTAACCTGCCCTCCCATAGCATAACCTCCCCTCCCATAGCCTAACCCTAACCTCCCTTCCCATAGACTAACCCTAGCTTCCCCTCCCATAGCCTAACCCTAACCTCCCTTCCCGTAGCCTAACCCTAACCACCCCTCCCATTGCCTAACCCTAACCTCCCTCCCATTACCTAACCCCAAACTCCCTTCCCATAGACTAACCCTAGCTTCCCCTCCCATAGCCTAACCCTAACCTCACTTCCCATAGCCTAACCATAATCTCCCCTCCCGTAGCCTAATCATAAAATCCCCACCCACAGCCTAACCCTAACCTCACCTCACCTAACCATAACCCTCCCATCCCATAGCCTAAACCTAATTTCCCCTCCCATAGCCTAACCATAATCTCCCCTCCCACACCATAACCCTAACTTCCCCTCCCATAGCCTAACCCTAACCTCCCCTCCCATTGCCTAACCCTAACTTTCCCTCCCATAGCATAACCTCCCCTCCTATAGCCTAACCCTAACTTCCCCTCCCATAGCCTAACCCTAACCTCCCCTCCCATAGCCTAAACCTAACTTCCCCTCCCATAGCCTAACCCTAACCTCCCCTCCCATAGCCTAACCCTAACCGCCCCTCTCATAGGTCTTACCCTAACTTCCCCTCCCGTAGCCTAACCATAATCTCTCCACCCGTAGCCTAATCCTAACCTCCCCTCCCACAAACTAACCCTAACCTCCCCTCACCTAACCCTCCACGCCCATAGCATAACCCTAACCTCCCCTCCAATAGCCTAACCCTAACTTCCCCTCGCATAGCCTATCCCTAACTTCCCCTCCCATGGCCTAACCCTAACCTCCATTCCCATAGCCTAACCATAACCTCCCTTCCCATAAGATAACCCTAACTTCCCCTCCCATGGCCTAACCCTAACCTCTCCTCCCATAGCCTAACCCTAACCTCCCCTCCCATGGCCAAACCCTAACCTCCCATAGCCTAACCATAACCTCCCATCCCATAGCCTAACCCTAACTTCCCCTCCCATAGCCTAACCATAACCTCCCCTCCCATAGCCTAACCCTAACCTCCCTTCCCATAAGATAACCCTAACTTCCACTCCCATGGCTTAACCCTAACTTCCCTTCCCATAGCCTAACCATAACCTCTCCTACAATAGCCTAACCCTAACCTCCCCTCCCATAGCCTAACCATAACCTCCCCTCCCATAGCCTAACCCTAACCTCTCCTCCCATAGCCTAACCCTATCTTCCCCTCCCATGGCCTAACCCTAACTTCCCTTCCCATAGCCTAACCATAACCTCCCCTCCCATAGCCTAACCCTAACTTTCCCTCCCATGGCTTAACCCTAACTTCCCTTCCCATAGCCTAACCATAACCTCTCCTACCATAGCCTAACCCTAACCTCCCCTCCCATAGCCTAACCATAACCTCCCCTCCCATAGCCTAACCCTAACCTCCCCTCCCATGGCTTAATCCTAACCTCCCCTCCCATGGCCTAACCCTAACCTTCCCTCCCATGGCCTAACCCTACCCTCCCCTCCCATAGCCTAACCATAACCTCCCCTCCCAAGGCCTAACCCTAACGTCCCTTCTCATAGCCTAACCATAACCTCCCTTCCCATAAGATAACCCTAACTTCCCCTCCCATGGCCTAACCCTAACCTCTCCTCCCATATCCTAACCCTAACCTCCCCTCCCATAAGCTACCCATAACCTCCCCTTCCCAAAGCCTAAACCTAAACTCCCCTTCCCATAAGCTAACCATAACCTCCTCTTCCCATAGCCTAAGCCTAACCTCCCCTCCAATAAGCTAACCATAACCGACCCTTCACAAAGCCTAACCGTAACCGCCCCTCCCATAGCCTAACCATAACCTCCCCTCTCATAAGCTAACCATAACCTCCCCTTCCCAAAGCCTAACCATAACCTCCTCTCCCATAGCCTAACCCTAACCTGCCCTCCCATAGCATAACCTCCCCTCCCATAGCCTAACCCTAACCTCCCTTCCCATAGACTAACCCTAGCTTCCCCTCCCATAGCCTAACCCTAACCTCCCTTCCCGTAGCCTAACCCTAACCACCCCTCCCATTGCCTAACCCTAACCTCCCTCCCATTACCTAACCCCAAACTCCCTTCCCATAGACTAACCCTAGCTTCCCCTCCCATAGCCTAACCCTAACCTCACTTCCCATAGCCTAACCATAATCTCCCCTCCCGTAGCCTAATCATAAAATCCCCACCCACAGCCTAACCCTAACCTCACCTCACCTAACCATAACCCTCCCATCCCATAGCCTAAACCTAATTTCCCCTCCCATAGCCTAACCATAATCTCCCCTCCCACACCATAACCCTAACTTCCCCTCCCATAGCCTAACCCTAACCTCCCCGCCCATTGCCTAACCCTAACTTTCCCTCCCATAGCATAACCTCCCCTCCTATAGCCTAACCCTAACTTCCCCTCCCATAGCCTAACCCTAACCTCCCCTCCCATAGCCTAACCCTAACTTCCCCTCCCATAGCCTAACCCTAACCTCCCCTCCCATAGCCTAACCCTAACTTCCCGTCCCATAGCCTAACCCTAACCGCCCCTCTCATAGGTCTTACCCTAACTTCCCCTCCCGTAGCCTAACCATAATCTCTCCACCCGTAGCCTAATCCTAACCTCCCCTCCCACAAACTAACCCTAACCTCCCCTCACCTAACCCTCCACGCCCATAGCGTAACCCTAACCTCCTCTCCAATAGCCTAACCCTAACTTCCCCTCGCATAGCCTATCCCTAACTTCCCCTCCCATGGCCTAACCCTAACCTCCATTCCCATAGCCTAACCATAACCTCCCTTCCCATAAGATAACCCTAACTTCCCCTCACATGGCCTAACCCTAACCTCTCCTCCCATAGCGTAACCCTAACCTCCCCTCCCATGGCCAAACCCTAACCTCCCATAGCCTAACCATAACCTCCCATCCCATAGCCTAACCCTAACTTCCCCTCCCATAGCCTAACCATAACCTCCCCTCCCATAGCCTAACCCTAACCTCCCTTCCCATAAGATAACCCTAACTTCCACTCCCATGGCTTAACCCTAACTTCCCTTCCCATAGCCTAACCATAACCTCTCCTACAATAGCCTAACCCTAACCTCCCCTCCCATAGCCTAACCATAACCTCCCCTCCCATAGCCTAACCCTAACCTCTCCTCCCATGGCCTAATCCTAACCTCCCCTCCCATGGCCTAACCCTAACCTCCCCACCCATGGCCTAACCCTAACCTCCTCTCCCATAGCCTAACCATAACCTTCCCTCCCATAGCCTAACCCTAACATCCCTTCCCATAGCCTAACCATAACCTCCCTTCCCATAAGATAACCCTAACCCCCTCCCATGGCCTAACCCTAACCTCTCCTCCCATAGCCTAACCCTAACCTCCCCTCCCTTAAGCTAACCATAACCTCCCCTTCCCAAAGCCTAAACTAACCTCCCCTCCCATAGCCTAACCCTAACCTCCCCTCCCATAGCCTAACCCTAACCTCCCCTTCCCATAAGCTAACCTTAACCTCCCTTAAGCTAACCATAACCTCTCCTCCCATTGCCTAACCCTAACCTCCCCTCCCATAAGCTAACCATAACCTCCCCTTCCCAAAGCCTAACCATAAGCTCCCCTCCCATAGCCTAACCATAACCTCCCCACCCATAAGCTAACCATAACCTCCCCTTCCCAATGCCTAACCATAACCTCCTCTCCCATAGCCTAACCCTAACCTGCCCTCCCATAGCATAACCTCCCCTCCCATAGCCTAACCCTAACCTCCATGTCCAAAGACTAACCCTAGCTTCCCCTCCCATAGCCTAACCCTAACCTCCCTTCCCGTAGCCGAACCCTAACCACCCCTCCCATTGCCTAACCCTAACCTCCCTCCCATAACCTAACCCAAAACTCCCTTCCCATAGACTAACCCTAGCTTCCCCTCCCATAGCCTAACCCTAACCTCACTTCCTATAGCCTAACCATAATCTCCCCTCCCGTAGCCAAATCCTAAAATCCCCTCCCACAGCCTAACCCTAACCTCACCTCACCTAACCATAACCCTCCCATTCCATACCCTAACCCTAATTTCCCCTCCCATAGCCTAACCATAATCTCCCCTCCCACACCATAACCCTAACTTCCCCTCCCATAGCCTAACCCTAACCTCCCTTCCCATTGCCTAACCCTAACTTTCCCTCACATAGCATAACCTCCCCTCCCATAGCCTAACCCTAACTTCCCCTCCCATAGCCTAACCCTAACCTCCCCTCCCATAGCCTAACCCTAACTTCCCCTCCCATAGCGTAACCCTAACCTCCCTTCCCATAGCCTAACCCTAACTTCCCCTCCCATAGCCTAACCCTAACCTCCCCTTCCACAGGTCTTACCCTAACTTCCCCTCCCATAGCCTAACCCTAACCTCCCTTCCCATAGCCTAAACTCCCCTCCCGTATCCTAACCATAATATCCTCTCTCTCCTAGCCTAATCCTAAAATCCCATCCCACAGCCTAACCCTAACCTCACCTCACCTAACCATAACCCTCCCATCCCATAGAATAACCCTAACCTCCCCTCCCATAGCCTAACCATAATCTCCCCTCCCACAGCATAACCCTATCTTCCCCTCCCATAGCCTAACCCTAATCTCCCCTCCCATAGCCTAACCCTAACCTCCACTCCCATAGCATAACCTCCCCTCCCATAGCCTAACCCTAACTTCCCCTCCCATAGCCTAACCCTAAACTCCCATCCCGTAGCATAACCTCCCCTCCCATAGCCTAACCCTAACTTCCCCTCCCATAGCCTAACCCTAACCTCCCCTCCCATAGGTCTTACCCTAACTTCCCCTCCCGTAGCCTAACCATAATCTCTCCTGCCTTAGACTAATCCTAACCTCCCCTCCCACAGCCTAACCCTAACCTCCTCTCACCTAACCCTCCACTCCCATAGCATAACCCTAACCTCCCCTCCAATAGCCTAACCTTCCCTCCCATAGCCTAACCCTAACCTCCCTTCCTATAGCCTAACCCTAACTTCCCCTCCCATAGCCTAACCCTAACTTCCCCTCCCATGGCCTAACCCTAACCTCCCTTCCCATAGCCTAACCATAACCTCCCTTCCCATAAGATAACCCTAACTTCCCCTCCCATGGCCTAACCCTAACCTCTCCTCCCAAAGCCTAACCCTAACCTCCCCTCCCATGGCCTAACCCTAACCTCCCCTCCCATAGCCTACCCATAACCTCCCTTCCCATAGCCTAACCCTAACTTCCCCTCCCATAGCCTAACCCTAACTTCCCTTCCCATAGCCTAACCATAACCTCCCCTCCCATAGCCTAACCCTAACTTCCCCTCCCATAGCCTAACCCTAACTTCCCTTCCCATAGCCTAACCATAACCTCTCCTACCATAGCCTAACCCTAACCTCCCCTCCCATACCCTAACCATTACCTCCCCTCCCATAGCCTAACCCTAACCTCTCCTCCCATGGCCTAACCCTAACCTCCCCTCCCATAGCCTAACCCTAACCTCCCCTCCCATAGCCTAACCCTAACCTCCCTTCCCATAAGATAACCCTAACTTCCCATCCCATGGCTTAACCCTAACTTCCCTTTCCATAGCCTAACCATAACCTCTCCTACCATAGCCTAACCCTAACCTCCATTCCCATAGCCCAACCATAACCTCCCCTCCCATAGCCTAACCCTAACCTCTCCTCCCATGGCCTAATCCTAACCTCCCCGTCCATGGCTTAACCCTAACCTCTCCTCCCATGGCCTAACCCTAACCTCCCCTCCCATAGCCTAACCATAACCTCCCCTCCCATAGCCTAACCTTAACATCCCTTCCCATAGCCTAACCATAACCTCCCATCCCATAAGATAACCCTAACTTCCCCTCCCATGGCCTAACCCTATCCTCTCCTCCCATAGCCTCACCCTAACCTGCCCTCCCATAAGCTAACCATAACCTCCCTTTCCCAAAGCATAACCATAACCTCCCCTCCCATAGCCTAACCCTAACCTCCCCTCCCATGGCCAAACCCTAACCTCCCATAGCCTAACCATAACCTCCCATCCCATAGCCTAACCCTAACTTCCCCTCCCATAGCCTAACCATAACCTCCCCTCCCATAGCCTAACCCTAACCTCCCTTCCCATAAGATAACCCTAACTTCCACTCCCATGGCTTAACCCTAACTTCCCTTCCCATAGCCTAACCATAACCTCTCCTACAATAGCCTAACCCTAACCTCCCCTCCCATAGCCTAACCATAACCTCCCCTCCCATAGCCTAACCCTAACCTCTCCTCCCATGGCCTAATCCTAACCTCCCCTCCCATGGCCTAACCCTAACCTCCCCACCCATGGCCTAACCCTAACCTCCTCTCCCATAGCCTAACCATAACCTTCCCTCCCATAGCCTAACCCTAACATCCCTTCCCATAGCCTAACCATAACCTCCCTTCCCATAAGATAACCCTAACCCCCTCCCATGGCCTAACCCTAACCTCTCCTCCCATAGCCTAACCCTAACCTCCCCTCCCATAAGCTAACCATAACCTCCCCTTCCCAAAGCCTAAACTAACCTCCCCTCCCATAGCCTAACCCTAACCTCCCCTCCCATAGCCTAACCCTAACCTCCCCTTCCCATAAGCTAACCTTAACCTCCCTTAAGCTAACCATAACCTCTCCTCCCATTGCCTAAGCCTAACCTCCCCTCCCATAAGCTAACCATAACCTCCCCTTCCCAAAGCCTAACCATAAGCTCCCCTCCCATAGCCTAACCATAACCTCCCCACCCATAAGCTAACCATAACCTCCCCTTCCCAATGCCTAACCATAACCTCCTCTCCCATAGCCTAACCCTAACCTGCCCTCCCATAGCATAACCTCCCCTCCCATAGCCTAACCCTAACCTCCATGTCCAAAGACTAACCCTAGCTTCCCCTCCCATAGCCTAACCCTAACCTCCCTTCCCGTAGCCGAACCCTAACCACCCCTCCCATTGCCTAACCCTAACCTCCCTCCCATAACCTAACCCAAAACTCCCTTCCCATAGACTAAACCTAGCTTCCCCTCCCATAGCCTAACCCTAACCTCACTTCCTATAGCCTAACCATAATCTCCCCTCCCGTAGCCAAATCCTAAAATCCCCTCCCACAGCCTAACCCTAACCTCACCTCACCTAACCATAACCCTCCCATCCCATAGCCTAACCCTAATTTCCCCTCCCATAGCCTAACCATAATCTCCCCTCCCACACCATAACCCTAACTTCCCCTCCCATAGCCTAACCCTAACCTCCCTTCCCATTGCCTAACCCTAACTTTCCCTCACATAGCATAACCTCCCCTCCCATAGCCTAACCCTAACTTCCCCTCCCATAGCCTAACCCTAACCTCCCCTCCCATAGCCTAATCCTAACTTCCCCTCCCATAGCGTAACCCTAACCTCCCTTCCCATAGCCTAACCCTAACTTCCCCTCCCATAGCCTAACCCTAATCTCCCCTCGCATTGCCTAACCCTAACGTCCCCTACCATAGCCTAACCCTAACTTCCCCTCCCATAGCCTAACCCTAACCTCCCCTTCCACAGGTCTTACCCTAACTTCCCCTCCCATAGCCTAACCCTAACCTCCCTTCCCATAGCCTAAACTCCCCTCCCGTATCCTAACCATAATATCCTCTCTCTCCTAGCCTAATCCTAAAATCCCATCCCACAGCCTAACCCTAACCTCACCTCACCTAACCATAACCCTCCCATCCCATAGAATAACTCTAACCTCCCCTCCTATAGCCTAACCATAATCTCCCCTCCCACAGCATAACCCTATCTTCCCCTCCCATAGCCTAACCCTAATCTCCCCTCCCATAGCCTAACCCTAACCTCCACTCCCATAGCATAACCTCCCCTCCCATAGCCTAACCCTAACTTCCCCTCCCATAGCCTAACCCTAAACTCCCATCCCGTAGCATAACCTCCCCTCCCATAGCCTAACCCTAACTTCCCCTCCCATAGCCTAACCCTAACCTCCCCTCCCATAGGTCTTACCCTAACTTCCCCTCCCGTAGCCTAACCATAATCTCTCCTCCCTTAGACTAATCCTAACCTCCCCTCCCACAGCCTAACCCTAACCTCCTCTCACCTAACCCTCCCCTCCCATAGCATAACCCTAACCTCCCCTCCAATAGCCTAACCTTCCCTCCCATAGCCTAACCCTAACCTCCCTTCCAATAGCCTAACCCTAACTTCCCCTCCCATAGCCTAACCCTAACTTCCCCTCCCATGGCCTAACCCTAACCTCCCTTCCCATAGCCTAACCATAACCTCCCTTCCCATAAGATAACCCTAACTTCCCCTCCCATGGCCTAACCCTAACCTCTCCTCCCAAAGCCTAACCCTAACCTCCCCTCCCATGGCCTAACCCTAACCTCCCCTCCCATAGCCTACCCATAACCTCCCTTCCCATAGCCTAACCCTAACTTCCCCTCCCATAGCCTAACCCTAACTTCCCTTCCCATAGCCTAACCATAACCTCCCCTCCCATAGCCTAACCCTAACTTCCCCTCCCATAGCCTAACCCTAACTTCCCTTCCCATAGCCTAACCATAACCTCTCCTACCATAGCCTAACCCTAACCTCCCCTCCCATACCCTAACCATTACCTCCCCTCCCATAGCCTAACCCTAACCTCTCCTCCCATGGCCTAACCCTAACCTCCCCTCCCATAGCCTAACCCTAACCTCCCCTCCCATAGCCTAACCCTAACCTCCCTTCCCATAAGATAACCCTAACTTCCCATCCCATGGCTTAACCCTAACTTCCCTTTCCATAGCCTAACCATAACCTCTCCTACCATAGCCTAACCCTAACCTCCATTCCCATAGCCCAACCATAACCTCCCCTCCCATAGCCTAACCCTAACCTCTCCTCCCATGGCCTAATCCTAACCTCCCCGTCCATGGCTTAACCCTAACCTCTCCTCCCATGGCCTAACCCTAACCTCCCCTCCCATAGCCTAACCATAACCTCCCCTCCCATAGCCTAACCTTAACATCCCTTCCCATAGCCTAACCATAACCTCCCATCCCATAAGATAACCCTAACTTCCCCTCCCATGGCCTAACCCTATCCTCTCCTCCCATAGCCTCACCCTAACCTGCCCTCCCATAAGCTAACCATAACCTCCCTTTCCCAAAGCATAACCATAACCTCCCCTCCCATAGCCTAACCCTAACCTCCCCTCCCATGGCCAAACCCTAACCTCCCATAGCCTAACCATAACCTCCCATCCCATAGCCTAACCCTAACTTCCCTCCCATAGCCTAACCATAACCTCCCCTCCCATAGCCTAACCCTAACCTCCCTTCCCATAAGATAACCCTAACTTCCACTCCCATGGCTTAACCCTAACTTCCCTTCCCATAGCCTAACCATAACCTCTCCTACAATAGCCTAACCCTAACCTCCCCTCCCATAGCCTAACCATAACCTCCCCTCCCATAGCCTAACCCTAACCTCTCCTCCCATGGCCTAATCCTAACCTCCCCTCCCATGGCCTAACCCTAACCTCCCCACCCATGGCCTAACCCTAACCTCCTCTCCCATAGCCTAACCATAACCTTCCCTCCCATAGCCTAACCCTAACATCCCTTCCCATAGCCTAACCATAACCTCCCTTCCCATAAGATAACCCTAACCCCCTCCCATGGCCTAACCCTAACCTCTCCTCCCATAGCCTAACCCTAACCTCCCCTCCCATAAGCTAACCATAACCTCCCCTTCCCAAAGCCTAAACTAACCTCCCCTCCCATAGCCTAACCCTAACCTCCCCTCCCATAGCCTAACCCTAACCTCCCCTTCCCATAAGCTAACCTTAACCTCCCTTAAGCTAACCATAACCTCTCCTCCCATTGCCTAAGCCTAACCTCCCCTCCCATAAGCTAACCATAACCTCCCCTTCCCAAAGCCTAACCATAAGCTCCCCTCCCATAGCCTAACCATAACCTCCCCACCCATAAGCTAACCATAACCTCCCCTTCCCAATGCCTAACCATAACCTCCTCTCCCATAGCCTAACCCTAACCTGCCCTCCCATAGCATAACCTCCCCTCCCATAGCCTAACCCTAACCTCCATGTCCAAAGACTAACCCTAGCTTCCCCTCCCATAGCCTAACCCTAACCTCCCTTCCCGTAGCCGAACCCTAACCACCCCTCCCATTGCCTAACCCTAACCTCCCTCCCATAACCTAACCCAAAACTCCCTTCCCATAGACTAAACCTAGCTTCCCCTCCCATAGCCTAACCCTAACCTCACTTCCTATAGCCTAACCATAATCTCCCCTCCCGTAGCCAAATCCTAAAATCCCCTCCCACAGCCTAACCCTAACCTCACCTCACCTAACCATAACCCTCCCATCCCATAGCCTAACCCTAATTTCCCCTCCCATAGCCTAACCATAATTTCCCCTCCCACACCATAACCCTAACTTCCCCTCCCATAGCCTAACCCTAACCTCCCTTCCCATTGCCTATCCCTAACTTTCCCTCACATAGCATAACCTCCCCTCCCATAGCCTAACCCTAACTTCCCCTCCCATAGCCTAACCCTAACCTCCCCTCCCATAGCCTAATCCTAACTTCCCCTCCCATAGCGTAACCCTAACCTCCCTTCCCATAGCCTAACCCTAACTTCCCCTCCCATAGCCTAACCCTAATCTCCCCTCGCATTGCCTAACCCTAACGTCCCCTACCATAGCCTAACCCTAACTTCCCCTCCCATAGCCTAACCCTAACCTCCCCTTCCACAGGTCTTACCCTAACTTCCCCTCCCATAGCCTAACCCTAACCTCCCTTCCCATAGCCTAAACTCCCCTCCCGTATCCTAACCATAATATCCTCTCTCTCCTAGCCTAATCCTAAAATCCCATCCCACAGCCTAACCCTAACCTCACCTCACCTAACCATAACCCTCCCATCCCATAGAATAACTCTAACCTCCCCTCCTATAGCCTAACCATAATCTCCCCTCCCACAGCATAACCCTATCTTCCCCTCCCATAGCCTAACCCTAATCTCCCCTCCCATAGCCTAACCCTAACCTCCACTCCCATAGCATAACCTCCCCTCCCATAGCCTAACCCTAACTTCCCCTCCCATAGCCTAACCCTAAACTCCCATCCCGTAGCATAACCTCCCCTCCCATAGCCTAACCATATCTTCCCCTCCCATAGCCTAACCCTAACCTCCCCTCCCATAGGTCTTACCCTAACTTCCCCTCCCGTAGCCTAACCATAATCTCTCCTCCCTTAGACTAATCCTAACCTCCCCTCCCACAGCCTAACCCTAACCTCCTCTCACCTAACCCTCCCCTCCCATAGCATAACCCTAACCTCCCCTCCAATAGCCTAACCTTCCCTCCCATAGCCTAACCCTAACCTCCTTTCCAATAGCCTAACCCTAACTTCCCCTCCCATAGCCTAACCCTAACTTCCCCTCCCATGGCCTAACCCTAACCTCCCTTCCCATAGCCTAACCATAACCTCCCTTCCCATAAGATAACCCTAACTTCCCCTCCCATGGTCTAACCCTAACCTCTCCTCCCAAAGCCTAACCCTAATCTCCCCTCCCAAGGCCTTACCCTAACCTCCCCTCCCATAGCCTACCCATAACCTCCCTTCCCATAGCCTAACCCTAACTTCCCCTCCCATAGCCTAACCCTAACTTCCCTTCCCATAGCCTAACCATAACCTCCCCTCCCATAGCCTAACCCTAACTTCCCCTCCCATAGCCTAACCCTAACTTCCCTTCCCATAGCCTAACCATAACCTCTCCTACCATAGCCTAACCCTAACCTCCCCTCCCATACCCTAACCATTACCTCCCCTCCCATAGCCTAACCCTAACCTCTCCTCCCATGGCCTAATCCTAACCTCCCCTCCCATGGCCTAACACTAACCTTCCCAAACATGGCCTAACCCTAACCTCCCCTCCCATAGCCTAACCCTAACCTCCCCTCCCATAGCCTAACCCTAACCTCCCTTCCCATAAGATAACCCTAACTTCCCATCCCATGGCTTAACCCTAACTTCCCTTTCCATAGCCTAACCATAACCTCTCCTACCATAGCCTAACCCTAACCTCCATTCCCATAGCCCAACCATAACCTCCCCTCCCATAGCCTAACCCTAACCTCTCCTCCCATGGCCTAATCCTAACCTCCCCGTCCATGGCTTAACCCTAACCTCTCCTCCCATGGCCTAACCCTAACCTCCCCTCCCATAGCCTAACCATAACCTCCCCTCCCATAGCCTAACCTTAACATCCCTTCCCATAGCCTAACCATAACCTCCCATCCCATAAGATAACCCTAACTTCCCCTCCCATGGCCTAACCCTATCCTCTCCTCCCATAGCCTCACCCTAACCTGCCCTCCCATAAGCTAACCATAACCTCCCTTTCCCAAAGCATAACCATAACCTCCCCTCCCATAGCCTAACCATAACCTCCGCTCCCATAGCCTAACCCTAACCTCCCCTTCCCATAAGCTAACCATAACCTCCCCTTCCCATAAGCTAACCATAACCTCTCCTCCCATAGCCTAACCCTAACCTCCCCTCCCATAAGCTAACCATAACCTCCCCTTCCCAAAGTCTAACCATAACCTCCCCTCCCATAGCCTAACCATAACCTCCCCTCCCATAAGCTAACCATAACCTCCCCTTCCCAAAGCCTAACCATAACCTCCTCTCCCATAGCCTAACCCTAACCTGCCCTCCCATAGCATAACCTCCCCTCCCATAGCCTAACCCTAACCTCTCTTCCCATAGACTAACCCTAGCTTCCCCTCCCATAGCTTAACCCTAACCTCCCCTTCCCAAAGCCTAACCATAACCTCCTCTCCCATAGCCTAACCCTAACCTCCCATCCCATAGCATAACCTCCCCTCCCATAGCCTATCCCTAACTTCCCCTCCCATAGCCTAACCCTAACCTCCCCTCCCATTGCCTAACCCTAACCTCCCCTTCCATAGCCTAACACTAACCTCCCTTCCCATAGCCTAACCCTAACTTCCCCTCCCATAGCCTAACCCTAACTTCCCTTCCCATAGCCTAACCATAACCTCCCCTCCCATAGCCTAACCCTAACTTCCCCTCCCATGGCTTAACCCTAACTTCCCTTCCCATAGCCTAACCCTAACCTCCCCTCCCATACCCTAACCATTACCTCCCCTCCCACAGCCTAACCCTAACCTCACCTCACCTAACCATAACCCTCCCATCCCATAGAATAACCCTAACCTCCCCTCCCATAGCCTAACCATAATCTCCCCTCCCACAGCATAACCCTAACTTCCCCTCCCATAGCCTAACCCTAATCTCCCCTCCCATAGCCTAACCCTAACCTCTCCTCCCATAGCATAACCTCCCCTCCCATAGCCTAACCCTAACTACCCCTCCCATAGCCTAACCCTAACCGCCCATCCCATAGCATAACCTCCTCTCCCATAGCCTACCCCTAACTTGCCCTCCCATATCCTAACCCTAACCTCCCCTCCCATATCCTAACCCTAACTTCCCGTCCCATAGCCTAACCCTAACCTCCATTCTCATAGATCTTACCCTAACTTCCCCTCCCGTAGCCTAACCATAATCTCTCCTCCCGTAGACTAATCCTAACCTCCCCTCCAACAGCCTAACCCTAACCTCCCCTCACCTAACCCTCCCCTCCCATAGCATAACCCTAACCTCCGCTCCAATAGCCTAACCATAACCTCCCTTCCCATAAGATAACCCTAACTTCCCCTCCCATAGCATAACCCTAACCTCTCCTCCCATAGCCTAACCCTAACCTCCCCTCCCTTGGCCTAACCCTAACCTCCCCTCCCATAGCCTAACCATAACCTCCCTTCCCATAGCCTAACCCTAACTTCCCCTCCCATAGCCTAACCCTAACTTCCCTTCCCATAGCCTAACCATAACCTCCCCTCCCATTGCCTAACTCTAACTTCTCCTCCCATGGCTTAACCCTAACTTTCCATCCCATAGCCTAACCATAACCTCTTCTACCATAGCCTAACCCTAACCTCCCCTCCCATAGCCTAACCATAACCTCCCCTCCCAAAGCCTAACCCTAACTTCTCCTCCCATGGCCTAATCCTAACCTCCCCTCCCATGGCCTAACCCTAACCTCCCCTCCCATGGCCTAACCCAAACCTCCCCTCCCATAGTCTAACCATACCCTCCCCTCCCATAGCCTAACCCTAACCTCCCTTCCCATAAGATAACCCTAACTTCCCCTCCCATGGCTTAACCCTAACTTCCCTTCCCATAGCCTAACCATAACCTCTCCTACCATAGCCTAACCCTAACCTCCCTTCCCATAGCCTAACCATAACCTCCCCTCCCATAGCCTAACCCTAACCTCTCCTCCCATGGCCTAATCCTAACCACCCCTCCCATGGCCTAACCCTAACCTCCCTTCCCATGGCCTAACCCTAACCTCCCCTCCCATAGCCTAACCATAACCTCCCCTCCCATGGCCTAACCCTAACCTCCCCTCCCATAGCCTAACCCTAACCTCCCCTTCCCATAAGCTAACCATAACCTCCCCTTCCCATAAGCTAACCATAACCTCTCCTCCCATAGCCTAACCCTAACCTCCCCTCCCATAAGCTAACCATAACCTCCCCTTCCCAAAGCCTAACCATAACCTCCCCTCCCATAGCGTAACCATAACCTCCCCTCCCATAAGCTAACCATAACCTCCCCTTCCCAAAGCCTAACCATAACCTCCTCTCCCATAGCCTAACCCTAACCTGCCCTTCCATAGCATAACTTCCCCTCCCATAGCCTAAACCTAACCTCCCTTCCCATAGACTAACCCTAGCTTCCCCTCCCATAGCCTAACCCTATCCTACCTTCCCGTAGCCTAACCCTAACCAGCCCTCCCATTGCCTAACCCTAACCTCCCTCCCATAACCTAACCCCAAACTCCCTTCCCATAGACTAACCCTAGCTTCCCCTCCCATAGCCTAACCCTAACCTCACTTCCCATAGCCTAACCATAATCTCCCCTCCCGTAGCCTAATCCTAAAATCCCCTCCCACAGCCTAACCCTAACCTCACCTCACCTCACCTAACCATAACCCTCCCATCCCATAGCCTAACCCTAATTTCCCCTCCCATAGCCTAACCATAATCTCCCCTCCCACACCATAACCCTAACTTCCCCTCCCATTGCCTAACCCTAACCTCCCCTCCCATTGCCTAACCCTAACTTTCCCTCCCATAGCACAACCTCCCCTCCCATAGCCTAACCCCAACTTCCCCTCCCATAGCCTAACCCTAACCTCCCCTCCCATAGCCTAACCCTAACTTCCCCTCCCATAGCCTAACCCTAACCTCCCTTCCCATAGCCTAACCCTAACTTCCCCTCCCATAGCCTAACCCTAACCTCCCCTCCCATAGCCTAACCCTAACTTCCCCTCCCATAGCCTAACCCTAACCTCCCCTTCCACAGGTCTTACCCTAACTTCCCCTCCCATTGCCTAACCCTAACCTCCCTTCCCATAGCCTAAGCTCCCCTCCCGTAGCCTAACCATAATCTCCTCTCCCGTAGCCTAATCCTAAAATCCCATCTCACAGCCTAACCCTAACCTCACCTCACCTAACCATAACCCTCCCATCATATAGAATAACCCTAACCTCCCCTCCCATAGCCTAACCATAATCTCCCCTCCCACAACATAACCCTAACTTCCCCTCCCATAGCCTAACCCTAATCTCCCCTCCCATAGCCTAACCCTAACCTCCCCTCCCATAGCATAACCTCCCATCCCATAGCATAACCCTAACTTCCCCTCCCATAGCCTAACCCTAACCTCCCATCCCATAGCATAACCTCCCCTCCCATAGCCTAACCCTAACTTTCCGTCCCATAGCCTAACCCTAACCTCCCCTCTCATAGGTCTTACCCTAACTTCCCCTCCTGTAGCCTAACCATAATGTCTCCTCCCGTAGACTAATCCTAACCTCCCCTCCCACAGCCTAACCCTAACCTCCCCTCACCTAACCCTCCCTTCCCATAGCATAACCCTAACCTCCCCTCCAATAGCCTAACCTTCCCTCCCATGACTAACCCTAACTTCCCCTCCCATGGCCTAACCCTTACCTCTCCTCCCATAGCCTAACCCTAACCTCCCCTCCCTTGGCCTAACCCTAACCCACCCTCCATGGCCTAACCATAACCTCCCTTCCCATAGCCTAACCCTAACTTCCCCTGACATAAACTAACCCTAACTTCCCTTCCCATAGCCTAACCATAACCTCCCCTACCATAGCCTAACCCTGAATCCTCTCCCATGGCTTAACCCTAACTTCCATTCCCATAGCCTAACCATAACCTCTCCTACCATAGCCTAACCCTAACATCCCTTCCCATAGCCTAACCATAATCTCCCCTCCCATAGCCTAACCCTAACCTCTCCTCCCATGGCCTAATCCTTACCTCCCCTCCCATGGCCTAACCCTAACCTCCGCTCCCATGGCCTAACCCTAACCTCCCCTCCCATAGCCTAACCCTAACCTCCCTTCCCATGGCCTAATCCTTACCTCCCCTCCCATAGCCTAACCATAACCTCCCCTCCCATAGCCTAACCATAACCTCCCCTCCCATAGTCTAACCCTAAACTCCCTTCCCATAAGATAAGCCTAACTTCCCCTCCCATGGCTTAACCCTAACTTCCCTTCACATAGCCTAACCATAACCTCTCCTACCATAGCCTAACCCTAACCTCCCTTCCCATAGCCTAACCATAACCTCCCCTCCCATAGCCTAACCCTAACCTCCTTTCCCATGGCCTAACCCTAACCTCCCCTCCCATAGCCAAACCATAACCTCCCCTACCATAGCCTAACCCTAACATCCCTTCCCATAGCATAACCATAACATCCCTTCCCATAACATAACCCAAACTTCCCCTCCCATGGCCTAACCCTAACCTCTCCTCCCATAGCCTAACCCTAACCTCCCCTCCCATAAGCTAACCATAACCTCCCCTTCTCAAAGCCTAACCCTAACCTCCCCTCCCATAGCCTAACCCTAACCTCCCCTCCCATAGCCTCACCCTAACCCTACCCTTCCCATAAGCTAACCATAACCACCCCTTCCCATAAGCTAACCATAACCTCTCCTCCCATAGCCTAACCCTAACCTCCCCTTCCATAAGCTAACCATAACCTCCCCTTCCCAAAGCCTAACCATAACCTCCCCTCCCATAGCCTAACCATAACCTCCCCTCCCATAAACTAACCATAACCTCCCCTTCCCAAAGCCTAACCATAACCTCCTCTCCCATAGCCTAACCCTAACCTGCCCTCCCATAGCATAACATCCCCTCCCATAGCCTAACCCTAACCTCCCTTCCCATAGACTAACCCTAGCTTCCCCTCCCATAGCCTAACCCTAACCTCCCTTCCCGTAGCCTAACCCTAACCACCCCTCCCATTGCCTAACCCTAACCTCCCTCCCATAACCTAACCCCAAACTCCCTTCCCTTATACTAACCCTAGCTTCCCCTCCCATAGCCTAACCCTAACCTCACTTCCTATAGCCTAACCATAATCTCCCCTCCCGTAGCCTAATCAAAAAATCCCCTCCCACAGCGTAACCCTATCCTCACCTCACCTAACCATAACCGTCCCATCCCTTAGCCTAACCCTAATTTCCCCTCCCATAGCCTAACCATAATCTCCCCTCCCACACCATAACCCTAACTTTCCCTCCCATAGCATAACCTCCCCTCCCATAGCCTAACCCTAACTTCCCCTCCCATAGCCTAACCCTAACCTCCCCTCCCATAGCCTAACCCTAACTTCCCCTCCCATAGCCTAACCCTAAGCTCCCTTCCCATAGCCTAACCCTAACTTCCCCTCCCATAGCCTAACCCTAACCTTCCCTCCCATTGCCTAACCCTAACTTCCCCTCCCATAGCCTAACCCTAACCTCCCCTCCCATAGCCTAACCCTAACTTCCCCTCCCATAGCCTAACCCTAACCTCCCCTTCCACAGGTCTTACCCTAACTTCCCCTCCCATAGCCTAACCCTAACCTCCCTTCCCATAGCCTAAACTCCCCTCCCATAACCTAACCATAATCTCCTCTCCCGTAGCCTAATCCTAAAATCCCATCCCACAGCCTAAACCTAACCTCACCTCACCTAACCATAACCCTTCCATCCCAAAGAATAACCCTAACCTCCCCTCCCATAACCTAACCATAATCTCCTCTCCCGTAGCCTAATCCTAAAATCCCATCCCACAGCCTAAACCTAACCTCACCTCACCTAACCATAACCCTTCCATCCCAAAGAATAACCCTAACCTCCCCTCCTGTAGCCTAACCATAATGTCTCCTCCCGTAGACTAATCCTAACCTCCCCTCCCACAGCCTAACCCTAACCTCCCCTCACCTAACCCTCCCTTCCCATAGCATAACCCTAACCTCCCCTCCAATAGCCTAACCTTCCCTCCCATGACTAACCCTAACTTCCCCTCCCATGGCCTAACCCTTACCTCTCCTCCCATAGCCTAACCCTAACCTCCCCTCCCTTGGCCTAACCCTAACCCACCCTCCATGGCCTAACCATAACCTCCCTTCCCATAGCCTAACCCTAACTTCCCCTGACATAAACTAACCCTAACTTCCCTTCCCATAGCCTAACCATAACCTCCCCTACCATAGCCTAACCCTGAATCCTCTCCCATGGCTTAACCCTAACTTCCATTCCCATAGCCTAACCATAACCTCTCCTACCATAGCCTAACCCTAACATCCCTTCCCATAGCCTAACCATAATCTCCCCTCCCATAGCCTAACCCTAACCTCTCCTCCCATGGCCTAATCCTTACCTCCCCTCCCATGGCCTAACCCTAACCTCCGCTCCCATGGCCTAACCCTAACCTCCCCTCCCATAGCCTAACCCTAACCTCCCTTCCCATGGCCTAATCCTTACCTCCCCTCCCATAGCCTAACCATAACCTCCCCTCCCATAGCCTAACCATAACCTCCCCTCCCATAGTCTAACCCTAAACTCCCTTCCCATAAGATAAGCCTAACTTCCCCTCCCATGGCTTAACCCTAACTTCCCTTCACATAGCCTAACCATAACCTCTCCTACCATAGCCTAACCCTAACCTCCCTTCCCATAGCCTAACCATAACCTCCCCTCCCATAGCCTAACCCTAACCTCCTTTCCCATGGCCTAACCCTAACCTCCCCTCCCATAGCCAAACCATAACCTCCCCTACCATAGCCTAACCCTAACATCCCTTCCCATAGCATAACCATAACATCCCTTCCCATAACATAACCCAAACTTCCCCTCCCATGGCCTAACCCTAACCTCTCCTCCCATAGCCTAACCCTAACCTCCCCTCCCATAAGCTAACCATAACCTCCCCTTCTCAAAGGCTAACCCTAACCTCCCCTCCCATAGCCTAACCCTAACCTCCCCTCCCATAGCCTCACCCTAACCCTACCCTTCCCATAAGCTAACCATAACCACCCCTTCCCATAAGCTAACCATAACCTCTCCTCCCATAGCCTAACCCTAACCTCCCCTTCCATAAGCTAACCATAACCTCCCCTTCCCAAAGCCTAACCATAACCTCCCCTCCCATAGCCTAACCATAACCTCCCCTCCCATAAACTAACCATAACCTCCCCTTCCCAAAGCCTAACCATAACCTCCTCTCCCATAGCCTAACCCTAACCTGCCCTCCCATAGCATAACATCCCCTCCCATAGCCTAACCCTAACCTCCCTTCCCATAGACTAACCCTAGCTTCCCCTCCCATAGCCTAACCCTAACCTCCCTTCCCGTAGCCTAACCCTAACCACCCCTCCCATTGCCTAACCCTAACCTCCCTCCCATAACCTAACCCCAAACTCCCTTCCCTTATACTAACCCTAGCTTCCCCTCCCATAGCCTAACCCTAACCTCACTTCCTATAGCCTAACCATAATCTCCCCTCCCGTAGCCTAATCAAAAAATCCCCTCCCACAGCGTAACCCTATCCTCACCTCACCTAACCATAACCGTCCCATCCCTTAGCCTAACCCTAATTTCCCCTCCCATAGCCTAACCATAATCTCCCCTCCCACACCATAACCCTAACTTTCCCTCCCATAGCATAACCTCCCCTCCCATAGCCTAACCCTAACTTCCCCTCCCATAGCCTAACCCTAACCTCCCCTCCCATAGCCTAACCCTAACTTCCCCTCCCATAGCCTAACCCTAAGCTCCCTTCCCATAGCCTAACCCTAACTTCCCCTCCCATAGCCTAACCCTAACCTTCCCTCCCATTGCCTAACCCTAACTTCCCCTCCCATAGCCTAACCCTAACCTCCCCTCCCATAGCCTAACCCTAACTTCCCCTCCCATAGCCTAACCCTAACCTCCCCTTCCACAGGTCTTACCCTAACTTCCCCTCCCATAGCCTAACCCTAACCTCCCTTCCCATAGCCTAAACTCCCCTCCCATAACCTAACCATAATCTCCTCTCCCGTAGCCTAATCCTAAAATCCCATCCCACAGCCTAAACCTAACCTCACCTCACCTAACCATAACCCTTCCATCCCAAAGAATAACCCTAACCTCCCCTCCCATAGCCTAACCATAACCTCCACTCCCACAGCATAACCCTAACTTCCCCTCCCATAGCCTAACCCTATTCTGCCCTCCCATAGCCTAACCCTAACCTCCTCTCCCATAGCATAACCTCCCCTCCCATAGCCTAACTCTAACTTCCCCTCCCATAGCCTAACCCTAACCTCCCATCCCATAGCATAACCTCCCCTCCCAAAGCCTAACAGTAACTGCCCCTCCCATAGCCTAACCCTAACCTCCCCTCCCATAGCCTAAAACTAACTTCCCGTCCCATAGCCTAACCCTAACCTCCCCTCTCATAGGTCTTACCCTAACTTCCCCTCCCGTAGCCTAACCATAATCTCTCCTCCCGTAGCCTAATCCTAAACTCCCCTCCCACAGCCTAACCCTAACCTCCCCTCACCTATCCCTCCCCTCCCATAGCATAACCCTAACCTCCCCTCCAATAGCCTAACCTTCCATCCCATAGCCTAACCCTAACCTCCCCTCCAATAGCCTAACCCTAACTTCCCCTCCCATAGCCTAACCCTAACTTCCCCTCCCATGGCCAAACCCTAACCTCCCTTCCCATAGCCTAACCATAACCTCCCTTCCCATAAAATAAGCCTAACTTCCCCTCCCATGGCCTAACCCTAACCTCTCCTCCCATAGCCTAACCCTAACCTCTCCTCCCATGGCCTAACCCTAACCTCCACTCCCATAGCCTAACCATAACCTCCCTTCCCATAGCCTAACCCTAACTTCCCCTCCCATAGCCTAACCCTAACTTCCCTTCCCATAGCCTAACCATAACCTCCCCTCCCATAGCCTAACCCTAACTTCCCCTCCCATGGCTTAACCCTAACTTCCCTTCCCATAGCCTAACCATAACCTCTCCTACCATAGCCTAACCCTAACCTCCCCTCCCATAGCCTAACCATAACCTCCCCTCCCATGGCCTAACCCTAACCTCCCCTCCCATAGCCTAACCCTAACCTCCCCTTCCCATAAGCTAACCATAACCTCCCCTTCCCATAAGCTAACCATAACCTCTCCTCCCATAGCCTAACCCTAACCTCCCCTCCCATAAGCTAACCATAACCTCCCCTTCCCAAAGCCTAACCATAACCTCCCCTCCCATAGCGTAAACATAACCTCCCCTCCCATAAGCTAACCATAACCTCCCCTTCCCAAAGCCTAACCATAACCTCCTCTCCCATAGCCTAACCTTAACCTGCCCTTCCATAGCATAACTTCCCCTCCCATAGCCAAAACCTAACCTCCCTTCCCATAGACTAACCCTAGCTTCCACTCCCATAGCCTAACCCTAACCTACCTTCCCGTAGCCTAACCCTAACCACCCCTCCCATTGCCTAACCCTAACCTCCCTCCCATAACCTAACCCCAAACTCCCTTCCCATAGACTAACCCTAGCTTCCCCTCCCATAGCCTAACCCTAACCTCACTTCCCATAGCCTAACCATAATCTCCCCTCCCGTAGCCTAATCAAAAAATCCCCTCCCACAGCCTAACCCTAACCTCACCTCACCTAACCATAACCCTCCCATCCCATAGCCTAACCCTAATTTCCCCTCCCATAGCCTAACCATAATCTCCCCTCCCACACCATAACCCTAACTTCCCCTCCCATTGCCTAACCCTAACCTCCCCTCCCATTGCCTAACCCTAACTTTCCCTCCCATAGCATAACCTCCCCTCCCATAGCCTAACCCTAACCTCCCCTCCCATAGCCTAACCCTAACTTCCCCTCCCATAGCCTAACCCTAACCTCCCTTCCCATAGCCTAACCCTAACTTCCCCTCCCATAGCCTAACCCTAACCTCCCCTCCCATTACCTAACCCTAACTTCCCCTCCCATAGCCTAACCCTAACCTCTCCTCCCATAGCCTAACCCTAACTTCCCCTCCCATAGCCTAACCCTAACCTCCCCTTCCACAGGTCTTACCCTAACTTCCCCTCCCATTGCCTAACCCTAACCTCCCTTCCCATAGCCTAAGCTCCCCTCCCGTAGCCTAACCATAATCTCCTCTCCCGTAGCCTAATCCTAAAATCCCATCTCACAGCCTAACCCTAACCTCACCTCACCTAACCATAACCCTCCCATCATATAGAATAACCCTAACCTCCCCTCCCATAGCCTAACCATAATCTCCCCTCCCACAACATAACCCTAACTTCCCCTCCCATAGCCTAACCCTAATCTCCCCTCCCATAGCCTAACCCTAACCTCCCCTCCCATAGCATAACCTCCCATCCCATAGCATAACCCTAACTTCCCCTCCCATAGCCTAACCCTAACCTCCCATCCCATAGCATAACCTCCCCTCCCATAGCCTAACCCTAACTTTCCGTCCCATAGCCTAACCCTAACCTCCCCTCTCATAGGTCTTACCCTAACTTCCCCTCCCGTAGCCTAACCATAATCTCTCCTCCCGTAGACTAATCCTAACCTCCCCTCCCACAGCCTAACCCTAACCTCCCCTCACCTAACCCTCCCTTCCCATAGCATAACCCTAACCTCCCCTCCAATAGCCTAACCTTCCTCCCATGACTAACCCTAACTTCCCCTCCCATGGCCTAACCCTTACCTCTCCTCCCATAGCCTAACCCTAACCTCCCCTCCCTTGGCCTAACCCTAACCCACCCTCCCATGGCCTAACCATAACCTCCCTTCCCATAGCCTAACCCTAACTTCCCCTCACATAGCCTAACCCTAACTTCCCTTCCCATAGCCTAACCATAACCTCCCCTACCATAGCCTAACCCTGAATCCTCTCCCATGGCTTAACCCTAACTTCCATTCCCATAGCCTAACCATAACCTCTCCTACCATAGCCTAACCCTAACCTCCCTTCCCATAGCCTAACCATAATCTCCCCTCCCATAGCCTAACCCTAACCTCTCCTCCCATGGCCTAATCCTTACCTCCCCTCCCATGGCCTAACCCTAACCTCCGCTCCCATGGCCTAACCCTAACCTCCCCTCCCATAGCCTAACCCTAACCTCCCATCCCATGGCCTAATCCTTACCTCCCCTCCCATAGCCTAACCATAACCTCCCCTCCCATAGCCTAACCATAACCTCCCCTCCCATAGTCTAACCCTAAACTCCCTTCCCATAAGATAACCCTAACTTCCCCTCCCATGGCTTAACCCTAACTTCCCTTCACATAGCCTAACCATAACCTCTCCTACCATAGCCTAACCCTAACCTCCCTTCCCATAGCCTAACCATAACCTCCCCTCCCATAGCCTAACCCTAACCTCCTTTCCCATGGCCTAACCCTAACCTCCCCTCCCATAGCCTAACCATAACCTCCCCTACCATAGCCTAACCCTAACATCCCTTCCCATAGCATAACCATAACATCCCTTCCCATAAGATAACCCAAATTCCCCTCCCATGGCCTAACCCTAACCTCTCCTCCCATAGCCTAACCCTAACCTCCCCTCCCATAAGCTAACCATAACCTCCCCTTCCCAAAGCCTAACCCTAACCTCCCCTCCCATAGCCTAACCCTAACCTCCCCTCCCATAGCCTCACCCTAACCTACCCTTCCCATAAGCTAACCATAACCACCCCTTCCCATAAGCTAACCATAACCTCTCCTCCCATAGCCTAACCCTAACCTCCCCTTCCATAAGCTAACCATAACCTCCCCTTCCCAAAGCCTAACCATAACCTCCCCTCCCATAGCCTAACCATAACCTCCCCTCCCATAAACTAACCATAACCTCCCCTTCCCAAAGCCTAACCATAACCTCCTCTCCCATAGCCTAACCCTAACCTGCCCTCCCATAGCATAACCTCCCCTCCCATAGCCTAACCCTAACCTCCCTTCCCATAGACTAACCCTAGCTTCCCCTCCCATAGCCTAACCCTAACCTCCCTTCCCGTAGCCTAACCCTAACCACCCCTCCCATTGCCTAACCCTAACCTCCCTCCATAACCTAACCCCAAACTCCCTTCCCTTATACTAACCCTAGCTTCCCCTCCCATAGCCTAACCCTAACCTCACTTCCTATAGCCTAACCATAATCTCCCCTCCGGTAGCCTAATCAAAAAATCCCCTCCCACAGCGTAACCCTATCCTCACCTCACCTAACCATAACCGTCCCATCCCTTAGCCTAACCCTAATTTCCCCTCCCATAGCCTAACCATAATCTCCCCTCCCACACCATAACCCTAACTTCCCCTCCCGTAGCCTAACCCTAACTTTCCCTCCCATAGCATAACCTCCCCTCCCATAGCCTAACCCTAACTTCCCCTCCCATAGCCTAACCCTAACCTCCCCTCCCATAGCCTAACCCTAACTTCCCCTCCCATAGCCTAACCCTAAGCTCCCTTCCCATAGCCTAACCCTAACTTCCCCTCCCATAGCCTAACCCTAACCTTCCCTCCCATTGCCTAACCCTAACTTCCCCTCCCATAGCCTAACCCTAACCTCCCCTCCCATAGCCTAACCCTAACTTCCCCTCCCATAGCCTAACCCTAACCTCCCCTTCCACAGGTCTTACCCTAACTTCCCCTCCCATAGCCTAACCCTAACCTCCCTTCCCATAGCCTAAACTCCCCTCCCATTACCTAACCATAATCTCCTCTCCCGTAGCCTAATCCTAAAATCCCATCCCACAGCCTAAACCTAACCTCACCTCACCTAACCATAACCCTCCCATCCCAAAGAATAACCCTAACCTCACCTCCCATAGCCTAACCATAACCTCCCCTCCCACAGCATAACCCTAACTTCCCCTCCCATAGCCTAACCCTATTCTGCCCTCCCATAGCCTAACCCTAACCTCCTCTCCCATAGCATAACCTCCCCTCCCATAGCCTAACTCTAACTTCCCCTCCCATAGCCTAACCCTAACCTCCCATCCCATAGCATAACCTCCCCTCCCAAAGCCTAACAGTAACTGCCCCTCCCATAGCCTAACCCTAACCTCCCCTCCCATAGCCTAACCCTAACTTCCCGTCCCATAGCCTAACCCTAACCTCCCCTCTCATAGGTCTTACCCTAACTTCCCCTCCCGTAGCCTAACCATAATCTCTCCTCCCGTAGCCTAATCCTAAACTCCCCTCCCACAGCCTAACCCTAACCTCCCCTCACCTATCCCTCCCCTCCCATAGCATAACCCTAACCTCCCCTCCAATAGCCTAACCTTCCCTCCCATAGCCTAACCCTAACCTCCCCTCCAATAGCCTAACCCTAACTTCCCCTCCCATAGCCTAACCCTAACTTCCCCTCCCATGGCCAAACCCTAACCTCCCTTCCCATAGCCTAACCATAACCTCCCTTCCCATAAGATAACCCTAACTTCCCCTCCCATGGCCTAACCCTAACCTCTCCTCCCATAGCCTAACCCTAACCTCTCCTCCCATGGCCTAACCCTAACCTCCACTCCCATAGCCTAACCCTAACCTCCACTCCCATAGCCTAACCCTTCCCATAGCCTAACCCTAACTTCCCCTCCCATAGCCTAACCCTAACTTCCCTTCCCATAGCCTAACTATAACCTCCCCTCCCATAGCCTAACCCTAACTTCCCCTCCCATGGCTTAACCCTAACTTCCCTTCCCATAGCCTAACCATAACCTCTCCTACCATAGCCTAACCCTAACCTCCCCTCCCATAGCCTAACCATAACCTCCCCTCCCATGGCCTAACCCTAACCACTCCTCCCATGGCCTAATCCTAACCTCCCCTCCCATGGCCTAACCCTAACCTCCCCTCCCAAGGCCTAACCCTAACCTCCTATCCCATAGCCTAACCATAACCTCCCCTCCCATAGCCTAACCCTAACCTCCCTTCCCATAACATAACCCTAACTTCCCCTCCCATGGCTTAACCCTAACTTCCCTTCCCATAGCCTAACCTTAACCTCTCCTACCATAGCCTAACCCTAACCTCCCCTCCCATAGCCTAACCATAACCTCCCCTCCCATAGCCTAACCCTAACCTCTCCTCCCATGGCCTAATCCTAACCTCCCCTCCCATGGCCTAACCCTAACCTCCCCTCCCATGGCCTTACCCTAACCTCCCCTCCCATAGCCTAACCATAACCTCCCCTCCCATAGCCTAACCCTATCATCCCTTCCCATAGCCTAACCATAACCTCCCTTCCCATAAGATAACCCTAACTTCCCCTCCCATGGCCTAACCCTAACCTCTCCTCCCATAGCCTAACCCTAACCTACCCTCCCATAAGCTAACCATAACCTCCCCTTCCCAAAGCCTAACCATAACCTCTCCTCCCATAGCCTAACCCTAACCTCCCCTCCCATAGCCTAAACCTAACCTCCCCTTCCCATAAGCTAACCATAACCTCCCCTTCCCATAAGCTAACCATAACCTCTCCTCCCATAGCCTAAGCCTAACCTCCCCTCCCATAAGCTAACCATAACCTCCCCTTCCCAAAGCCAAACCGTAACCTCCCCTCCCATAGCCTAACCATAACCTCCCCTCCCACAAGCTAACCATAATCTCCCTTCCCACACCATAACCCTAACTTCCCCTCCCATAGCCTAACCCTAACTTTCCCTCCCATAGCATAACCTCCCCTCTCATAGCCTAACCCTAACTTCCCCTCCCATAGCCTAACCCTAACCTCCCCTCCCGTAGCCTAATCCTAAAATCCCCTCCCACAGCCTAACCCTAACCTCACCTCACCTAACCGTAACCCTCCCATCCCATAGCCTAACCCTAATTTCCCCTCCCATAGCCTAACCATAATCTCCCTTCCCACACCATAACCCTAACTTCCCCTCCCATAGCCTAACCCTAACTTTCCCTCCCATAGCATAACCTCCCCTCTCATAGCCTAACCCTAACTTCCCCTCCCATAGCCTAACCCTAACCTCCCCTCCCATAGCCTAACCCTAACTTCCCCTCCCATAGCCTAACCCTAACCTCCCTTCCCATAGCCTAACCCTAACCTCCCTTCCCATAGCCTAACCCTAACTTCCCCTCCCATAGCCTAACCCTAACCTGCCCTCCCATTGCCTAACCCTAACTTCCCCTCCCATAGCCTAACCCTAACCTCCCCTCCCATAGCCTAACCCTAACTTCCCCTCCCATAGCCTAACCCTAACCTCCCCTTACGCAGGCCTTACCCTAACTTCCCCTCCCATAGCCTAACCCTAACCTCCCTTCCCATAGCCTAAACTCCCCTCCCATAGCCTAACCATAATCTCCTCTCCCGTAGCCTAATCCTAAAATCCCATCCCACAGCCTAACCCTAACCTCACCTCACCTAACCATAACCCTCCCATCCCAATGAATAACCCTAACCTCCCTTCCCATAGCCTAACCATAATCTCCCCTCCCACAGCATAACCCTAACTTCCCCTCCCATAGCCTAACCCTAATCTGCCCTCCCATAGCCTAACCCTAACCTCCCCTCCCATAGCATAACCTCCCCTCCCTTAGCCTAACTCTAACTTCCCCTCCCATAGCCTAACCCTAACCTCCCATCAAAATGGCATAACCTCCCCTCCCAAAGCCTAACCCGAACTGCCCCTCCCATAGCCTAACCCTAACCTCCCCTCACATAGCCTAACCCTAACTTCCCGTCCCTTAGCCTAACCCTAACCTCCCCTCTCATAGGTCTTACCCTAACTTCCCCTCC
Source organism: Taudactylus pleione (assembly GCA_031769625.1). Taxonomy (NCBI): domain Eukaryota; kingdom Metazoa; phylum Chordata; class Amphibia; order Anura; family Myobatrachidae; genus Taudactylus; species Taudactylus pleione. The sequence goes on along the minus strand of JAUIMM010001530.1, from coordinate 101,402 downwards.
CGTAGCCTAACCATAATCTCTCCTCCCGTAGCCAAATCCTAAACTCCCGTCCCACAGCCTAACCCTAACCTCCCCTCACCTATCCCTCCCCTCCCATAGCATAACCCTAACCTCCCCTCCAATAGCCTAACCTTCCCTCCCATAGCCTAACCCTAAACTCCCCTCCAATAGCCTAACCCTAACTTCCCCGCCCATAGCCTAACCCTAACTTCCCCTCCCATGGCCAAACCCTAACCTCCCTTCCCATAGCCTAACCATAACCTCCCTTCCCATAAGATAACCCTAACTTCCCCTCCCATGGCCTAACCCTAACCTCTCCTCCCATAGCCTAACCCTAACCTCTCCTCCCATGGCCTAACCCTAACCTCCCCTCCCATAGCCTAACCATAACCTCCCTTCCCATAGCCTAACCCGAACTTCCCCTCCCATAGCCTAACCCTAACTTCCCATCCCATAGCCTAACCATAACCTCCCCTCCCATAGCCAAACCCTACTTCCCCTCCCATGGCTTAACCCTAACTTCCCTTCCCATAGCCTAACCATAACCTCTCCTACCATAGCCTAACCCTAACCTCCCCTCCCATAGCCTAACCATAACCTCCCCTCCCATGGCCTAACCCTAACCTCTCCTCCCATGGCCTAATCCTAACCTCCACTCCCATGGCCTAACCCTAACCTCCCCTCCCATAGCCTAACCATAACCTCCCCTCCCATAGCCTAACCCTAACCTCCATTCCCATAACATAACCCTAACTTCCCCTCCCATGGCTTAACCCTAACTTCCCTTTCCATAGCCTATCCATAACCTCTCCTACCATAGCCTAACCCTAACCTCCCCTCCCATAGCCTAACCATAACCTCCCCTCCCATAGCCTAACCCTAACCTCTCCTCCCATGGCCTAATCCTAACCTCCCCTCCCATGGCCTAACCCTAACCTCCCCTCCCATGGCCTTACCCTAACCTCCCCTCCCATAGCCTAACCATAACCTCCCCTCCCATAGCCTAACCCTATCATCCCTTCCCATAGCCTAACCATAACCTCCCTTCCCATAAGATAACCCTAACTTCCCCTCCCATGGCCTAACCCTAACCTCTCCTCCCATAGCCTAACCCTAACCTCCCCTCCCATAAGCTAACCATAACCTCCCCTTCCCAAAGCCTAACCATAACCTCCCCTCCCATAGCCTAACCCTAACCTCCCCTCCCATAGCCTAAACCTAACCTCCCCTTCCCATAAGCTAACCATAACCTCCCCTTCCCATAAGCTAACCATAACCTCTCCTCCCATAGCCTAAGCCTAACCTCCCCTCCCATAAGCTAACCATAACCTCCCCTTCCCAAAGCCTAACCGTAACCTCCCCTCCCATAGCCTAACCATAACCTCCCCTCCCACAAGCTAACCATAATCTCCCTTCCCACACCATAACCCTAACTTCCCCTCCCATAGCCTAACCCTAACTTTCCCTCCCATAGCATAACCTCCCCTCTCATAGCCTAACCCTAAATTCCCCTCCCATAGCCTAACCCTAACCTCCCCTAACGTAGCCTAATCCTAAAATTCCCTCCCACAGCCTAACCCTAACCTCACCTCACCTAACCGTAACCCTCCCATCCCATAGCCTAACCCTAACCTCCCCTCCCATAGCCTAACCCTAACTTCCCCTCCCATAGCCTAACCCTAACCTCCCTTCCCATAGCCTAACCCTAACCTCCCTTCCCATTGCCTAACCCTAACTTCCCCTCCCATAGCCTAACCCTAACCTGCCCTCCCATTGCCTAACCCTAACTTCCCCTCCCATAGCCTAACCCTAACCTCCCCTCCCATAGCCTAACCCTAACTTCCCCTCCCATAGCCTAACCCTAACCTCCCCTTCCGCAGGTCTTACCCTAACTTCCCCTCCCATAGCCTAACCCTAACCTCCCTTCCCATAGCCTAATCTCCCCTCCCATAGCCTAACCATAATCTCCTCTCCCGTAGCCTAATCCTAAAATCCCATCCCACAGCCTAACCCTAACCTCACCTCACCTAACCATAACCCTCCCATCCCATAGAATAACCCTAACCTCCCCTCCCATAGCCTAGCCATAATCTCCCCTCCCACAGCATAACCCTAACTTCCCCTCCCATAGCCTAACCCTAACCTCCCCTCCCATAGCATAACCTCCCCTCCCATAGCCTAACCCTAACTTCCCCTCCCATAGCCTAACCCTAACCTCCCATCCCATAGCATAACCTCCCCTCCCATAGCCTAACCCTAACTTCCCCTCCCATAGCCTAACCCTAATCTCCCCTCCCATAGCCTAACCATAACTTCCCGTCCCATAGCCTAACCCTAACCTCCCCTCTCATAGGTCTTACCCTAACTTCACCTCCCGTAGCCTAACCATAATCTCTCCTCCCGTAGCCTAATCCTAACCTCCCCTCCCACAGCCTATCCCTAACCTCCCCTCACCTAACCCTCCCCTCCCATAGCATAACCCTAACCTCCCCTCCAATAGCCTAACCTTCCCTCCCATAGCCTAACCCTAACCTCCCCTCCTATAGCCTAACCCTAACTTCCCCTCCCATAGCCTAACCCTAACTTCCGCTCCCATGGCCAAACCCTAACCTCCCTTCCCATAGCCTAACCATAACCTCCCTTCCCATAAGATAACCCTAACTTCCCCTCCCATGGGTTAACCCTAACCTCTCCTCCCATAGCCTAACCCTAACCTCCGCTCCCATGGCCTAACCATAACCTCCCCTCCCATAGCCTAACCATAACCTCCCTTCCCGTAGCCTAACCCTAACTTCCCCTCCCATGGCCTAACCCTAACTTCCCTTCCCATAGCCTAACCATAACCTCTCCTCCCATAGCCTAACCCTAACTTCCCCTCCCATGGCTTAACCCTAACTTCCCTTCCCATAGCCTAACCATAACCTCTCCTACCATAGCCTAACCCTAACCTCCCCTCCCATGGCCTAATCCTAACCTCCCCTCCCATGGCCTAACCCTAACCTCCCCTCCAAAAGCCTAACCATAACCTCCCCTCCCATAGCCTAACCCTAACCTCCCTTCCCATAACATAACCCTAACTTCCCCTCCCATGGCTTAACCCTAACCTCCCCTCCCATAGCCTATCCATAACCTCCCCTCCCTTAGCCTAACCCTAACCTCTCCTCCCAAAGCCTAATCCTAACCTCCCCTCCCATTGCCTAACCCTAACCTCCTCTCCCATGGCCTAACCCTAACATCCCCTCCCATAGCCTAACCATTACCTCCCCTCCCATGGCCTAACCCTAACTTCCCTTCCCATAGCCTAACCATAACCTCTCCTCCCATAGCCTAACCCTACCTTCCCCTACCATGGCTTAACCCTAACTTCCCTTCCCATAGCCTAACCATAACCTCTCCTACCATAGCCTAACCCTAACCTCCCCTCCCATAGCCTAACCATAACCTCCCCTCCCATAGCCTAACTTTAACCTCTCCTCCAATGGCCTAATCCTAACCTCCCCTCCCATGGCCTAACCCTAACCTCCCCTCCAAAAGCCTAACCATAACCTCCCCTCCCATAGCCTAACCCTAACCTCCCTTCCCATAACATAACCCTAACTTCCCCTCCCATGGCTTAACCCTAACTTCCCTTCCCATAGCCTAACCATAACCTCTCCTACCATAGCCTAACCCTAACCTCCCCTCCCATAGCCTATCCATAACCTCCCCTCCCATAGCCTATCCCTAACCTCTCCTCCCAAAGCCTAATCCTAACCTCCCTTCTCATAGCCTAACCATAACCTCCCTTCCCATAAGATAACCCTAACTTCCCCTCCCATGGCCTAACCCTAACCTCTCCTCGCATATCCTAACCCTAATCTCCCCTCCCATAAGCTAACCATAACCTCCCCTTCCCAAAGCCTAACCATAACCTCGCCTCCCATAGTCAAACCCTAACCTCCCCTCCCATAGACTAAACCTAACCTCCCCTTCCCATAAGCTAACCATAACCTCCCCTTCCCATAATCTAACCATAACCTCTCCTCCCATAGCCTAAGCCTAACCTCCCCTCCCATAAGCTAACCATAACCTCCCCTTCCCAAAGCCTAACCGTAACCTCCCCTCCCATAGCCTAACCATAACCTCCCCTCCCATAAGCTAACCATAACCTCCCCTTCCCAAAGCCTAACCATAACCTTCTCTCTCATAGCCTAACCCTAACCTGCCCTCCCATAGCATAACCTCCCCTCCCATAGCCTAACCCTAACCTCCCTTCCCATAGACTAACCCTAGCTTTCCCTCCCATAGCCTAACCCTAACCTCCCTTCCCGTAGCCTAACCCTAACCACCTCTCCCATTGCCTAACCCTAACCTCCCTCCCATTACCTAACCCCAAACTCCCTTCCCATAGACTAACCCTAGCTTCCACTCCCATATCCTAACCCTAACCTCACTTCCCATAGCCTAACCATAATCTCCCCTCCCGTAGCCTAATCCTAAAATCCCCACCCACAGCCAAACCCTAACCTCACCTCACCTAACCAAAACCCTCCCATCCCATAGTCTAAACCTAGTTTCCCCTCCCATAGCCTAACCATAATCTCCCCTCCCACACCATAACCCTAACTTCCCCTCCCATAGCCTAACCCTAACTTCCCCTCCCATAGCCTAACCCTTACCTCCCTTCCCATAGCCTAAACTCCCCTCCCATAGCCTAACCATAATCTCCTCTCCCGTAGCCTAATCCTAAAATCCCATCCCACAGCCTAACCCTAACCTCACCTCACCTAACCATAACCCTCCCATCCCAAAGAATAACCCTAACCTCCCTTCCCATAGCCTAACCATAATCTCCCCTCCCACAGCATAACCCTAACTTCCCCTCCCTTAGCCTAACCCTAATCTGCCCTCCCATAGCCTAACCCTAACCTCCCCTCCCATAGCATAACCTCCCCTCCCTTAGCCTAACTCTAACTTCCCCTCCCATAGCCTAACCCTAACCTCCCATCCCATAGCATAACCTCCCCTCCCAAAGCCTAACCCGAACTGCCCCTCCCATAGCCTAACCCTAACCTCCCCTCACATAGCCTAACCCTAACTTCCCGTCCCTTAGCCTAACCCTAACCTCCCCTCTCATAGGTCTTACCCTAACTTCCCCTCCCGTAGCCTAACCATAATCTCTCCTCCCGTAGCCAAATCCTAAACTCCCCTCCCACAGCCTAACCCTAACCTCCCCTCACCTATCCCTCCCCTCCCATAGCATAACCCTAACCTCCCCTCCAATAGCCTAACCTTCCCTCCCATAGCCTAACCCTAAACTCCCCTCCAATAGCCTAACCCTAACTTCCCCGCCCATAGCCTAACCCTAACTTCCCCTCCCATGGCCAAACCCTAACCTCCCTTCCCATAGCCTAACCATAACCTCCCTTCCCATAAGATAACCCTAACTTCCCCTCCCATGGCCTAACCCTAACCTCTCCTCCCATAGCCTAACCCTAACCTCTCCTCCCATGGCCTAACCCTAACCTCCCCTCCCATAGCCTAACCATAACCTCCCTTCCCATAGCCTAACCCGAACTTCCCCTCCCATAGCCTAACCCTAACTTCCCTTCCCATAGCCTAACCATAACCTCCCCTCCCATAGCCAAACCCTTCTTCCCCTCCCATGGCTTAACCCTAACTTCCCTTCCCATAGCCTAACCATAACCTCTCCTACCATAGCCTAACCCTAACCTCCCCTCCCATAGCCTAACCATAACCTCCCCTCCCATGGCCTAACCCTAACCTCTCCTCCCATGGCCTAATCCTAACCTCCACTCCCATGGCCTAACCCTAACCTCCCCTCCCATAGCCTAACCATAACCTCCCCTCCCATAGCCTAACCCTAACCTCCATTCCCATAACATAACCCTAACTTCCCCTCCCATGGCTTAACCCTAACTTCCCTTTCCATAGCCTATCCATAACCTCTCCTACCATAGCCTAACCCTAACCTCCCCTCCCATAGCCTAACCATAACCTCCCCTCCCATAGCCTAACCCTAACCTCTCCTCCCATGGCCTAATCCTAACCTCCCCTCCCATGGCCTAACCATAACCTCCCCTCCCATAGCCTAACCCTATCATCCCTTCCCATAGCCTAACCATAACCTCCCTTCCCATAAGATAACCCTAACTTCCCCTCCCATGGCCTAACCCTAACCTCTCCTCCCATAGCCTAACCCTAACCTCCCCTCCCATAAGCTAACCATAACCTCCCCTTCCCAAAGCCTAACCATAACCTCCCCTCCCATAGCCTAACCCTAACCTCCCCTCCCATAGCCTAAACCTAACCTCCCCTTCCCATAAGCTAACCATAACCTCCCCTTCCCATAAGCTAACCATAACCTCTCCTCCCATAGCCTAAGCCTAACCTCCCCTCCCATAAGCTAACCATAACCTCCCCTTCCCAAAGCCTAACCGTAACCTCCCCTCCCATAGCCTAACCATAACCTCCCCTCCCACAAGCTAACCATAATCTCCCTTCCCACACCATAACCCTAACTTCCCCTCCCATAGCCTAACCCTAACTTTCCCTCCCATAGCATAACCTCCCCTCTCATAGCCTAACCCTAAATTCCCCTCCCATAGCCTAACCCTAACCTCCCCTCCCGTAGCCTAATCCTAAAATTCCCTCCCACAGCCTAACCCTAACCTCACCTCACCTAACCGTAACCCTCCCATCCCATAGCCTAACCCTAACCTCCCCTCCCATAGCCTAACCCTAACTTCCCCTCCCATAGCCTAACCCTAACCTCCCTTCCCATAGCCTAACCCTAACCTCCCTTCCCATTGCCTAACCCTAACTTCCCCTCCCATAGCCTAACCCTAACCTGCCCTCCCATTGCCTAACCCTAACTTCCCCTCCCATAGCCTAACCCTTACCTCCCCTCCCATAGCCGAACCCTAACTTCCCCTCCCATAGCCTAACCCTAACCTCCCCTTCCGCAGGTCTTACCCTAACTTCCCCTCCCATAGCCTAACCCTAACCTCCCTTCCCATAGCCTAATCTCCCCTCCCATAGCCTAACCATAATCTCCTCTCCCGTAGCCTAATCCTAATATCCCATCCCACAGCCTAACCCTAACCTCACCTCACCTAACCATAACCCTCCCATCCCATAGAATAACCCTAACCTCCCCTCCCATAGCCTAGCCATAATCTCCCCTCCCACAGCATAACCCTAACTTCCCCTCCCATAGCCTAACCCTAACCTGCCCTCCCATAGCATAACCTCCCCTCCCATAGCCTAACCCTAACTTCCCCTCCCATAGCCTAACCCTAACCTCCCATCCCATAGCATAACCTCCCCTCCCATAGCCTAACCCTAACTTCCCCTCCCATAGCCTAACCCTAATCTCCCCTCCCATAGCCTAACCGTAACTTCCCGTCCCATAGCCTAACCCTAACCTCCCCTCTCATAGGTTTTACCCTAACTTCACCTCCCGTAGCCTAACCATAATCTCTCCTCCCGTAGCCTAATCCTAACCTCCCCTCCCACAGCCTATTCCTAACCTCCCCTCACCTAACCCTCCCCTCCCATAGCATAACCCTAACCTCCCCTCCAATAGCCTAACCTTCCCTCCCATAGCCTAACCCTAACCTCCCCTCCTATAGCCTAACCCTAACTTCCCCTCCCATAGCCTAACCCTAACTTCCGCTCCCATGGCCAAACCCTAACCTCCCTTCCCATAGCCTAACCATAACCTCCCTTCCCATAAGATAACCCTAACTTCCCCTCACATGGGTTAACCCTAACCTCTCCTCCCATAGCCTAACCCTAACCTCCGCTCCCATGGCCTAACCATAACCTCCCCTCCCATAGCCTAACCATAACCTCCCTTCCCATAGCCTAACCCTAACTTCCCCTCCCATGGCCTAACCCTAACTTCCCTTCCCATAGCCTAACCATAACCTCTCCTCCCATAGCCTAACCCTAACTTCCCCTCCCATGGCTTAACCCTAACTTCCCTTCCCATAGCCTAACCATAACCTCTCCTACCATAGCCTAACCCTAACCTCCCCTCCCATAGCCTAACCATAACCTCCCCTCCCATAGCCTAACCCTAACCTCTCCTCCCATGGCCTAATCCTAACCTCCCCTCCCATGGCCTAACCCTAACCTCCCCTCCAAAAGCCTAACCATAACCTCCCCTCCCATAGCCTAACCCTAACCTCCCTTCCCATAACATAACCCTAACTTCCCCTCCCATGGCTTAACCCTAACTTCCCTTCCCATAGCCTAACCATAACCTCTCCTACCATAGCCTAACCCTAACCTCCCCTCCCATAGCCTATCCATAACCTCCCCTCCCTTAGCCTAACCCTAACCTCTCCTCCCAAAGCCTAATCCTAACCTCCCCTCCCATTGCCTAACCCTAACCTCCTCTCCCATGGCCTAACCCTAACAACCCCTCCCATAGCCTAACCATTACCTCCCCTCCCATGGCCTAACCCTAACTTCCCTTCCCATAGCCTAACCATAACCTCTCCTCCCATAGCCTAACCCTAACTTCCCCTCCCATGGCTTAACCCTAACTTCCCTTCCCATAGCCTAACCATAACCTCTCCTACCATAGCCTAACCCTAACCTCCCCTCCCATAGCCTAACCATAACCTCCCCTCCCATAGCCTAACCTTAACCTCTCCTCCCATGGCCTAATCCTAACCTCCCCTCCCATGGCCTAACCCTAAACTCCCCTCCAAAAGCCTAACCATAACCTCCCCTCCCATAGCCTAACCCTAACCTCCCTTCCCATAACATAACCCTAACTTCCCCTCCCATGGCTTAACCCTAACTTCCCTTCCCATAGCCTAACCATAACCTCTCCTACCATAGCCTAACCCTAACCTCCCCTCCCATAGCCTATCCATAACCTCCCCTCCCATAGCCTATCCCTAACCTCTCCTCCCAAAGCCTAATCCTAACCTCCCCTCCCATTGCCTAACCCTAACCTCCTCTCCCATGGCCTAACCCTAACATCCCCTCCCATAGCCTAACCATTACCTCCCCTCCCATAGCCTAACCCTAACGTCCCTTCTCATAGCCTAACCATAACCTCCCTTCCCATAAGATAACCCTAACTTCCCCTCCCATGGCCTAACCCTAACCTCTCCTCGCATATCCTAACCCTAATCTCCCCTCCCATAAGCTAACCATAACCTCCCCTTCCCAAAGCCTAACCATAACCTCGCCTCCCATAGCCTAACCCTAACCTCCCCTCCCATAGCCTAAACCTAACCTCCCCTTCCCATAAGCTAACCATAACCTCCCCTTCCCATAATCTAACCATAACCTCTCCTCCCATAGCCTAAGCCTAACCTCCCCTCCCATAAGCTACCATAACCTCCCCTTCCCAAAGCCTAACCGTAACCTCCCCTCCCATAGCCTAACCATAACCTCCCCTCCCATAAGCTAACCATAACCTCCCCTTCCCAAAGCCTAACCATAACCTTCTCTCTCATAGCCTAACCCTAACCTGCCCTCCCATAGCATAACCTCCCCTCCCATAGCCTAACCCTAACCTCCCTTCCCGTAGCCTAACCCTAACCACCTCTCCCATTGCCTAACCCTAACCTCCCTCCCATTACCTAACCCCAAACTCCCTTCCCATAGACTAACCCTAGCTTCCACTCCCATATCCTAACCCTAACCTCACTTCCCATAGCCTAACCATAATCTCCCCTCCCGTAGCCTAATCCTAAAATCCCCACCCACAGCCAAACCCTAACCTCACCTCACCTAACCAAAACCCTCCCATCCCATAGTCTAAACCTAATTTCCCCTCCCATAGCCTAACCATAATCTCCCCTCCCACACCATAACCCTAACTTCCCCTCCCATAGCCTAACCCTAACTTCCCCTCCCATAGCCTAACCCTAACTTTCCCTCCCATAGCATAACCTCCCCTCCTATAGCCTAACCCTAACTTCCCCTCCCATAGCCTAACCCTAACCTCCCCTCCCATAGCCTAACCCTAACTTCCCCTCCCATAGCCTAACCCTAACCTCCCCTCCCATAGCCTAACCCTAACTTCCCGTCCCATAGCCTAACCCTAACCTCCCCTCTCATAGGTCTTACCCTAACTTCCCCTCCCGTGGCATAACCATAATCTCTCCTCCCGTAGCCTAATCCTAACCTCCCCTCACCTAACCCTCCCCTCCCATAGCATAACCCTAACCTCCCCTCCAATAGCCTAACCTTCCCTCCAATAGCGTAACCCTAACCTCCCCTCCAATAGCCTAACCCTAACTTCCCCTCGCATAGCCTAACCCTAACTTCCCCTCCCATGGCCTAACCATAACCTCCCTTCCCATAGCCTAACCAAAACCTCCCTTCCCATAAGATAACCCTAACTTCCCCTCCCATGGCCTAACCCTAACCTCTCCTCCCATAGCCTAACCCTAACCTCCCCTCCCATGGCCTAACCCTAACCTCCCATAGCCTAACCATAACCTCCCTTCCCATAGCCTAACCCTAACTTCCCCTCCCATAGCCTAACCCTAACTTCCCTTCCCATAGCCTAACCATAACCTTCCCTCCCAAAAGATAACCCTAACCTCCACTCCATGGCTTAACCCTAACTTCACCTTCCATAGCCTAACCATAACCTCTCCTACCATAGCCTAACCCTAACCTCCCCTCCCATGGCCTAATCCTAACCTCCCCTCCCATGGCCTAATCCTAACCTCCCCTCCCATGGCCTAACCCTAACCTCCCCTCCCATAGCCTAACCAAAACCTCCCCTCCCATACCCTAACCCTAACCTCCCTTCCCAAAAGATAACCCTAACTTCCCCTCCCATGGCTTAACCCTAACGTCCCTTCCCATAGCCTAACCATAACCTCTCCTACCATAGCCTAACCCTAACCGCCCCTCCCATAGCCTAACCATAACCTCCCCTCCCATAGCCTAACCCTAACCTCTCCTCCCAGGGCCTAACCCTAACCTCCCCTCCCATGGCCTAACCCTAACCTCCTGTCCCATAGCCTAACCATAACCTCCCCTCCCATAGCCTAACCCTAACATCCCTTCCCATAGCCTAACCATAACCTCCCTTCCCATAAGATAACCCTAACTTCCCCTCCCATGGCCTAACCCTAACCTCTCCTCCCATAGTCTAACCCTAACCTCCCCTCCCATAAGCTTACCATAACCTCCCCTTCCCAAAGCCTAACCATAACCTCCCCTCCCATAGCCTAACCATAACCTCCCCTCCCATAGCCTAACCCTAACCTCCCCTTCCCAGAAGCTAACCTTAACCTCCCATAAGCTAACCATAACCTCTCCTCCCATTGCCTAACCCTAACCTCCCCTTCCATAAGCTAACCATAACCTCCCCTTCCCAAAGCCTAACCATAAGCTCCCCTCCCATAGCCTAACCATAACCTCCCCTCCCATAAGCTAACCATAACCTACCCTTCCCAATGCCTAACCATAACCTCCTCTCCCATAGCCTAACCCTAACCTGCCCTCCCATAGCATTACCTCCCCTCCCATAGCCTAACCCTAACCTCCCTGTCCATAGACTAACCCTAGCTTCCCCTCCCATAGCCTAACCCTAACCTCCCTTCCCGTAGCCTAACCCTAACCACCCCTCCCATTGCCTAACCCTAACCTTTGTCCCATAACCTAACCCCAAACTCCCTTCCCATAGACTAACCCTAGCTTCCCCTCCCATAGCCTAACCCTAACCTCACTTCCTATAGCCTTATCCATAATCTCCCCTCCCGTAGCCTAATCCTAAATTCCCCTCCCACAGCCTAACCCTAACCTCACCTAACCATAACCCTCCCATCCCATAGCCTAACCCTAATTTCCCCTCCCATAGCCTAACCATAATCTCCCCTCCCACACCATAACCCTAACTTCCCCTCCCATAGCCTAACTCTAACCTCCCTTCCCATTGCCTAACCCTAACTTTCCCTCCCATAGCATAACCTCCCCTCCCATAGCCTAACCCTAACTTCCCCTCCAATAGCCTAACCCTAACCTCCCCTCCCATAGCCTAACCCTAACTTCCCCTCCCATAGCGTAACCCTAACCAACCTTCCCATAGCCTAACCCTAACTTCCCCTCCCATAGCCTAACCCTAACCTCCCCTCCCATTGCCTAACCCTAACTTCCCCTCCCATAGCCTAACCCTAACCTCCCCTCCCATAGCCTAACCCTAACTTCCCCTCCCATAGCCTAACCCTAACCTCCCCTTCCACAGGTCTTACCCTAACTTCCCCTCCCATAGCCTAACCCTAACCTCCCTTTCCATAGCCTAAACTCCCCTCCCGTATCCTAACCATAATATCCTCTCTCTCCTAGCCTAATCCTAAAATCCCATCCCACAGCCTAACCCTAACCTCACCTCACCTAACCATAACCCTCCCATCCCATAGAATAACCCTAACCTCCCCTCCCATAGCCTAACCATAATCTCCCCTCCCACAGCATAACCCTAACTTCCCCTCCCATAGCCTAACCCTAATCTCCCCTCCCATAGCCTAACCCTAACCTCCACTCCCATAGCATAACCTCCCCTCCCATAGCCTAACCGTAACTTCCCCTCCCATAGCCTAACCCTAACCTCCCATCCCATAGCATAACCTCCCCTCCCATAGCCTAACCCTAACTTCCCCTCCCATAGCCTAACCCTAACCTCCCCTCCCATAGGTCTTACCCTAACTTCCTCTCCCGTAGCCTAACCATAATCTCTCTTCCCGTAGACTAATCCTAACCTCCCATCCCACAGCCTAACCCTAACCTCACCTCACCTAACCCTCCCCTCCCATAGCATATCCCTAACCTCCCCTCCAATAGCCTAACCTTCCCTCCCATAGCCTAACCCTAACCTCCCCTCCAATAGCCTAACCCTAACTTCCCCTCCCATAGCCTAACCCTAACTTCCCCTCCCATAGCCTAACCCTAATCTCCCCTCCCAAAGCCTAACCCTAACCTCCACTCCCATAGCATAACCTCCCCTCCCATAGCCTAACTGTAACTTCCCCTCCCATAGCCTAACCCTAACCTCCCATCCCATAGCATAACCTCCCCTCCCATAGCCTAACCCTAACCTCCCCTCCAATAGCCTAACCCTAACTTCCCCTCCCATAGCCTAACCCTAACTTCCCCTCCCATAGCCTAACCCTAATCTCCCCTCCCATAGCCTAACCCTAACCTCCACTCCCATAGCATAGCCTCCCCTCCCATAGCCTAACCGTAACTTCCCCTCCCATAGCCTAACCCTAACCTCCCATCCCATAGCATAACCTCCCCTCCCATAGCCTAACCCTAACTTCCCCTCCCATAGCCTAACCCTAACCTCCCCTCCCATAGGTCTTACCCTAACTTCCCCTCCCGTAGCCTAACCATAATCTCTCCTCCCGTAGACTAATCCTAACCTCGCCTCCCACAGCCTAACCCTAACCTCCCCTCACCTAACCCTCCCCACCCATAGCATAACCCTAACCTCCCCTCCAATAGCCTAACCTTCCCTCCCATAACCTAACCCTAACCTCCCCTCCAATAGCCTAACCCTAACTTCCCCTCCCATAGCCTAACCCTAACTTCCCCTCCCATGGCCTAACCCTAACCTCACTTCCCATAGCCTAACAATAACCTGCCTTCCCATAAGATAACCCTAACTTCCCCTCCCATGGCCTAACCCTAACCTCTCCTCCCATAGTCTAACCCTAATTTCCCCTCCCATAGCCTAACCATAATCTCCCCTCCCATAGCCTAACCCTAACCTCCCCTCCCATAGCCTAACCCTAACTTCCCCTCCCATAGCCTAACCCTAACCTCCCTTCCCATAGCCTAACCCTAACTTCCCCTCCCATAGCCTAACCATAATCTCCCCTCCCACACCATAACCCTAACTTCCCCTCCCATAGCCTAACCCTAACCTCCCCTCCCATAGCCTAACCCTAACTTCCCCTCCCATAGCCTAACCCTAACCTCCCTTCCCATAGCCTAACCCTAACTTTCCCTCCCATTGCATAACCTCCCCTCCCATAGCCTAACCCTAACTTCCCCTCCCATAGCCTAACCCTAACCTCCCCTCCCATAGCCTAACCCTAACTTCTCCTCCCATAGCCTAACCCTAACCTCCCTTCCCATAGCCTAACCCTAACTTCCCCTCCCATAGCCTAACCATAATCTCCCCTCCCACACCATAACCCTAACTTCCCCTCCCATAGCCTAACCCTAACCTCCCCTCCCATTGCCTAACCCTAACTTTCCCTCCCATTGCATAACCTCCCCTCCCATAGCCTAACCCTAACTTCCCCTCCCATAGCCTAACCCTAACCTCCCCTCCCATAGCCTAACCCTAACTTCACCTCCCATAGCCTAACCCTAACCTCCCTTCGAATAGCCTAACCCTAACTTCCCCTCCCATAGCCTAACCCTAACCTCCCCTCCCATTGCCTAACCCTAACTTCCCCTCCCATAGCCTAACCCTAACCTCCCCTCCCATAGCCTAACCCTAACTTCCCCTCCCATAGCCTAACCCTAACCTCCCTCCCATAGCCTAACCCTAACTTCCCCTCCCATAGCGTAACCCTAACCTCCCTTCCCATAGCCTAACCCTAACTTCCCCTCCCATATCCTAACCCTAACCTCCCCTCCCATTGCCTAACCCTAACTTCCCCTCCCATAGCCTAACCCTAACCTCCCCTCCCATAGCCTAACCCTAACTTCCCCTCCCATAGCCTAACCCTAACCTGCCCTTCCACAGGTCTTACCCTAACTTCCCCTCCCATAGCCTAACCCTAACCTCCACTCCCATAGCATAACCTCCCCTCCCTTAGCCTAACCCTAACTTCCCCTCCCATAGCCTAACCCTAACCTCCCATCCCATAGCATAACCTACCCTCCCATAGCCTAACCCTAACTTCCCCTCCCATAGCCTATCCCTAACCTCCCCTCACCTATCCCTCCCCTCCCATAGCATAACCCTAACCTCCCCTCCAATAGCCTTACCTTCCCTCCCATAGCCTAACCCTAACCTCCCCTCCAATAGCCTAACCCTAACTTCCCCTCCCATAGCCTAACCCTAACTTCCCCTCCCATGGCCTAACCCTAACCTCCCTTCCCATAGCCTAACCATAACCTCTCTTCCCATAAGATAACCCTAACTTCCCCTCCCATGGCCCAACCCTAACCTCTCCTCCCATAGCCTAACCCTAACCTCCCCTCCCATGGCCTAACCCTAACCTCCCCTCCCATAGCCTAACCATAACCTCCCTTCCCATAGCCTAACCCTAACTTCCCCTCCCTTAGCCTAACCCTAACTTCCCTTCCCATAGCCTAACCATAACCTCCCCTCCCATAGCCTAACCCTAACTTCCCCTCCCATGGCTTAACCCTAACTTCCCTTCCCATAGCCTAACCATAACCTCCCTTCCCATAAGATAACCCTAACTTCCCCTCCCATGGCCTAACCCTAACCTCTCCTCCCATAGCCTAACCCTAACCTCTCCTCCCATGGCCTAATCCTAACCTCCCCTCCCATGGCCTAACCATAACCTCCCCTCCCATAGCCTAACCCTATCATCCCTTCCCATAGCCTAACCATAACCTCCCTTCCCATAAGATAACCCTAACTTCCCCTCCCATGGCCTAACCCTAACCTCTCCTCCCATAGCCTAACCCTAACCTCCCCTCCCATAAGCTAACCATAACCTCCCCTTCCCAAAGCCTAACCATAACCTCCCCTCCCATAGCCTAACCCTAACCTCCCCTCCCATAGCCTAAACCTAACCTCCCCTTCCCATAAGCTAACCATAACCTCCCCTTCCCATAAGCTAACCATAACCTCTCCTCCCATAGCCTAAGCCTAACCTCCCCTCCCATAAGCTAACCATAACCTCCCCTTCCCAAAGCCTAACCGTAACCTCCCCTCCCATAGCCTAACCATAACCTCCCCTCCCACAAGCTAACCATAATCTCCCTTCCCACACCATAACCCTAACTTCCCCTCCCATAGCCTAACCCTAACTTTCCCTCCCATAGCATAACCTCCCCCTCATAGCCTAACCCTAAATTCCCCTCCCATAGCCTAACCCTAACCTCCCCTCCCGTAGCCTAATCCTAAAATTCCCTCCCACAGCCTAACCCTAACCTCACCTCACCTAACCGTAACCCTCCCATCCCATAGCCTAACCCTAACCTCCCCTCCCATAGCCTAACCCTAACTTCCCCTCCCATAGCCTAACCCTAACCTCCCTTCCCATAGCCTAACCCTAACCTCCCTTCCCATTGCCTAACCCTAACTTCCCCTCCCATAGCCTAACCCTAACCTGCCCTCCCATTGCCTAACCCTAACTTCCCCTCCCATAGCCTAACCCTTACCTCCCCTCCCATAGCCTAACCCTAACTTCCCCTCCCATAGCCTAACCCTAACCTCCCCTTCCGCAGGTCTTACCCTAACTTCCCCTCCCATAGCCTAACCCTAACCTCCCTTCCCATAGCCTAATCTCCCCTCCCATAGCCTAACCATAATCTCCTCTCCCGTAGCCTAATCCTAATATCCCATCCCACAGCCTAACCCTAACCTCACCTCACCTAACCATAACCCTCCCATCCCATAGAATAACCCTAACCTCCCCTCCCATAGCCTAGCCATAATCTCCCCTCCCACAGCATAACCCTAACTTCCCCTCCCATAGCCTAACCCTAACCTGCCCTCCCATAGCATAACCTCCCCTCCCATAGCCTAACCCTAACTTCCCCTCCCATAGCCTAACCCTAACCTCCCATCCCATAGCATAACCTCCCCTCCCATAGCCTAACCCTAACTTCCCCTCCCATAGCCTAACCCTAATCTCCCCTCCCATAGCCTAACCGTAACTTCCCGTCCCATAGCCTAACCCTAACCTCCCCTCTCATAGGTTTTACCCTAACTTCACCTCCCGTAGCCTAACCATAATCTCTCCTCCCGTAGCCTAATCCTAACCTCCCCTCCCACAGCCTATTCCTAACCTCCCCTCACCTAACCCTCCCCTCCCATAGCATAACCCTAACCTCCCCTCCAATAGCCTAACCTTCCATCCCATAGCCTAACCCTAACCTCCCCTCCTATAGCCTAACCCTAACTTCCCCTCCCATAGCCTAACCCTAACTTCCGCTCCCATGGCCAAACCCTAACCTCCCTTCCCATAGCCTAACCATAACCTCCCTTCCCATAAGATAACCCTAACTTCCCCTCACATGGGTTAACCCTAACCTCTCCTCCCATAGCCTAACCCTAACCTCCGCTCCCATGGCCTAACCATAACCTCCCCTCCCATAGCCTAACCATAACCTCCCTTCCCATAGCCTAACCCTAACTTCCCCTCCCATGGCCTAACCCTAACTTCCCTTCCCATAGCCTAACCATAACCTCTCCTCCCATAGCCTAACCCTAACTTCCCCTCCCATGGCTTAACCCTAACTTTCCTTCCCATAGCCTAACCATAACCTCTCCTACCATAGCCTAACCCTAACCTCCCCTCCCATAGCCTAACCATAACCTCCCCTCCCATAGCCTAACCCTAACCTCTCCTCCCATGGCCTAATCCTAACCTCCCCTCCCATGGCCTAACCCTAACCTCCCCTCCAAAAGCCTAACCATAACCTCCCCTCCCATAGCCTAACCCTAACCTCCCTTCCCATAACATAACCCTAACTTCCCCTCCCATGGCTTAACCCTAACTTCCCTTCCCATAGCCTAACCATAACCTCTCCTACCATAGCCTAACCCTAACCTCCCCTCCCATAGCCTATCCATAACCTCCCCTCCCTTAGCCTAACCCTAACCTCTCCTCCCAAAGCCTAATCCTAACCTCCCCTCCCATTGCCTAACCCTAACCTCCTCTCCCATGGCCTAACCCTAACAACCCCTCCCATAGCCTAACCATTACCTCCCCTCCCATGGCCTAACCCTAACTTCCCTTCCCATAGCCTAACCATAACCTCTCCTCCCATAGCCTAACCCTAACTTCCCCTCCCATGGCTTAACCCTAACTTCCCTTCCCATAGCCTAACCATAACCTCTCCTACCATAGCCTAACCCTAACCTCCCCTCCCATAGCCTAACCATAACCTCCCCTCCCATAGCCTAACCTTAACCTCTCCTCCCATGGCCTAATCCTAACCTCCCCTCCCATGGCCTAACCCTAACCTCCCCTCCAAAAGCCTAACCATAACCTCCCCTCCCATAGCCTAACCCTAACCTCCCTTCCCATAACATAACCCTAACTTCCCCTCCCATGGCTTAACCCTAACTTCCCTTCCCATAGCCTAACCATAACCTCTCCTACCATAGCCTAACCCTAACCTCCCCTCCCATAGCCTATCCATAACCTCCCCTCCCATAGCCTATCCCTAACCTCTCCTCCCAAAGCCTAATCCTAACCTCCCCTCCCATTGCCTAACCCTAACCTCCTCTCCCATGGCCTAACCCTAACATCCCCTCCCATAGCCTAACCATTACCTCCCCTCCCATAGCCTAACCCTAACGTCCCTTCTCATAGCCTAACCATAACCTCCCTTCCCATAAGATAACCCTAACTTCCCCTCCCATGGCCTAACCCTAACCTCTCCTCGCATATCCTAACCCTAATCTCCCCTCCCATAAGCTAACCATAACCTCCCCTTCCCAAAGCCTAACCATAACCTCGCCTCCCATAGCCTAACCCTAACCTCCCCTCCCATAGCCTAAACCTAACCTCCCCTTCCCATAAGCTAACCATAACCTCCCCTTCCCATAATCTAACCATAACCTCTCCTCCCATAGCCTAAGCCTAACCTCCCCTCCCATAAGCTAACCATAACCTCCCCTTCCCAAAGCCTAACCGTAACCTCCCCTCCCATAGCCTAACCATAACCTCCCCTCCCATAAGCTAACCATAACCTCCCCTTCCCAAAGCCTAACCATAACCTTCTCTCTCATAGCCTAACCCTAACCTGCCCTCCCATAGCATAACCTCCCCTCCCATAGCCTAACCCTAACCTCCCTTCCCGTAGCCTAACCCTAACCACCTCTCCCATTGCCTAACCCTAACCTCCCTCCCATTACCTAACCCCAAACTCCCTTCCCATAGACTAACCCTAGCTTCCACTCCCATATCCTAACCCTAACCTCACTTCCCATAGCCTAACCATAATCTCCCCTCCCGTAGCCTAATCCTAAAATCCCCACCCACAGCCAAACCCTAACCTCACCTCACCTAACCAAAACCCTCCCATCCCATAGTCTAAACCTAATTTCCCCTCCCATAGCCTAACCATAATCTCCCCTCCCACACCATAACCCTAACTTCCCCTCCCATAGCCTAACCCTAACTTCCCCTCCCATAGCCTAACCCTAACTTTCCCTCCCATAGCATAACCTCCCCTCCTATAGCCTAACCCTAACTTCCCCTCCCATAGCCTAACCCTAACCTCCCCTCCCATAGCCTAACCCTAACTTCCCCTCCCATAGCCTAACCCTAACCTCCCCTCCCATAGCCTAACCCTAACTTCCCGTCCCATAGCCTAACCCTAACCTCCCCTCTCATAGGTCTTACCTTAACTTCCCCTCCCGTGGCATAACCATAATCTCTCCTCCCGTAGCCTAATCCTAACCTCCCCTCACCTAACCCTCCCCTCCCATAGCATAACCCTAACCTCCCCTCCAATAGCCTAACCTTCCCTCCAATAGCGTAACCCTAACCTCCCCTCCAATAGCCTAACCCTAACTTCCCCTCGCATAGCCTAACCCTAACTTCCCCTCCCATGGCCTAACCATAACCTCCCTTCCCATAGCCTAACCAAAACCTCCCTTCCCATAAGATAACCCTAACTTCCCCTCCCATGGCCTAACCCTAACCTCTCCTCCCATAGCCTAACCCTAACCTCCCCTCCCATGGCCTAACCCTAACCTCCCATAGCCTAACCATAACCTCCCTTCCCATAGCCTAACCCTAACTTCCCCTCCCATAGCCTAACCCTAACTTCCCCTCCATGGCTTAACCCTAACTTCACCTTCCATAGCCTAACCATAACCTCTCCTACCATAGCCTAACCCTAACCTCCCCTCCCATGGCCTAATCCTAACCTCCCCTCCCATGGCCTAATCCTAACCTCCCCTCCCATGGCCTAACCCTAACCTCCCCTCCCATAGCCTAACCAAAACCTCCCCTCCCATACCCTAACCCTAACCTCCCTTCCCAAAAGATAACCCTAACTTCCCCTCCCATGGCTTAACCCTAACGTCCCTTCCCATAGCCTAACCATAACCTCTCCTACCATAGCCTAACCCTAACCGCCCCTCCCATAGCCTAACCATAACCTCCCCTCCCATAGCCTAACCCTAACCTCTCCTCCCAGGGCCTAACCCTAACCTCCCCTCCCATGGCCTAACCCTAACCTCCTGTCCCATAGCCTAACCATAACCTCCCCTCCCATAGCCTAACCCTAACATCCCTTCCCATAGCCTAACCATAACCTCCCTTCCCATAAGATAACCCTAACTTCCCCTCCCATGGCCTAACCCTAACCTCTCCTCCCATAGTCTAACCCTAACCTCCCCTCCCATAAGCTTACCATAACCTCCCCTTCCCAAAGCCTAACCATAACCTCCCCTCCCATAGCCTAACCCTAACCTCCCCTCCCATAGCCTAACCCTAACCTCCCCTTCCCAGAAGCTAACCTTAACCTCCCATAAGCTAACCATAACCTCTCCTCCCATTGCCTAACCCTAACCTCCCCTTCCATAAGCTAACCATAACCTCCCCTTCCCAAAGCCTAACCATAAGCTCCCCTCCCATAGCCTAACCATAACCTCCCCTCCCATAAGCTAACCATAACCTACCCTTCCCAATGCCTAACCATAACCTCCTCTCCCATAGCCTAACCCTAACCTGCCCTCCCATAGCATTACCTCCCCTCCCATAGCCTAACCCTAACCTCCCTGTCCATAGACTAACCCTAGCTTCCCCTCCCATAGCCTAACCCTAACCTCCCTTCCCGTAGCCTAACCCTAACCACCCCTCCCATTGCCTAACCCTAACCTTTGTCCCATAACCTAACCCCAAACTCCCTTCCCATAGACTAACCCTAGCTTCCCCTCCCATAGCCTAACCCTAACCTCACTTCCTATAGCCTTATCCATAATCTCCCCTCCCGTAGCCTAATCCTAAATTCCCCTCCCACAGCCTAACCCTAACCTCACCTAACCATAACCCTCCCATCCCATAGCCTAACCCTAATTTCCCCTCCCATAGCCTAACCATAATCTCCCCTCCCACACCATAACCCTAACTTCCCCTCCCATAGCCTAACTCTAACCTCCCTTCCCATTGCCTAACCCTAACTTTCCCTCCCATAGCATAACCTCCCCTCCCATAGCCTAACCCTAACTTCCCCTCCAATAGCCTAACCCTAACCTCCCCTCCCATAGCCTAACCCTAACTTCCCCTCCCATAGCGTAACCCTAACCTCCCTTCCCATAGCCTAACCCTAACTTCCCCTCCCATAGCCTAACCCTAACCTCCCCTCCCATTGCCTAACCCTAACTTCCCCTCCCATAGCCTAACCCTAACCTCCCCTCCCATAGCCTAACCCTAACTTCCCCTCCCATAGCCTAACCCTAACCTCCCCTTCCACAGGTCTTACCCTAACTTCCCCTCCCATAGCCTAACCCTAACCTCCCTTTCCATAGCCTAAACTCCCCTCCCGTATCCTAACCATAATATCCTCTCTCTCCTAGCCTAATCCTAAAATCCCATCCCACAGCCTAACCCTAACCTCACCTCACCTAACCATAACCCTCCCATCCCATAGAATAACCCTAACCTCCCCTCCCATAGCCTAACCATAATCTCCCCTCCCACAGCATAACCCTAACTTCCCCTCCCATAGCCTAACCCTAATCTCCCCTCCCATAGCCTAACCCTAACCTCCACTCCCATAGCATAACCTCCCCTCCCATAGCCTAACCGTAACTTCCCCTCCCATAGCCTAACCCTAACCTCCCATCCCATAGCATAACCTCCCCTCCCATAGCCTAACCCTAACTTCCCCTCCCATAGCCTAACCCTAACCTCCCCTCCCATAGGTCTTACCCTAACTTCCTCTCCCGTAGCCTAACCATAATCTCTCTTCCCGTAGACTAATCCTAACCTCCCATCCCACAGCCTAACCCTAACCTCACCTCACCTAACCCTCCCCTCCCATAGCATATCCCTAACCTCCCCTCCAATAGCCTAACCTTCCCTCCCATAGCCTAACCCTAACCTCCCCTCCAATAGCCTAACCCTAACTTCCCCTCCCATAGCCTAACCCTAACTTCCCCTCCCATAGCCTAACCCTAATCTCCCCTCCCAAAGCCTAACCCTAACCTCCACTCCCATAGCATAACCTCCCCTCCCATAGCCTAACCGTAACTTCCCCTCCCATAGCCTAACCCTAACCTCCCATCCCATAGCATAACCTCCCCTCCCATAGCCTAACCCTAACCTCCCCTCCAATAGCCTAACCCTAACTTCCCCTCCCATAGCCTAACCCTAACTTCCCCTCCCATAGCCTAACCCTAATCTCCCCTCCCATAGC
The DNA here is from genome assembly GCA_031769625.1 of Taudactylus pleione. Classification (NCBI taxonomy): domain Eukaryota; kingdom Metazoa; phylum Chordata; class Amphibia; order Anura; family Myobatrachidae; genus Taudactylus; species Taudactylus pleione. The sequence continues at coordinate 78,818 of JAUIMM010001530.1, read as the reverse complement.
CTAACCCTAACCTCCACTCCCATAGCATAGCCTCCCCTCCCATAGCCTAACCGTAACTTCCCCTCCCATAGCCTAACCCTAACCTCCCATCCCATAGCATAACCTCCCCTCCCATAGCCTAACCCTAACTTCCCCTCCCATAGCCTAACCCTAACCTCCCCTCCCATAGGTCTTACCCTAACTTCCCCTCCCGTAGCCTAACCATAATCTCTCCTCCCGTAGACTAATCCTAACCTCGCCTCCCACAGCCTAACCCTAACCTCCCCTCACCTAACCCTCCCCACCCATAGCATAACCCTAACCTCCCCTCCAATAGCCTAACCTTCCCTCCCATAACCTAACCCTAACCTCCCCTCCAATAGCCTAACCCTAACTTCCCCTCCCATAGCCTAACCCTAACTTCCCCTCCCATGGCCTAACCCTAACCTCACTTCCCATAGCCTAACAATAACCTGCCTTCCCATAAGATAACCCTAACTTCCCCTCCCATGGCCTAACCCTAACCTCTCCTCCCATAGTCTAACCCTAATTTCCCCTCCCATAGCCTAACCATAATCTCCCCTCCCATAGCCTAACCCTAACCTCCCCTCCCATAGCCTAACCCTAACTTCCCCTCCCATAGCCTAACCCTAACCTCCCTTCCCATAGCCTAACCCTAACTTCCCCTCCCATAGCCTAACCATAATCTCCCCTCCCACACCATAACCCTAACTTCCCCTCCCATAGCCTAACCCTAACCTCCCCTCCCATAGCCTAACCCTAACTTCCCCTCCCATAGCCTAACCCTAACCTCCCTTCCCATAGCCTAACCCTAACTTTCCCTCCCATTGCATAACCTCCCCTCCCATAGCCTAACCCTAACTTCCCCTCCCATAGCCTAACCCTAACCTCCCCTCCCATAGCCTAACCCTAACTTCTCCTCCCATAGCCTAACCCTAACCTCCCTTCCCATAGCCTAACCCTAACTTCCCCTCCCATAGCCTAACCATAATCTCCCCTCCCACACCATAACCCTAACTTCCCCTCCCATAGCCTAACCCTAACCTCCCCTCCCATTGCCTAACCCTAACTTTCCCTCCCATTGCATAACCTCCCCTCCCATAGCCTAACCCTAACTTCCCCTCCCATAGCCTAACCCTAACCTCCCCTCCCATAGCCTAACCCTAACTTCACCTCCCATAGCCTAACCCTAACCTCCCCTCCCATTGCCTAACCCTAACTTCCCCTCCCATAGCCTAACCCTAACCTCCCCTCCCATAGCCTAACCCTAACTTCCCCTCCCATAGCCTAACCCTAACCTCCCTCCCATAGCCTAACCCTAACTTCCCCTCCCATAGCGTAACCCTAACCTCCCTTCCCATAGCCTAACCCTAACTTCCCCTCCCATATCCTAACCCTAACCTCCCCTCCCATTGCCTAACCCTAACTTCCCCTCCCATAGCCTAACCCTAACCTCCCCTCCCATAGCCTAACCCTAACTTCCCCTCCCATAGCCTAACCCTAACCTGCCCTTCCACAGGTCTTACCCTAACTTCCCCTCCCATAGCCTAACCCTAACCTCCACTCCCATAGCATAACCTCCCCTCCCTTAGCCTAACCCTAACTTCCCCTCCCATAGCCTAACCCTAACCTCCCATCCCATAGCATAACCTACCCTCCCATAGCCTAACCCTAACTTCCCCTCCCATAGCCTATCCCTAACCTCCCCTCACCTATCCCTCCCCTCCCATAGCATAACCCTAACCTCCCCTCCAATAGCCTTACCTTCCCTCCCATAGCCTAACCCTAACCTCCCCTCCAATAGCCTAACCCTAACTTCCCCTCCCATAGCCTAACCCTAACTTCCCCTCCCATGGCCTAACCCTAACCTCCCTTCCCATAGCCTAACCATAACCTCTCTTCCCATAAGATAACCCTAACTTCCCCTCCCATGGCCCAACCCTAACCTCTCCTCCCATAGCCTAACCCTAACCTCCCCTCCCATGGCCTAACCCTAACCTCCCCTCCCATAGCCTAACCATAACCTCCCTTCCCATAGCCTAACCCTAACTTCCCCTCCCTTAGCCTAACCCTAACTTCCCTTCCCATAGCCTAACCATAACCTCCCCTCCCATAGCCTAACCCTAACTTCCCCTCCCATGGCTTAACCCTAACTTCCCTTCCCATAGCCTAACCATAACCTCCCTTCCCATAAGATAACCCTAACTTCCCCTCCCATGGCCTAACCCTAACCTCTCCTCCCATAGCCTAACCCTAACCTCTCCTCCCATGGCCTAACCCTAACCTCCCCTCCCATAGCCTAACCATAACCTCCCTTCCCATAGCCTAACCCTAACTTCCCCTCCCATAGCCTAACCCTAACTTCCCTTCCCATAGCCTAACCATATCCTCCCCTCCCATAGCCTAACCATAACCTCTCCTACCATAGCCTAACCCTAACCTCCCCTCCCTTAGCCTAACCATAACCTCCCCTCCCATAGCCTAACCATAACCTCCCCTCCCATAGCCTAACCCTAACCTCCCCTCCCATAGCCTAACCATGACCTCCCCTCCCATAGCCTAACTCTAACCTCCCTTCCCATAAGAGAACCCTAACTTCCCCTCCCATGGCTTAACCCTAACTTCCCTTCCCATAGCCTAACCATAACCTCTCCTACCATAGCCTAACCATAACCTCCCCTCCCATCGCCTAACCATAACCTCCCCTCCCATAGCCTAACCCTAACCTCTCCTCCCATGGCCTAACCCTAACCTCCCCTCCCATGACATAACCCTAACCTCCCCTCCCATTGCCTAACCATAACCTCCCCTCCCATAGCCTAACCCTAACTTCCCTTCCCATAGCCTAACCATAACCTACCATAGCCTAACCCTAACCTCCCCTCCCATAGCCTAATCATAACCTCCCCTCCCATAGCCTAACTCTAACCTCCCTTCCCATAAGAGAACCCTAACTTCCCCTCCCATGGCTTAACCCTAACTTCCCTTCCCATAGCCTAACCATAACCTCTTCTACCATAGCCTAACCATAACCTCCCCTCCCATTGCCTAACCATAACCTCCCCTCCCATAGCCTAACCCTAACCTCTCCTCCCATGGCCTAATCCTAACCTCCCCTCCCATGGCCTAACCCTAACCTCCCCTCCCATGGCCTAACCCTAACCTCCCCTCCCATAGCCTAACCATAACCTCCCCTCCCATAGCCTAACATCCCTTCCCATAGCCTAACCATAACCTTCCTTCCCATAAGATAACCCTAACTTCCCCTCCCATGGCCTAACCCTAACCTCTCCTCCCATAGCCTAACGCCAACCTCCCATCCCATAAGCTAACCATAACCTCCCCTTCCCAAAGCCTAACCATAACCTCCCCTCCCATAGCCTAACCCTAACCTCCCCTTCCCATAAGCTAACCATAACCTCCCCTTCCCATAAGCTAACCATAACCTCTCCTCCCATAGCCTAACCCTCCCATAAGCTAACCATAACATCCCCTCCCATAGCCTAACCATAACCTCCCCTCCCATAAGCTAACCATAACCTCCCCTTCCCAAAGCCTAACCATAACCTCCTCTCCCATAGCCTAACCCTAACCTGCCCTCCCATAGGCTAACCCTAACCTGATGTCCCATAGCCTAACCCAAACCTCTCCTCCCATAGCCTAACCATAACCTCCCCTCCCATAGCCTAATCCTAACCTACCCTCCCATAAGCTAACCATAAGCTCCCCTTCCCAAAGCCTAACCGTAACCTCCTCTCCCATAGCCTAACCATAACCTCCCCTCCCATAGCCTAACCCTAACCTCCCCTCCCATAGCCTAACCCTAACCTCCCCTCCCATAGCCTAACCCTAACCTCCCCTCCCATAGCCTAACCATAACCTCTCCTCCCATATCCTAACCCTAACCTCTCCTCCCATAGCCTAACCCTAACCTCCCCTCCCATAGCCTAACCATAACCTCTCCTCAGTATCTGTGCTCTCTTACATTGGTAAATTGGTATGATAGTGAGAAATACCATAGTCATAGTCACGTCAGAGGCCCCATCGTTTGCTCAGGTTGTAGACTTTTATCCCAGTAAATGTTTCTACTCACCATGGGCCTGAATTTGGGGGGGGGGGTGGGGGGGTGCTGCTGCGTCTGTGGCCAGATTTGTAGCTGCGATAATATGCTAGTGTTACCATCCCCTCGTGTAGCATCTTGCGTCTCAATGTGACTGATACACCCAGGGGTGCAGAGAGAGGGGTGTGGAGCCGGTACTAATTACCCGGGCCCAGGCTTGTTGGACCACCCGACCCCCCTCCCTATTACCTGTCAGCAGCCTGTGTCTCCAGCCCATCCCGGGTTGCAGTGAGGCCAGGGAGAGTGCCCGGGATGTCATTCTACGGGTCTGGATACACCACTGTCAGGGTCTCTGCATGCTGTATTACCACCTGTGATTCCTCATACGCTCACAATACTCCCATTACATGTCCATGGGGCTTGGCTGCCCACTCTTCTGGGTAGCCGGAAGTGCCACCCGATTTTGGGGGGCCTCCTGGCCATTCTAGGAGAGTAGGCAGGTGTGGCATACTCTCTGTGGGCCATACTTGCCTACATGCGATACAGTCAGGTGCTTGGTTGGCTTCTATTCGTAACTCTCCCTGAGAACGATTCCTCCCAGCACCATCCCCCCCCCCCGTGGCCCGCACGTTACCCGAAGCACGATCAGAAAGACTTCTGGGTCAGAGAGCTGCCCTTTGCTGTGTTATCCATGAACACTGGCGTTATTTGTGCCGACATGCATGCGATAAGTGGCAGGATGCGTCACATGCAGAATGCGATGCCTCATGCCTCCCGCCCTGTGTAACGCATGCATCACAGGGGTGTTCTGGTCTATTCGCTCATGCCCAGCGGCAAATAATTGCTCAACTGTGTGAACATTGGCATGACGTATGAATTGCGTGCGTCTGGCGAATCAGGCCCCGTGAGTACAGGACAGCGCCTCTTACCAGGGATAATGTGTATTAGCTGCACCTCATTCCATGTACTTTGTAACACGAGGAGGATTTTACTTCCCTATTTGCTCTTAGATAACTGTCTGTACTCTGACATTGTGATAAGGGGTCCTGGGTGCATCCCCTCCCCCCCTTCCTGTAACGCTGGACACAGCTCAGTGATTTTACAGCCCCTGTGATCAGAGATAAATAAGAGCAGACATCAGAGCCCGCTTCCCGCCCTGGCACATGGGCCTGATACTGTCTGCTGTTATCTACCCCCCTTACCACAGACACAGCTGGGAGTGCCCTTAGCTGCTGGAAAGGAAACCACAGCACAGGCCACTTTCCTGCAGCTCCCGGCCCCCCCTGGAAAGGCAGGCAAGCCTCCCGGCGACCCGTCTGTATAAACCCTGGCAGCAGGGGGGGTGGGGGCGGTGAGGCAATTGGTGCTGAATCGCGTCACTGTGTAAAGAAGGGGTGGGGCCATGATGACGCGATCGCGTTGTGATGCCCCGCCCCCAATGATGCAACATTTGCCTGGCCATGCCCCCTATTGCTAAGGCCGACAGCTCCCTCCCGGAAGGAGGCAGCTAAGTGTCAGCGACCCTGATCTGATGCAGCGTTTACGGACGCAGCACAAGGATCTACAATGAATAAACTTTAGTAACCTGCGGCTCCCACCATTGACTTTGCCTAGAGGTCCCCTTATAATTAAAACCAGCACCGGACCCTTTCTATCAGCCTAGGCCTGGGGTGCCCTGGAGAGGGGGACCCCTTTATTGAGGGGTCCCCAACTCCCCAGGGATCCCTGTCCTGGGCTGATAGAAAGGGTCCGGTGCTTGGTTTTAATTATAGGGGACCTCTACGCAATTTTTTTCACCCTATAGTTAAAACCAGGACTGGCCCTGCAGCCTGGTGCTGGTACCTAAATTACGGTGGAACCCTACTCGTTTTGTTCCCTGTAATTTTAGGTACCAGGACTGGCTGGCAAGTCTGGAGCTGGTTAGGCTTTTGGGGGGGGACCCTATGTAATTTATTTTTTTAAATATACCCTATTTAAACTATTTACAGGCAGAAACATACACAAATCACAATGATTTGTGTATGTTTCAGCCAAACTCACAGCTCTGGAGGTGAGTGTTTATAACTTTAATTTGGGAGAGAGTTTTGGTTTTGGTCTCTAGTCTTGGTAAATTTGCGAGCTGTGAGCCTGATTCAGACCCGGACGCTATTTGCGGACGCTCGTTCTTAAAAAGGGGCCGGATATTTAAATTGAGCGCTCGCTCTTTGCGGCGTGTTGACGCCTCTATGTCTGAGCGAACGTCCGAACAATGCGCTCGTTATTTTGTAAAGACGCCCCTTTGCCGTTCACATCATAAGTCATCTCCACTATTTATTAGATTCATCGGGAACATAGAAAAAAAACCTGAACTGCTCGCAGTGCTTGTGGTAGGATTTACTTCCCGCTATCACTGCGAGCAGTTCAGACTAAAAGACAACCAAGTGACGTGGTCGATGACGCTCCTTTACTAATTATGCACTCCCATTAAACGCCCTTTTGACCGTTTGGCACGCCTGTGTTCGGATCTCCACCCCCCCCCGCTTTCAAGCACCTTCCCCTGTTACCACCCACAAACGGTACATTCTGTCACTCAAATTAGCAGCCCCTTGCTGTTTTACGAGCGCACGATTTCCGACCGCAATGACTGGTTTGCACCTGCGCATTACGAACCATACGCATGCGCAGTTGTGCGAACATCGCTCAGAGCGAACGAGCGGCTGCTTACGAGCGGCTCTGAATCAGGTCCAGTATCTTTTAGGTGTAAAGTACTTCTGAGTTTGCCCGATGGTGATAAGATTTGAGTTTCCTATCTCACCCGAGTTTTTCAAGTGAGATGAGAGAAATCTGTCTCTAACTCACCCGACTTTGCCGTTAGTAAATTTGCGAGTTGAAAATCATTCCTAAACTCTCCTGAGATTGGCATCTCGACCAAACTTAGTAAATTTAGCCCCAGGAGTCATTCTTCAATGAATCTGTGGTGTCACAAGTGTCATTTTATGAATGGTGGACGAGCCAAAAAAGCGCAGTTGAAAAACTTATCCCTAATGTATTTTCCATTATTGAACAACGTCTGACTGCTCAGTGGCCCTGATTCAGAGCCGGTCGCTATTTGCGCTCGCTCGTTCAAAAACAAGGGGTGGCTATTCAAATGATCCGTTCGCACATTGCAGTCTGTTCACGCCCCCTGGCCGCTCGCACCATACGTCATGTCCGCTATTTATTAGATTAATCGAGTACATCGTACAGCGTATGAACTGCTCGCTATTCTTGTGGTTGGTTTTTGCTACCACAATTTTGCGAGCAGTTCTGGCTATAAAATAACCCAGTGACGTGGTCAATGACGCTGCTGTATTAATTATGCACACCCTTAAAACGCCCGTTTTGACCTTTAAGCACGCCTGCGTTCTGAATTCCACTCCCCGTTTTCAAGCACCTTCCCCTGTTACCACCCACATACGCCTCATTCTGTCACTCAAAATAGCAGGCATTCGCTCTTTTGCGAGCACATGAATTTCTGCCGCACTGACTGGTTCGCGCATGCGTATAACGATCCATACGCATGCGCAGATGTGCGAACATCGCTCGGAACGAGCGTACTGCCGCTAGCGAGTGGCTCTGAATGAGGGCCAGTATCTTCAGCTGGTGCAGAAAGAATTTTTACTTCTTTCAGTTTAGTTCATTCGAAGCTTCGAAACAGACGGGGAACCGAAAAGGCCTGTAAATTAGTGTTTTTATTCAGCATGTTTAGTGCCAGTGACATTTCCAGTTCTAACGCTTTTCTCCTTCTTTGTGTTTGTGTGTTTCTCTGAGAAGCGTTTTTACATGATTTACTTATGTTTAGTCTAAAATTAGTTTTATTGAAAGATGTCAAATAAATCCTATCAAACCCGAATAACTTTGGATTGTTAATGTTAGAAAACATTAAAACGTGATTGATCAAGATTTCTAATACATAGCAATGTTTCACAGTATTAATATAACAAGCAGGATTATTATTATTTTTTTTTCATTTAAACATCAATGCAAAAAAAACTTGTTTAAAAAAAAAAAAAAATTTTTTTTTTTTGGGGTGGGGGGGTTTTAAATAAAAATCTGTTTGTTTTTTTCAACCTGGTAGGTAGTAGATGGAGTAGGTAGTGGATGGAGTAGGTAGTGGATGGAGTAGGTAGTAGATGGAGTAGGTAGTGGATGGAGTAGGTAGTGGATGGAGTAGGTAGTAGATGGAGTAGGTAGTGGATGGAGTAGGTAGTGGCTGGGTCAGGTAAGTGGATAAGACAGGCAAGTGTCTGGGGCAGGTAAGTGGCTGGGGTAGGTGTCTAGGACAGTGGGAGTAACATGGGTATGTTAGTGGCTGGGGCAGAGAAGTGACATGGCTAGATAGACTGGGGCAGGGGAGTGACATGTGCCCACCATCAGGGAGGACTACCGGAACTGGAGTCCCTGGCCCAGACAAAGAGGGGAACCCAGGTGGCAGTGGTGTGGATTGGGGCCGGGTCGTCAACTGGTAGCAGCTGGTGTACAGGTAGCCAGCCATGGAGAGACAGCGTGGGTGCATTTCAAACTTGGCACCGGCTGCAAGCCAATCGGAGCTCGCGGACTGGCAGCCAATCACGAGCAGCTGCAGCAGTGGCTCCTGATTGGCTGCCAGTCCACGAGCTCCAATTGGCTCGTGGCCTGCAGCAAGTTTGAAATGTCACTGGCGCTGTCTTTCTATGGCTGCCTGTCTGTCCACCGGCTGTAACCAGCTCATTGCCTGGCACCAAATCCACATCTACTCTCTCCCATTGGCTGAACTATATATCACATACACGGAAGTCGATGTGACCTACCTTTCACGTTCCAGTGCCACTTAACTGCCCGCCCTGCACTGACAGAGACCGCACAGTACAGGACAAGAGGAGGCGTGACCAGCAGCTAAGAGGGTAACTGACCAGTCACCAAACGTCCACACATGGTCCCAACTGACCTGACCTGTTCCTCCCCAGCCCATTCCTGTATTTCATCCCCTGATTACTTGTCCGTCCAACAACAGTCGTTGTCTGCTTCTCCCTAACCCCCCCAAGTCATTGTTCACTGCCTCTCTCTCTCCATATCAACAATTATATATGTGCACCTCTCTCTATCTGATTCTATCCATGTGTGCCATGGCTCATGTGTGCCTCTCTCCATACCCATGTGTGTCTCTCTCCATACCCATGTGTGTCTCTCTCCATACCCATGTGTGTCTCTCTCCATACCCATGTGTGTCTCTCTCCATACCCATGTGTGCCTCTCTCCATACCCATGTGTGCCTCTCTCCATACCCATGTGTGCCTCTCCATACCCATGTGTGCCTCTCTCCACACCCATGTGTGCCTCTCTCCACACCCATGTGTGCCTCTCTCCACACCCATGTGTGCCTCTCTCCATACCCATGTGTGCCTCTCTCCATACCCATGTGTGCCTCTCTCCATACCCATGTGTGCCTCTCTCCACACCCATGTGTGTCTCTCTCCACACCCATGTGTGCCTCTCTCCACACCCATGTGTGCCTCTCTCCACACCCATGTGTGCCTCTCTCCACACTCATGTGTGCCTCTCTCCATACCCATGTGTGCCTCTCTCCATACCCATGTGTGCCTCTCTCCATACCCATGTGTGCCTCTCTCCATACCCATGTGTGCCTCTCTCCATACCCATGTGTGTCTCTCTCCATACCCATGTGTGCCTCTCCACACCCATGTGTGCCTCTCCACACCCATGTGTGCCTCTCTCCACACTCATGTGTGCCTCTCTCCACACCCATGTGTGCCTCTCTCCACACCCATGTGTGCCTCTCTCCATACCCATGTGTGTCTCTCTCCATACCCATGTGTGCCTCTCTCCATACCCTTGTGTGCCTCTCTTCATACCCATGTGTGCCTCTCTCCACACCCATGTGTGCCTCTCTCCACACCCATGTGTGCCTCTCTCCACACCCATGTGTGCCTCTCTCCACACCCATGTGTGCCTCTCTCCACACCCATGTGTGTCTCTCTCCACACCCATGTGTGCCTCTCTCCACACCCATGTGTGCCTCTCTCCACACCCATGTGTGCCTCTCTCCACACCCATGTGTGCCTCTCTCCACACCCATGTGTGCCTCTCTCCACACCCATGTGTGCCTCTCTCCACACCCATGTGTGCCTCTCTCCACACTCATGTGTGCCTCTCTCCACACTCATGTGTGCCTCTCTCCATACCCATGTCTGCCTCTCTCCATACCCATGTCTGCCTCTCTCCATACCCAAGCGTGTCACTGGCAGGGGCAATTGCAGGATTTTTAAGAAAGGGTTTATATATATATTATATACATACACACATATTTTATACACACACATGCATATATACACACTCGCATATATGTCACACACACATTACACACATACACAGGTACACTATATGCCACACATACAACACACATGCTCTCTTACCTTGCAGTAGCTGCAGGTAGCAGATGGGGATGGTACTGGGCACCATGTATGGCAAAATACCCCCTAATGGCAAAATGCTGCTATTCGCAGGTCAATCGTGAGGGGACAGAGCCAAAATGACACAAATCTAATGATATTGTGTCATATTAACTCCACCTCTTCCCCACTGACGCGCATTTTGCAGCTAGGGGGCGGGGCTTAATAAACTTGATGCCCTCTCTCTCGTCTGTCAGAGGGGGTTTATAGGTACTCAGAAACCCCCCCTGCGTGTGCTACTGACTGGCCATACCCTTGTGTGTCTCTGAGTAACTTCAGTATTTGTGTGTATACAGTAGCGGTTCTAGGCCCGGGCAAGCCGGGCCGTCGCCCGGAGCGCCATGGTGTCCGGCGGGCGCTGGAAACGCCCACTCTCTCTCCTGGCGCTAAAGTGTTTATGAAGCTTCAGGGGGAGGGAGCGGAGGAGGGAAGGGGTGGCCACACAGGACGGCGCTGGGCGCAGCAAAGCCTAGCGCCGGCCCTGTGTGTATACACATATTACTTGTAAGTTACATGGACACAATTGTAGGTCACCAGCGTTGCAGGCATTTTCCCTGAAATGCTGTGTTATTTTGCTACTTGGCAGGTGGGAAATGTACAAAACAGAGGTTCAAGAAGAGATGAATCTGCGCAGTGCTGGAGACCTACAGCAGCGTATAATTAAGCACCTTATATATCTGTGTAGTAGGGCTGTCTATTTGGTCTGTCCAGGGCCGCACAATTTCTGATGGCAACCCTGTGGGTAAGTAACTGGCTGGAGCAGGGGAGTGACACGGGGGAAGGTAATTGGCTGTAGCAGGGGAGTGACATGGGGGAAGGTAAGTGGCTGGAGCAGGGGAGTGACAGGGGGGAAGGTAAGTGGCTGGAGCAGGGGAGTGACATGGGGAAGGTAAGTGGCTGGAGCAGGGGAGTGACACGGGGGAAGGTAAGTGGCTGGAGAAGGGGAGTGACATGGGGGAAGGTAAGTGGCTGGAGCAGGAGAGTGACATAGGGGAAGGTAAGTGGCTGGAGCAGGGGAGTGACATGGGGAAGGTAAGTGGCTGGAGCAGGGGAGTGACATGGGAAGGTAAGTGGCTGGAGCAGGGGAGTGACATGGGGAAGGTAAGTGGCTGGAGCAGGGGAGTGACATGGGAATAGGTAAGTGGCTGGAGCAGGGGAGTGACATGGGGTAGGTAAGAGGCTGGAGCAGGGGAGTGACATGGGGAAGGTAAGTGGCTGGAGCAGGGGAGCGACATGGGGGAAGGTAAGTGGCTGGAGCAGGGGAGTGACATGGGGGAAGGTAAGTGACTGGAGCAGGGGAGTGACACGGGGTAAGTAAGTGGCTGGAGCAGGGGAGTGACATGGGGAAGGTAAGTGCTGGGGTAGGTATGTGACGTGGGGTAGGTAAGTGGCTGGAGCAGGGGAGTGACATGGGGTAGGTAAGTGGCTGGAGCAGGGGAGTGACATGGGAAGGTAAGTGGCTGGAGCAGGGAAGTGACATGGGGGAAGGTAAGTGGCTGGAGCAGGGGAGTGACATGGGGGAAGGTAAGTGGCTGGAGCAGGGGAGTGACATGGGGAAGGTAAGTGGCTGGAGCAGGGGAGTGACACGGGGGAAGGTAAGTGGCTGGAGAAGGGGAGTGACATGGGGGAAGGTAAGTGGCTGGAGAAGGGGAGTGACATGGGGGAAGGTAAGTGGCTGGAGCAGGGGAGTGACATGGGGTAAGTAAGTGGCTGGAGCAGGGGAGTGACACGGGGGAAGGTAAGTGCTGGGGTAGGTATGTGACATGGGGTAGGTAAGTGACTGGAGCAGGGGAGTGACATGGGGGAAGATAAGTGGCTGGAGCAGGAGAGTGACATGGGGGAAGGTAAGTGGCTGGAGCAGGGGAGTGACATGGGGAAGGTAAGTGGCTGGAGCAGGGGAGTGACATGGGGGAAGGTAAGTGGCTGGGGCAGGGGAGTGACAGGGGGGAAGGTAAGTGGCTGGAGCAGGGGAGTGACATGGGGGAAGGTAAGTGGCTGGAGCAGGGGAGTGACATGGGGGAAGGTAAGTGGCTGGAGCAGGGGAGTGACATGGGGGAAGGTAAGTGGCTGGAGCAGGGGAGTGACACGGGGTAGGTAAGTGGCTGGAGCAGGGGAGTGACACGGGGTAGGTAAGTGGCTGGAGCAGGGGAGTGACATGGGAAGGTAAGTGGCTGGAGCAGGGTAGTGACATGGGGGAAGGTAAGTGGCTGGAGCAGGGGAGTGACATGGGGGAAGGTAAGTGGCTGGGGCAGGGGAGTGACAGGGGGTAGGTAAGTGGCTGGGGCATGACATGGGGGTAGGTAAGTTTCTGGGGCCTGACATGGGGGTAGGTAAGTGGCTGGGGCATGACATGGGGGTAGGTAAGTGGCTGGGGCATGACATGGGGGTATGTAAGTGGCTGGGGCATGACATGGGGTAGGTAAGTGGCTGGGACAGGGGAGTAACTGGGGTAGGCTGAGGCGTAATGATGTATTTACCACCTCACATTGTATTTTCTTGCATCCTGGAATCAGATTAATCTTTGCATCTTGGATTTATTTGGGAATTTTCACCATTGATTAACATGGAAACAATTCAAAAACGTTTTCTTAGACAATTACAACTAAAAAAAGAAATAATAGTGATAGCACAGCCCGTGCTCCTGATTCTTGTGTTGGACTGGAGCACAGTGACACTCGGGGAGCGAGAGATGGCCGGGAGCTGTCTATAACACAGTTACACTGGCCAGGAGCTGTCTATAACACGGTTACACTGGCCGGGAGCTGTCTACAACACGGTTACACTGTCCGGGAGCTGTCTACAACACGGTTACACTGTCCGGGAGCTGTCTATAACACGGTTACACTGGCCGGGAGCTGTCTATAACACGGTTACACTGGCCGGGAGCTGTCTAGAACACGGTTACACTGGCCGGGAGCTGTCTAGAACACGGTTACACTGGCCGGGAGCAGCCTAGAACACGGTTACACTGGCCGGGAGCTGCCTAGAACACGGTTACACTGGCCGGGAGCTGTCTACAACACGGTTACACTGGCCGGGAGCTGTCTACAACACGGTTACACTGGCCGGGAGCTGTCTACAACACGGTTACACTGGCCGGGAGCTGTCTATAACATGGTTACACTGGCCGGGAGCTGTCTACAACACGGTTACACTGGCCGGGAGCTGTCTACAACACGGTTACACTGGCCGGGAGCTGTCTACAACATGGTTACACTGGCCGGGAGCTGTCTATAACATGGTTAGACTGGCCGGGAGCTGTCTATAACACGGTTACACTGGCCGGGAGCTGTCTACAACACGGTTACACTGGCCGGGAGCTGTCTACAACACGGTTACACTGGCCGGGAGCTGTCTACAACATGGTTACACTGGCCGGGAGCTGTCTATAACATGGTTACACTGGCCGGGAGCTGTCTACAACACGGTTACACTGGCCGGGAGCTGTCTACAACACGGTTACACTGGCCGGGAGCTGTCTACAACATGGTTACACTGGCCGGGAGCTGTCTATAACACGGTTAGACTGGCCGGGAGCTGTCTATAACACGGTTACACTGGCCGGGAGCTGTCTACAACACGGTTACACTGGCCGGGAGCTGTCTACAACATGGTTACACTGGCCGGGAGCTGTCTATAACACGGTTACACTGGCCGGGAGCTGTCTACAACACGGTTACACTGGCCGGGAGCTGTCTACAACACGGTTACACTGGCCGGGAGCTGTCTATAACACGGTTACACTGGCCGGGAGCTGTCTACAACACGGTTACACTGGCCGGGAGCTGTCTATAACACGGTTACACTGGCCGGGAGCTGTCTATAACACGGTTACACTGGCCGGGAGCTGTCTATAACACGGTTACACTGGCCGGGAGCTGTCTATAACACGGTTACACTGGCCGGGAGCTGTCTACAACACGGTTACACTGGCCGGGAGCTGTCTATAACACGGTTACACTGGCCGGGAGCTGTCTACAACACGGTTACACTGGCCGGGAGCTGTCTATAACACGGTTACACTGGCCGGGAGCTGTCTATAACACGGTTACACTGGCCGGGAGCTGTCTACAACACGGTTACACTGGCCGGGAGCTGTCTATAACACGGTTACACTGGCCGGGAGCTGTCTATAACACGGTTACACTGGCCGGGAGCTGTCTATAACACGATTACACTGGCCGGGAGCTGTCTATAACACGGTTACACTGGCCGGGAGCTGTCTACAACACGGTTACACTGGCCGGGAGCTGTCTACAACACGGTTACACTGGCCGGGAGCTGTCTACAACACGGTTACACTGGCCGGGAGCTGTCTACAACACGGTTAGACTGGCCGGGAGCTGTCTACAACACGGTTACACTGGCCGGGAGCTGTCTATAACACGGTTACACTGGCCGGGAGCTGTCTATAACACGGTTACACTGGCCGGGAGCTGTCTATAACACGATTACACTGGCCGGGAGCTGTCTATAACACGGTTACACTGGCCGGGAACTGTCTATAACACGGTTACACTGGCCGGGAGCTGTCTATAACACGGTTACACTGGCCGGGAGCTGTCTACAACACGATTACACTGGCCGGGAGCTGTCTACAACACGGTTACACTGGCCGGGAGCTGTCTACAACACGATTACACTGGCCGGGAGCTGTCTACAACACGGTTACACTGGCCGGGAGCTGTCTATAACACGGTTACACTGGCCGGGAGCTGTCTATAACACGGTTACACTGGCCGGGAGCTGTCTATAACACGGTTACACTGGCCGGGAGCTGTCTACAACACGATTACACTGGCCGGGAGCTGTCTACAACACGGTTACACTGGCCGGGAGCTGTCTACAACACGATTACACTGGCCGGGAGCTGTCTACAACACGGTTACACTGGCCGGGAGCTGTCTATAACACGGTTACACTGGCCGGGAGCTGTCTACAACACGGTTACACTGGCCGGGAGCTGTCTACAACACGATTACAGACAGTGTTGCCAACTCTGAAATGGAAAACAAGCAACCGATAAGAAAAAACAAGCCCAAACCAATCCTAAAAAGCCCAATAAAAGAGCCCAATAAAAGAGCCCACTCTCTACCTGCCTAACTTCTTTTATCCCCCTTCTTCTCTAACCCAAATATGTTAGTGCAGAGGATCCCAAACTTTTTTGAATGACGGCACCCTAGAGTATCAGCATTGTTTTTAAGGCACCCCTAAGCCAAAAGTTTTTTATTGAGAAATTCAGAAAAACATCTAGTGAAGTAGTAAAGTGAAATAAATTTTGCTACTTGTCATCCATAGGGTCAGTTATGTGGTGATGGACAGGTTTGTGCTTCTGTTTGTCCCCATATTTACATTACATTGACCATATTAAATTTGATATGGTGCTGGACAACTAACCTGTGGCACCCCTGCAAGTGTCCTGGGGCACCCCCCAGAGAACCACGGCACACAGTTTGGGAACCACTGTATTAGTGTGTGCACAGCCTAACTATCTGCCTATAGTGTTAGTCTCCCTCTACATCAGCCTCCATATTGTTACCTCCTCCCTCTTATCATACCTCATCCCCTTGCCAGTCTTCAGCTGGGTACACACTTGCCGATGTGTGTACCCAGCGATGCGACGCCCGACCACAGAATATATATTGGGCGGGCGATACATACTTCACGATGTGGTGACCGAACGTCCGATATGTCGGGCACCGGCTCCATCCAATATGCCAGCGTTGGCATCTGGGCCGTTCAAACGGCCCAACATGTAGGCCAACGGAATGACCCCGATGGACGACCCGCAGGAGTGCGCAGGATCACGTATAGTGGTTACACACTGGCTGATGTGGATGATATGTCAGCCCAATCAGCAGGATCAGGCGACATATCGTCTAGTGTGTACCCACCTTTGCCTGACTCCCCATTTCACTCACCCCTCTTCTGTACCTCCTTCATTCCTGTCACCTGTGTAATGCCATTATCCCCTCTCTATAACAGCCTCAGTCATTATAACTCTCCCCCATGTACCTGCCTCATTCCTGTCACCTGTCTAATTCCATTATCCCCTCTCTATAACAGCCTCAGTCATTATAACTCTCCCCCATGTACCTGCCTCATTCCTGTCACCTGTCTGATGCCATTATCCCCTCTCTATAACAGCCTCAGTCATTATAACTCTCCCCCATGTACCTGCCTCATTCCTGTCACCTGTGTAATGCCATTATCCCCTCTCTATAACAGCCTCAGTCATTATAACTCTCCCCCATGTACCTGCCTCATTCCTGTCACCTGTCTGATGCCATTATCCCCTCTCTATAACAGCCTCAGTCATCATAACTCTCCCCCATGTACCTGCCTCATTCCTGTCACCTGTCTGATGCCATTATCCCCTCTCTATAACAGCCTCAGTCATTATAACTCTCCCCCATGTACCTGCCTCATTCCTGTCACCTGTCTGATGCCATTATCCCCTCTCTATAACAGCCTCAGTCATTATAACTCTCCCCCATGTACCTGCCTCATTCCTGTCACCTGTCTGATGCCATTATCCCCTCTCTATAACAGCCTCAGTCATTATAACTCTCCCCCATGTACCTGCCTCATTCCTGTCACCTGTGTAATGCCATTATCCCCTCTCTATAACAGCCTCAGTCATTATAACTCTCCCCAATGTACCTGCCTCATTCCTGTCACCTGTCTGATGCCATTATCCCCTCTCTATAACAGCCTCAGTCATTATAACTCTCCCCCATGTACCTGCCTCATTCCTGTCACCTGTCTGATGCCATTATCCCCTCTCTATAACAGCCTCAGTCATTATAACTCTCCCCCATGTACCTGCCTCATTCCTGTCACCTGTCTGATGCCATTATCCCCTCTCTATAACAGCCTCAGTCATCATAACTCTCCCCCATGTACCTGCCTCATTCCTGTCACCTGTCTGATGCCATTATCCCCTCTCTATAACAGCCTCAGTCATTATAACTCTCCCCCATGTACCTGCCTCATTCCTGTCACCTGTGTAATGCCATTATCCCCTCTCTATAACAGCCTCAGTCATTATAACTCTCCCCAATGTACCTGCCTCATTCCTGTCACCTGTCTGATGCCATTATCCCCTCTCTATAACAGCCTCAGTCATTATAACTCTCCCCCATGTACCTGCCTCATTCCTGTCACCTGTCTGATGCCATTATCCCCTCTCTATAACAGCCTCAGTCATTATAACTCTCCCCCATGTACCTGCCTCATTCCTGTCACCTGTCTAATTCCATTATCCCCTCTCTATAACAGCCTCTGTCATTATAACTCTCCCCCATGTACCTGCCTCATTCCTGTCACCTGTCTGATGCCATTATCCCCTCTCTATAACAGCCTCAGTCATTATAACTCTCCCCCATGTACCTGCCTCATTCCTGTCACCTGTCTGATGCCATTATCCCCTCTCTATAACAGCCTCAGTCATCATAACTCTCCCCCATGTACCTGCCTCATTCCTGTCACCTGTCTGATGCCATTATCCCCTCTCTATAACAGCCTCAGTCATTATAACTCTCCCCCATGTACCTGCCTCATTCCTGTCACCTGTGTAATGCCATTATCCCCTCTCTATAACAGCCTCAGTCATTATAACTCTCCCCAATGTACCTGCCTCATTCCTGTCACCTGTCTGATGCCATTATCCCCTCTCTATAACAGCCTCAGTCATTATAACTCTCCCCCATGTACCTGCCTCATTCCTGTCACCTGTCTGATGCCATTATCCCCTCTCTATAACAGCCTCTGTCATTATAACTCTCCCCCATGTACCTGCCTCATTCCTGTCACCTGTCTAATTCCATTATCCCCTCTCTATAACAGCCTCAGTCATTATAATTCTCCCCCATGTACCTGCCTCATTCCTGTCACCTGTCTAATTCCATTATCCCCTCTCTATAACAGCCTCAGTCGTTATAACTCTCCCCCATGTACCTGCCTCATTCCTGTCACCTGTCTGATGCCATTATCCCCTCTCTATAACAGCCTCAGTCATTATAACTCTCCCCATGTACCTGCCTCATTCCTGTCACCTGTGTAATGCCATTACCCCCTCTCTATAACAGCCTTTGTCATTATAACTCTCCCCCATGTACCTGCCTCATTCCTGTCACCTGTCTAATGCCATTATCCCCTCTCTATAACAGCCTCAGTCATCATAACTCTCCCCCATGTACCTGCCTCATTCCTGTCACCTGTCTAATTCCATTATCCCCTCTCTATAACAGCCTCAGTCATTATAACTCTCCCCATGTACCTGCCTCATTCCTGTCACCTGTCTAATTCCATTATCCCCTCTCTATAACAGCCTCAGTCATTATAACTCTCCCCCATGTACCTGCCTCATTCCTGTCACCTGTCTAATTCCATTATCCCCTCTCTATAACAGCCTCTGTCATTATAACTCTCCCCCATGTACCTGCCTCATTCCTGTCACCTGTCTGATGCCATTATCCCCTCTCTATAACAGCCTCAGTCATTATAACTCTCCCCCATGTACCTGCCTCATTCCTGTCACCTGTCTGATGCCATTATCCCCTCTCTATAACAGCCTCAGTCATTATAACTCTCCCCCATGTACCTGCCTCATTCCTGTCACCTGTCTGATGCCATTATCCCCTCTCTATAACAGCCTCAGTCATTATAACTCTCCCCCACGTACCTGCCTCATTCCTGTCACCTGTGTAATGCCATTATCCCCTCTCTATAACAGCCTCAGTCATTATAACTCTCCCCCATGTACCTGCCTCATTCCTGTCACCTGTGTAATGCCATTATCCCCTCTCTATAACAGCCTCAGTCATTATAACTCTCCCCCATGTACCTGCCTCATTCCTGTCACCTGTGTAATGCCATTATCCCCTCTCTATAACAGCCTCAGTCATTATAACTCTCCCCCATGTACCTGCCTCATTCCTGTCACCTGTCTGATGCCATTATCCCCTCTCTATAACAGCCTCAGTCATTATAACTCTCCCCCATGTACCTGCCTCATTCCTGTCACCTGTCTGATGCCATTATCCCCTCTCTATAACAGCCTCAGTCATTATAACTCTCCCCCATGTACCTGCCTCATTCCTGTCACCTGTCTGATGCCATTATCCCCTCTCTATAACAGCCTCAGTCATTATAACTCTCCCCCATGTACCTGCCTCATTCCTGTCACCTGTCTGATGCCATTATCCCCTCTCTATAACAGCCTCAGTCATTATAACTCTCCCCCATGTACCTGCCTCATTCCTGTCACCTGTGTAATGCCATTATCCCCTCTCTATAACAGCCTCAGTCATTATAACTCTCCCCAATGTACCTGCCTCATTCCTGTCACCTGTCTGATGCCATTATCCCCTCTCTATAACAGCCTCAGTCATTATAACTCTCCCCCATGTACCTGCCTCATTCCTGTCACCTGTCTGATGCCATTATCCCCTCTCTATAACAGCCTCAGTCATTATAACTCTCCCCCATGTACCTGCCTCATTCCTGTCACCTGTGTAATGCCATTATCCCCTCTCTATAACAGCCTCAGTCATTATAACTCTCCCCAATGTACCTGCCTCATTCCTGTCACCTGTCTGATGCCATTATCCCCTCTCTATAACAGCCTCAGTCATTATAACTCTCCCCCATGTACCTGCCTCATTCCTGTCACCTGTCTGATGCCATTATCCCCTCTCTATAACAGCCTCTGTCATTATAACTCTCCCCCATGTACCTGCCTCATTCCTGTCACCTGTCTGATTCCATTATCCCCTCTCTATAACAGCCTCTGTCATTATAACTCTCCCCCATGTACCTGCCTCATTCCTGTCACCTGTCTAATTCCATTATCCCCTCTCTATAACAGCCTCAGTCATTATAATTCTCCCCCATGTACCTGCCTCATTCCTGTCACCTGTCTAATTCCATTATCCCCTCTCTATAACAGCCTCAGTCGTTATAACTCTCCCCCATGTACCTGCCTCATTCCTGTCACCTGTCTGATGCCATTATCCCCTCTCTATAACAGCCTCAGTCATTATAACTCTCCCCATGTACCTGCCTCATTCCTGTCACCTGTGTAATGCCATTACCCCCTCTCTATAACAGCCTTTGTCATTATAACTCTCCCCCATGTACCTGCCTCATTCCTGTCACCTGTCTAATGCCATTATCCCCTCTCTATAACAGCCTCAGTCATCATAACTCTCCCCCATGTACCTGCCTCATTCCTGTCACCTGTCTAATTCCATTATCCCCTCTCTATAACAGCCTCAGTCATTATAACTCTCCCCCATGTACCTGCCTCATTCCTGTCACCTGTCTAATTCCATTATCCCCTCTCTATAACAGCCTCAGTCATTATAACTCTCCCCCATGTACCTGCCTCATTCCTGTCACCTGTCTAATTCCATTATCCCCTCTCTATAACAGCCTCTGTCATTATAACTCTCCCCCATGTACCTGCCTCATTCCTGTCACCTGTCTGATGCCATTATCCCCTCTCTATAACAGCCTCAGTCATTATAACTCTCCCCCATGTACCTGCCTCATTCCTGTCACCTGTCTGATGCCATTATCCCCTCTCTATAACAGCCTCAGTCATTATAACTCTCCCCCATGTACCTGCCTCATTCCTGTCACCTGTCTGATGCCATTATCCCCTCTCTATAACAGCCTCAGTCATTATAACTCTCCCCCACGTACCTGCCTCATTCCTGTCACCTGTGTAATGCCATTATCCCCTCTCTATAACAGCCTCAGTCATTATAACTCTCCCCCATGTACCTGCCTCATTCCTGTCACCTGTCTGATGCCATTATCCCCTCTCTATAACAGCCTCAGTCATCATAACTCTCCCCCATGTACCTGCCTCATTCCTGTCACCTGTCTGATGCCATTATCCCCTCTCTATAACAGCCTCAGTCATTATAACTCTCCCCAATGTACCTGCCTCATTCCTGTCACCTGTCTGATGCCATTATCCCCTCTCTATAACAGCCTCAGTCATTATAACTCTCCCCCATGTACCTGCCTCATTCCTGTCACCTGTGTAATGCCATTATCCCCTCTCTATAACAGCCTCAGTCATTATAACTCTCCCCAATGTACCTGCCTCATTCCTGTCACCTGTCTGATGCCATTATCCCCTCTCTATAACAGCCTCAGTCATTATAACTCTCCCCCATGTACCTGCCTCATTCCTGTCACCTGTCTGATGCCATTATCCCCTCTCTATAACAGCCTCAGTCATTATAACTCTCCCCCATGTACCTGCCTCATTCCTGTCACCTGTCTGATGCCATTATCCCCTCTCTATAACAGCCTCAGTCATCATAACTCTCCCCCATGTACCTGCCTCATTCCTGTCACCTGTCTGATGCCATTATCCCCTCTCTATAACAGCCTCAGTCATTATAACTCTCCCCCATGTACCTGCCTCATTCCTGTCACCTGTGTAATGCCATTATCCCCTCTCTATAACAGCCTCAGTCATTATAACTCTCCCCAATGTACCTGCCTCATTCCTGTCACCTGTCTGATGCCATTATCCCCTCTCTATAACAGCCTCAGTCATTATAACTCTCCCCCATGTACCTGCCTCATTCCTGTCACCTGTCTGATGCCATTATCCCCTCTCTATAACAGCCTCTGTCATTATAACTCTCCCCCATGTACCTGCCTCATTCCTGTCACCTGTCTGATGCCATTATCCCCTCTCTATAACAGCCTCAGTCATTATAACTCTCCCCCATGTACCTGCCTCATTCCTCTCACCTGTCTAATTCCATTATCCCCTCTCTATAACAGCCTCTGTCATTATAACTCTCCCCCATGTACCTGCCTCATTCCTGTCACCTGTCTAATTCCATTATCCCCTCTCTATAACAGCCTCAGTCATTATAATTCTCCCCCATGTACCTGCCTCATTCCTGTCACCTGTCTAATTCCATTATCCCCTCTCTATAACAGCCTCAGTCGTTATAACTCTCCCCCATGTACCTGCCTCATTCCTGTCACCTGTCTGATGCCATTATCCCCTCTCTATAACAGCCTCAGTCATTATAACTCTCCCCATGTACCTGCCTCATTCCTGTCACCTGTGTAATGCCATTACCCCCTCTCTATAACAGCCTTTGTCATTATAACTCTCCCCCATGTACCTGCCTCATTCCTGTCACCTGTCTAATGCCATTATCCCCTCTCTATAACAGCCTCAGTCATCATAACTCTCCCCCATGTACCTGCCTCATTCCTGTCACCTGTCTAATTCCATTATCCCCTCTCTATAACAGCCTCAGTCATTATAACTCTCCCCCATGTACCTGCCTCATTCCTGTCACCTGTCTAATTCCATTATCCCCTCTCTATAACAGCCTCAGTCATTATAACTCTCCCCCATGTACCTGCCTCATTCCTGTCACCTGTCTAATTCCATTATCCCCTCTCTATAACAGCCTCTGTCATTATAACTCTCCCCCATGTACCTGCCTCATTCCTGTCACCTGTCTAATGCCATTATCCCCTCTCTATAACAGCCTCAGTCATTATAACTCTCCCCCATGTACCTGCCTCATTCCTGTCACCTGTCTAATTCCATTATCCCCTCTCTATAACAGCCTCAGTCATTATAACTCACCTCCATGTACCTGCCTCATTCCTGTCACCTGTCTAATGCCATTATGCCCTCTCTATAACAGCCTCAGTCGTTATAACTCACCCCCATGTACCTGCCTCATTCCTGTCACCTGTCTGATGCCATTATCCCCTCTCTATAACAGCCTCAGTCATTATAACTGTCCCCCATGTACCTGCCTCATGTCTATCATCTAGTTACCTCTCCTTCATGCCTGACCCCTCCAACTTCCCCCTGTCCACTGGCTACTGCCCTCTATTCCCCAGACACAACCTCCCCCCCTCCCTCAGTCACTACCAGTGCAAAATACACACTTAGTTACCACCAGGGGTGCCTCGGCAATGCACACACACACACATTACTTACCTCCAGGGGTGCCTCGGCAATGCACACACACACATTACTTACCTCCAGGGGTGCCTCGGCAATGCACACACACACACATTACTTACCTCCAGGGGTGCCTCGGCAATGCACACACACACACACACATTACTTACCTCCAGGGGTGCCTCAGCAATGCACACACACACATTACTTACCTCCAGGGGTGCCTCGGCAATGCACACACACACATTACTTACCTCCAGGGGTGCCTCGGCAATGCACACACACACACACATTACTTACCTCCAGGGGTGCCTCGGCAATGCACACACACACACATTATTTACCTCCAGGGGTGCCTCGGCAATGCACACACACATTACTTACCTCCAGGGGTGCCTCGGCAATGCACACACACACACATTACTTACCTCCAGGGGTGCCTCAGCAATGCAGACACACACATTACTTACCTCCAGGGGTGCCTCAGCAACGCACACACACACATTACTTACCTCCAGGGGTGCCTCGGCAATGCGCACACACACATTACTTACCTCCAGGGGTGCCTCAGCAATGCACACACACACATTACTTACCTCCGGGGGTGCCTCGGCAATGCACACACACACACACACATTACTTACCTCCAGGGGTGCCTCGGCAATGCACACACACACATTACTTACCTCCAGGGGTGCCTCAACAATGCACACACACACACATTACTTACCTCCAGGGGTGCCTCGGCAATGCGCACACACACATTACTTACCTCCAGGGGTGCCTCGGCAATGCACACACACACACACACACACACATTACTTACCTCCAGGGGTGCCTCGGCAATGCACACACACACATTACTTACCTCCAGGGGTGCCTCGGCAATGCACACACACACATTACTTACCTCCAGGGGTGCCTCCGCAATGCACACACACACATTACTTACCTCCAGGCGTGCCTCGGCAATGCACACACACACGCACGTTACTTACCTCCAGGGATGCCTCGGCAATGCACACACACACATTACTTACCTCCAAGGGGTGCCTCGGCAATGCACACACATACACACACACACACACACACACACACATTACTTACCTCCAGGGGTGCCTCGGCAATGCACACACACACATTACTTACCTCCAGGGGTGCCTCGGCAATGCACACACACACACACATTACTTACCTCCAGGGGTGCCTCGGCAAGGCACACACACACATTACTTACCTCCAGGGGTGCCTCGGCAATGCACACACACACATTACTTACCTCCAGGGGTGCCTCAGCAATGCACACACACACACATTACTTACCTCCAGGGGTGCCTCGGCAATGCACACACACACATTACTTACCTCCAGGGGTGCCTCGGCAATGCACACACACACACATTACTTACCTCCAGGGGTGCCTCAGCAATGCACACACACATTACTTACCTCCAGGGGTGCCTCGGCAATGCACACACACACACACATTACTTACCTCCAGGGGTGCCACAGCAATGCACACACACACACATTACTTACCTCCAGGGGTGCCTCAGCAATGCACACACACACACATTACTTACCTCCAGGGGTGCCTCAGCAATGCACACACACACATTACTTACCTCCAGGGGTGCCTCAGCAATGCACACACACACACATTACTTACCTCCAGGGGTGCCTCAGCAATGCACACACACACATTACTTACCTCCAGGGGTGCCTCAGCAATGCACACACACACACATTACTTACCTCCAGGGGTGCCTCGGCAATGCACACGCACACATTACTTACCTCCAGGGGTGCCTCAGCAATGCACACACACACATTACTTACCTCCTGGGGTGCCTCGGCAATGCACACACACACACACATTGCTTACCTCCAGGGGTGCCTCGGCAATGCACACACACACATTACTTACCTCCAGGGGTGCCTCAGCAATGCACACACACACATTACTTACCTCCAGGGGTGCCTCGGCAATGCACACACACACACACATTACTTTCCTCCAGGGGTGCCTCGGCAATGCACACACACACATTACTTACCTCCAGGGTGCCTCGGCAATGCACACACACATTACTTACCTCCAGGGGTGCCTCGGCAATGCACACACACACACACATTACTTACCTCCAGGGGTGCCTCGGCAATGCACACACACACATTACTTACCTCCAGGGGTGCCTCGGCAATGCACACACACACATTACTTACCTCCAGTGGTGCCTCAGCAATGCACACACACACATTACTTACCTCCAGGGGTGCCTCGGCAATGCACACACACACACATTACTTACCTCCAGGGGTGCCTCGGCAATGCACACACACACATTACTTTCCTCCAGGGTGCCTCGGCAATGCACACACACACATTACTTACCTCTAGGGGTGCCTCGGCAATGCACACACACACACACATTACTTACCTCCAGGGGTGCCTCAGGAATGCACACACACACACAGTACTTACCTCCAGGGGTGCCTCGGAAATTCACACACACACATTACTTACCTCCAGGGGTGCCTCGGCAATGCACACAGACACACACATTACTTTCCTCCAGGGGTGCCTCGGCAATGCACACACACACACAATACTTACCTCCAGGGGTGCCTCGGCAATGCACACACACACACACATTACTTACCTCCAGGGGTGCCTCGGCAATGCACACACACACATTACTTACCTCCAGGGGTGCCTCGGCAATTCACACACACACACACACACACATTACTTACCTACAGGGGTGCCTCGGAAATTCACACACACACACACACACACACACATTACTTACCTACAGGGGTGCCTCAGCAAAGCACACACACACATTACTTACCTTCAGGGGTGCTTCGGCAATGCACACACACACATTACTTTCCTCCAGGGGTGCCTCAGCAATGCACACACACACACACACATTACTTACCTCCAGGGGTGCCTCGGCAATGCACACACACACACATTACTTACCTCCAGGGGTGCCTCAGCAATGCACACACACACATTACTTACCTCCAGGGGCGCCTCAGCAATGCACACACACACATTACTTACCTCCAGGGGTGCCTCGGCAATGCACACACACATATTACTTACCTCCAGGGGTGCCTCGGCAATGCACACACACACACACATTACTTTCCTCCAGGGGTGCCTCGGCAATGCACACACACACACACATTACTTTCCTCCAGGGGTGCCTCGGCAATGCACACACACATTACTTACCTCCAGGGGTGCCTCGGCAATGCACACACACACACACATTACTTACCTCCAGGGGTGCCTCGGCAATGCACACACACACATTACTTACCTCCAGGGGTGCCTCGGCAATGCACACACACACATTACTTACCTCCAGTGGTGCCTCAGCAATGCACACACACACATTACTTACCTCCAGGGGTGCCTCGGCAATGCACACACACACACATTACTTACCTCCAGGGGTGCCTCGGCAATGCACACACACACATTACTTTCCTCCAGGGTGCCTCGGCAATGCACACACACACATTACTTACCTCTAGGGGTGCCTCGGCAATGCACACACACACACACATTACTTACCTCCAGGGGTGCCTCAGGAATGCACACACACACACAGTACTTACCTCCAGGGGTGCCTCGGAAATTCACACACACACATTACTTACCTCCAGGGGTGCCTCGGCAATGCACACAGACACACACATTACTTTCCTCCAGGGGTGCCTCGGCAATGCACACACACACACATTACTTACCTCCAGGGGTGCCTCGGCAATGCACACACACACACACATTACTTACCTCCAGGGGTGCCTCGGCAATGCACACACACACATTACTTACCTCCAGGGGTGCCTCGGCAATTCACACACACACACACACATTACTTACCTACAGGGGTGCCTCGGAAATTCACACACACACACACACACACACACATTACTTACCTACAGGGGTGCCTCAGCAAAGCACACACACACATTACTTACCTTCAGGGGTGCTTCGGCAATGCACACACACACATTACTTTCCTCCAGGGGTGCCTCAGCAATGCACACACACACACACACATTACTTACCTCCAGGGGTGCCTCGGCAATGCACACACACACACATTACTTACCTCCAGGGGTGCCTCAGCAATGCACACACACACATTACTTACCTCCAGGGGCGCCTCAGCAATGCACACACACACATTACTTACCTCCAGGGGTGCCTCGGCAATGCACACACACATATTACTTACCTCCAGGGGTGCCTCGGCAATGCACACACACACACACATTACTTTCCTCCAGGGGTGCCTCGGCAATGCACACACACACACACATTACTTTCCTCCAGGGGTGCCTCGGCAATGCACACACACACACATTACTTACCTCCAGGGGTGCCTCGGCAATGCACACACACACACACATTACTTACCTCCAGGGGTGCCTCGGCAATGCACACACACACATATTACTTACCTCCAGGGGTGCCTCAGCAATGCACACACACATTACTTACCTCCAGGAGTGCCTCGGCAATGCACACACACACATTACTTTCCTCCAGGGGTGCCTCGGCAATGCACACACACATTACTTACCTCCAGGAGTGCCTCGGCAATGCACACTCACACATTACTTACCTCCAGGGGAGCCTCGGTAATGCACACACACACACACACACACACATTACTTACCTCCGGGGGTGCCTCGGCAATGCGCACACACACATTACTTACCTCCAGGGGTGCCTCAGCAATGCACACACACACACATTACTTACCTCCGGGGGTGCCTCTGCAATGCACACACACACATTACTTACCTCCAGGGGTGCCTCGGCAATGCACACACACACATTACTTACCTCCAGGGGTGCCTCAGCAATGCACACACACACATTACTTACCTCCAGGGGTGCCTCAGCAATGCACACACACACACATTACTTACCTCCGGGGGTGCCTCTGCAATGCACACACACACATTACTTACCTCCGGGGGTGCCTCAGCAATGCACACACACACATTACTTACCTCCAGGGGTGCCTCAGCAATGCACACACACACACATTACTTACCTCCAGGGGTGCCTCAGCAATGCACACACACACATTACTTACCTCCAGGGGTGCCTCAGCAATGCACACACACACACACATTACTTACCTCTGGGGGTGCCTCTGCAATGCACACACACACACATTACTTACCTCCAGGGGTGCCTCAGCAATGCACACACACACATTACTTACCTCCAGGGGTGCCTCAGCAATGCACACACACACACATTACTTACCTCCAGGGGTGCCTCGGCAATGCACACACACACACATTACTTACCTCCAGGGGTGCCTCGGCAATGCACACACACACATTACTTACCTCCAGGGGTGCCTCAGCAATGCACACACACACATTACTTACCTCCAGGGGTGCCTCGGCAATGCACACACACACACACATTACTTTCCTCCAGGGGTGCCTCGGCAATGCACACACACACATTACTTACCTCCAGGGTGCCTCGGCAATGCACACACACATTACTTACCTCCAGGGGTGCCTCGGCAATGCACACACACACACACATTACTTACCTCCAGGGGTGCCTCGGCAATGCACACACACACATTACTTACCTCCAGGGGTGCCTCGGCAATGCACACACACACATTACTTACCTCCAGGGGTGCCTCAGCAATGCACACACACACATTACTTACCTCCAGGGGTGCCTCGGCAATGCACACACATTACTTACCTCCAGGGGTGCCTCGGCAATGCACACACACACATTACTTTCCTCCAGGGTGCCTCGGCAATGCACACACACACATTACTTACCTCTAGGGGTGCCTCGGCAATGCACACACACACACACATTACTTACCTCCAGGGGTGCCTCAGGAATGCACACACACACACAGTACTTACCTCCAGGGGTGCCTCGGAAATTCACACACACACACACACACACATTACTTACCTCCAGGGGTGCCTCGGCAATGCACACAGACACACACATTACTTTCCTCCAGGGGTGCCTCGGCAATGCACACACACACACATTACTTACCTCCAGGGGTGCCTCGGCAATGCACACACACACACACATTACTTACCTCCAGGGGTGCCTCGGCAATGCACACACACACATTACTTACCTCCAGGGGTGCCTCGGAAATTCACACACACACACACACACACACATTACTTACCTACAGGGGTGCCTCAGCAAAGCACACACACACATTACTTACCTTCAGGGGTGCTTCGGCAATGCACACACACACATTACTTTCCTCCAGGGGTGCCTCAGCAAAGCACACACACACACACACACATTACTTACCTCCAGGGGTGCCTCGGCAATGCACACACACACACATTACTTACCTCCAGGGGTGCCTCAGCAATGCACACACACACATTACTTACCTCCAGGGGTGCCTCAGCAATGCACACACACACATTACTTACCTCCAGGGGTGCCTCGGCAATGCACACACACATATTACTTACCTCCAGGGGTGCCTCGGCAATGCACACACACACATTACTTACCTCCAGGGGTGCCTCGGCAATGCACACACACACACACATTACTTACCTCCAGGGGTGCCTCGGCTATGCACACACACACATTACTTACCTCCAGGGGTGCCTCAGCAATGCACACACACACATTACTTACCTCCAGGGGTGCCTCGGCAATGCACACACACACATTACTTACCTCCAGGGGTGCCTCAGCAATGCACACACACACATTACTTACCTCCAGGGGTGCCTCGGCAATGCACACACACACACATTACTTACCTCCAGGGGTGCCTCGGCAATGCACACACACACATTACTTACCTCCGGGGGTGCCTCGGCAATGCACACACACACACACACACATTACTTACCTCCAGGGGTGCCTCGGCAATGCACACACACACACACATTACTTTCCTCCAGGGGTGCCTCGGCAATGCACACACACACACATTACTTACCTCCAGGGGTGCCTCGGCAATGCACACACACACACACATTACTTACCTCCAGGGGTGCCTCGGCAATGCACACACACACATATTACTTACCTCCAGGGGTGCCTCAGCAATGCACACACACATTACTTACCTCCAGGAGTGCCTCGGCAATGCACACACACACATTACTTTCCTCCAGGGGTGCCTCGGCAATGCACACACACATTACTTACCTCCAGGAGTGCCTCGGCAATGCACACTCACACATTACTTACCTCCAGGGGAGCCTCGGTAATGCACACACACACACACACACACACACACACATTACTTACCTCCGGGGGTGCCTCGGCAATGCGCACACACACATTACTTACCTCCAGGGGTGCCTCAGCAATGCACACACACACACATTACTTACCTCCGGGGGTGCCTCAGCAATGCACACACACACATTACTTACCTCCAGGGGTGCCTCGGCAATGCACACACACACATTACTTACCTCCAGGGGTGCCTCAGCAATGCACACACACACATTACTTACCTCCAGGGGTGCCTCAGCAATGCACACACACACACATTACTTACCTCCGGGGGTGCCTCTGCAATGCACACACACACATTACTTACCTCCGGGGGTGCCTCAGCAATGCACACACACACATTACTTACCTCCAGGGGTGCCTCAGCAATGCACACACACACATTACTTACCTCCAGGGGTGCCTCAGCAATGCACACACACACATTACTTACCTCCAGGGGTGCCTCAGCAATGCACACACACACACACATTACTTACCTCTGGGGGTGCCTCTGCAATGCACACACACACATTACTTACCTCCGGGGGTGCCTCGGCAATGCACACACAAAAATTACTTACCTCCGGGGGTGCCTCAGCAATGCACACACACACACTACTTACCTCCAGGGGTGCCTCGGCAATGCACACACACACATTACTTACCTCCAGGGGTGCCTCGGCAATGCACACACACACATTCCTTACCTCCGGGGGTGCCTCGGCAATGCACACACACACATTACTTACCTCCGGGGGTGCCTCGGCAATGCACACACACACACACACATTACGTACCTCCAGGGGTGCCTCGGCAATGCACACACACACATTACTTACCTCCAGGGGTGCCTCGGCAATGCACACACACACATTACTTACCTCCAGGGGTGCCTCGGCAATGCACACACACATTACTTACCTCCAGGGGTGCCTCGGCAAAGCACACACACACATTACTTACCTCAAGGGGTGCCTCGGCAATGCACACACACACACATTACTTACCTCCGGGGGTGCCTCGGCAATGCACACACACACATTACTTACCTCCAGGGGTGTCTCGGCAATGCACACACACACATTACTTACCTCCAGGGGTGCCTCGGCAATGCACACACACACATTACTTACCTCCAGGGGTGCCTCGGCAATGCACACACACATTACTTACCTCCAGGGGTGCCTCGGCAATGTACACACACACATTACTTACCTCCAGGGGTGCCTCGGCAATGTACACACACACACACATTACTTACCTCCAGGGGTGCCTCGGCAATGCACACACACACACATTACTTACCTCCAGGGGTGTCTCGGCAATGCACACACACACATTACTTACCTCCAGGGGTGCCTCGGCAATGTACACACACACACACATTACTTACCTCCAGGGGTGCCTCGGCAATGCACACACACACACATTACTTACCTCCAGGGGTGCCTCGGCAATGCACACACACACACATTACCTACCTCCAGGGGAGCCTCGGCAATGTACACACACACACACACATTACTTACCTCCAGGGGTGCCTCGGCAATGCACACACACATTACTTACCTCCAGGGGTGCCTCAGCAATGCACACACACACATTACTTACCTCCAGGGGTGCCTCGGCAATGCACACACACACACACACATTACTTACCTCCAGGGGTGCCTCGGCAATGCACACACACACACACACATTACTTACCTCCAGGGGTGCCTCGGCAATGCACACACACATTACTTACCTCCAGGGGTGCCTCAGCAATGCACACACACACATTACTTACCTCCAGGGGTGCCTCGGCAATGCACACACACACACACATTACTTACCTCCAGGGGTGCCTCAGCAATGCACACACACATTACTTACCTTCAGGGGTGCCTCGGCAATGCACACACACACACATTACCTACCTCCAGGGGTGCCTCGGCAATGCACACACACACACACACATTACTTACCTCCAGGGGTGCCTCGGCAATGCACACACACATTACTTACCTCCAGGGGTGCCTCAGCAATGCACACACACATTACTTACCTCCAGGGGTGCCTCAGCAATGCACACACACACTTACCTCCAGGGGTGCCTCAGCAATGCACACACACACACACACACACATTACTTACCTCCAGGGGTGCCTCAGCAATGCACACACACACATTACTTACCTCCAGGGGTACCTCAGCAATGCACACACACACATTACTTACCTCCAGGGGTACCTCAGCAATGCACACACACACTTACCTCCAGGGGTGCCTCAGCAATGCACACACACACTTACTTACCTCCAGGGGTGCCTCAGCAATGCACACACACACTTACCTCCAGGGGTGCCTCAGCAATGCACACACACACTTACTTACCTCCAGGGGTGCCTCAGCAATGCACACACACACTTACCTCCAGGGGTGCCTCACCAATGCACACACACACACATTACTTACCTCCAGGGGTGCCTCAACAATGGACACACACACATTACTTACCTCCAGGGGTGCCTCGGCAATGCACACACACATTACTTACCTCCAGGGGTGCCTCGGCAATGCACACACACATTACTTACCTCCAGGGGTGCCTCGGCAATGCACACAAAAAAACAAGCGACCTTAAAAAACACGCGCAAAAACAAGCAACTTGCTAAAAAAAAGAAACCCAATTCCGCTTGTTATAAGCAGTGTTGCCAACTCTGAAATGGAAAACAAGCAACCTATAAGTGAAAAGCAAGCCTTAAAAAACAAGCCTAAATTCAAGCAACAAGCTACTTGCAAAAATAACAAGCCCAATTCCGCTTGTTATAAGCGGACTTGGCAACTATGGTTACAGAACATGTACAGACTTGTCGCTCATTGGTAAATGTTCAGCTTTCATGTCCTCTGTCTCCACCTACAGGCAGGAAATGATAGAACAACTTACTACTTCTAGTGCTGCTGCGAGAGAGGACGTTCCAGTCACATAATCATGTGCATCATTCCCGCAGTGAGCTCATCATTTATCATACTGGCCCATACCTCCCAACATTTCAAAGAATGAAGGAGGGACAGGGTGCGCGCCCCAAAAAGGGGGCATGGCTTCTGGTAAAAAGGGCCGAATAAACAGAAAATGGGGCGGAGCCTCGCGGCTTCCCCCATTTCTCCGAGATGCTGGGCAGCCTGTACACAAGAGAACAGATGCCGTGTGCATGCATACGGCATCTGTTCTCCTTCTGCACACCCGCTGCTCTGCTATGCAACTTTCCCCCCACCAAGGGACACTGCGGCCCACGGGTGGGACAGCGGGACAGTCCAAGAAAAACAGGACTGGGACAGTTGGGAGGTATGCTGGCCAACTCTCCCTCATTGTCAGAGAGACTCCCTGTAATAGCAGCAATCTCCCTGACTCCCTGAAGAGCCCAGTGATCTCCCTGATTGCACCTTACCCCATTATGTAACTGTTATATACTTTGAAAACAAGAGAAATCAGAGCTATATATATTCAAATGGGATCATATGTGCTATTTCCCATCACTGATTATAAGGCTACATGCATTTTAAAACAAGATTTCTCGTGGTAAATTATATGGAACCTCTTGTTAATATAATATAATATACAATATACAGGGGTGTGTGAGCCATGGTGGGCCTGGGGGAAGGGGGAGTGACCTAATCATGGGAGGTGTGGCCACGCCCCCTTAGGATTAAAAAAATAAAAATAAATCATGTTTGTTGCATAGCGTGCTGGGATGGGGGTGCTGTGAGCCCCTCAACCTGACACAAAGCCAGGGGGGGTGCCATCAGTGTGATCGCTTCCCCCATAGGCCTAGGAGACTGCGAGCAGCCTCCCACTGTATCACTGCATGCTGGGCTGTTCTGAGGTAAGATGGGGGGGTGGCGCTGGACCCGGGCAATTAGTACCCGCTGCCCCCCTCTTGGCGCCTCTGACAATATATAAATAAGCTGTGTTTTCATCAGGTAGATCTTACTGGGCAACGAATGCTGGTTTGGGCCATACTTGCCGACTTTTAATCTGCCCTCCCCGACGTTTCAATGCCGCAGGGATGGTGGGAACGCAGGGCCTGATTCAGCAGTGAACGCAGTGGGCATTAAAGATGGGAATCGAGCGATTGTTTGTTATTGCACATTCATATAACCAGCACTAAGCGCGCACAGCGTACGCATCACGATTACGAGCTCACATTGCAAAGTGATTGACAGGCCTGCCGGGATCTTCTCCCTTCGGGCTGCCGACTATTCAGCCGGCGGTATTTAATACCCATTCCATTCCATGTACCCATTAACAACGTAAAGTCCATAAACCATAGACATCACATTCACATTACAGATTGTCTCTTAGAACGGGGATGGGAAACCTCAGGCCCAGGGGCTGTATAATGCCCTCGGAATCATTTGGTCAGGCCCTCTGAGCTTTTTTCTGCTAGCCTCATCTGGCTATCACTGTGCCTAGAATGGCATCCTGCAGCCAGACTCTATGCAGCAGTGCCGCCAGGAGAGTCCTTAGGATGATTCAGACAGTCACACCGCTGCCCTTACAGCTCCCCGGAGCATCCTGAGGATGCTCCGGGCATTGCTGTAATCACCGCCGATTGTGGCCCCGCCCCCCGCAAATAATGTTAATTATATCAAAATGGCCCTCGGCAGAAAAAAGGTTCCCCACCCCTGTCTTAGAAGCTCATCTTCTGTCAGCTAGTAAAACATTTTCAGTGCAACCTGAAAATGTTGGTTGGTAAAATTAAAACGTATTAGGAGATAATTTGCAATGGGGGCCTCCACAGATTTTAATCCGGCACTGTGCGTGACTGCCCGATGTACGGCTATGGTACCGATGTTTATTTATTATTTATTTATTAACAGTTTCTTATATAGCGCAACATATTCCATTGAGCTTTACAATTTGAAACAACATTAATAGAACAAGGCTGGGTTGTAAAATACAGACATAAAGGTAGGAGGGCCCTGCTCGCAAGCTTACAATCTATAGCTATAGGGAAATAGGTGTTGATACACAAGGATAGGTGCTATATATTGCACATTGGTCCAGCCTGATTGCAGAGGTCCTTGGTGAGCTGTATGATCCAGTCACACGGGAATATCGGCCCAGGGTCAGGAGGATGTGAAATTGTAGAAATAAAAAATATGTGATGATGGGCGCGATGCACTAAACGGAAAATGCGGTAAAAACTCTGTTTACCGCATTTTCCGTATGCATTATTCTCCTGGCCGCCGGTCTCCGATGCGGAGGGTAACCTTCATAGCTTCCATAATTAGATATGGAAGCTATGAAGGTTATGTGGGAGATTCTGGAATCTGATAAGCTTGTCTGAAGAGGTGAGTTTTCAGGGAACGTTTGAATGTTTGGAGACTAGTGGAAAATCTTTATGTGTGTGGTAAGGCATTCCACAGGGTGGGTGCAGCCCGAAAAAAGGTCCTGTAGCCGTGAAGGGAACAAGTAATACGTGGGGATGAGAGACGCAGATCTTGTGCAGAGCGGAGATGTCGGGTTGGAAGATATTTTGAGATAAGTGAAGCGATGTATGTTGGTGTGGTTTGGTTAATAGCTTTATGTGTGAGTGTAAGTATTTTATATTGAATACGGTAGAAGACCGGTAACCAATGGAGGGACTGACAGAGCAAAGCAGCAATTAACGTTTAGCAAGAAAGACCATCCTCGCAGCTGCATTCAAAATGGATTGTAATGGCAAGAGTCTGTTTTTCGGAAGACCAGTAAGGAGACTATTGCAATAGTCAATGCGGGAAATAACGAGTGCATGGATTAGAGTTTTTGCAGTGTCTTGTGTGAGATATGATCGAATTTTGGATATGTTTTTTAAATGTATGTAACAGGATTTTCAGACAAATCGAATGTGGGGAACAAAGGACAGTTCAGGATAAAGGATGACACCAAGGCAGTGAGCTTGTGCGGTGGGGTTGATTGTGGAGTTCTCAACAGTGATAGAGAGATCAGGTTGGTAACTACTGTTGGCCGGTGGAAATATAATTCATTCTGTCTTGGATATATGAAGTTTGAGGTGGCGAGATGACATCCAAGATGAAATGGCTGAGAGACATTCAGTGATACGGACCAGCACAGATGGTGACAAATCTGGGGAGGATAAGTACATTTGAGTATCATCACCATACAGATGATACTGAAATCCAAAAGAGCGGATTAGTTTGCCAAGAGAGGTGGTATAGATTGAGAATAGTAAAGGACCTAAGACAGAGCCTTGTGGTCTCCAACCGATAGAGGTACCGAAGAGGAGGCAGAATCAGAAAAACGAACAGGGAAAGAGCGATCAGATAGGTAGGAAGAGAACCAAGAAAGGGCTGTGTCCTGAAGACCTAGGGACTGTAGTGTTTGTATGAGAAGAGAGTGGTCACAGTGTCAAAAGCAGCAGAGAGATCTAGAAGAATAAGAAGTGAGTAATGGCCTAACACAGTGGCAAACGCAGGATTTCTAGAGGGGGGTTTCCAAATGCCTGATTTTAGAGTGAGTGTGGTCAGTCCATGAAGAGGGTAGAATTAGCACTTATCCAGCTTTAATATGCATCATACAAAGTGTATTGTATGTCATAATTCCAGCATGTACAGGACCAGTGATCACAGTAAAGGTCCCCACACACATAGCGATATTTTACCCGATCTGGCCGATTCCGACGCATTGGAACGACAGATCGTGTAAAATATGCCAAAATCGCGAGGAAATCGTGAGTCCCCACTCACAATCACGATGCGATGCGCGTCCGCGCTGGTCACACATCGCATCGTCAGATCTGCCGTGCTGTAGGGCAGATCTGACAATCTAGGATACAATACACAGAGAAAAGTCTGCATGCAGGAGAGATCGTATGAAGATTGGACACCAAATTGCATGCATATCGTGTGCAGAGCTGCCAGGGAGAGTTTCAAGGGAAATCGTACATAAATCGTACACATCGGCTGATCGTGAGCACATCGGTATGTGTGTGGGCACCTTATGCCATTAGTGCCAGTAGGGCCATCCTGACTGAGCTGAATGTTTTTATTTTAGATGTGGGCACCATTCCAAGGCATGGGAGCAAGTCCGGGAGTCTGGGGGAGCAGCAGAAGAACCTAGCACTGCTCTGGACATATAGGTACATATTGGGCTCTATAGCAGCACATCCCTAACAGTGCATGTTTTCCAGATCTCTTAGTTGGTGCACAGGTTATGCACAGGTTATTTATTACTGACTGATACATGTTAAAAGATCCACAGGTGGTGCTAATTATTTCATTTGTGATACAGAGAAGAGCATGCAACACTTGTAAAATTCTATTATATTACTATTTCTATTGTGGTCATGGTGTGGGCTGGGTAGGGGGGTTTCCAGGCAGAAGGAACCCCCCCCTGCATTTGCCTATGTAACAGCTTCTTTAATAGGGTGTTGGAAGGGGCGTCCTTTGATTCTGACACAACACACGCAAATATTATCGTGATACCGAAGCCCGGAAAAGAGCACTCGCTTTGCTCTAGTTATAGGCCGATTTCCCTACTGAATGTAGTTTAGAGCTATATGCCAAAATGTTAGCCAATAGATTGAATCCCCTCCTTTCATCCTTATTTCATCCTGACCAGGTGGGTTTCATCTCTGGGCGTCAAGCCTCTGACAATACTAGGAGGACTATCGACCTGATATACTCCATCCATGATGTCAAAATTCCTTCTCTGATTATGTCATTAGATGCTGAAAAGGCATTCGATCTAATTTCATGGCCGTTCATGTATGGGGTTATTGGGTCGATGGGTTTTTCTGGCAAATTCCTTCAGGGTTTCTTGGCTCTATATCATTCCCCCTCAGCCACTGTCTCTGCTAATGGTTTGACCTCGGCTCCATTTGGAATCTCTAACGGTACACGTCAGGGATGCCCCCTCTCACCGTTCATTTTCACCCTCATTATAGAACCTATGGCTGCTAGAATTCGGGCTAATCTAGATATATTTGGGGTTCGTGTTGGGTCCACGGAGCATAAGTTGGTGTTCTATGCAGATGATGTTCTATTGTCCATAACAAATTCACTCATCTCACTTCCTTCTATCCTAAATGAGCTTAAAATGTATGCTCACGTCTCCGGATATAAAACAAATCTTGATAAAACAAAAGTCCTTGACTTCTATATTTGTCAAATAGATAAATCCTCATTAGAACACTACTTACCTTTCAATTGGGGTCTTCAGAAGATTAAATATCTAGGTGTTTTCATAAACAAACGTTACCACCAGCTCTTTCAGGCTAACTTCCCATGCTAATGGTGCCAACACACATAGCGATGTGCTCAACGATCAGCCGATGTGTACCATTTCCCTTGAAATTCTCCCCGGCAGCTCCGCACACGATCTGCACACGATTTGGTGTCCGATCTTCATACGATCTCTCCTGCATCCACACTTGTTACAGTGCATCGTGTCCTAGATTGTCAGATCTGTCCTACAGCACGGCAGATCTGACGATGCGATGTGCGACCCGCGGGGACTCACGATTTGGGCATTTTTTACACAATCTGTTGCTCCGATGCATCGGAATCGGCCAGATCGTGTAAAAAATCGGTATGTGTGTGGACACCTTTACTCTCCCAAATGAAGTCAGATCTTGCTTCGTGGTCCCACCACTTTATATCCTGGATAGGCCAAATTAACACTATTAAGATGAATATTTTACCTAGACTGCTATACCTCTTTCAGACACTTCCTGTCCATGTCCCCCCCCATGTTTTCAAATTTCTTCAATTCCACCCCTCACACTTTATCTGGGCGGGTAAACGTCCTCATGTGCACTTTCGAGTTCTACAAAAATCTTCTCTGGGGGGTGGTCCCTGATTGTAAACACTATCTTTCTGCTCAGCTTGTGCAATGGGCCTGATTCAGACCTGGCTGCAAGGCTGCATTCACAAGCAGCCTGTCGATGGTTGCATTCTGCGTGTACGTATGCATCGCAGTGCGCGAATTGTCCGCTGCGATCGGGAATCGACCACAGTGAGCGCGCGGAGGCTTCATACAGTGATTGACAGGAAGTGAACATCTGAGGGTGATGACGAGGAGTGGTCAGAGAAACGCAGGCGTGCCTGGGCGTCTAGACGCCTTTTCAGGGGCGTGCATAATTAGGCCCCGGCGACGGTGTGCGCATCCTAACGTCTAGTTACACACGCAAACATTAGCAATGTCTGCGGTAGGATCAGGTCAAATACAACTAGTGCGTGTGGGTTCGATGGTTCCCGATGTTACCGATGTTGTCGCTGTCTTGTGAGAACGTAAGTGAAGGGAAGTAGGCGGCATTATGTAGTGTTGGGTATCTACTTATTGTGCTGCGGTTGCATTGCGTATGTGGTCATTAGCATATTTTCGCTTCGACTGGCTGCGTGCGAACGCAGCCTTGCGACTGGGTCTGAATCAGGCCCTATGTGTCTTATGGGATAGCTCTGGTTCCTAGCGTGTGGGTCCAACTGGAGGCAGCGGCTCTCGATCTGATTTCTCCCGATTCCCTCCTCTGGCTTCCTCGGTATTGTCGCCCGAAAAAGGTCCGTGACCACCTCATCATCTCCCATTGCCTATCATTATGGGACTCTCCATCTCCCACCCCAATTATCCTCTGTTTGCCTGGATTTCCCCCCTGGACCACTCCCTCTAGCTTTCTCTCCTTGGCTAAAATGTGGTATTAGATTTCTAAATGATTTGGCTACAAAGACCTCCTTTCCCCTATTTTCTGATATTGAATCTAGATTTGTCACCCCCTCTAAAAACTTTTTCCAGTACTTGCAGCTTCGAAATTTTCATGATAAAATGATATTCAGAACTTTCCTTACCATCAGGGAGGGGTTGGGAGCAGGTACTAATTACCCCCCTGGATTTGCACCTGGCTGAGGGGCACACAGAGCCATCCTCAGTGCGCAGCACCGATTAGTGGCGCTGAAAATATGGTTTTAGTTTTTCTATAGGGGCCGTGGCCACGACTCCCGCAATTAGGCCACGCGCCCCAGGCTGGCTCTCTACGGCCCTGATCCTAGGTGATAAATATGCCATATGCACTAAGGATTGGCAGAGCTTCAGCTTCTATCAGGGTTCAGAACATCCTGTTTTAAAAAATAAAAAAGAAATTTCATCCATAAACAGATTTCTTCTATATCTGGCTCATACTGCAATAAGCTGGGTACACATTAGGACGAGGATCTGCCATCCTATCTGATGATTGGTAAGGGCATACACAGTTACCAAACGTCAGCCTGCTGTATCATGCCTGGCATCACAACTGGATGGGCGCCCATCTAGTTGTGATGTCAGTCACCGACGGCCTGACTGCTCGTACACACAGCACAATGTGCAGATTTATCCACCATCGTGAACGACGTTGTTCTCAGTCATATCGTCTGTACACACTGGCCGATGGGCACACAATATATTGGCCTTTCAGCTGAACGCCATTTTAGAGTCCCCCTCTCCAGGGCACCCCTGGCCTAGGCTGATCGCCCGCGGCTATCCCGCCACCCCTGGGCGGTGGGTGGCAGGTTGATAGTGTATGTGTGGTGTAAAAAAAGAGAAGTATCAACATTGTCTTTACGGTAGAATTGCAGCAAGCCTTCCCCACATGCTGGTACTTGGAGAACCACAATTACCAGCATGTGGGACATTAAGGGCCCACTGGGACCTGTAGTTCACCTGTAAAGACATTTCTAAAAAAACACAAGACACACACACCGTGAAAGTAAAGTTTTATTACACACACACACACACCCACCCACCCACGAGTTGTCTTCTTGTCCAAAGTAGGCATCCATGGTCTTAAAACAAAAAAACGAAAATCCCGATCCACGCAACAGTTAACAACCAGGATTATTGTTATCTCCAGAATGAAATGCTCAGACGGGGCTTCTGCCTTTGTAGTGCCGTCTCTGAGCGTTCATTGGCTGAGAGAGGTCAGCCCCCACCTCTCTCAGCCAATGGACGGCTCCTCTATTGAAGTCAATGGTGGGAACCGCAGAATAAACTTTAGTAACCTGTGCCACTCCACTATATAACTCTCAGCCTGTGGCTTCCATTCCCCTCCTCACATCCTGTCACTGCCCCTGTCACATGCAGCCCTGTCCTCACTAACACATCACTCGTCTCCTGATATACTCTGTGCTGCTGGGGACCCTGCTCCATCCACTATATAACTCTCTGTCTGTGGCTTCCTGCTGCCCCCATTCCCCTCCTCACATCCTGTCACATGCAGCCCTGTCCTCACTGACACATCACTCATCTCCTGACATGCTCTGTGCTGCTGGGGACTCTGCTCCTCCTCCCACTATATAAATCTCAGTCTGTGACTTCCTGCTGCCTCCATTATCCTCCTCACATCATGTCACTGCCCCTGTCACATGCAGCCCTGTCCTCACTGACACATCACTCATCTCCTGACATACTCTGTGCTGCTGGGGAACTTGCTCCTCCCACTATATAACTCTCTGTCTGTGGCTTCCTGCTGCCTCCATTCCCCTCCTCACATCCTGTCACTGCCCCTGTCACATGCAGCCCTGTCCTCACTGACACATCACTCATCTTCTGATATACTCTGTGCTGCTGTGAGCATTCCCATGTTCTAACTGGCGCACACTGTATTACTGATAATAGGTAGAATGACCTTGTGCTAGGGAACAATCGTGCAGACTGCTGACCTCAGGGCATCCTGGCAGGTATGGAAGCCCCTCTATGTACAGAATACTTCTACATTTAGGATGTTTAGACTATATCTCGCTCATACCCCTTTCACGCTGCCAGTAATAACACAGGTTATTTCACGTGAACGCGCCACAGCCCAGGCTATTGTGCAGTGTGAAAAAGCCCAGTTGAAATAACCCGGGCTGAGGGACCTGGCATTATAACCCGGGTAACGAGTAGGGTTGAACACTGGTTCAACCCGGCTTGCGGTGCAGTGTGAACGAGTAACCTGGGTCCCGTTCATGGAGATGATCTAATCCCCAAGCACCGGCTCGGCACGTGATGGTGGTGACATCATCGATCCGGCAATAAGCTGGGGGGGTCGGGCAACCAGTTTGAAAGGGGTCTCACCCAACATGGACCAGTGTACAAAATCCCAGGTGCCACCCGGGTTTGCAATGTGAAAGGGGTATCAGAAATGTTCTCTCAGCATATGATAGGGAAATACACAGACAACGGTGACATTGTAGCCGCAGAAGGTGCTAGCTAATGACAAATGAAGGATATTCGCTGTAAAAAAGTTATTTTATTAAAAGTAATTTTTCAGTACCACAGCATTAAATACAATACAAAACTCTCTGCACAGAAAATGTGGCTCGCAGAGGACGAGCCCTGTAAACATCCCGCAGTAACGGGGGTACCTGTCAGTCTGTCCTGGTGCGGTAGGCTGGGGTCATGGAGGAGGGGAGGGGTCCTATGGTCAGGGGGCCAATAAAATGATTTTGCTGTCCTGGAGGGCAGAGATGCGTCAGTGAGGAGTCCTCGGACAGCCCGCCATAAATAACCTTGGGTGATTATATTACCTCCGGTGTA
Organism: Taudactylus pleione; assembly: GCA_031769625.1. Classification (NCBI taxonomy): domain Eukaryota; kingdom Metazoa; phylum Chordata; class Amphibia; order Anura; family Myobatrachidae; genus Taudactylus; species Taudactylus pleione. Next base: position 35,486 of record JAUIMM010001530.1, on the reverse strand, counting down.
GCATTGCCAGCGAAGAGCCACATGTGCGTGGTAGCGTCATATGTGTCATTATATCACATTCATTACTTCCATGATTTACTGCGGAGGTTCTGGCACGGTCGTGTGGGATGCTACCGCAGCCATCTGGGCTATCGCTGAGACGGTCGCTTCCCATGGCACCATGCCGCCCACGTCCATCCCCCGGCTGTAAGAGAGAGTATCCGTTCTGGACAGCCCCCCTGGTAATGGTAGCAGTTAGCAGGTTGTTACCACCGCCATCACTGCCGAAATTGCGCTCCAGGATGCCGTGCGAACGTCACGCTGGGGAGCATGCGCTGGAATGAAAAGTGGGAGGAGGGGAACTTAGCAATGTCGGGGGGGCCATTGCCTGGTTTACATCCTGTGAAATGGTATTTGTAGAATAGACTGTTCCTGTTTGTTCATTACTAGTCTGGGAAGTGCCCGGTTACCATATTTATAGGTCACGTCTGTAGATTTGCTGCCCCTCCCCCACAAGGGGGTGGTTATTAACAGAGTACTTATGGACACTGGTAGGTGGGCAGGGGGCTCCGCCACTGCCTATTGCCACTAAGGGGTGGGGAAAATGCCAATGGGGACCTATTGCCCCTGGTAGATCTGGTAGGATCTCCCACCCTCGAGTGCCATCACAATGGGGGTCTTTGGAGACAGGAGTGTGAGAAACTTTCCATTCTAAGTTTAATTAAATTTAAAAAAAACGAGAATTTCCGAGTGATTTGGGGGGAAAGTTTGGCTAGATAAGTGGTTAAATAAGTAACAACTGTGGGATGGGCCTGTGTGGACCACACAACATGGAAATAAGTAACAACTGTGGGATGGGCCTGTGTGGACCACACAACATGGAAATAAGTAACAACTGTGGGATGGGCCTGTGTGGACCACACAACATGGAAATAAGTAACAACTGTGGGATGGGCCTGTGTGGACCACACAACATGGAAATAAGTAACAACTGTGGGATGGGCCTGTGTGGACCACACAACATGGAAATGAGTAACAACTGTGGGATGGGCCTGTGTGGACCACACAACATGGAAATGAGTAACAACTGTGAGATGGGCCTGTGTGGACCACACAACATGGAAATAAGTAACAACTGTGGGATGGGCCTGTGTGGACCACACGACATGGAAATAAGTAACAACTGTGGGATGGGCCTGTGTGGACCACACAACATGGAAATAAGTAACAACTGTGGGATGGGCCTGTGTGGACCACACAACATGGAAATGAGTAACAACTGTGCGATGGGCCTGTGTGGACCACACAACATGGAAATGAGTAACAACTGTGAGATGGGCCTGTGTGGACCACACAACATGGAAATAAGTAAGCTCTATAAAGGAGAAATAGCATTAACCCCTCTTATGCGGAGGTCTTATTTCAACATTTGGACCCTCCACTTCAAAAAAACATCAATACCGGGTGACGGGCGGAGGTATCTGGGGCACTGATCACAGATCTCCATAATTATGGGCAGATGTGTAGGCGCGACCTGACGTATTGCTGGTAAATCGTGACATACAGGAGAGACTAGAGGATGGCGGGGGCCACGGTGGGAAACCTTACTCTGAAATAAGTCCTCAAAGAGACAAAAATGACTGGTGAAGGAAAGATGCTCGTCTTGGTCATAGGCTCACCGCCCCCCACCGTGGACACTACGCCCCCTGGAGTCCTGTAAGATCCTGCTGAGGGCGCCATAAGGCAGCGGGATTGCATGACAACGGTCAGGGGGACTGCGGATTACTGTGAAAGTCAAACTTAAACCATTTCCAGTATGAAGGCAACAAGAAATTCCCCGTCCGGATATAGCTGCATAAATGGCGTGACTGCGGTTACTGAATCCAGCGCAAGCGACCAGGCCAGAGAGTAGCTACCAAAGTATCTCAGTGCAATACACAAAGAAATGCCAGCGTTCAGCATCTATGTGCGTCCAGCTTCAGAACGCGTCATCCAAGGGTCTCTGGGGGTATTGCCATCCTCATAGTACACATATCTGGATGGCTTTACTCCTGGTTCCTGGTGCAGATTTCACTCTCCGATTCCTGTACGTCACTGCTTCTGCAGAAAGGCGGCGGCTGCTGCTTGAACTTTACCCCCTGGTCTCGGCCTACAAGAAATTAATTTATAAAAGAGGTTTACAAGAGCTTTTATATATCGGCCTAATCACCTCTGCACAAATAAAAGGCAGAATATTTTTATTGCACTGATAATAAAATATAAATAACTGTTGCCTGTAGCTTTGACCTGGTGAAATTGCCTCTGTCAGCAGGTTATTTAATTCAGATGTCAGAGTTGTATCGCTTTGCATAGAGGCCCTGTCACTGGAGTGGCCCATGTAACCAGCAGTGCTATACAGACTGATATCAGCAGCGCCTTCACCCACCACTCATACCAATGTCACTGTGTGCCCTGTGCCCAGACTGCTATGTAACCTCTCCTATTCACCCACCACTGACACCAATGTCACTGTGTGCCCTGTGCACAGACTGCTATGTAACCTCTCCTATTCACCCACCTCTCACACCAATGTCACTGTGTGCCCTGTGCACAGACTGCTATGTAACCTCTCCTATTCACCCACCTCTCACACCTATGTCACTGTGTGCCCTGTGCACAGACTGCTATGTAACCTCTCCTATTCACCCACCACTCACACCAATGTCACTGTGTGCCCTGTGCACAGACTGCTATGTAACCTCTCCTATTCACCCACCACTCACACCAATATCACTGTGTGCCCTGTGCACAGACTGCTATGTAACCTCTCCTATTCACCCACCTCACACCAATGTCACTGTGTGCCCTGTGCACAGACTGCTATGTAACCTCTCCTATTCACCCACCTCACACCAATGTCACTGTGTGCCCTGTGCACATACTGCTATGTAACCTCTCCTATTCACCCACCTCTCACACCTATGTCACTGTGTGCCCTGTGCTCAGACTGCTATGAAACCTCTCCTATTCACCCACCACTCACACCAATGTCACTGTGTGCCCTGTGCACAGACTGCTATGTAACCTCTCCTATTCACCCACCTCTCACACCTATGTCACTGTGTGCCCTGTGCTCAGACTGCTATGAAACCTCTCCTATTCACCCACCACTCACACCAATGTCACTGTGTGCCCTGTGCAGACTGCTATGAAACCTCTCCTATTCACCCACCACTCACACCAATGTCACTGTGTGCCCTGTGCTCAGACTGCTATGAAACCTCTCCTATTCACCCACCACTCACACCAATGTCACTGTGTGCCCTGTGCACAGACTGCTATGTAACCTCTCCTATTCACCCACCACTCACACCAATGTCACTGTGTGCCCTGTGCACAGACTGCTATGTAACCTCTCCTATTCACCCACCACTCACACCAATGTCACTGTGTGCCCTGTGCACAGACTGCTATGTAACCTCTCCTATTCACCCACCTCTCACACCAATGTCACTGTGTGCCCTGTGCACAGACTGCTATGTAACCTCTCCTATTCACCCACCTCTCACACCTATGTCACTGTGTGCCCTGTGCTCAGACTGCTATGAAACCTCTCCTATTCACCCACCACTCACACCAATGTCACTGTGTGCCCTGTGCACAGACTGCTATGAAACCTCTCCTATTCACCCACCACTCACACCAATGTCACTGTGTGCCCTGTGCTCAGACTGCTATGAAACCTCTCCTATTCACCCACCACTCACACCAATGTCACTGTGTGCCCTGTGCACAGACTGCTATGTAACCTCTCCTATTCACCCACCACTCACACCAATGTCACTGTGTGCCCTGTGCACAGACTGCTATGTAACCTCTCCTATTCACCCACCACTCACACCAATGTCACTGTGTGCCCTGTGCACAGACTGCTATGTAACCTCTCCTATTCACCCACCACTCACACCAATGTCACTGTGTGCCCTGTGCACAGACTACTATGTAACCTCTCCTATTCACCCACCACTCACACCAATGTCACTGTGTGCCCTGTGCACAGACTGCTATGTAACCTCTCCTATTCACCCACCACTCACACCAATGACACTGTGTGCCCTGTGCACAGACTGCTATGTAGCCTATCCTATTCACGTGACTGCAGGCCCAAAGCACCTCTCCCCCCACCCCTTACCAGCCACACACATGGTGCCACACCTATCTCACCAATGTCACTGTGTGCCCTGTGCACCTACTGCTATGTAACCTATCCTATTCACGTGACCGCAGGCCCAAAGTACCTCTCCCCCCACCCCTTACCAGCCACACACATGGTGCCACACCTATCTCACCAATGTCACTGTGTGCCCTGTGCACAGACTGCTATGTAACCTATCCTATTCATGTGACCGCAGGCCCAAAGCACCTCTCCCCCCACTCCTTACCGGCCACACGCATGGTGCCACACCTATCTCACCAATGTCACTGTGTGCCCTGTGCACAGACTGCTATGTAGCCTATCTTATTCATGTGACCGCAGGCCCAAAGCACCTCTCCCCCCACCCCTTACCAGCCACACACATGGTACCACACCTATCTCACCAATGTCACTGTGTGCACTGTGCACAGACTGCTATGTAGCCTATCCTATTCATATGTCCACGTGCCCAAAGCACTTCTCCCCTTACCCCTTACCGGCCGCACACATGGTGCCACACCTATCTCACCAATGTCACTGTGTGCCCTGTGCACAGACTGCTATGTAGCCTATCCTATTCATGTGACCGCGGCCCAAAGCCCCTCTCCCCCCACCCCTTACCAGCCACACACATGGTGCCACACCTATCTCACCAATGTCACTGTGTGCCCTGTGCACAGACTGCTATGTAGCCTATCCTATTCATGTGACCGCGGGCCCAAAGCCCCTCTCCCCCCACCCCTTACCAGCCACACACATGGTGCCACACCTATCTCACCAATGTCACTGTGTGCCCTGTGCACAGACTGCTATGTAACTTATCCTATTAGCACAGACATCAGAGGTTCTGTAAATCACAACTTTAGACCTAACCTAGAAGGTGAAGCTGCTGGAGACACAGAAGGGGAAAGCAGGCTGAAGACACAGAAGGGGGGGCAGGCTGGAGACACAGAAGGGGGGGCAGGCTGGAGACACAGAAGGGGGGGCAGGCTGGAGACACAGAAGGGGGGGCAGGCTGGAGACACAGAAGGGGGGGCAGGCTGGAGACACAGAAGAGGCGGCTGGCTGGAGACACAGAAGGGAGGGCAGGCTGGAGACACAGAAGGGGGGGCAGGCTGGAGACACAGAAGGGGGGCAGGCTGGAGACACAGAAGGGGGGGCAGGCTGGAGACACAGGAGGGCTGCCTGGGGACACAGAAAGGAGGGCTGCCTGGAGACACAGAAAGGAGGGCTGTCTGGAGACACAGAAGGGGGGGCAGGCTGGAGACACAGAAGGGGGGCAGGATGAAGGCACAGAAGGGGGGGCAGGCTGAAGGCACCGAAATAGGGGGCTGGCTGAAGGCACAGAAGGGGGGGCAGGATGAAGGCACAGAAGGGGGCAGGCTGGAGACACCGAAATAGGGGGCTGGCTGAAGACACAGAAGGGGGGCAGGCTGGAGACACAGAAGGGGGGGCAGGCTGGAGACACAGAAGGGGGGGGCAGGCTGGAGACACAGAAGGGGGGGCAGGCTGGAGAGACAAAAGGGGGGGCTGTCTGGAGAGACAGAAGGGGGGGCTGTCTGGAGAGACAGAAGGGGGGGCTGTCTGGAGAGACAGAAGGGGGGGCTGTCTGGAGAGACAGAAGGGGGGGCTGTCTGGAGAGACAGAAGGGAGGGCTGTCTGGAGAGACAGAAGTGGGGGCTGTCTGGAGAGACAGAAGGGGGGGCTGTCTGGAGAGACAGAAGGGGGGGCTGTCTGGAGAGACAGAAGGGGGGGCTGTCTGGAGAGACAGAAGGGGGGGCTGTCTGGAGATACAGAAGGGGGGGCTGTCTGGAGAGACAGAAGGGGGGGCTGTCTGGAGCACGGGGGGGGGGTGCCCTGCATTTGTTACACTTATAACACAATCAGAGCAGCCGAATAGCTCTGCCTCCCTTAGCTCCCCTCTTCCTCAGCAGTGTCGCGTCAGGGCAGGCTAATGCGGGCGCTACTGCAGGGACATTAGTTTGAAGGTAAGTAGTCTGCTGGCGCTGTGAGGTGTGTAATCGAGGAGAACTGTGATGTGCTGAATACTGAAGGAAGTTGGGGGGGTTATGTGATATGATGAAGGGGAAGAGTGCAATGAAGTGGAGGAGAGCTGTGAGAGGAGTTCATTTTAAGGGAAGGGGTGCTGTTCCCAGACCTGCCTACAGACTCTCACCAAGTCACTCACATCTGCCCTGCACACTCACCCTGTCACCTACCAGTGCATGTCCCTGCACACTCACCCTGTCACCCACCAGGCCTGTCCCCGCACACTCACCCTGTCACCTACCAGTGCATGTCCCCGCACACTCACCCTGTCACCTACCATACCTGTCCCCGCACACTCACCCTGTCACCTACCATACCTGTCCCCGCACACTCACCCTGTCACCTACCATACCTGTCCCCGCACACTCACCCTGTCACCTACCAGACCTGTCCCCGCACACTCACCCTGTCACCTACCAGACCTGTCCCCGCACACTCACCCTGTCACCTACCAGTGCATGTCCCCGCACACTCACCCTGTCACCTACCATACCTGTCCCCGCACACTCACCCTGTCACCTACCATACCTGTCCCCGCACACTCACCCTGTCACCTACCATGCCTGTCCCCATACACTCACCCTGTCACCCACCAGGCCTGTCCCCGCACACTCACCCTGTCACCTACCAGACCTGTCCCCGCACACTCACCCTGTCACCTACCAGACCTGTCCCCGCACACTCACCCTGTCACCTACCAGACCTGTCCCCGCACACTCACCCTGTCCCCTACCAGACCTGTCCCCGCACACTCACCCTGTCACCTACCAGACCTGTCCCCGCACACTCACCCTGTCACCTACCAGACCTGTCCCCGCACACTCACCCTGTCACCTACCAGACCTGTCCCCGCACACTCACCCTGTCACCTACCAGACCTGTCCCCGCACACTCGCCCTGAAGGAGAGTGCTGTGTGGTGGACAGGGAGGGGAGAGTGCTGTGTGGTGGACAGGGGAGGGGAGAGTACTGTGTGGTGGACAGGGTAGGAGAGTGCTGTGTGGTGGACAGGGGAGGGGAGTGCTGTGTGGTGGACAGGGAAGGAGAGTGCTGTGTGGTGGACAGGGAAGGAGAGTGCTGTGTGGTGGACAGGGGAGAGTGCTGTGTGGTGGACAGTAAGTGATGTTAGGGAATCAGTGGGTGCTCTGAGGTGGACAGTAGGTGCTGTGAGGGAATCAGTGAGCGCTCTGAGGTGGACAGTGGGTGCTGTGAGGGAGTCAGTGGGTGCTGTGAGGGGGACAGTGAGTGCTGTGAGGGAGTCAGTGAGTGCTGTGAGGGAGTCAGTGAGTGCTCTGAGGGAGTCAGTGAGTGCTCTGAGGGAGTCAGTGGGTGCTCTGAGGGAGTCAGTGGGTGCTCTGAGGGAGTCAGTGAGTGCTCTGAGGGAGTCAGTGAGAGCTCTGAGGTGGACAGTGAGTGCTGTGAGGGAGTCAGTGGGTGCTGTGAGGGAGTCAGTGAGTGCTATGAGGGAGTCAGTGGGTGCTGTGAAGGAGTCAGTGGGTGCTGTGAGGGAGTCAGTGGGTGCTCTGAGGGAGTCAGTGAGTGCTGTGAGGGAGTCAGTGAGTGCTGTGAGGGAGTCAGTGAGAGCTCTGAGGTGGACAGTGAGTGCTGTGAGGGAGTCAGTGAGTGCTGTGAGGGAGTCAGTGAGTGCTCTGAGGGAGTCAGTGAGTGCTCTGACGGAGTCAGTGAGTGCTCTGAGGGAGTCAGTGAGAGCTCTGAGGTGGACAGTGAGAGCTCTGAGGTGGACAGTGAGTGCTGTGAGGGAGTCAGTGGGTGCTGTGAGGGAGTCAGTGGGTGCTGTGAAGGAGTCAGTGGGTGCTGTGAAGGAGTCAGTGGGTGCTGTGAGGGAGTCAGTGGGTGCTGTGAGGGAGTCAGTGAGTGCTCTGAGGGAGTCAGTGAGTGCTGTGAGGGAGTCAGTGAGTGCTGTGAGGGAGTCAGTGAGAGCTTTGAGGTGGACAGTGAGTGCTGTGAGGGAGTCAGTGAGTGCTGTGAAAGAGTCAGTGTTATATGGAAGAATCTGGCAGTGAGAGATGGCTATGGAGGGGGCAATCAGGGATATAAGCAGGGAGGACTAGATGAGAAAGCTATGAAGGGTAATTAGACAATAATGAAGGGAGTAGTCATATCGATATGGAGGGAGGGGGCAATGAGACAGCTATGGAGGGGGCAGTAATATATATGTGGGCAGGGAGAGGGCAATGATAGAGATCCATGCATGCTAATGCTTTAGGTTGGCTGGCAGTTGCATATTCAGGGGGAGGGAGCTAAATTATGTGACACTTATAAATGTAGGTATGTAGTCCCCATCTCTTTTCCAGACAGGTCTGAGACTTTCCAAGATTTAGACAACTACCAATGGACCGTAGACCACCAGCCGGCAGGTAGGACATAAATTGTCATGACCTTGGCTATTGTATGTACTCCATGCCCTCAGCGTGATGAAAACGAGGACGGTGGGTATAGCATTCCCTGTGAGGCCACGCCCCATGCTCCGAGGCCACACCCACTTCTCCTGAAAATTGCACAAAACACGCCCCTCCCCATAGTTTCCCCTATCGTGGTGCCCCCCCCCGTCATTTTGTTCTGTATCCGCCCCTGCTGGCTGACATAGGGAGTGCCCTACATCGCTGTCTCCATGAATGCTCTTTAGCTGAAGCATTCTACCTTACCAAGATTGCCACCGTTTCGTCTCCTGCACATGCACAGCGCCATCTTGTTACTGCGTTTCAGCACCAATTGGCACACTGACGTGCTCCAGTGACCCTGCAAGTATCCTGCAGATACCGCTACACCGCTACCCTCATACGTGACCGGCTGGTCCTGTATAAAACTATTGTCAGTAAAAGATGTGTGTGTCCTGCAGCTGCTTCCTGTGTAGCTGACAGTGTAACATGTGCGCAAACCACACGTTACCACAACGGCGACACAAATATTCTTACCGTGTACAGTATGTCACTAATTCCTAGGGGAAATGCAGTTACTGGTATGTCAGTAACCTTAGGTATAACAGCTCACGGGCTCCTTGGTACAGTGCAGACTGTATAATGAGTTCCTTTAATGTACGGCAGATCATTTCTGATGCCGATTCATGTAATAGGGAAGAGCTATAGGTGCCAGGTACTGCGCGTTTATTATAGATTAGACCCGGCCACGTCAGCCGCCATGTACGTAATGTAATATACATCACCCACCTCGGCGGTCCTTTCAGCTGGGCGGCTGAGCTGGTGAGAGGCGTCTTGGTTTTTGCACCCACTGTCATTACGAGGAGACTATCCTTGTGCGCGGGGTTCCCGGGCAGCGGCTTGCGAGGGGCATTCATCTGGAAGACACGATAGAGGTAGGATGAAGTATACCAATACAGCAACATGTTACAGCATAGGGCAGTGCTTCCCAAACCTATTTGAATTACGGCGCCCCCTAGAGTATCAGCATTGTTTTCACGGCACCCCTAACTTTAAGTTTGTTATTGGGAAACTTGCGAGATTCCGCTACCTATATAAATGAAGCAGCCTTGGATGTCAGTTTATTGAATGCCAGGTTTTCTATAGCGGCAATTGTGGCTCAACGCTCCCTGTGGTTTCACTCTTGGAGGGCTTGGAGTGTTTACCCTATAATGGTAAGATCCTGTTCGGCCCTGATTTGGACACATTTGTGGATACACTGGCAGTCGCTAAGTCAGCTTGTCTGCCTTCTGCTCCTGCTCCCTCTGGGTCTCGGATTTTGGGCTATTTGCGAGCGCTCGCTATGAATCAGGGCGGATTTAAAAAAAAAAAATCCGCCTCCAGGCCGCTCGCATAGCTGTGGGTGACCACCCACAGCTTTTGCGAGCGGCCTGGTGATTATCGGGCTTTCGACGAGACCCTTTTGGTAGGGTCTCGGTTCCTGCAAGCCCGAGTGAACTTCCTGCTCTAATAGAGCAGGAAGTTCACTACTGAATGACGTCAGTAGGGCCACCCCACAAACGGCAGGCGTTCCTTCGGGAACGCCTCAGTTTGTCCAGCCACCCCCCCTCCCCGCCTACAAAACGGGGCGAGCTGTCGATCAACAGCCACCCCGTTTAGTAGCGAGTCCCGGAGCGAGTGAAGTTCTCACTCGCTCAGGAGCTCATGCACGGTCATTGCGCGTGCACACTGGCCGACCATCGACCCGCTTGCGAGCGCTTTGCACTCGCAAGCGGGTCTGAATCAGGCCCTTTGTCTTTTCGAATATATGGAGCCCCAGATAAGGTTAGAACCGAGTCCTTTCCTAGGCCGTCGACCACCAAGAAAACTACCAAGCCTAAAAAACAAGCTTGGAGTGTGAAACGTCCAGCTGCTAAGCCTGATGACAAGCCCTCAGCCTGATATCGGGCCTGGCCCTGGGGGATCCCAGGGAGGGAGGCCGACTTCTTCAATATGCCCAGCCGTGGTGTCTGACTACTACAGACACCTGGGTGAGAGAAGTGGTCTCTCGGGGGTACGCCCTCTCCTTACGCAGACAACCTCCCCATCAGTTCTTTTGCACAGGCCTCCTGTCAAACAAGGACAAGGCCTTGGCTAATCAAAGGGCAGTACAATCCATGCTTCAGGCAGGGGTCATTGTAATGGTCCTGTTAACCCAGAGGGGAACGGGTTATTATTCCAGCCTTTTTCTGGTTCAAAAACCATACCGGTCCCACCGACCTATCCTCAATCTCAAGTTCCTGAACAAGTTCCTTAGGGTACCTCGGTTCAGAATGGAAACTCTACGTTCCATCATACTGGCTATGGAACCTGGGAATTTTATGGTGTCTCTGGATATTCAGGATGCATACATGCATATTCCGATTGCTTCGGCTCACCAGCGTTTTCTCAGGTTTGCTGTGTCACAACAACATTTCCAGAGTCAGGCATAGCCGTTTGGCCTCTCTACTGCACCTCGGGTGTTTACAAAAATGATGGCGGTAATGGAAGCCTATCTGCGGCTATGGGGGGTCCGCCTGTTACCATACCTGGATGACCTCTTTCTGTTGGCAGGGTCTCCAGAGGTACTTCACCACCACCTACAGCTGACAATATCTGTACTACAGATGCACGGGTGGTTGATCAATTGGAAGAAGTCCTCCCTGATCCCATCTCAAAGGATGCTCCATCTGGGAGCTCTATTGGATTCCCAACCGCAGAGGATTTTTCTGACCACAGACAAAGTCTCCAATTTGCAGAAGCGAGTGCACAGGTGCCTCCATAGTCACCGAGTGTCCATACACTCAGCCATGCAGTTACTGGGATCCATGGTGTCGATGTTCAACATGGTGGAATATGCCCAGTTTCATTCCCAGGCCTCTGTAGAAATTGATCCTCTCCAGGTGGGATGGATTACCCCATCGGATAAGGACAGAAACGATGGTACTCTCTCCGGAGGTACGTCAATCTCTGACTTAGAGGCTGCAGTCGGTCCACCTCACCAAGGGGCACCGCTTTTGGATTCCAGACTGGGTCCTTATGACAATGAACGCCAGTCTACGGGGTTGGGGCGCAGTGACGGGTCCACACTCCTTCCAGGGACGGTGGACAGCAGAGGAGTCTGCTCTTCAATTCAACATATTGGAACTTTGGGCAGTCTTCAGGGCCCTACAACAAGCCAGACTCATTCTTCACGGAAAACCTGTGCAAGTTCAGTCAGAGCGTGGCTTACATAAATCATCAAGGAGGGACAGAGGTGTCATGCATCCTGACATGGGCGGAAGGCCATCTATCAGGCATATCGGCAGTGTTCATTCCAGGAGTTCTCAATTGGGAAGCGGACTTCCTCAGCCGTCACGACGTGCATCTGGGGGAATGGTCTCTTCACCCAGAGGTGTTTCAGCTCCTAGTGGACAGGTGGGGCCTTCCGGACGTGGACCTCATGGCTTTCCGACAAAATCACAAACTGCCACTGTACAGGTCCAGGACAAGAGACACCAAGGCTCTCTTGGTAGACACTCTGTCAGTCAAGTGGACCTTACACTTTGCGTACCTCTTCCTTCCATTCTTCCTCGAGTGCTTCGGAAGTTCAAACAAGAAGGAGGCACTGTACTGCTGGTGGCTGCAGCATGGCCCAGACATCACTGGTACTCAGATCTTCAGAGTCTCTCCATCAACACTCCATTGCTGTTGCTTCAACGTCTGGACCTGTTGTCTCAGGATCCTTGCCTTTACCCAGACCTGGGTCATCTGTCTTTGACGGCGTGGCTCTTGAGACATCCCTCCTAAGGTCCAAGGGCTTTTCCGGCTCTGTGGTTAATACCATGCTCAGAGCACGGAAACCTGCCTCTGCCATACATACTTTGAATGGTGTCATCCCAGAGGTTACGACCCCCAAGTGTTTAGGGTATCCAGAGTTTTGGCTTTCCTGCAGGCGGGTTTGGACCTTGGTCTCCGCCTTACTTCACTGAAGGTGCATGTCTCTGCCCTTTCAGTGTGGTTCCAGCAAAGGATTGCTCCTCTCTCTGATATCCTCACTTTCTTTCAAGGGGTTCTTCGCATTCAGCCTACCCTTGTCTCTCCTGTGGCGCCATGGGATTTGTCTGTTGTTCTTCGGGACCTCCATTTGAACCTCTGGACTTTGTGAATCTCAAATGGCTTACTGCTAAGACAGTTTTTATTCTGGCTATTACTTCTGCCAGAAGAGTGTCAGATTTGGGGGCTCTCTCTTGTCGTTCCCCATTTTTGGTTTTTCACCAGGACAGGGCGGTGCTTCGGACTCGCCCCTGGTTTCCTTCCTAAGGTGGTCTCTAGCTTCCACATTAATGAGGAATTTATTGTGTCTGCCTTTAATTTCCCAGACCTCTCGGCAGGTGAGGCCTCATTGGATGTGGTACGTGCCCTCAGGATTTATGTGGAATGCACAGTTCCCTTCCGAAGTCAGACTCCTTGTTTGTACTTTATGGATTCCACAACGAAGGGGTGGCCTGCCATAAGCAAACTTTGGCAAGGTCGGCTTCGCATGGTGATCTCTGAGGCTTACACTCATGAGGGCCTCTCCAGTGCCACCCTCTGTTACTGCTTATTCTACTCGGTCCATGGGTCCTTCATGGGCAGCTCGCCGTGGCGCCTCGGGTGTTCAGATTTGTAAGGCAGCCACGTGGTCTTCTGTCCAGACCTTTCTAAGGTATTATGCTTTTGATACCTTTGACTCTCAGTATGCATCCTTCAGGCGGCGGATTCTTCTCTCTGCACAGGATTGTCCTTACCCTTCAGGGTACTGCTTGGGACATCCCCAAGGTCACCCTGTGGACCCCTATGGACCCTGAAGTAGAAAATGAGAGATATGGTAAGAACTTACTTTTGTTATCTCTTTTTCTACGAAGTCCATAGGGTCCACAGGACCCACCATGTCGTACCTGTGCTTCAGTTGGGCTTCGCTCTGGTCACTGGTTTTCCATCTCCCTCTGTGTGAGATTGTGATTCTTGAGTGTTCCAGACTTTCTTCTCTCTTTTATCCTCCTCCGGCCTTTGGCTTGCTACGAAACTGGGGTGCCTCTGGCCCGGGGGTGGGGTATAGGAGAAGGACCCAGTGCATCCTGGGAAGAAAAAAATTTATTTTGTGGTGCCCGGATTACTCCCATCATCATCTATACCCCAAGGTCACCCTGTGGACCCTATGGACTTCGTAGAAAGAGAGATGACAAAGGTAAGTTCTTACTATATCTCTAATTATTTTTGGAATGTGAGAGGAAACCGGAGCACCCGGTGGAAACCCACGCAAGCACAGGGGGAATATACAAACTCCACACAGGTAGGGCCGTGGTGGGAATCGAACTCATAACCTCAGAGGCTAGTACATTACACACCCCAGGAACAGTGGGCAATCACATGCTAGAACCCTTATACAGACACAGGCTAATACATTACACACCCCAGGAACAGTGGGCAATCACATGCTAGAACCCTTATACAGACACAGGCTAGTATAGAACATACCCCAGGGACAGTGTGTAATCACATTCAAGGACCCTTATACAGACACAGGCTAGTACATTACATACCCCAGGGACAATGTGTAATCACATGCTAGGACCCTTATACAGACACAGGCTAGTACATTACATACCCCAGGGACAGTGTGTAATCACATGCTAGAACCCTTATACAGACACAGGCTAGTACATTACATACCCCAGGGACAGTGGGCAATCACATGCTAGAACCCTTATACAGACACAGGCTAGTATATAACATACCCCAGGGACAGTGTGTAATCACATGCTAGAACCCTTATACAGACACAGGCTAGTATATAACATACCCCAGGGACAGTGTGTAATCACATGCTAGGACCCTTATACAGACACAGGCTAGTACATTACATACCCCAGGGACAGTGTGTAATCACATGCTGGGACCCTTATACATATACAGGTTAGGGTGAGGCACCGGAATGGAGGGTTAGGGCTATTAGTTAGGGTTAGGCACTAGGGGGGAGGTTTAGGGCAGGGAGAGGGGGAGGTTTAGGGCTATTATTTAGGGTTAGGCACTAGGGGAGGAGTTTTAGGGGCAGGCCCCGGGAGGGAGGGTTAGGGCTATTAGTTAGAGTTAGACACTAGGGGGATAGGTTAGGTTCAGGCACTAGGGGGGAGGTTTAGGGCTATTAGTTAGGGTTAGGCACTAGGGGGATAGGTTAGGTTCAGACACTGAAAGGGAGGGTTAGGGCTATTAGTTAGGGTTAGGCACTAGGGGGGATTAGGGCTGGGAAACGGGGAGGGTTAGGGCTATTAGTTAGGGTTAGGCACTAGGGGGTATAGGTTAGGGACAGGCACTGAAAGGGAGGGTTAGGGCTATTAGTTAGGGTTAGGCCCAAGGGGGGAGGTTTAGGGCAAGGAGAGGGGGAGGGTTAGGGCTATTAGTTAGGGTTAGGCACCAATGGGGAGGTTTAGGGTAGAGAGAGGGGGAGGGTTAGGGCAGGGAGAGGGGGAGGGTTGGGGCTATTAGTTAGGGTTAGGCACCAATGGGGAGGTCTAGGGTAGAGAGAGGGAAGGGTTTAGGGTAGAGAGAGGGGGAGGGTTAGGGCAGGGAGAGGGGGAGGGTTAGGACTATTAGTTAGGGTTAGGCACCAATGGGGAGGTTTAGGGTAGAGAGAGGGGGGAGGTTTAGGGCTATTAGTTAGGGTTAGGCACTAGGGGGGAGGTTTAAGGTAGAGAGAGAGGGAGGGTTAGGGTAGAGATAGGGGGAGGTTTAGGGTAAGGTAGAGAGAGGGGGAGGGTTAGGGCTATTAGTTAGGGTTAGGCACCAATGGGGAGGTTTAGGGTAGAGAGATGGGGAGGTTTAGGGTAGAGAGAGGGGGAGGGTAAGGGCTATTAGTTAGGGTTACCCACCAATGGGGAGGTTTAGGGTAGAGAGAGGGGGAGGGTTAGGGTAAGGTAGAGAGAGGGGGAGGGTTAGGGCAGGGAGAGGGGGAGGGTTAGGGCTAGTAGTTAGGGTTAGCCACCAATGGGGAGGGTTAGGGTAGAGAGAGGGGGAGGGTTAGGGCTATTAGTTAGGGTTAGCCACCAATGGGGAGGTTTAGGGTAGAGAGAGGGGGAGGGTAAGGGCTATTAGTTAGGGTTAGGCACTAGGGGGGAGGTTTAGGGTAGAGAGAGGGGGAGGGTAAGGTAGAGAGAGGGGGAGGGTTAGGGTAAGGTAGAGAGAGGGGGAGGGTTAGGGTAGAGAGAGGGGGAGGGTTAGGGTAGGGTAGAGAGAGGGGGAGAGTTAGGGTAGAGAGAGGGGGAGGGTTAGGGTAAGGTATAGAGAGGGGGAGGTTTAGGGTAAGGTAGGGAGAGGGGGGAGATTAGAATACTGACCTGCAAGTGTCAGTATTGAAACCCTGTGGGGATCCCGAGCATTGGCATCCGCTGCCCATCCCCACAGATATGTATAGAGCTATAACCCTGACTGTCATTGTTATTTTCTTATTTATCTACAGGAGTCTGTATACAAAAATCCATGTAATCCAATATAATACTAAACAGCAGCAACAATTAAGCTGTAAGGAGTACATTTACTTAAGGTCGATTTTGGCATTTTGGTCATTTTTCCATCAGTTTTGCAAACCGACCATTTCCTGAAATCAAAAGGAAACAGACGACAAAACAAACAAAAACCCGACTTTAGAACATTGGATACCTGTGGGGTCCGGACAGGGCAGGAGGGCAGCGGCTTCTTCGGAGGCAGAAGCTTTGCCTGCTGACTGTCCTGTTTTGCTGGAAAGACCGGGGATGACTTGACGGGTGGAGGAGGCCGTGATGGCTTCAGTTGTTTATTAGTCTTGGTCACTTGGCCGGGTGGCGGACAAAGAGGACGTACAATGTTGACTGGCTGAGAAGAGCTTGGAGACGGGCCGGATTTCCCATGTAAGGTCCTCCATACACTCTGTACAGATATAACACCAGAGGGAGATTACACCGCGGTATATATAGTCCTCAGACACCGCATTAATAGCACAGTTATCAGAGAGGGGCCGGATTTCCCATGTAAGGTCCTCCATACACTCTGTACAGATATAACACCAGAGGGAGATGACACCGCGGTATATATAGTCCTCAGACACCGCATTAATAGCACAGTTATCAGAGAGGGGCCGGATTTCCCATGTAAGGTCCTCCATACACTCTGTACAGATATAACACCAGAGGGAGATTACACCGCGGTATATATATAGTCCGCAGACACCGCATTAATAGCACAGTTATCAGAGAGGGGCCGGATTTCCCATGTAAGGTCCTCCATACACTCTGTACAGATATAACACCAGAGGGAGATTACACCGCGGTATATATATAGCCCTCAGACACCGCATTAATAGCACAGTTATCAGAGAGGGGCCGGATTTCCCATGTAAGGTCCTCCATACACTCTGTACAGATATAACACCAGAGGGAGATTACACCGCGGTATATATATAGCCCTCAGACACCGCATTAATAGCACAGTTATCAGAGAGGGGCCGGATTTCCCATGTAAGGTCCTCCATACACTCTGTACAGATATAACACCAGACGGAGATTACACAGCGGTATATATATAGCCCTCAGACACCGCATTAATAGCACAGTTATCAGAGACGGGCCGGATTTCCCATGTAAGGTCCTCCATACACTCTGTACAGATATAACACCAGAGGGAGATTACACAGCGGTATATATATAGCCCTCAGACACCGCATTAATAGCACAGTTATCAGAGACGGGCCGGATTTCCCATGTAAGGTCCTCCATACACTCTGTACAGATATAACACCAGAGGGAGATTACACCGCGGTATATATATAGCCCTCAGACACCGCATTAATAGCACAGTTATCAGAGAGGGGCCGGATTTCCCATGTAAGGTCCTCCATACACTCTGTACAGATATAACACCAGAGGGAGATAACACAGCGGTATATATAGTCCTCAGACACCGCATTAATAGCACAGTTATCAGAGAGAGGCCGGATTTCCCATGTAAGGTCCTCCATACACTCTGTACAGATATAACACCAGAGGGAGATTACACCGCGGTATATATATAGCCCTCAGACACCGCATTAATAGCACAGTTATCAGAGAGGGGCCGGATTTCCCATGTAAGGTCCTCCATACACTCTGTACAGATATAACACCAGAGGGAGATGACACCGCGGTATATATATAGCCCTCAGACACCTCATTAATAGCACAGTTATCAGAGACGGGCCGGATTTCCCATGTAAGGTCCTCCATACACTCTGTACAGATATAACACCAGAGGGAGATTACACCGCGGTATATATATAGCCCTCAGACACCTCATTAATAGCACAGTTATCAGAGAGGGGCCGGATTTCCCATGTAAGGTCCTCCATACACTCTGTACAGATATAACACCAGAGGGAGATGACACCGCGGTATATATATAGCCCTCAGACACCTCATTAATAGCACAGTTATCAGAGAGGGGCCGGATTTCCCAT
Source organism: Taudactylus pleione (assembly GCA_031769625.1). Lineage (NCBI taxonomy): Eukaryota > Metazoa > Chordata > Amphibia > Anura > Myobatrachidae > Taudactylus > Taudactylus pleione. The sequence continues at coordinate 17,385 of JAUIMM010001530.1, read as the reverse complement.
GTAAGGTCCTCCATACACTCTGTACAGATATAACACCAGAGGGAGATTACACCGCGGTATATATATAGCCCTCAGACACCGCATTAATAGCACAGTTATCAGAGAGGGACCGGATTTCCCATGTAAGGTCCTCCATACACTCTGTACAGATATAACACCAGAGGGAGATTACACCGCGGTATATATATAGCCCTCAGACACCGCATTAATAGCACAGTTATCAGAGAGAGGCCGGATTTCCCATGTAAGGTCCTCCATACACTCTGTACAGATATAACACCAGAGGGAGATTACACCGCGGTATATATATAGCCCTCAGACACCGCATTAATAGCACAGTTATCAGAGACGGGCCGGATTTCCCATGTAAGGTCCTCCATACACTCTGTACAGATATAACACCAGAGGGAGATTACACCGCGGTATATATATAGCCCTCAGACACCGCATTAATAGCACAGTTATGAGAGGGACCGGATTTCCCATGTAAGGTCCTCCATACACTCTGTACAGATATAACACCAGAGGGAGATTACACCGCGGTATATATATAGCCCTCAGACACCGCATTAATAGCACAGTTATCAGAGAGGGGCCGGATTTCCCATGTAAGGTCCTCCATACACTCTGTACAGATATAACACCAGAGGGAGATAACACAGCGGTATATATAGTCCTCAGACACCGCATTAATAGCACAGTTATCAGAGAGAGGCCGGATTTCCCATGTAAGGTCCTCCATACACTCTGTACAGATATAACACCAGAGGGAGATTACACCGCGGTATATATATAGCCCTCAGACACCGCATTAATAGCACAGTTATCAGAGAGGGGCCGGATTTCCCATGTAAGGTCCTCCATACACTCTGTACAGATATAACACCAGAGGGAGATGACACCGCGGTATATATATAGCCCTCAGACACCTCATTAATAGCACAGTTATCAGAGACGGGCCGGATTTCCCATGTAAGGTCCTCCATACACTCTGTACAGATATAACACCAGAGGGAGATTACACCGCGGTATATATATAGCCCTCAGACACCTCATTAATAGCACAGTTATCAGAGAGGGGCCGGATTTCCCATGTAAGGTCCTCCATACACTCTGTACAGATATAACACCAGAGGGAGATGACACCGCGGTATATATATAGCCCTCAGACACCTCATTAATAGCACAGTTATCAGAGAGGGGCCGGATTTCCCATGTAAGGTCCTCCATACACTCTGTACAGATATAACACCAGAGGGAGATTACACCGCGGTATATATATAGCCCTCAGACACCGCATTAATAGCACAGTTATCAGAGAGGGACCGGATTTCCCATGTAAGGTCCTCCATACACTCTGTACAGATATAACACCAGAGGGAGATAACACAGCGGTATATATAGTCCTCAGACACCGCATTAATAGCACAGTTATCAGAGAGAGGCCGGATTTCCCATGTAAGGTCCTCCATACACTCTGTACAGATATAACACCAGAGGGAGATTACACCGCGGTATATATATAGCCCTCAGACACCGCATTAATAGCACAGTTATCAGAGACGGGCCGGATTTCCCATGTAAGGTCCTCCATACACTCTGTACAGATATAACACCAGAGGGAGATTACACCGCGGTATATATATAGCCCTCAGACACCGCATTAATAGCACAGTTATGAGAGGGACCGGATTTCCCATGTAAGGTCCTCCATACACTCTGTACAGATATAACACCAGAGGGAGATGACACCGCGGTATATATATAGCCCTCAGACACCTCATTAATAGCACAGTTATCAGAGAGGGGCCGACAAAACGCGAATCCAGTGTGCAGTGGTTATGGATAGCACAGTTTGGTACGTGGCAGCATCCACTGGCAGATATGAGACGCACTGGGAACATTATATATTATACCATGTACTGGCATGTAATAAAATACTGACTGAGCCCACTGAGGAAGCCACATATCAGTGGCGAAACGCATCGGTTTCTGCTTTCACACAGCTGATTACTACTGGAATGCTACTATACTCGTTTTCACTCGTTACTCTATATATGTTATTAGTGTACAGATTATATTACTATTATCATTACTACTATTTATCACCATATTATTAATAATTACACTTTTTTATATCTATGCATCTTATTTCGACTGTTTGCTACTCTCTTACTGTTCTCTCTTCTATCTCTCTCTCTATCCCATACTTACACTCTCCCACTTCTCCTATTCACACGATTCCCCTGAACCCAGGCCGACCTGCTCCAGTTCTGTGTTTCCCAGCTAGCGCCGCTTTCATGTCATAGCACATGGGAACACGCACATCTTCCGAGCTCTCCCATCTACTTCCATCTGATTATCTCACCCCACCGTCCAGTTTTATTATTATTGTTTATCAGTGTTTATATTGTATTACTAGGCTATAAACCATTGTCTGCTACTATACTACTAGAATATCTATATTTTATCATCTGCTCCTGGTTTCATCCATCACCAAGAACCTAGGCCCAAACCCCACCACTGTAGCCGTCCAACACTAAAGGGGTCAATCCTATTAGGTGCGAATGGCAAGTAGTGAGTTTGTTTCTTGAAACTCGCAGACGTCGCACTGAAGCGCGCTCCTTAGAACTCTCCAATCCAATTAAAAATGTCTATTCGCGGTACTCGCAGCGGAGGGGTGAGGCGAATTGACTGCCAAATGAGATGTTCGAGAAGTGCATAAAAAAGTGAGGAGACCATCCAGGCCCCCCCAAAATCCAGGACTAGAAGGCTGTTTGTGGGCATTTGTAAGGTACCCTAGGGTTTTAAAATGGTGTCACATGGCTGATTTGTTCTTTTTTTAATTTTTTTTAAATGCAAAAAAATGATAAAAAGCAAGCTTTACATTTAATCTCAAACGAATTAAAACGAAAAATGCAAAAAAAAAGTAGGAAAAAAAAGGTGATTTGGGGGTAAATTTTAGGAAATTTTTTTTACCCCCCAAAAATACATGTAATTATTGGACTAATTAAGCTAATTTTAATCTTTCAATTGCCTACTTAGTCATTAGGGGGTGGGGGGAGGGGTGTCCAAGGGGTTCAGCACAGTGGGCCTGATTCAGACCTGGTCACAAGCGCTGAGCGCTCGCAACCGGGTCGATGGTGGCCCAAAGCGCATGCGCACGACGGAGCCGGCTCCGTCGTGCGCATGCACGAGACCCGGATAGCGACGGGCAATCTGTCGCTCCGGGTCTTGCACCAAAGGGGGCGTGCTGTCGATGTTGAGTGACAGCACGCCCCCTTTGGTGGGCGGGCCGGGGGGGGGTGGCTGCCCAAACGGAGGCATTCCCATGAGAACGCTTACCGTTTGGGGGCGGCCCCACTGACATCGACATCACAAGTGTCTCGTCGCAAGCCCGATGGTCGCGATGGTCTTGACTATCGCGACCATCATCCTGGCTGCTCGCATTAGCTGTGGGTGGCAACCCACAGCAATGCGAGCGACCAGGAGGCCGCTCCATAAAAAAAACACCCTGATTCAGAGCGAGCGCTCTGTCGGAGCGTCCGGCTCTGAATCAGGGACAGTGTCCCCACGTTTTAACCTTAAAATAAAGATTTTCCTTCCCATCTCTCATCCTCAGGGAGGCGCGAATGGAGAATTCTAATTCAGTCTGACTGACTCAGTGCGAGTTGCTAATTGGACTGCAAAATTAATTCGCTATATGAATTCGAAGATAAAATAGAAACTCACATCTAACACCTTGCAATTCGCACCCAATAGGATTGACCCCATTAACCTCTTAGTCTACTCAGTGCTCTACCGTAACAAACGTAACAAAGCTAATGCTTAATATAATGCACTGATGACATCACAGTGCGGCCTGTGATACGCTGGCACCTATGTATCAGGAATATCCCAGTGTGAATCACTGGGATGCCAGGCGTTATTATCAGTCTCACTGACATAGAACAGTCTGACGCAGGAAGGGGTGTCACACGGCCTATGATCATCATCAGCTGGACTGGTAATTCACAGAACATGAAATGCGTCGGGTACACAATGATTACTACATACCAAGCACCCGGTGATTATTATATATTACCTTCTGTGCAGCTTGGGATGTGGCACGAGGCGGGAAGCTGCGCTGGGTGAAGATTGTGTTAGAATGACCTCGGTCTGGGTGCTGGGGAGGAGCGTCACCCTTTCTGTAATAAGACAAAACACTATAGGAAGGAACAGACAGTATTTACACACAGTTTTTTTTCATTAATTCTCTGAAAACATTTTGCGGAGTGTGTTGCCATCGTGTAGTATTGTAGCCAATAGGCCAATGGGAATCGGTATGAATCACCGCCGGACCTAAGCCCGGCAGATGAAGATCCCGACTCAGGTAATTTAGTACCCTAATCCTCCCCTCCCCTTCCCCCTAACCCTCCCTTAGGGGTGCCCTAACCCTAACCTCCCCCCCCCAGTGGTACCTGACCCTAACCCCCCCTTCCCCTAGCCTAACCCTCTCGGGGGGTGCCTAACCCTAAGTCCCCCCGGGAGTCCCTACACCTAACCCTCCCCCCCTGCTGCTATGAACTCCCGACGCCCGGCTTACCTACATTCGGTTTGCTGGGCGTCGGGATTTCGGCATGGGGCTAATGATAGGTGTCAGTATTTAGATGTCTATCCTTAGTCCCATCCCGTGCTTTCACTGTCGGGAAGCCGACCGCCAGCTTCCTGACTACATCCCGGGCCAATGGGCTACAATGACTGATGCCATCTAATGGTGGTGTAAGTTATCAGGCCCAAGGTCCAGAAAGTGTAGCGACCATATCGCAGCGCGATAGAAACCTATAGGGACTGCTATACCGCAGATCCTAATGCAAAGTGGCAGGAGGGACGCTGAATACCCGCACAGGTGCCCATTCCGCTATCTGTTCTGGCTCCCTCACTGTACTCCTGGCTCCCTCACCGTACTCCTGGCTCCCTCACCGTACTCCTGGCTCCATCATTGTGCTCCTGGCTCCATCATTGTGCTCCTGGCTCCATAATTGTGCTCCTGGCTCCCTCACCGCACTCCTGGCTCCCTCACCGCGCTCCTGGCTCCCTCACCGCGCTCCTGGCTCCCTCACCGCGCTCCTGGCTCCATCATTGTGCTCCTGGCTCCCTCATTCTCACTGTACTCCTGGCTCCCTCATTGTACTCCCAGCTCCCTCACTGTACTCCCGGCTCCCCAATTTAAGTCAGCTGTTTAGATGTACTGTATACTACATATTATTGAATAAGCTCAATTGAGTTGTAAATTATATAGCGCAGTGGCCCCCAAACTGGGTGTCGTGGTGCTCTGGGGTGCCATGGAGAACTTGCAGGGGTGCCATGGGTTAGTGGTCCAGGACCAAATCAAATTATTTATGGTCAATGTGATGGGCAAAACCAGTGCTGGTGGCTGCCAATCATAAAATATCCGGAGAAACAGGCCGCGCTGCACCGAGCGCCACTGAGCTGCCCATCTATCTGGTAGTTATTTAGTGCTCTCAGATTTGTTTTGGTTGACGAAACAAATTTTGTTTTATTTCAAGAGGCTAAAGGTGTTTCAAGCTTGTATTAGAATTAGACATATCTACAATGTCAGTATAATTATAGCGTTTCTTGTTTTCTATGCATTTATTATTGAGGCCCTTACTCTAGACCAGTTTTATGCACATTTAGGACCCATCGATAGGTCACGGGTGGGAGCTGCTCTAGACCTTTCTCGTTAGCCGGTTATTCATGACACTCCGCACAACCTGCCCCGTCTCTCACCTGCACATCGCTCTACTCTTCACCCATGAGTTCAACTGGGAATCTGGTTTTCGGTACCAGTAGTAGATCCCAAACGCCACCAGTGGAATAAAGACCAGGAAGAGGAGCAGCAAGAAGACAATGAGGCCATCTTGAACTGCCAAGAAAAGATATATCGTTAATTGACAAATAACTAGACCTGGTTCAGCCAGATGTTACTCTGTAGAATTTAAAAGAGCAGTGTCTAATTGTTAAGTGTCTCGGGTAATGATATGCACGTGTTACTTGACGCGTTTCGCACCAGAGACTCCAATTCAAACTTCTTTACTCACACATTAAGAAGGGTTGGAGCTACTACAGGTTCTTCTGCTTAAAGTCCTACTAGGCCTGAAATTCCAGCATAATACACAATGGTGCAGAACCCAGAGCACCATTTTACAAATTACACACTTATCCCTTCAAACTTAAGTCAAGCACAACTCACAGTCATCCGGTACGGGGCCACTGTCCCTGCTACCGCCTTGGCCGGACACGTTGCAGTATGGAGGTCCCCAGCCTGCATGACAATGGCAGTTTCTGTTACTGTTACAGACCTAGAAGTTGAGGACAGAATATTTATATGTTAATGATGCAGTTTCTATAAACCTTTACACAAATGAGTATATGCTCTATGGTTCTATTACCGCTGTATGTTCTGCTGGCTGGTAATGGTCTCTGAGAAGGGAACCAGAGAGATTGGAGGGATCAGTGGATCCGCAGATGAGCATTGAGGGTGTGGAGGCACACAGAAAATGGGGACAGGGATCACATAACTAAGTATTTAAACTCAAGAAAAATTCATATCTTGTGCCCGATTCAGGCTCGCACACAATGCTGCTGCACCTGCGATACTGCACACTGTGCATGCGTCTGAGGAGAACGTACGCGTCTCTGGGGATCTGCGGGCAATTCAGAATCAGGCGCAACTGAGACGTATTTCCAATTGGGTCTAAAAAGTTATAAGTGGGCATCAACGGAGCGTTTGTATGTAGGATAAGTGCGCCATGGGGGTTTCGTAAGCTTGGAAACGGAATTGAAGGCGAAGAGATTCAACAAATGTCAGAAGGATCTGCTGCACCAGGAATAGTGCTGGCAGTGATAACAGCTGACAGATGGGGGCAGTGCCGCTACACCAGGAATAGGGCTGGCAGTGATAACAACTGACAGATGGGAGCAGTGCCGCTACACCAGGAATAGGGCTGGCAGTGATAACAGGTGACAGATGGGGGCAGTGCCGCTGCACCAGGAATAGGGCTGGCAGTGATAACAGGTGACAGATGGGGGCAGTGCCCCTGCACCAGGAATAGGGCTGGCAGTGATAACAGGTGACAGATGGGGGCAGTGCCCCTGCACCAGGAATAGGGCTGGCAGCGATAACGGCTGACAGATGGGGGCAGTGCCCCTGCACCAGGAATAGGGCTGGCCGTGATAACAGGTGACAGATGGGGGCAGTGCCGCTACACCAGGAATAGGGCTGGCAGTGATAACAGGTGACAGATGGGGGCAGTGCCCCTGCACCAGGAATAGGGCTGGCAGTGATAACAGGTGACAGATGGGGGCAGTGCCCCTGCACCAGGAATAGGGCTGGCAGTGATAATGGCTGACAGATGGGGGCAGTGCCCCTGCACCAGGAATAGGGCTGGCAGTGATAACAGCTGACAGATGGGGGCAGTGCCGCTACACCAGGAATAGGGCTGGCCGTGATAACAGCTGACAGATGGGGGCAGTGCCGCTACACCAGGAATAGGGTTGGCAGTGATAATGGCTGACAGACGGGGGCAGTGCCGCTACACCAGAAATAGGGCTGGCAGTGATAACAGGTGACAGATGGGGGCAGTGCCGCTACACCAGGAATAGGGCTGGCAGTGATAACAAGTGACAGATGGGGGCAGTGCGCTACACCAGGAATAGGGCTGGCAGTGATAACGGCTGACAGATGGGGGCAGTGCCGCTACACCAGGAATAGGGCTGGCAGTGATAATGGCTTACAGATGGGGGCAGTGCCGCTGCACCAGGAATAGGGCTGGCAGTGATAATGGCTTACAGATGGGGGCAGTGCCGCTGCACCAGGAATAGGGCTGGCAGTGATAACGGCTGACAGATGGGGGCAGTGCCCCTGCACCAGGAATAGGGCTGGCAGTGATAATGGCTTACAGACGGGGGCAGTGCCGCTACACCAGGAATAGGGCTGGCAGTGATAATGGCTTACAGATGGGGGCAGTGCCGCTGCACCAGGAATAGGGCTGGCAGTGATAATGGCTTACAGATGGGGGCAGTGCCGCTGCACCAGGAATAGGGCTGGCAGTGATAACGGCTGACAGATGGGGGCAGTGCCCCTGCACCAGGAATAGGGCTGGCAGTGTTCCGTGATGAGTCGCGTGCTGACATTTTATTTAAATTTTGCCTCTTAGTTGCATCACAGACGCATCTAAAAGATGCTGACAGTGTACCAGAGGCGCTAGGCTGCGCAGGAATTGGTAACACACATGTACAAAGTCACATATGAAGCATAACAGAATGCGCCGGGAGGAAAACCCCGGGGGCACTCGGCTCAGAACCCTTTTTACATATATTCAGACTCGGTTGCACACAGATGTACAAGCACCATAAGCGCCAGGGACCAGCGTGTGCGCTAGCAATGTTGTTTTTCGCTCCTAACTCTTTTAGTAGTGCGAATAAGATGAACACTATTAGCAAAAAAGACGCTCGGAGTGGCGAGCCGCATGGCATCTGGCGCACTGAGAGGGGATACTTTTTGCTACTTGAGCCGCAGTGTATGAGGACACATGTACACTAATCATTAGAAGTATCGTTAAGCGTCACCTAAAGGTTAGATTTCAGGCTTTTTGGGGGGTATGGAATGGATGAGAAGATTCCATGAGTTCTGCTGTATCCCCATCTTACATAGAGACTATGCCCGTGTAGAATGGGTGATGGGCTATGCTCACCCGATGTCCTTCCAGCTGTTGCCCAATTTAGACATTAGACCCTGAGGCCATCTCTTGCTGGACCACTCTCGGTGCTGGGGCTGGATATCTGTGACCAGTGTAGGGTATATTACGCTGCATTATTGGCTCAGCTTACTGATTAATAAATTAGAAATGAGAAAATATTTTAATGCCTATGAGACTTACCCCATGTCCATTGCATTTGGCTAAACATGGATCCAGCTCAAAGAAGGAGGCATTCTGGCACTGCCGATCCTTACACACCTGCAATAAGAGAACAAGACCTAGTGAGACTGAGGCCCCTGTGGATTATTAAAACATCAGTGAAAAACAACATGAGATGTCATAGTCCAAGGAAACTAGAAAGGTAATTTTAACAAGTGCAAAAGTGCGTCCAATTATATTCTCCATTCTTGGACCATGAAAACAGTGACTCACCATGTTTCCTCCATTCATGGTCCATACAAGCAGTTACTCACCATGTATCCTCCATTCATGGTCCATACAACCAATGGCTCACCATGCAGTCTCCATTCTGGGACCATACAACCAGTGATGCACCATGCATATTCCATTCATGGTCCATACAACCAGTGACTTACCATGTATTCACCATTCTTGGACCATACCAACAGTGACTCACCATGTATCCTCCATTCATGGTCCATACAACCAGTGACTTACCATGAATTCTCCATTCTTGGACCATACAACCAGTGACTTACCATGTATTCTCCATTCTTGGACCATACAAACAGTGACTCACCATGCATTCCCCATTCATGGTCCAAATAACCAGTGACTTACCATGTATTCACCATTCTTGGACCATACCAACAGTGACTCACCGTGTATTCTCCATTCATGGTCCATACAACCAGTGACTTACCATGCATTCTCCATTCTTGGACCATACAACCAGTGATTTACCATGCATTCTCCATTCTTGGACCATACAACCAGTGACTCACCATGTATTCTCCATTCTTGGACATACAACCAGTGACTCACAGTGCATTCTCCATTCTTGGTCCATACAACCAGTGACTCACCATGTATTCTCCATTCTTGGACCATACAGCCAGTGACTTACCATGAATTCTCCATTCTTGGTCCATACAACCAGTGACTCACCATGCATTCTCTATTCTTAATCCATTTTTCCTGTTATTCACAACACAATCTCTATTCTCATTCTATAAGCAGTGACCCACACAATACAGTCTCCATTCTTGGTCCATACAACTAGTGACTCACAATGCAATATCCAGTCTTGTTTCTTATAACCATTGTCTTACAATACAATCTTTATTCTTGGACCATACAACTAGTTACTCACCTGGCAATATCCATTCTTGGGCCTTACAACCAGTGACTCACCATCCAATCTCCATTCTTACACCATACAACTAGTGACTCACCATGCGATTTCCATTCTTAGACCATACAACCAGTGACTCACCATCCAAACCCCATTCTTAGACCATGCAACTAGTGACTCACCATGCAATTTCCATCCCTAGTCTAAGCAGTCTGTGACTCACCATGCAATCTCCATCCATAGTTTAGGCAGCCTGTGACTCACCATGCAATCTCCATCCATACTTTAGGCAGCCTGTGACTCACCATGCAATCTCCATCCCTAGCGTAGGCAGCCTGTGACTCACCATGCAATCTCCATCCATAGTCTATGCAGTCTGTGACTCACCATGCAATCTCCATCCCTAGTCTATGCAGCCTGTGACTCACCATGCAATCTCCATCCATAGTCTATGCAGTCTGTGACTCACCATGCAATCTCCATCCCTAGTCTATGCAGCCTGCAGCTCATCATGCAATCTCCATCCCTAGTCTATGCAGTCTGTGACTCCCCATGCAATCTCCATCCCTAGTCTATGCAGCCTGTGACTCACCATGCAATCTCCATCCCTAGCGTAGGCAGCCTGTGACTCACCATGCAATCTCCATCCCTAGCGTAGGCAGCCTGTGACTCACCATGCAATCTCCATCCCTAGCGTAGGCAGCATTTAACTCACATTGCAATCTCCATCCCTAGCGTAGGCAGCCTGTAACTCACCATGCAATCTCCATCCCTAGCATAGGCATCCTGTGACTCATCATGCATTCCTAGTCTATGCAGCCTGTGATTCACCATGCAATCTCCATCCCTAGTCTATGCAGCCTGTAACTCACCATGCAATCTCCATCCCTAGTCTATGCAGCTTGTGACTCACCATGCAATCTCCATCCCTAGTCTATGCAGCCTGTGACTCACCATGCAATCTCCATCCATAGTCTATGCAGCCTGTAACCCATCATGCAATCTCCATCCCTAGTCTATGCAGCCTGCAACTCATCATGCAATCTCCATCCATAGTTTAGGCAGCCTGTGACTCACCATGCAATCTCCATCCCTAGTCTATGCAGCCTGTAACTCACCATGCAATCTCCATCCCTAGTCTATGCAGCCTGCAACTCACCATGCAATCTCCATCCCTAGTCTATGCAGCCTGCAACTCATCATGCAATCTCCATCCCTAGCCTATGCAGCCTGTAACTCACCATGCAATCTCCATCCCTAGTCTATGCAACCTGTAGCTCCCTATGCAATCTCCATCCCTAGTCTATGCAGCCTGTGACTCACCATGCAATCTCCATATCTAGTCTATGCAGTCTGTGACTCACCATGCAATCTCCATCCCTAGTTTAGGCAGCCTGTGACTCACCGTGCAATCTCCATCCCTAGTCTATGCAGCCTGCAACTCACCATGCAATCTCCATCCCTAGTCTATGCAATCTCCATCCATAGTTTAGGCAGCCTGTGACTCACCATGCAATCTCCATCCCTAGTCTATGCAGCCTGTGACTCACCATGCAATCTCCATCCCTAGTCTATGCAGCCTGCAACTCACCATGCAATCTCCATCCCTAGTCTATGCAATCTCCATCCATAGTTTAGGCAGCCTGTGACTCACCATGCAATCTCCATCCATAGTTTAGGCAGCCTGGGACTCACCATGCAATCTCCATCCCTAGTCTAGGCAGCCTGTGACTCACCATGCAATCTCCATCCCTAGTCTATGCAGCCTGTAACTCACCATGCAATCTCCATCCCTAGTCTATGCAACCTGTAGCTCCCCATGCAATCTCCATCCCTAGTCTATGCAGCCTGTGACTCACCATGCAATCTCCATATCTAGTCTATGCAGTCTGTGACTCACTATGCAATCTCCATCCATAGTTTAGGCAGCCTGTGACTCACCGTGCAATCTCCATCCCTAGTCTATGCGACCTGTAACTCCCCATGCAATCTCCATCCATAGTTTAGGCAGCCTGTGACTCACCGTGCAATCTCCATCCCTAGTCTATGCAGTCTGTGACTCACCATGCAATCTCCATCCCTAGTCTATGCAGTCTGTGACTCACCATGCAATCTCCATCCATAGTCTATGCAGCCTGGGACTCACCATGCCATCAGCACATTTGGTCCCAGTCACCACTAGGCCGGGGTCAGAGGAGTCTCCTTCCTCCTGCACTGAGTAGGAGTATGTACCTCGGCACTTCACCTCATGCCCATTGAAATGGACCGTAGTGTCCATGGAAACAGTATTGTCGTATTTTGGTTTCTCTGCACTGCTCTGACATTGGATTTTCCCACACTTGGCGTCTCTGTCGGAAGGGATGGACAAAGCTCTGGTAACACGTTCATATATAACTTACTTTGTGTTGTTAATGGCCTAATCCGAGCAACCTGTGACTTTCACAGTTGTGGCCCATTGGAGTACAATGTTATTGGGTCTTCTCTTCTGCGGTGTACTATAGGTAACTATACTATAGGTAACCACGATCAGGAGTCAGTGGTGGAGCCTGGTATAAATAAAGTTTTACTCACTTAGATCTGCACTTCACAAATTGGTCTTGTCCAACTTTCCCGCAGTTTCCATATTGGGTTCCGGCCTTGTTCACATCAATGAAACAGATATCGGGTGCGGGCCAGGCTCCTGCCGAAGTGTCAGGGGAGAAGAATTTACATGTCAGAGGTCTACAGTGGTTTATAATGAGTCATGTCCTGCTGACAGAGGCAGATGCTCATTATCTAGACAGGCAGACTGAATATATTATCACGGTGCAGAATAGACAACTATATTGCAGGCTCACTCATAATGTCCTCATATAGGAATAGCAGATACCATGTGCAAAACGGAGACTAAGGGGCATAATTTTTATACTATCAATGACTAAAATTATGTGATAAAGGACATTTTCGTATCATTTTCATTAACTTTATCTCTAAACCTTGTAAAAGTCCTATTGGAGGAGATTTCGTAAAAATCTCCTCCATGTTGTAAAAATTGTATGCGTAATGGTAGCTGATGGTATTTCCCATACCTCTAATGGGAAATACGGTCAGTCTGATAAACTATAAATTGTGAAATTATTTTGACGGTAGCCTTACAAAGCTTTCCTACAATTTAGATGCAAGAGAGGGATGTTTTCAGATCCGTCCCCTTCTCTCTGCTCCTCAGTGTCCAGCCTCTCCCACATCACAGCCAGTAAGGACTTCTGCACTTACCTTATTATCCAAAACACAGAAAATGCAGATGCAACAAATATCCAGTTAGAGCCCTGGGGCTCGATGCGTATATTCGGTGGTTGCAAAAGTCCTCTTGATTGGTTTTTGTATCATTGAGCACTTAGCCCCACGGGTCTTACTGAAGAACTAGAACTATCCCCCTAAATCCTGTACATGGATAACTCTCATGGAGACAAGTAAGAGCTACTAATATTAGGAGACTGACCCCAATGGCTAATTATTTCCCTCCCCATCAGTCGGATTCTGGCTGTGAATATAGGGCCTGATTCAGACCCAGTCGCAAGCGCTGAGCGCTCGCAACCAGGTCAATGGTGGCCCAGAGCGCATGCGCACGACGGAGCCGGCTCCGTCGTGCGCATGCGCGAGACACGGATAACGACGGGCAAGCCGTCGCTCCGGGTCTCGTACCAAAGGGGGCGTGCTGTCGATGTTGAGTGACAGCACGCCCCCTTTGGTGGGAGGGCCGGGGGAGTGGCTGCCCAAACTGAGGCGTTTCCATGTGAACGCCTCCGTTTGGGGCCGGCCCCACTGACATCACGAGTGATGCCAGTGGGAGAGATTTCAAATCTCTCTGGGGCTTGCGGCAAAGAGACCCTACCACAAGGGTCACGTCGCAAGCCCGATGGTCTTGACCATCGCGACAATCTTCCTGGCCGCTGGCTATAGCTGTGGGTGGTCATCCACAGCTATGCGAGTGGCCAGGAGGCCGCTCTAGAGAAAAAAGTCCGGCCCTGATTCAGAGCGAGCGCTCTGTCAGAGCGTCCGGCTCTGAATCAGGGCCATAGAGTGTTCCTTTCCATCTAGGTTCTCGTCATTACATGATATACACACACAGACACCCTCTTGCAGAGTATTATATATGCATTACTATTTACACCAATTCGCAGTGTACTGTATTAGTTTTTTCACTGCTGATTATTTATTCTATCTGCATTTTTATCATTTCTATATCTTAAATATGAAATCTATTTTTGAGCTTACTAACGCCTCTATTTTATGTGCTAATTACCTGAGCTTAGGTACCTCTCTCCTGGGAGCTGCCCAGAGAATATCCCGGCCTTGTGGCAGATATGTAGTAATTCTAATATATATATTTTCCACTATTGTTACTTTTATTCTGTTAGATGATGATGGTCTGTGCGCCGTGTGTGTGTGCGTGTGTTCGGGTGTGCGTGCATGTGTGAGTGTGTACGTGCGTGCGTGTGTGCGTGCGAATGTAGACTGTAAGCTCCACTGGTGCAGGGACTGATGTGAATAATAAATACTCCCAGTCCAATTCTGCACAATATATTGATGATATAAGTAACGGGTTTCCATGGCGTCATTAGAAACACATGCTTAGGGTGCATGCATGTTACAGTATGATGGATCTGTAACGTGTGTCTAGAAGAGTCAGTTCTTGTACACGAGTCCCACTAAGGATGTTTCGTTTGCGATCACTTTGTTATAACTGTGCTGTCTGTTATGTTATTATCTATATTATGTTCCCTTTCTCATTAATAGTACACGACTCCCTATAAACCACCTCAGGTACAGTACATGGCACATTACATACAGGCGGGATCCCCCCTTACCTGGGCCCCACAGCTGGACACATTGCTGCTGGTGCGTCAGGCACATGCCATTAATGCAGTAGGCATCGCCATTGGCACAATATGACCCGTCTAACATATAAACGTTGGGGGGGCAGAAGGGGTTGTCGCCGCGGCAGAATTCCGGCAGGTCACATGCTCCTGACTTTTCCCGACATTGAGTCCCAGCGGATATCAACTATGGGGAAAAAAAAAAAAAGAGCACAGAACCGATATTACGTTTCTGTCTGTAGAACTCGCACCGGCCACAGTATTCATCGGAACTAGTCACTAACAATAATGCTGCCATTACAAGGTTACATCTAGGAGGACCTGATTCTGAGCCGCACGCAGCTCCAAATTCAGCCACATTTAACACATTTCACTTGCGCCATAGTGAACATACGCATCCGTATCTCCGGATTAATCTCTGGCGCTTCTCTCCGTATGTGTAATGGGTGTCTTGAGCGTCAGCAACTGGGCAGACACACAGAGTGTGGGAGTGTGGTGGGAGCATCATGTAGCCAGAGTTGTGCCTATGCTGAAGGGACATCTGTATCAGAAGGACATACTGCACTACTACACCCAGCATAGGGTAGGTGTAAATAGGCCCATTAACATGGGGTACAAGGTAGACACTTATTCAGGCCCCTGAGATACTGCGGGTCAGTTTGTTGCTCCTGACCATACCCCATGCCTGACCTGCTGGAGTAAATAGCAGGGTGCAGGCATGAAGGAGTTGTGGAGTCCCCTTAATGGATCACCTGGCACCGTGAAGTTTTTCTTTATTTTTGGCAGAAGATACAGAGAAAGCAAGTGTGGGCAGCTGAGGATATGGAGAGACAGAGACGCTGCTGGAGAAACACGGTGGAATATGACTGCTGGAGAGACACAGGGGAGCTGAGGTTGTAGGAGAGGCACAGGGTGGAGCGGAGGCTGTTGGAGAGACATGTTTGGGAATCTGGGGCTGGTGGAGAGACAAAGTTGGATAAGACTGCTCAAAAAGACACAGGAGAGAGCTGGGATCATGGAAAGACACAGGGGGACTGAGGCTGCTGGAAAGACATAAGCAGGCTGAGGCTGCTGGAGAGACACTGAGAAATGAGACTGCTGGAGAGACTCGGAGGAGCCGAGGTCATGGAGAGACAGGAAGGGGTGCTGAGTTAATGGAGAGACACAAGGGAAAAGCTGAGGCTGCTGGAGAGACACTGTGGGATGAAAGTGCTGGAGAGGCACAATAGGGGATCTGAGGTTGCTGGGGAGACACATGGGGGAGTGAGACTGCTGGAGAGATATGGCTGGTGAGTTGAGGCTATGGAAAGACACAGGGAGAGTTGAGGCTCCTGGAGTGACACAGTGAGGTAAGGAGAGACACAATGGGGATGCTGAGGCTATGGAAAGACTTTAAGATGTGGCTGCTGGAAAGATAGGGGAAGCTGAGGC
The DNA here is from genome assembly GCA_031769625.1 of Taudactylus pleione. NCBI lineage: Eukaryota > Metazoa > Chordata > Amphibia > Anura > Myobatrachidae > Taudactylus > Taudactylus pleione. The sequence goes on along the minus strand of JAUIMM010001530.1, from coordinate 1,039 downwards.
TATGGAGAGACACTGGGGGTGAAACAGGCTGCTGGAGAGACACGGGTGCTGAGGCTATGGACACACGGGGGAGCTGTGGCTGCTGGAGAGACATAGCGGGATGAAGCTGCTGGAGATACACAAGGGGGAAGCTGAGGTCATAGAGAGAGACAGAGGGGAGCTGAGGCTACTGGAGAGTCATGGTCGGATGAGGCTGGAGATTTTCCACAACTTTTAAAATGATCTCTGTTTTATGATGATGACATTGGTTATATCCTACACTAGCAGCGTCTTTCGGACTATGTGATATCCTACATGAATAGTGAATACCAACTGAAGTTACCATCTTTCTTTAGAGGTTCCTCTAAGAGAAAAAATTATATAGAAAAAAGAAAACTCAAGCAAACCGGCCTGTACCAAGCTGTAAGGGATGGGGGACACCAAAAAACATGAGTGTACCAGGTAAGGATGGACATTGTAAGCCCGGCATCGCATGGTTCCAACATCAAATCCTGCGATGCGATGGCAACTATCCCTCAAATCACAACCATTAGATAGTATAACCATAACGATATTTATACTTGCATCTGAAAAGGGGACGGGTCCTATGGCAAAGGGGCAGAGCCTCGTGGCACTCACGTCACTGTGAGGGCACTCTCCGAAAATGCTGGTCTGCCCCCAGGCTCCCCCTGCACTGAGAATAGCTGCCATTCTCCTGCTGCTCACCCACATTTAGCTGAGCGGCGGTCATCGTATGGGCATCGGAAAGCTGCATCCGATGGCTGGCAACCATCGAATTCCCGGTTTCCGATGGAAAAAGTATTTCCAATCGGAAACATTGATGGTTGCTAACCACTGGTTTCCGAAGTCCATCCCTTGTATCGGGCCCCCAAGATTTCTGTTGCTGGCGCTGGGTGTAAGTCCTTACACTAGTGATGACAGCTGCAGACAGTATAACCAAAGACGTACGTTAGTCACATTGGCATTCCATTAGTAGAATGTACACCTTCCGAATGTGGCTGTGTAAGGAGCTGCATGTGACTCAGAATCAGGCCCGGTG